>OX438905.1:19876339-20615714 GCA_949316265.1 Diarsia mendica
GATGAATCGCGACTATATAATATATAGTAGGTTACCCATATTGGTGTAATAAATAAACCTTATCAATTCAAAGTTAAGATCCCTTTCAAAGTTTGGTCACAGATTAGTTTGGTCTCGAATTCTCGATTCACCCCTGCATTTCTATTTATTTTCTCAAAAGAGAGATTCACCCGTTTCACGGTTGTATTGGGAATTGGAAACCATGTTTCGCAGGACGAAAAATATTTATAAGCCATAGGGTAATTTCTTTCGAGTCTAGTCTCAATTTAGGTTACGTATGTTACTAGACACTATTAAGATGTTAGGGCTTATGGCTAATGGCTACTGCGCCGTGCGCAGATCGATGAATATGCGCGGCCTAGTAACTGCCGGGTGGATCCTACGTACCTATATAGGTCCTAGGTAGAGATAGGTAGGTACATACAGTAGTAGGTACATACAAATGTACATGCCTACTTTAGTATATGGTAGATATTTGGTTGGTCCACCTAAAATATTCGTGAGAGTCTTCGCTGTCTATGAATTAAACGGACCTAATACAGTTGTTTAGACAATATGTAAATGTAACTTTACAGTCAAAACGGCAGGTAATAATAATACGATATTTGTACTCCAAATGATATGGCAGGATGTATGACACCTTTTAACGAACCTAACATTACGATGTATGTACAGCTACATGCTTATTTAAGAGAACCCAGTAGCTTTGATTCAATTTAACTACCACAATCTATATCCCACCCTCCTAGCATAAGACGCAAACTTCCCATTCGTTCGTATCAAACGAGTGCCTAGTGCCTATAAACCTAGATTTACCTATTTACTGCCTGCGGTCTGATTCATGGGGTCATTCCTCCGCTACCATTTATCACCGATCAATATAATATTACAACTCAGAAAAATAAGTAAGAAGGGAATCTATAAATAACTTATAGTACATAGGTACCTACTTAGTTATATGTCCATTAATCATGTTCTTAGATAGGACGCCTGTTTAAAAACCAGTTTTGTCAAGATCCGGTTTGCATCATTCTATGGCTATGTATCTATACAATCTATCTATCTATACAGTACAATAGGTACCTAACTATAGCTACGTTAGTCAGCCTGCATAGTTAACCGAGGTTTTTTGTTTAACTCAGGACTGCAGGGCTCCAATTATGGTGATTCAGTTCATTTTTACAGACCGTCCAGATTATTGTGATCCCACACGTTTGAAGAATTTTCTTAGAATTTCACATGAATGAGTCATTATGTTCCCCTTTTGTCTGTTTATGTTGAAACGAATATAAAAAATATTACTTCGTAAATTGTAAGTCTTAAGTTTTCCATGAAGTACTTTAGCTTGTAGCTTTGAACCGGCAGGTATTTTGGTGCCGATTCTCTTGTCACAAATTTCTCTAAACTAGACTAAAAAACATTAAAATTTAGTTTAATCCTGTCAAACGACGTTATCCATTCTGAAATTGACTAAAGTGACATAGCTTAACTAAATTATAGTCTGACAGCACTAAGTTATTCAATTTAGTGAAAATGGCAATTTTGCTATTCTGAAATTGACGTTTTTCACCTAAAATTATGATTGTCAAACTAAATCAGACCATTTTTAATCGCGAATAAAAAGGTGTGGAATAAAATTAGTTGACATAAACTAAAATTTACAAAGCATATTTCTCTATTATTTTTCGAAAGTTTGGATGACTTTGAGTTAATTATGGAAGCTTATGTGATTGCCGCTGTTGGCGATGCGGCAGAAAGGTAAGTTTAGTGTTATTTTATTATGATACAATACAAAATGCATTCGTGAAAACTTACAAAGGATTTGTACTGAACATCTAATGTACTTGCTACATTATTAGTTGGAAAAGAAGTGGATAAATGCACTTCTCATAATCATAGCCACTTCCAGGCTCTGAGTATTATCTAATAGACACTTTCAAGAAAGAATTCATTTGGAAAGATTGCGAGACCAGTCCAACCAATTCCAAATGGCAGAGGAGAAATTTAAAAAACTCTTTAGACTCCCTAGAGCGGGAGCACTTTATTTGGTGGATATGCTAAGGAATCCTCGGTTAGATGAAGGTTTTATCCCCAAACACCGAAAGGTTAGAACAGTTTTGTGCAGTAATTCACTTGCATATACAAGTTTTTAAGAATTTATAGTTTAGTCGAGTGGTATCTCACTTTTATTATATTTATGGGTGATCTAAACCTAGTCATTACATAATTGAGATCTTTCAGTCGAAAACCGCACGCCCCTCCACTAAAATTTCTTTACAAACATTTGAACGACCCACTGACCGAAAAGCAGTGGCGCAACATGCATTTTTAGAATGAAAAATTTCTACCTACCTACCTGTATGATAATAGAACTCATTTGCAGATTCTAGCTGCACTAAATCTGTTTGCTCAAGGCAGTTATCAAACAGCTGTTGGGCAAGACAACTTACTTGACAACTTAATTCTTCTGAAATCTAAATAAGTGTATCTTTGCAGACGAAGAAGATATCGATGGCAACGAGGATAACAAGCAGAATGCTATTGTGGAGGATCAGGATGCTATTGTAGAGGATCCTGGCCCAGACTTCCTTGCTGAAGCAAGGGAAATTCGGCAATTACTTGTCAATAATTTTAATTAAATTAAACATTTTATTTCTTTATTATTAAAATTTTAATTTTCTTATCACCTTATTTATTAATTAACCTATCTAAGAGTGGCGATTAGGTTTCTATCACAAATTGAAACCGCATATTCAGTTCATGTTTTGTATAAAAAAATAATTAACAAAATACAATAATCAACAAAATATGCCAAATATTTGCCTCTTCTCTACAGAGAAGGCACGAGCACTGATCACCATGCATGCTCAAGACGGGTTCGCGATTTCAGACTTATTAGGTATATTATAATAATTATAGTCCAGATTTCCTCACGATGTTTTCCTTCCGACCTTCATTGAAATAAAAATGAGTAAATAAAAGAAAAATGTTCGTACATATTTTTTATTAATGTTATGTTTTAACTTTTGTACCACTGTATGCCCATTTTCTCTTGCCCGTTTTATAAAAGAATTGAATTTTTTGTCGAATTGCACTTATTTATGTTGAAGTCATCCATTTCTTTCTTAGGACGGCCTGATCTGTGTTTGCCTTCATCTACAATACGCCTCACTGTACTCTCAGATTTTCCTGAAAGAAAGATTTAAAAAAAGATGTAGTATCTAAAGGAAAATACATAGCACTATTTTTATTTCAAACATGTTAAAACTTATTCATATTTAAAATCATCGGTAAATTTGATTACCCAAAAGTATCAAAACTTAGCTACTTACATTTGCAATCTAACCTATAAATGCGCAATGTAAACAATGCTTATTTTAGTCACAAAATCGTATATTTAGTAAATTTGTGACTTCTGGTAGATAAAAAACAAACAATAACACGATTACATACCTGTCATAGCTGCTGTTCGAGTATAAATATCCAAATTTGATAAAATTTGTCCAGCTTGGTGTTCTAACAAACATCGCAAGTCACATTGCTGATATACTTTGAAATAATTTCCCGAGCTCCACTCCTATTTGTTTTCCTCATATTTAACACGTTTCTTCGAAGTTTTGTCGACGTAGATTTGAAAAACATTTAAAAATGCAAAAGGTATCAAGATAAAATAATAACAAGTTGATGACAGACAGCCGATGACATTTGATGTACTATGATTTAGTGTTACCCTACTTTTGAATAATCCATGGTATAATAATATAAATAATCTTAGTTCCTCAAACATTAATTTCTTGACTATACAGACAGACTGTACTTCATTAATGATTACTGGTATACAATTTTAAATAAATATTTGATTTACCTCAGGTTTTTTTTTGCAATTCAGATCATTTCGTTCACTTTCATTCAGCTTTTGTCTATGGTCTACTGCAATCTTGGTCTATGCTCTACTCAACTTAACGAATGTCAAACTCGATTTTAGGTGTGTCAAAACTATATTTAAATTTAGAGAATCTTGTTTTCAGAATAACTTACCAAAACCAACTAACTAAAAATAAGAAATTTTAGTTTTAGTTTAGGTTAGTTCGGTGTACAAGAGAATCGGCACCAATGGTGCCGATTCTCTTGTTTTTGGAAAGTTTATTATAATTCTACGTTATTAGTATTGAAACTCGAAGATTTAATCGTAATCTTCGAAGAAAATGCAGTTCGATTATATCTACATACCGAAACACCTTCTTTAGCGTGAATAATCCGCCGATCCGCCCTGTGAGTACAACCATGCTTTTGTCGCCTACCCTTTCCGAGGTAACAGGCGTAACGTTCAAAAGCGGGAAGCCATTTTAAAACAAAACGCAAATTATAATAAGCTAGATTTTATATTGATGGTATCTAAATAAAAATGAAAAATCATGTCAAAAACTATTAGGTACTTACTGAGATAGGTACGAAATATTCAAAAACCTAATTTTATTTTTCAACCATTGTATTAATTTAAATATTTTATTAAGAACGGTTAACAAACAAAACGTTTTCTGATTGGGTCAAACTGTCAAACTGACGTACATGACAGGAGGAAGAGGATTTTGTTGTTGACTTTGACGTTTCATTCATTTGTTGTTTGCATTTTTCGTGTTTTTTGTACATCGAGAAAAAATGATTATCTTATAATTTATGAATAAATATCATGTGTTTTCTGGGTGTATATTAATTAAATGATCAATAAGCCTATATTTATATCATTTTTATGACATGAAGTCTCCTCACTCTTCATGAAACAATGATGCCTTAGAAAGCTCAGTGAATCACCGCAAATTATTTATTTTTAAGCTCTGTATATCTAAAAGTTTCCTTAAGCTACCATGGAAGATGTTCTAGTGTGTCGTATTTGTTTAAACTTGGACGTAAAAATGCAGGACCTGTCTGCACATCCTTTAGAAACTTATTTTGCATCATTGATGATAGAAAGTAAGGTAAGTTTGTTTTAAATGGGTTTTCCTTTACAAAATCTTGAAAATATTATTTTAATCTTACTTCAGTGTGGAGGAAGAAATGGAGCTAGAAATTCTGTATATCTCTCTGTACCATTAAAACTACTGTTTATTCATAATAAATCTGAGTCAGAAATTCGAGAAGAAGATTCAGGAATTGCTGACTCAGATTTTGTCTGACCAGCAATGGCTCAGATTTGGTCATCTGCCTTTTATAAACTGTCCACCTTTTTTTTCCAGCCTCTATACACCAACTTGCCGCCATATGCCTGTTTTGAATGCTCAGCGCTTGTGAAGAAGTTTTATTTATTTAGAGAAAAGTGTCTGCAGAGCCAGGGTCTGCTGTGTGGAATAATTGATGACTGTGGGAAGGTACAACTCCATATATTAAATAGTAGTAGAAGGTTAAATTCCATCTGATGAAATCATTGTTTAAATTCATCATTCTCCTGCTTCTATCCCAATTTATTGGGGGTTGGTTCAGCATGGCTTCTTCTTCCATACTTCTGTATTACTTGTCATCTTAGCAGTCACCTCATTTCTAGCCATATCATCCTTCACGCAGTCCATCTATATTCTATCATATCTTTTGTCTTATATGTATAAGTACTTCTTATAGCCCTTAAAGAACCATGAACCTAAATAAATAAAAAGTTAAAGGCACTGATAAAAAAGCATGCATACCCATCTCCTAATGCAATATTTTTGTTAAGTTGTGTCCAATCTGTACCATTACCTGTACATTAACTTATATGTCTCTGTGACAATAATTCTTGTTCTACTACCAGGTCACCTAATGTTGAGTAAAGACACAATATGAAGATCTCTTCCAAATCACGACACTTTTGGTGGTTTTATGTCATGGGGATCCAGATTAGTTCTTGGTAGTTAGTTGCCATCTAGCCTACAATACATTTTTAGACCTTAATTATTTCTTACTCAATTTGAATGATTACACTTTACAGCTAACATACACAGCAATAAAATCGATTCCCAGAAAAAATCTCCTCACAGTTACAAATGTCACCAATATAAGCATAGAAGAAGATATTACAACTGACTTTATCAGCCTGGAAACACCTGGATTTGTTGTTGAAGTTATCAAAAAAGAGGATCACGATGATATTGACATTCCTGATCATGTCAGTCCAGATAATAGCTCCAGTGATGATGATGATGATGATGAGTGTGAGAAGAATGATAAAAAGAAAATTAATGAAGTGGAGAAGGTGGAGATAGCTGTGAAGATAAACTTTGAAGAAGAGTCTGATGATCTTGAAGTAAGTTTGTAGGTTGAGGATGTCATTTAATTTCTCAAAGACACTTTGACTATTTGACCTTTGATAGGCGGCAAGGTTGGCACAGTGGCTGAGCGATTGACTGCTGCGCAGCATGGCGTGGGTTCGATCCCCGCTCGTGAAACAATATTTGTATGGTATGGCCTACAGATAGTTGTTCCAGGTCTGGGTCTTTGTGTATGTGTGTTGGTTGGTTGTACACTGTAATATCTCCTGGCCATACTTGGCTAATCACCGTTGCCATTGGCTCTGGTCGATGATCGGCCGGAACGGAAGGTTATTAATGTATGTATTTCATATTTTAATCTACAGCTTCCCGAAACAACAGTTGATGTGCCAAAATTGCCAATCAAAAGATCAGGGAGAGGGCTCTCCAAGACTGGGCAGTCCAAAAAGAAGAAAAGGCCAAAGAGAACTTGTACTACGGTTGCTAAGAAGAAGGTGAAGAAAGACAACACACAATGCGAGGAACAAACTGATGATTTGATTAATGTTGTTACTCTATCGGTATGTATGTGTCATTATTAAACACTAGCTGATGCCCACGGCTTCGTCCGCGTGCATGTCGGTTATCGCGACCAAAGTAATCTTTATCCCCCCCCCCCTTTCATCAACCCTTTTTTCGCACTAAAAGTAGCCTATGTCCTTGCTAAGGCTCTAGACTATCTGTGTACTAAATTTCATTTCAATCGGTTCAGTAGTTTTGGCGTGAAAGCACGACAGACAGACAGTTACTTTCGCATTTATAATATTAGTAAGGATTGTTGCGGTTCCTTCTCGTTGATACCGCCTCTCCCATGACGCATAGCATAGCGGCTACTCGCAGAAACTCTTGACAACATTCTTTTAAAACACTGTTTTAGCTTTCACGGTTTATATCTACAGTAATACTGTCTACTTACGGGATATCTCTTGTGATTATCCCTCATGATGAGCTCCCGATATTTCGACGCTGTTGCAAGCGATGATCGCGGGATAACTGGAAAATGCGGGTGGGTGGTAAATAAATTGCTATCTTATTGCGTCGGGAGCCGTGAGTGACAGTATTAGTGTAACATTAGTAGGTGTTTCCACAGTTGCCGTCTATTTAAGCGTCTCGCTTGAACTTGCTTAGCCATACAAGCCATACAAGGATTAGGCATACAATCGCTCTGGGTTGAATGATAGAGATTGCCTAAAGAATTAACTCCACCTTTGTAGAATAAATACATACATAATACTACTCACGACAGATTGCTAGTCCGGGCCCTTATATTGAGTGCTTATTATCACACTCCCTGGTACTACGACGAACGTAAAACCACCTCCCTAAAGACTAAAGTGCACCACCACCTCTATACGACTATACATAACACTTACCTTCTTCCCCCCAGCTGGAGGAACAGTTAGAAGAGATGAACAAACGCCAGCAATCATCCAACTACCTCGAGTGTCCATACAAGTGCCACCAGTGCTACCGCGGGTTCAACAACACGCATGCCTGGAAACATCACCTCACCAAACACTCGCCGGTAAGATATAGTAGGTTACCTAATACTGATACTGTGAGCCTTTAGAATCCCACTGCTGGGCAAAGGCCTCTCCCTATGACTTCCATTTGTTTCGATCTAAGACCAAGATATAGGTCGTGTCATGTAAAGTCATATTTTCTTTGTTCGCAGAACCTCGGCGACATAGAGTGCAAAATCTGCAAGTACAGATTTAAAACGAAACGAAACCTTCAGAGGCATGCTCTAAACCACGGGAAGAGATATGTCTGCAATTTATGTCCGTACAACTCAAGTAATATGTAAGTATAAGCCGCCATGTTTTTAAACACAATGTTGCACATTTGTTGTGTTACGATTCCTTTTTGTAATTCATTTTGCTGAAACAATGTTGTGTAACTCTGTGTCTTTATTTTATTATAATAGTCCTCCTAACCGTTTTCGGTCACAGCGGCCAATCTTAACGGATATTAGCTATCGACGCGGGAGATATCATAGTACAGACGTGTGTGTGCTCACTGTTCCTATACTCTCATAGTCCGGCGGGAGGCAATCTGACACTCGCTGCGCTGTATCAGGCGCTACCAACAGTTTAAACGTGCGCACCGAGACTCGAGGGTATCATACCGCAAACTTCCAAACTCCGGGCTACTACTGAGAATTTTTTAATGGAAAACATAAAAGCACTTCTGAATTAATGTGTGGTTGAAGCCGTAGATGGTTGAGTGAGCACTCCTTTTAAAAAGCGACACTTTGTCTATTGACAGAAGGTTTATATTTCAGAACGACTGTGAAGCAGCATCAAGGGTCACATAAGGGTGTCACGCATAAGTGCAAATTCTGCGATGAAGTTTTCAAGTAAGGAATATTTTTTTGAAACCAATAAACAAGCTTTAGTTAACTTTAGCCTAAATTATTGTCACCTTACAGAATAACAAACTTAATGTTAAAATGTAAATGTTCAAATACAAATAGAATATTTTTTTATTTAGTCAAACAATACAGAACTACACAACACACACAACACAACTACACTACTACAATACAATGCTATAGTTGTATGTGTGTTGTTGTGTAGTGGAGGTGTCGTAAAACTATACTATAGCTGTTGTGTTCAAACATTGTGGCGGTTCACAAGTTAGCTGCAGTTATTTTTCACATTTTTGTGTTTTAGAAATTGGTTAATAAAAACTGTTTTTGTTGACCACAGTGTAAGAACCACATACGTCAGTCACATGCGAATAAAACATCCATCGGAGAATATTTGTGGCTTCTGTGGGTACTCGTTCTACAGCAAGCAAGGACTCGTCGTACATAAGAATATGATGCACAAGGATATTGAGGTGAGTACATTGGAATTTGAGCCTTATTACAGCTTGTCGCATAAGTTTTAGGTTGCTCAGCGAGGTATGGAACGGGCTATGTTTGGAACCCCTCCGAAGGATAGAATCTGGAACTAGGTGAAGCGAAGCTGGCAACATAGCCCATAAAATAAGCAAGCCAAAGTATAGTCTAGTCAAGCTATAGTCTTGTGTTATTTTTCCGAAGTGCCGTAGAACCAATGACCATTGGGGTAGACGTGTTCTTGAGTGGAGACCGCGAATCGGTAAGCAGAAGTTGGAGCGACTATCTTCGCAGAGTGCCTGATAGCAATTGAATTAGAATTGACCCGAAAATCGAATTGGATAGCATAATATGATGGCTATTGATAACGATGACGAACACTTGACTATGATCAAGTCTTCTTCTTCTTAGCGTGTCGATGGCAATCTAGATTGCTTCGGCCCAGAACTTGGCTAGTTTGGCGCCTTTGATAGCATCCATCAGTTCCTGTAGTGAGCAAACAATAGGACACGCAGGACACGATATTAAATGCCCCATCGGAACTGATATTACTCCTGTGACAAACAGTATAGCACTCGGCACGTAAGATGAAACAAAATGGCGGTCGTCGGCATAGGTAAAATGACAAAAATAGAGTGAGATTCGAACGAAAATGTGCAACTGAGCATTCAAGATCATAATTCAACTTACGGGATGCAATCTGTAATACATTATCGGACCTCAGTCGACTTATTTTCATGATTGTAGCTTCGCAAACGACCGCCATTTTGTTTCAACTTACGTGCCGAGTGCTATAAGTATATTTGAATAATGTACCGTTATGAAGCGTTTGTTATAAAATACATATTTAATTTATGTTCAGGCAAAACAAGAAAGCAACACAGAAGAGGGTCCATACTGTGAAGATTGTGACGTCAAGTTCATATCGACAGAGGCGTATAAGAGGCACCTCGTCATGTCAGTCAAGCACACCAGGACTACAGTCTCTATGTGAGTAGATTTACGGTTCAGTTTCGTCCGTTTGATATTCATTAATGTTCACTTATAAGATACAGTAAGTGTTGTCTGCTAAGCTCATGCAAATACAGACTCTATGGGTTTTGAAATACGGTTCAATTCGGTATGTTTGTTTGATATTGAGTGCAGTCTTTGACGGCACGGTTGGCGCAGTGGCTGAGAGATTGGACTGCTGCGCTGCGTGTCGCGGGTTCGATCCCCGCACGGAACAAATATTTGTATGGCCTACAGATAGTTGTTTCGGGTCTGGCTGGGTGTCTATGTGTATGTGAGTTTGAATGTTTGTAAACGCACCCACGATACAGGAGAAATTCCTAGTGTGGGGCAACGTTTTTTAAAAAAAAAAAAAAAAAAGTCTGTACCCAGCATTACCTAAACCATGGGGTCACAACTCAAACAAATTATAATTAATCTTGAAAAAAACACAATAGATGGCAGCATAGGTAGCAGTAATGAAATTAACAATCGCTTAAATGCGTTATACGGTAGATTTCGGCCGAAATAAGATTTGCAAAAATCAAAAGTTCCATGTTTATCGCTTATTTATCTATTTACACTCATTTATCACGTTATTTCAACAAAAAGGTTAAAGGAGGACTTTTACTTCAATTCGTACCCATAGATTGATAAAGTTGTCAAAAGTATTTATTTATTTATTTAGCCCGTTGAACTGGCCGAGAGATTCAGTCTTGGTTACTCAATTGTTTGGTTACAAAATGTCTCTCAGCTCAGTGTGCCTCTTGGCAAAGGCCTCCTCCAGTAGCTTCCACTGTTTCCTGTCTTGGGCAACTCTCCTCCATTTGGGTCCCGCAGTAAGCTTCAGCTCGTCCTCCCAACGCATTAGTTGTCGTCCTCGACGTCTCTTGCCATCTCTTGGATACCAATTCGTTATGATTTGGCTCCATTTTTCTTGTGTAGATCTCAACATGTGGCCGGTCCATCTCCATTTTTGGAGGTCTATTTTTTCCAGGATATCGGTTAATTTAGTTTTTCCTCGTAATTGCATGTTGCTAACTCTATCTTGCCTTCTTGTTCCTGTCATGCTTCGTTCCATACCTCTCTGGCACTTTGCTAGCTTGTCTCTATGGTGTTTTGTGAGGGACCATGTTTCGCAGCCGTAGGTGATGCATGGGAGAATGCAAGCATTGAAAACCTTTCTTTTCGTTGCCATATTGTGTTGTTTTGATTTTACAATTTCCTTGAGAGACCAGTATCTTTTCCACCCATTAGCAATCCTCTTGTTTATTTCCTTGGTTGTTTGGTCTTTGGGGGAGATGATCTGGCCCAAGTAGCAATACTCGTCGGCATATTCTATTTGTTGTCCTTGGATTTCAATAGGTTCCATTTTTGAGTTGGTCATCAATTTCGTTTTTGCTAAGTTCATTTTTAAACCCACTTTAGAGCTTTCAGCATTCAGAGTTTGTATCATCTTTTCGAGTGCCACTGGACTTTCTTCTAGTATAACCAGATCATCCGCAAATCTTAAGTGGTTTAGTTTTCTTCCGTCTATGTTGAGGCCTAGATGTTCCCAGTCGAGTTTGCGAAAGATGTTTTCCAAAACTGCTGAGAACAGCTTTGGGGACATTGGATCTCCTTGTCTGACTCCTCGCTTGATCCGGAACTCTTTTCCCAAAGCTTCTAATTGGATTCTTGCCTTACTGTTTGTATATATGATTTTAATAATGTTAATATATGTTGCAGGTCAGGTATACCCTGCCTTTCTAAGCTCTCCCAAATTGCGTTGTGACTAATGCAATCAAAAGCTTTCGCATAATCTATAAAAGCCATATATAGTGTTTTGTTGAACTCGTTATACTTCTCAATTATCTGCTTGAGTGTGTGGATGTGATCTATCGTTGAAAAGTTACGTCTGAAACCAGCTTGTTCGATAGGTTGGCTTTCATCTAATTTTGTGCTTACCCTGCTCAATACAATCTTTGCGAATATTTTGTACACATTCGACATAAGGCTTATTGGCCGGTAGTTACCGATGTCGTCCTTTGCGCCTTTCTTGTGTAGTAGGATTATGTATGAAGTTTCCCATTGTGTTGGTATATATCCACTTTTCAAAATTTGGTTGAACATCTTAGTAAGTATTGGTACTAATTCATCAATAGTCCCCCTCAACATCTCGTTTACAATTTTATCCGGTCCAGGTGCCTTCTCCATTTTTTGGCTTTTTATTGCCTTTTCCACTTCACTCATCAGGATATCAGGTTCCCACTCTGACAGGCTGTCTGCTGTTTTGCTCTTCAATGGTTGTGAAAGAGGGTGCCTACATGCATCTTTGTTTGAATACAGTTTTTTGTAGAATTCGGTGGCCAGTTCGTGTATACCTTTCCTGTTTGTGACGGTATCTTCTTTTTTCCTTAGTTTGGGCACCCACTCTTTTCCTGTTTCCTTAAGTTCTTTCAGAGCTTTTCTTACACCACCTGTTCTCATTATTTGTCTCTCTAACACTTCTAGTCTTTTATTTTTGCGATCTCTTCCAATATATTTACTAATTTGTTTGCTGATTTCTGTAATTATTTTAATGTTTTCTTTGTTTTTTCCCTGAGCCAGTAAAGATTTTCTGCGGTTTATGAGTTGGATGGTCTCGTCGCTAAGTGGGTATTTGCTTTTGATTTTGTTGATATTTTTAGTGATAGTAAGCTGTTTTTCTAACTTTCCATAATTTGCTTTAATATCGCATTCATTTTCATATGTCAGCTCTTGTAGATTATCTGTCAACAACTGGCCAATTTCCTTGAAACACTCCATGGTGGTTTGAGTTGGACTATAAGTGGTAATGTTCTTCCTTGCTCTTCTTGGTGGTGCTGGCAGAATTGTACTTCTGACCATACGATGATCTGTGTTGAAATTGAGTTTAGAGATCACGCTTGTATTTGAAAATGCCTTGGGAAAATTGCTTATTATATAATCTATTTCGTTTTGAATTTGCCATCTGGTGAAATCCAGGTCCATTTATTCTTTGGGTCTTTTTTGAATATGCTGTTCATAAGAAATAAGTTGTGTTCCAGCAAAAATTCCACAAGCTTTTGACCGTTGGAGCTTCTTTTACCATGTCCGTGTTTACCCAATACATACTCTTCCATGTTTTGTTTTTCTCCGATTTGAGCATTAAAAACACCCATTAGTATAATATAGTTGTTAGTATAATCTCTGATGACTTTAGCCAATTCGGCATAGAATGTCTCTGTCTCTGATTCTGCAGCTTGCTCCGTTGGTGCATATGCTTGTATAATAGTCCAAGTCTTTGTATAGTTGGGTAAGTTGATATTTAGCACTGCTATCCTTTCAGAGATACCAAGGATGTTTTGTATTTGCTTCTTCAGAGTTGTCTTTATGAGGAATCCTACTCCTCTACGGCCTCCTTTTTCACCTTTGTTGAACAATATGTAATCTTGGTATTCGTAAATTGTCTCACCTTCTCTTCTCATTTCGCTGATTCCGAGTATGTCCCACTTTATGTCTTGAATGGCAATATTCAGTTCTGCAAGGGTATCTTCGGTTCTTAAAGTTCTAGTGTTCAATGTTGCTATATTGATTCTGTTTATTCTTCTACTGAATTTAACTGGAGGGTTATGGTCTGAACTTCCCGCGGCGACCAACCGTGGTGGGAAGGTTTTTTGTGTATTATGTTGTATTAGATTATGTTTTTTCTGTATTTGTTTTGTTTTTCCGGTACAAGTTGTTTTTGTAGGTTGTTTATTTGTGTTTGTTAGTTTTTTTGAACTTTCTGAGGTTTCTGAGGTTGAAATAGAAGTAGTTCTGTTCCTTCCCATGTACTGTAATTTATTTGGTTTCAATATTTCCTTTTGTCCATTATCGTTTGTTCTGTTTTGTTGGTTTTCGGGCTTGTTATGAGTGTTTGGTTTTTTTGGCGTTGGTAAGTTGGGGGATACAGTCTTATCTCTCTTCTTTTTTTCGCGCAGATTGTCCTTCTGCTTTTTAATTACAAGTTGGTCTCCTCTCATAAAAGCCAAGTTCCCCTTTTTCCATTCTTCCTCAATTTTTGGCTGCATTTTCTTCCGAACTTCGAGAACATCCTTGGGAAAGTCTTCCTTGACATAGATGCCTGTTGGTAAGTTTGATTTAGATTTTAATATAAGATGTTTCTTCCACATAGTAGAGAAAGTAACAACTACTGGGCGATTTTTGTTGGTTTGAGCCCCTATTCTGTAGATGTTATTTATTTCGTGGCTGTCTATATGTACTTCTGCTTCCTCTATTATTCCCTTTATGTGGTCTACAAGTTCTGCCTCTCTTTTTCCATTGTCAAAAGTAAGCCATCTGTAAATCGTTTTCTCTAGAGCTGTTTGCAATAGATGGCGTTTTACTCAATTTACCACATACAATAATCGTAACAGTTGTATAATTTTAAATAAATTTAACCATTAAAAAGCATAAGTATTACTGTTCAAAGAAATATAACATATATTTTAACATTTCTAAGCGAAATAATTACATATTTTTCTCATTTTACTGAACCCGAAAGTTCCGGAACTACATAACACGAAACGTGAACTCCTAGATGGCGTTGTAAAACTCCAGTCTGTGGCAATTAGTGCGACGCTGGTGCTGCCATCTGTTGAAATAATGGAGGAAAGAATATAAAACGAGCAATAAGATGACTTAGGGAGGTGTCATTTCTTTGTATGGGATTGGGTATCTGTACGAAGTATTATATTTGTTGTATTATAATATCTGTGCCTAAACCCTCTTCTCACGCCACTTTTTTTTGGCCCGTGCGTTTTAAATCATCATATGACCCCTCCCGGCAGAGCGAAAGGGAGTGTCAGACTTCTACTAACTAAAAACCACCCATTTTTTTTCTTAGCCCTGTATGTCGAGGCCGCGGTATTTCTGTCGCGTGTGTTTTGCGAACAACCCGCAGCCACTTGCCTTCTTCTTAATACGAGAGTGATCAAACACGTGAAGTACAGAATCTATGTGAATATATGTGTTGCTGCTGTCCATTAGCGAATAAATACATATTCTATTCTATTCTATGTAATCCGTATATTCGTTGACATAAGGTTCAGTATCGTCTGTCAACAGGAACGGCTGCAGGGTTTGTGGCGAGGTGTTCACGGACCCCGAAGCGTTACGTCTGCACAATCGTGAGACACATCCCAAGAAACAACCGAAGCACTACAAGTACAATAGGACGAGTGAAGTTCGAGCCAAGTGGCCCGCCAAGTGTCAACATGTTGGTATTTATAATGTGAACCTTATTTATTTATCTGTATGGTTTAGTTTACTTTGTTATTAGAAACTAGCGGACGTCCCGCGGTTTCACCCGCGTAGATCCCGTTCCCGTGGGAATACAGGGATAAAAATATAATAGAAAGAAAGAAAGAAAATTGTGTTTATTTGGCAAAAATACCTTAAAAGTTAACAAAAATAAATTTAAAATTATTAAAACTAATAATGCCAAAAGGGCCTCAGCTCAGCATAATGCCAGATGGCAACACAAAGTGTGTTGGAGTTGGGAACGGCAAGCAGGGAAAATTAGGAAAAGAAAATTACACCATCGAACTAGTATTCTATATTTTCGAATAACAAAAACCATGGCAACCATTAGGGTTACCAAAACTATAATAGTCACATTAGGGATGTGCCAATTTCAACACTCCTTCTCACTCCTAATGTAGACCCATACTGGTTCTCAAACGTGCAAGTCTTGGACCTGGTAATCCTTTCGTCAACAGATCCGCCTCCATATCTTCTGTAGGTTGATATTGGACTTCCACGACTCCTTCTTTGATGCAATCTCTGATGTAATGCATTTTGAGGTCTATATGCTTCGACTTCGAAGATACTATTGGGTTTTGACCATGAAGCACATAACCAGTGGAGAGCGCGTGCGGGGGCTACCGCGGGCGCCAAACCCACGCTATATCAAGCGTACGCGGCGAAATTTTGCTCAGTCGCAAAAATTGTAGGCTAACGCACGAACGTCACGCGCTCCCGTTTTGAAAGCATTTATTACGAAAAAGAATGCCTAGTTGTGCAATTAAATGGTGTGGAAAGTGTATTACAACTTCAAGTTACACAAAAGATGGGTTAACATTGCACAGTTATGTGATTTTCTATTCAATTTGATCAAAACAATGAAAAAGGAATCATATAATTGCTGTCTCTTTCTGGTACACTGATTTGCACTAATGCAGTTGTCTCTTTCTTTCATGATAGTGATGTTCGAGTTCGCAGTATCGCGACGGTATCGATATAATTTAAAATATAAGTTAAAAAACCTTACATTTTTTAGTTTCATTATTGCTATATTTTCAAATATGCTTATTCCCTTGGCTTTGCTCGCAAATGTGTATAATCTATATACACACATCAACACGGTTTAGGGATATTTCATACTCAATTAAATAACTCGAAAAGTACTGGCCGCATTGGAATCTTTAATACACCGATTTGTTTGTAATTTATCTCAGATTAATTCCAAATTCAAATTTTTGAAAATTCTTTTGTTTCGGTGGCATAAAAATGTCTTGATGTATAGGAGAGGGAATTTTGATTTGTGCGAAATTTAAAAAACAATACGAATTACGTTTAGTTACAGTTTTTTTTCATTTTTAAACGTAAGATAAAGTTAGAATTGAGGTATTGTAGCCATGCAACGCCGACATTTGACGAGGGCGGCGATGTTACGAGCTGTGGGAATGCTGGAAGCTGGATCTGTTCAGCGTAATGTTGCTGAGGCCATAGGGACCCATCAAAATGTAATTTCAAGATTGTGGACACGCTATCGTGCCACAGGTGAAGTAGCGGAGAGGCAGCGGGGGCCAAGTCGCATCACTACCCCCAGACAAGACCGATTTTTGCAAATTTCTGCGCGAGTTCAACCAAATGCAACGGCGACTCAATTGGTCCAAAGGCTGCGAGTGGAACACCAAGTGCTTGTGAGTGACCAAACTGTAAGAAGGCGACTGCATGAAAGCAATCTACGCTCTCGTAGACCACTCCGGGTCCCACCTTTACGGAGAGGCAATCGTGGACGACGATTAGAATGGGTTCGGAACCACGTGGACTAGGGCCGTGAGCAATGGTCCAATGTGCTGTTCACGGATGAATCCAGGTTCGGCTTCCATCCAGATTCACGAAGGACGCGTGTTTGGCGAGTTCCTGGACGATGGAGCCGTCTCCAGAACCCTCAGGAAGTTCACCCATACCAAGGAGGAACAATTATGGTTTGGGCAGGAATTCGTCTTGGAGGACGGACGGATCACGTTTGGGTGCGGGGCAATATGACGGAAGAACGATACGTCCAACAGGTGCTGGGGCCCGTAATCTTGCCTCACAGAACACAAATGGGGCAAGATTTCCTGCTCATGCACGACAATGCCCGGGCACACACGGCGAGAACGGTAGCAGCTTGGTTACATACACATAATGTTAGGGCCTTAGACTGGCCTGCTCAATCGCCAGATCTAAATCCCATTGAGCATGCGTGGGATATGCTGCAAAGAAGAGCTCTGAAGGAAGTTCCCGAAAATTTGGCTACAGAAGATCAACTTTTTGCGCACCTCAGAAGGACATGGGACAATATTCCGCAGCAAGACATTGACAACCTTGTTCTGAGCATGCCGAATCGTTGCCGATGTGTTATGAACATCATGGGCGCTTTCTCAGACTACTAACTTCAAGTTTATAAACACAAATTAAATGATTTTTCTATTTTTTTCAGTTTTTACTCACAAATTAAAAGTTAATTCATATACGGTTTCCTTCATTTTTTTTCCATAAAATCCTGAAATTTTAATCAGTACCTTAACCATTATTAAAAAATGGTAGAATATTAAATAACGTATATTTTAAATATATACATGTCATATAAATAATTAACACATTGATAGTAATTCGCTTTTTTAAAAATATCCCTAGACCGTGTTGATGTGTGTATATAAAAGGAGAACTGACTGGGTGACATATCAACGTACAGCCGAAACTACTGGGGCTAGGAATGTGAAATTTTGCACACGGCTTCCTATTATAATGTAGGGGAGCACTAAGAAGGGGTTTTTGGAAATTTAACCTTTAAGGGGGTGAAAAGGGGGATGAAAGTTTGTATGGAAAATCGTCACTTTTGTAGTTGAACCGACATCCACGCGGGCGAAGCCGTGGGCAAAGTGCTAGTACTGGCATAAACTTGTACATAACAGTAAAAAATTTAAGTGTATGATATCTCTGCCTGCCTTTTACACAAAATTTAGACGCGTTGCTTGGAATCTATTTGAATCATTGCAATCCTAGACAAATATGTTTTTTAATTTTTTTTAAATAGGCCAGTGTAGGTATGGAACAGACGTTATCAATTTTAGTTTTGGAGTAGGGAAAATAGCCAATACGCGCATCGGCATGTGAACACATTGCTGGCAGTGGCGTGCGTGCAGAAAAACGGAGGCAAAGGCCTATGAAAAAACTGACACGATAGGGATAAAAAAAATTTGGTTGGATTGTGTAGCCTAGCTATGGAACGAGGACTTAATTTTTTTTATTACCAATTTTATTGCAGTATCGGGTTAACCTGCGCCATATACACCATTTAGGGTCCGATAAGCATGGTCCTACGATGCACCGTTTCCGAGTTATGGGCGTTTTAAATTATTGTACCAAAATAAGTTAAATACAAATAATATCTTGAAAACAGATCGTCCTAGGCAAAAAATGACCGAAATTTTAACCCCCCTTTGCTACCCCCGTGATATCATGATCTTAACACACAAAATTAATTTGAACTAATTTGAGGTCCTTTTACTTTTTTTTTCACCAATTTGACGTAGAATCGTCTAACCATTTAATTGATTTAGCTTCATGTGTAGCAAAAAAATATATTGATACTCGACTGACATATAATACGAAAAATAATACAAATCCAAAGGATTATATATAAAAACATATTCAAAACTAATCCATTTTAAAAACCAGTAAATATATTATATTTTTTTTAAATACAGTCTTCTAAGTTTAATAATTACCTGTTTTATTTCAAAATCGAACTCGTAATCTCTGTATTGCAAACAAATCGTTATAATACTAATAAGTCAAACAATTATCGATATCGATACTTTTTCAATTACTTTTATGGAATCCCTAGAGAATGAGTTGTCATTTGGTTGTCAGTTCGTCAACCAATCACAGAGCCCGAAACGTACCTCTCCCCCCGCAGTATATTAGTGACTTTGATTTAGAACAAAAACGTGCCCATACTTTCTCCACTGGTTATTTTGCTCCATGGTTTTGACACAGCTTTAGTGCCGCTTGATTATCATTCAATATTAGTATCTTTTCTTGTTTTATGTTCATTTCATTGAACAACGCTCTTAGGTATGCTGCTTCTTTAACAGCTTCTGTTAGAGCGACATATTCGGCTTCTGCTGTGGATAATGCAATGTTTCTTTGTTTTCTACATCCCCAGCTGATAGGAGCTCCAGCAAATTTAAAACAATATCCGGAAAAGGACTTTCTGTCTATCTTGCATGACCCCCAATCAGCATCAGCCATGCCATATGGTTTATTGCCTGTCTTCTTGAAATTCAAACCGATATCTTTTGTACCCTTCAGGTACCTTAGAACACGTTTTGCACTTTTGAAATGTGTTTCGTTATAACAGTCATTAAATTGTGACAAGTAGCTTACTGCAAATGCAATATCTGGCCTTGTAGCTACAGCCAAAAACATTAACGTACCAATCAAATTTTTGTAAGGCAGTTCTACAATTTCCTTCTTGTTTGGCTCTAGTGCAATGCCTGGTTCTATCGGTGTAGTAGTAGATTTGCATTCTTCCATTTTAAATGTTTTCAAAGCTTCGTCTATTTTCTTTGTTTGTTTAATAATAATTTCCTTGTTTTTGTATGATATTTCCATACCAAGTATGCATTTTGGTTTTCCCAGATCTTTCATTTCAAATTTTTGACTTAGCATGTCTTTTATTTCTTTCATCTTCTTTTGACCTGAGCAGGCAAGTAACATGTCATCGACATATATTCCAATAATGGCACGTACTCCTCCTTCTGTGCATGTGTATACACAGGGCTCTGCTTTTGTAGCCTGAAAGCCAATATTTTTTAATTCTGTGTCCAGTTTGACATACCATTGCCTCCCTGCCTGCTTAAGTCCATAAAGGGCCTTTAATAATAAAATGACTTTTTCTCCTTCTATGGTTTTTAGATCTGTTAGAACCTCTTTGGCTTTATTGTAGACTGTTAGATCATCAGACTCAAACTCAGCAACTAATATCTCTCTTACATATCTCTCGATGTAATTAGGCAGTTTCATATAAATATTTTCTTCAATATTTCCATTTAGGTATGCTGTGACTACATCCATTTGGTTCAAATGTAGACCTTCTTCAACAGCAATACCAAATATGGTTCTTATAGAACTTAGTTTTGCAACGGGTGCGTAAGTTTCGTTGTAATCAACGCCCGGACGTTGCGTGAAACCTCTAGCCACTAGGCGTGCCTTGTTTGTTACTTTGTTTTCTGGGCTCACTTTCTTCTTTAAGATCATCTTGTAGTCTATGATTTTCATACCTTTCTCTTTCTTTACGATTTTCCACGTAATGGTACGTTTAATGTGTGATCTAATTTCAGATCGGATAGCATCACTCCAGTCTTCCGTTTGATTATTATCTTCAAACGAGTAAGCTATTTCAGATGACAACTGACATTCTTCTGAAACTCCTTCTATATCATAGTCTTTCATCCAAGTAGGCTGTTTTATATTTCTTTTCGGCCTTTCTCCAGTCATTGTTTCAGCTGCGTCAATATAAGCTTCTTGTTCTTCATCTGATGATGCTTCATCAAAATTGGTATCAGGTATGATATTTGGTGAAGACTTCTCTGGACTTGTGTTTTCTTCAGATGTCTTCGATTTATCTGAGGCTTTTTCTTTATTCTTTATTATTTCTACATTTACTTCAGTGCTCAGATTTTTCTTTTGTTTTATTTGTTTAAGTTGTTTTTCTTTCTCAGGTGTTTGTCCTGATTTCTCAACAAAATTGTCGTAGTTTTCTTCTGTTTCATAAAACATTTTGTTTATGATTTTAACATCCCTGCTTATTATTACAGAATTCTTTTCAGGAATGTAAATTCGGAATCCTTTTGAGTTTTTAGCATAACCCATAAATACACCGGTTGTAGCTTTTGTCGATAGTTTTCCCTTTCTTCTTTTCTGCAGTACAAAAGCTTTGCTGCCGAAAATATGAAGGAGTTCGTCCAACCCATTTCTTGAATGGCGTTTCTCCCTTCAGTGCTTTGGATGGACTTCTATTTATTAAATAGTTAGCAGTATATACTGCTTCTGCCCACAATTGCTTTGGTGTATTTGCTTCTATCATTAAGCATCTGGCTTTATCCATCAGGGACCTGTTTTTGCGCTCGCTGATTCCGTTTTGTTGCGGAGTGTAAGGTGTACTCAACCTTCTCTGGATTCCATGCAATTTCAGATAATCATCAAACATTTTATTGACGTATTCCCTTCCGTTATCTGATTGCAAATTCTTTATTTTAAGGTTAGTAAAATTTTCAACCTCACTTTTAAATTCCTTAAATTTATCAAATACTTCGCTTTTCTGTGCGATAAAATATATGCAACAGTACCTGGTATAATCATCGATGAACGTTACGTAATACTTTGATCCAGCTATAGACTCGTATTCCAAAGGACCACACACATCGCTATGAATGATTTGCAACGGTTCGGTAGTGTATATTTCCTCATGACGCGGGAATGGCAATCTTGAAAGTTTTCCTTTTATACAGGTTTCACAATTGTCAAGTTTTCCTTCACCTACATCGAGTCCATACATCAACTCTTCTTTTGCCATCCTTACCAAATCTCTTTCATTGATATGGCCAAGTTTTCGATGCCACTGCAAGATTTTGCTATCATTTTTATTTGTACGTGTATATTTTGCGGTCTCATTTGATTCATAAAATTTCAGGTAGTATATAACATTACTTTTCGTTGCTGTCAGTATTACTGACCCATTATTTTCTATTATGTAAGCCTTATCTTTTTCGAATATAACTTTATTTCCTTTGCCGTTATTTTGCTTACTGACAATAGGTTGGTTGTCAAGTCAGGAATAAACAATGTTTCATTGAAATTAAATTTTTCTTTTTCTTTGAACACTGTCACTTTTCCTTTTCCTTCAATCATAGCAGTATGTTTGTTTGAGGCCAGATTTAAATTTCCTGAAGCTGTTGTCATACTGTTAAATAAGAGGTTTGTACCACAAAGGTGCGATGTACAACCGCTATCTAGACACCACATATTTTTATTAGAAACTTCTTTCCCTGTATTTAGGCAAACATTGAAGTTTTTCTCAGGTGTTTTCTCATATTTCTTTCGAGGGGCATTATTTGTTTTGCTCCAGCACGCCTGAGTTGTATGGCCTTTTTTTTACACTTTTGGCAATATTTTCCTTTCTTTGTGAAAAAGGCTTCTTCAATTTCTTTACATTCAATGTTTTTCCGTGCCTCACTTTCTTCAACTATTTTTATTTTCAGTTCTTCAGGAGTCGGTAAGGTGTCACGAGTTTCCACTGCTATTCGGAAATTTTCATATGCAGCTGGAAGGCTGTAAAGCATCATTATGCTGAGTAGGTCGGGATGTAAACTAACGCCCAAATCCGCTAGCTTATCCACGATGTCAATGAAGTTATTTAGATGTTCACGGACGTCATCTTTATCAGCCTTTTTTAGTATCAGCTGTTTTAGCAAAGTTGCTTTTCGAGCAGGACCTTTGCTTTGGTAAATTCCTTTAAGCTTTAGCCATAGCTCGTTGGATGTCTTGCATCCCCGCACTTGTTTAAGTTCTGACGGTGAGATGATCAGTAATAGCTCTGATCGAGCAAGCAAGTCATTTTCATAAAACTTACATTTTGCTGTTTCCTCTTTTGGCTCGGTGATCGATCCACTAGCGTATCCCCACAGTCCATTTTTTATTAGAACTGCTTCGGCCTGCACGCTCCACGTATCATAGTTTTCTTTGGAGAGAGCTTCAATACGGTATGAGGCAGTGTTGCTCATTTTTCCTTGCAACCACGCTCTGCTACCATTTGTTGGAGTTGGGAACGGCAAGCAGGGAAAATTAGGAAAAGAAAATTACACCATCGAACTAGTATTCTATATTTTCGAATAACAAAAACCATGGCAACCATTAGGGTTACCAAAACTATAATAGTCACATTAGGGATGTGCCAATTTCAACAAAGTGCACCACTTGACGCTGATTTTCAGCTGCTGCCCACGAGTGCCATACGCTCGAAAATATAAACAAACACATTATAAAAAAGTCTTAAATATTTTGCAAAAAATAAAAACCTAGGAATATAAAATAATAATAATAGCCTATGACACTCAGCAATAATGTGGCTTTCTATTGGTGAAAGAATTTTTAAAATCGGTTTAGTAGATCCCGAGATTACCCCTTACAATTTAACAAATATACAAACACACAAACTTTACTTCTTTATAATATTAGTATAGATAGTATAGATGTGTAGTGTGTTGACAAAGACCTAGATTGTTCTAACATTAATATCTTATCTCGGCTCATTTATGTTAATGCGGTGCATCAGACATTGTATACGGTTTAAGGTTCACATACAGGCAAATTGCTAACGCCGCGACCTACTTTTCGCTACTTGTTTAGTTTATTCTTATTCTTTATTGCACACATAAAATAACAAATATAAACACAATTTACAATAATAAAGCTTATGTACAAAGGCGAGCTTAACCCAGAATTGGGTTTTCTTACAGCAAACCTAACTTAACTTATTGAATTAGTTGACCAATAGCTGCCGTAGCGCTATAACCGCGGACTAGCATCCACAACTTACGTGTAACTTTACAAATATACTGAACTAAGGTGAAATCTGTGGTTTTCGTCAACTTAACTACTTCGGAGCCATACATATATACGGCTATACAGGGTGTAAATCAACCCATCACACAGCCGTCAACCAAGCATTCTGTATACCAAACTAAGTACCCTACGCATTTTTTTTTTGCTGGGAAACGACTATTTTTTGAGGTCAAATATCACATTTTACTGTAAAACTCAATGTAGCACTCTTATAACATTGTTATAGAGGATCCTTTGAATAGTAAACGGGTCATGGAGTGACATGGAGGTAATTTAAGTAAAGTTATACCCCAAAAAAGTAGTATTTACAAAAACAGCTGTGAAATATTTGGACCTTTGACCCCCAGGGGGTTCCCAGAGGTATGGCCTAGAACAAAAAAATTATCGCGAGGGTGGGGAGAACAAGTGCCCTTCGTTTGCGTTAAGGGTACTTTTACACTCTTTATAGTAGTGATATAGTTTCTCCTAAATAAATCTCTATCGGCCTGTTCCTTTGCAGCCCCCCCCCCCTCCCCCAGTGTCAACTTAAACCAATGTCCGTACTCCACAGGGTGTGCCCTTAGCGAGCTGTCAATTATTCTATCAGTTTTACGCCCTGTAACCAGGTACCCTAAACCCTGGTGTGGATGCCTTACATTCAAAGCATCCACAGAATTTACTCCTCCGCTATTCTTTTTTGATTAATTTCGTTGCGGGATCCAAGACAGTTAAAGCGTTTCTCTGGGACTTCGTCGAGCTTCATTGTCTCGGCGCTTTTCTTGTGGTCGCCACTGTTGATTCTGGCTAACAGGAGTTACAGTGGTTTGGGAATTGTGTGACGGGCTTGTCCCATAAAAAAAAAAAAACCACAGAATTTGATCGGTTTGGATCGGAAGGAGACATTCGACCGACTGAGGAATTTAGAGAACCGATTGGGTTTCAATACAAGTAATACCCGGGTACGTCCTTAAACTGCGAGCAGCCATCGAGTGACGGGCAGCAGCGTCCTTTAAACTTTGGGTGACCTCACTGCGATCCTCAAGCCACTGCCAAGCGTGGGGATTATGGCAACCCACCCTTTAAGGGGAGGTCTTTGTTCAGCAGTGGATGTGTTCCGACTGATGATGATGAATACAACCAAGTTTACGAACCGTTGCGGCTCACAGAGAGCCTGCGTCCTAGCAGCGAAAACGTTGTTGGTTGTATAATATGTTTGTATATAATAGCTGCAAATGTTAATAACAGACACAATAATGTTAAATACAGAATTTAATCCCCAGTGTCCAGAAGAATTCGCCACCCCGCGTTCATACTGGAACCATTACCGACTGAAGCACCCCGATAAGTACGAGCCGGTGCGGAAGAACTGCGTCTGTGATATATGCGGCAAGAGATACGCGGTATGTATCACATGAATAGAGTATATCTGTATAGATATCAACACACACACACACAGTCACACACACACACTATCATTAATTCATTACCGACTGAAGCACCCCGATAAGTACGAGCCGGTGCGCAAGAACTGCGTCTGTGATATATGCGGCAAGAGATACGCGGTATGTATCACATGGATAGAGTATATCTGCATAGATATCAACACACGCATACATACACTAACATTACCTACTGAAGCACCCCGATAAGTACGAGCCAGTGCTCAAGAATTGCGTCTGTGATATATGTGGCAAGAGATATGCGGTATGTATCACATGGATAGAGTATATCTGCATAGATATCGACACACACACACACACACTACCATTACCGACTGAAGCACCCCGATAAGTACGAGCCGGTGCTCAAGAACTGCGTCTGTGATATATGCGGCAAGAGATAATATGCGGTATGTAGCAAACTAGTAAAAGATATCTACATAGGCGCTGAGCTCCGGCAGGATTATTCCCAAGGATTTTTTTTGCACTCCGCCTCAAATAATTATGTTAAATTCAAGGAGTAGCTTTGTTGATCTATACAGAAAAGCACAGGATTCAAGAGCGAGCGTAGCGAGCTTGAACATTTTAACGTCCAACTCGAATTTGATAGGTTTTTGTTTTCTTTTACATAAGATGTTCAACCGCGATCGAATTTAATAGGATATCCTCGGATAATTGGGTATTCTATAACGTTTAATTCCTTAACTATCAAGCCGTAAATCTTAATTTATTGAACTGTTTATTTGGATATACTATTAGGTACGCTTCTAGCTACCTCTTTGGGATCGAGAAAATCTTGTCATGCATGATTGTATGATTTTATTCGACTAAATATTTTCTTTAAGTATATTATTGTTACATTGTGTGTACTTACTTACTGAAGTAAATGCATTTTCTTTTTCTTTATTTCTTTATATTTTGGAAGTTCCATGTCCCCCCCCCCCCAGTGCAACGCCGTCCTCCAGCTCCACGCACGCACACACTTGGGCGAGCGTCCGTACAAGTGCTTGACGTGCGACAAGGGTTGCTTCTCCGCGTACGACCTGCGAGTGCACCAGCAGATACACTCCGACCAGTGGCGTGCAGTGGTCCGCCACGGTGGGTAGGCCACGAAATATTGACAGCAAAAAAAAAATTGTCACATTTATAACATTTGAAAATAAGTCTGTAAAAGTTATACCTAAATACAATTCAAAAACTCACCACATTAATCAAGGTTCTACTCATGATTTTTTATCGATGCAAACAGAAGAAAGATTCGGCCACCTCAAAAAACTCATCCAAGTGAGTGGGTGATAGTTACAAAAGTACAAGTACAAAACACGTCACTTGCAAGATAATATCCGAAGCGGCCTTCACACATCTACCTTTAGATAAAACTTGCACCTTATCATTACTTATACGATAATTGAGAAAACTTATTACCTTTACCATCTAGCAAACACACATTATCAGCTCAAATTCACAAGTAAATACCTACCATTGTTATTATTTGTTAGGGGAATAAACAAATAATACACAACAAAGCTAATATTTACACTACTGTTAATAATGGTATCTAATAACTGACAATATCTGTACGTTTTCGGTTTCAAAACAAATCGCGCTATAAATTGCTTGTCACAACAAAAACAATGAAACAATAAAATGGCTTCCTCATAGAAAAATACTACCAAATAAAATTGCATCATTTTCGTATCGAGTTTGTTCACAACAGCGGTCAACAAAATTTTGCAGGATTATAGGTACGAAATCAATCAATGAAATGTGTTGTCAGTGCTGCACTCTATCTGTGGACGGAAGAGCGAAGACCGCAAACGCGCGAAATTCAAATTTCTTAATTTCCATAAATTTTTGCAATTTGCAGGCCAGTGCTAGGTTGTATGTTGATTAATAAAATATGATTCGCGGCTGTAAGACATAAGTAGTCAGTATTCAAGCTAGCACTGGCCTGCAAATTGCAAAAAACGTTAAAAAAAAAAAGACGGGTTGCACTCCGGGAGTGCCGGCAGAAGTGAAAACTTGATTATTAACGTTGAGCATGTTTGATATTTTGGAATGGTTAGGGAATAATTTTGCACCAATTGCTTTAACAGTATAAAAGTACTATCATTTATGTGGTAGAATACAATATTGATTTATTGCGCTATCGTACACAAACATGACAATTTATATTACATTAAAAATTTAACACTTTAAAACTATTACAATTATTTTACATTAAAAAGTTTATCTCTCCGAAAAATCAACTTTCATCCATAATTTCAACGACTTTTTCACCATCATCATTACCAGAACTATCATCGCCAATCTCTAAAACTGATACGATAGGTTTATGGTAGCTGAAGTAAGAAACGAACAGTTTTGATTCGAACCTATTTAAATGTCTAATAAAGACCGCATCAATAGTAGTTTTGTATTTCGTTGTGCTAAGATTGCGATCATTCGACATAGTTAAACCAAATTCATTATTTAAAAATTCAATTATTCCGCCATAACTATGCTAACCCATTTATTTTGTCTTTCCCTGTCCTCCGATCGGAACTCCGATTGGTAGGAGGAGCGGGAATATTTTTTCCCATGCCTCCGATTAAGCATCATAAAAACATTGTACAGTCTAGTTCAAAATAAATTATTTTTGTATTTTATTGACTGTACAGTCGACATCGTTAACGTTCAGGGTCAAAATGTCCAACTCCCACACGACTAGTCTAAGATCGATAGTTTCCGAGATATAGCCGTTTCAATTTTGACAGCTGTCATCCGAAATGTAGATCTCATTGAGATCTATCACTTGTCCCTACACACAACTAGTCTAAGGTCGATAGTTTCCGAGATATAGCTGTTTCAATTTTGACAGCTGTCATCCGAAATGTAGATCTCATTGAGACCTATCACTTGTCCCTACACACAACTAGTCTAAGGTCGATAATTTCCGAGATATAGCCGTTTCAATTTTGACAGCTGTCATCTGAAATGTAGATCTCATTGAGACCTATCACTTGTCCCTACACACAACTAGTCTAAGGTCGATAGTTTCCGAGATATAGCCGTTTCAATTTTGACAGCTGTCATCCGAAATGTAGATCTCATTGAGACCTATCACTTGTCCCTACACACAACTAGTCTTAGGTCGATAGTTTCCGAGATATAGCCGTTTCAATTTTGACAGCTGTCATCCGAAATGTAGATCTCATTGAGACCTATCACTTGTCCCTACACACAACTAGTCTAAGGTCGATAGTTTCCGAGATATAGCTGTTTCAATTTTGACAGCTGTCATCCGAAATGTAGATCTCATTGAGACCTATCACTTGTCCCTACACACAACTAGTCTAAGGTCGATAGTTTCCGAGATATAGCTGTTTCAATTTTGACAGCTGTCATCCGAAATGTAGATCTCATTGAGACCTATCACTTGTCCCTACACACAACTAGTCTAAGGTCGATAGTTTCCGAGATATAGCCGTTTCAATTTTGACAGCTGTCATCCGAAATGTAGATCTCATTGAGACCTATCAATTGTCCCTACACACAACTAGTCTAAGGTCGATAGTTTCCGAGATATAGCTGTTTCAATTTTGACAGCTGTCATCATTATTATTATTATTAATTATTATTATTATTAATTATTATTATTATTAATTATTATTATTATTATTAATTATATTATTATTATTAATAATTTTATTATTATTATTAATTATATTATTATTAATAATAATTATTATTATTATTAAGCGCCCTGCGCTGCCTAAACGAAACAGTAGGCCCAGGCATACATTTTCGCCGCGCCGTAGAGAGGGGATAGCTGTCTACTCTCCATCCGTCTTACGCTTTTTCGATCAGGGTCACGTGGTCACGTGTCCTGACGAATTTTCGATCAGGGTCACGTGGTCACTTGTCCTGACGCGAGTTTAAGATTTTATACCCATCACAGAACAATTTCCCAAAGTGCTCGACGCCGCTAAAGAAGTTTTCACTTCAAAAACAAATTTGAACTTCGCGCCGGGGTTCGCGGGCTAAAGATGGCCGCATGACGCATCCAATCGTAGCCTTGTGTTGTTGCAGCCAATCACAGGCCAGCTCCACCCGCAGGAGTTGACATGCATGTGTGCGGTTCATATACACGAAAATATGCACCGATCATTCACCAATGTGACGCTGTGTGCGTAAAATTATGAATGGGTTTTAGGCTACTCGAATGCTAGCCTAGCAAGCCTGTAAATATAAGATTCGTACGCGAAAAATTGCTCTAAGTATTTTAACAGGAGTTTGAACTTTTTTATTATTATTTTGTACATGGTGTTATTTTATTAAGTACATGGTTAATTAGTTTATGAAATGCTCAGTTGGTAAGGTAGGCTAAGCCTAAGAGCCTTAATAGAGCGCACGCCACTGACTCCGACACCAGACCCTTCCCCTGCACCGTGTGCGAGCAGGCCTTCAAACGGAAAGAGGCACTGGAACGACATTTGAAAGTAAGTCGTTTAGTAGTCTTAGGTGTAAAATTAACAGATTGTGTTCGAAACACTACAGTGCGTGTGCGCTACAAAACGCAAATCGTTGACGTTGCTCTAAGTCTGCCGAACTGAAATTGGCAGGACATGTCTGTCGCATGCCGAACGAGCTGTGGGCCCGTAAAGCTCAGGATTGATGCCCTGAAACAGTGACATGGGTTCGCGGCAGACCAGGAAGGGTGACGGGAACAACTGAATATCTTCCTTGAGAATTGGAAAGAAGTTGCATAGGATCGTGACCGTTGCAAGAAATGGATGGGGGCCGTTGCCTAGCAGTGGAGCGATATGGCCTAGCTGTAATAATAATTTCTGTAAACGGTCTAACTCAAAAGTCAGCTCTTGGAAAATGGAAATAAAACCGGTGACAGTACACATACAGATAGCGCGCGAGTTGAATGCAGAGCTTAGGAATGCGGTAGTGCTGAGACAGCACTACCGCATTACACTAGTGTGAATAGCACAGCACTACACTGCTCCCGCTCTTTACCTCAGACCCCGACTGCATTCAACTCGCGCGCTATCTGTACACATTATGGCATGAAAAGAGTAGAATGTAGATTTTTTGTAGGTCATGTTCAGTACACTCAACAAATAAAACACGAGCAAAAAACAGAAAGCATTCAATTCTATATTGTGTTTCCCTTTATTTCCAGATCCATTCCGGCGACAATCCATACAAGTGTGAGATTTGCGGCGTAGCATTCGCCAAGTCTTGTACGAGAACACTCCACGTTCGCACCGTCCATACTAAGGAACCGCCGCCGCTGCGCAAACGAAAGAACAAGGTGACCAAATAATATAGTCTTCCACAACGAATTCCAGCCATAGTGGCCAGTTTCAGCGAAGACTAGCCATCGACATCATCTGCCTAGCCTTTTCCTTGCCTTTTAATTTTTTGGGCTCGGCTTCCAGGCAATTCGGCAAGCAGTATATAACATGGAGCGACTACCTACCTGACCTCCACAACCCCGTTAACACTGGGTAACACGATACCCCTTGGTAAGACTGGTAGTGAGACTTTTGGGCCACTACCTGTAACGACTGCCAAAGATCTACAAATGACACGGGACCGACGGCTTATCGTGCTCTTCGAGGCACGGAGGAAACTCGGTATGTAATGCGTGGTCATCCATTCACAGACCAACCTCGGCAAGCACAGTTTAACCTAAAGAACAACTGCTCGGTTGGTCTTAATTAGCCACGAACGGCACTAGCCATCGACGGACGATCGGAAATAAAATATAGAGCACAAGTCGACCCGAGCGGTTGTTCATAATTAGCCACAAACGGCACTAGCCATCGTCGGACGATCGGAAATAAAATATAGAGCACAAGTCGACCCGAGCGGTTGTTCATAATTAGCCACAAACGGCACTAGCCATCGTCGGACGATCGGAAATAAAATATAGAGCACAAGTCGACCCGAGCGGTTGTTCTTATTTAACCACGAACGGCACTGGCCATCGACGGACGATCGGAAATAAAATATAGAGCACAAGGGTATGCAAACGCAGATGCTCCCACTGTTTCCTTAGTGTAATAGTACGATGGGACGGCAGCACGACGCGACCGGACAGATATCAGGCGCAGGACCAACTGAGAGACCAATGAGGTAGTAAGAATAGATTATTCTTGAACAAAGCCCGAAGAATTGCTAAACTCAAGTACCTTATGCTGTTGAAATAAAGCTGAAAATCTATTAAAGAAAGTTTACGACTAAGCGACATTCGTAGCGTTGTTATTAGTGTAGAGACTGCATGCACAAACCAAACACCCAGACCCGAAACAAATATCTGTAGGCCATACAAATATTTGTTGGGTAGTAGACAGGCATATTATGCTCAAAACTGATAACCGAAAAGCAAAAGGTTCTAGAGTTGCATCTGGTACCGGTAGATCATTTTATGGTGAAAACCGCGGGCGGAAATCCGCTGAATGCGCAAAACAAAGGCGCCCTCGATGTGACGTTTGGCGTATGTTCAACAGTGGGCGTGTTTATGCTGAAATGATGATGAACAGTTATGATTAAACATCTGAATCAGATAGGATGAGAAATATCGGTGCCATTGTTCGTAATTCATCTATTTATTGACCTTTGGCTTGCGCTAAAGTACACAATAACAACAAAACAAAGAGGTGATACTTTCACGAGAACAACTATGCTATCTTTCAAATGGATAAAGCGTTACTTGACGACCTAGCAACGTTAATGAGAGTCAATACTCAATCACAAATTATGACGTGATGTTTGAACAAATAAACTAAGTAAATCAAGTGATAACTCGAGTTTTATTGCAAACATTGTCGGGTGTTATTCCAAAATAATGGTATCAACAAAAATAGTCAATAAAAATATTGGTATTGCATCAATGTGTTGTATCGATGTAATTAATGAAGAAGAGTATTTTTATCGATAAACCAGTTATTTTTTCAACTTATTATGTCCAGCAAATCAAAGCAGAGACATTGTTTGTTTGGACTGGTATCAAAAATTTTATTGTTTTTCTTTTCTTTTTTTTTTCTATACGTAATAGTAGTCTTCCGTTTTGATGATTAATTGAAATTAATTGTCAACTTATTCATAGTGCGATTTACTGTGGAACGTTACTTGGGGTCGGCCCATTCGTTTTATTCTTCCATTTTCCCCTGTCAACCGTCACGCTATCATGTACGGTCAGCATCAGAAGTATTGTTACGACGGTCATCTAGAATCTTCGAGAAACCGCGCTAATAACTGTGTAGTACCTACAAAATACGAGTTCATTCTTTTAGGTACCTATTTCCGTAGTAGGTATAGAACTTACATTGTATTCAAGGTCAGGCGCCGGGAGTCGCCGGCAGTTGTCATTGTAATTTCGACCGTATGCCGACGACGTTAAGTAACTTCTTCCTTGTCGGTTCTTTTATCTTTAAGTTTATTTTTTGTTAATGTTTTTTTGTGGATGCTTTCTTGAATAATAGAGAATCATCTCGAATATCTTTTGTTTGCGTGGGTATAAAAGGACCGATTGAGGACGAAGTGGGTCAGTTCACTTTTAAGCGAGACAACGAAAGCTTCGAAGAGAATTCTAGTGCGATAAAGTGTTGAGTTGTATTGAAGTGATTGTGAGTAAGTGTTTATTAAGTAATAAAGTTAATTCGTGTGTTTATTTGGTAGTGTTTTTATTTATCCCATACCCAGCTCGTAACAATTTGGTGTCAGAAGCGGGGATAAATAATGCCGATTCTACCGAAGGACGACACGGATAGTATCCGTACGAGGAGTCAGCGGCAGCAAGGTATGGACCAAAGGCGATTTGGGGACTCCCCGACACAAACACCGGGCGGTGCCCAGCCTACGTCAGAGCCAGTCGCTGGCCCATCTGGAGCTACTCCAGCGGCGCCTACTACATCAGCGGCGCCTGACTTGTCTGCCTTAATGGCACTGCTGCAAGACCAGGCACGTCGTCAGGAGGAGCAGGCCCGTCGGTTGGAGGAGCAGTTGCAACGGGACAAGGAGGAACAGGTCCGACGCCAAGAAGAACAGATGCTCCTGATGAAGGATCTTCACGCATCAGTTGGGAAAGAGCTGAGCGTGGTGAAGGAGCAGGTACAGCAGCACGACAACCGTATCGCAATGGCCGAAATTCAGATCGCCGATGTGAAGAAGGCCTTAAGTGAAATTAAGGTTGGAGACGGGGCTGTGGCTTCAGTGATTGCTGCACCTTCAGTACGCGGGTTTAAAGTGCCGCCATTCGACGGAACATCTTCGTGGTCGGCCTATAAAATCCAATTTGAGGCCGTTATGAAGGCGAATGGGTGGACCAAAGGGCAAGCCATGACCGCTCTCACTTTGGGTCTCCGAGACCAGGCCCTTACCATTCTTGAGGCTCTCGGCAAGGATGTGACCTACGAACAGCTGCTGGAGGCATTAGAGTCCAGATATGGCGACGCGCACCTGGAGCACGTTTTTCGTGCTAAACTAAGGGATCGCGTTCAACGTAGTGCTGAGAACTTACAGCAGTGGGCTCTGGAAGTTGAAACGATGGTTCGGAAAGCATACCGGTCTGCCCCTGCACTCATCGATGGAAATTTGGTACAGGCGTTCGTCGACGGAATACGTGACTTGGAAGTGAGAGCCGCTGTGAGACTCGGACATCATAAGACGCTGAAGAACGCCTTAGCGCATGCTCTGGAAGTAGAAGCAGTGAGACAAGACCATCGAACACACTACGTCAGAGAAGTTGTGGCAACACCTGTACATGAGCGTCCGCGAAAGTACAGCCCTAGGTGCTACGCTTGTGGAGAAAGTGGTCACCTACGGCCAAATTGTAAAAAGCGACGCACACCGAGGGAAGACCAATCACAGCGGGAAAAGGCGACTGATATGACTGCCCAGCAACAGTGGAGAACTCGCGGTAACAATGATGAACTTTCAAGACCTTGGCGTGAAGACTGTATGCAGAGTTCCAGACAAGAAACTAAGGAAGTTGTGTCTGTGAGGAGGCTAAGAACAGATCTCAGCGACGAATGGAAGGAAACCATACAGCAGGCTCAGCAAAGTGACTCAGATATCAAACCGATCTTCGAGTGGATCAAAGCTGGTGGTCCGAAGCCCAAGTGGAGTGATGTGGCTGCGATGAGTTCCATCACGAAGAGTTATTGGGCACAATGGAACAGCTTGGAGATCCAGGATGGAGTCTTGTGCCGTAAATGGGAAAACGCTCGAGGGGACAGCTGTCATCTACAAATGGTTGTCCCTAAAGCTAAGGTACCGGATGTTTTACGGCTCTACCATGATGGATGCTCAGGAGGACATATGGGGGTGAAAAGGACTCTACTGAAGATCAGAGAGCGCTTTTACTGGATCCACTGTCGAGATGATGTGGAGGACTGGTGTCGCAAATGTACCAGCAGTGCGGCTGTGAAGGGACCCCACACACGAAGCAGAGGTGCATTAAAAGTGTACAATGTGGGAGCCCCCTGGGAGCGGATAGCACTGGACGTTGCGGGACCATTTCCAGAAAGTGACAGCGGAAACAAGTACTTCATGGTTGTCATGGACTATTTCACAAAGTGGCCAGAAGTCTTCGCCATTCCTAACCAAGAAGCTACAACAGTCGCAGATAAATTGGTTCAGGAAGTTTTCTGTCGTTTTGGAGTACCCTTAGAAATTCACAGCGATCAAGGAAGGAATTTTGAATCGCAAGTTTTTCAGGAGACTTGTCGATTGATGGGTACCCACAAAACCAGAACCACCTCTTACCACCCGCAATCTGATGGAATGGTGGAACGATTCAACCAGACGTTGGAGAGATATCTGGCCAAAGTTGTGGAAAACAGGCAAAGGGATTGGGACAAGCACATACAGCCGTTTCTTCTGTCCTATCGGAGTGCAGTTCATGAAAGTACGACTGTAACTCCAGCCTTCGCGAACTTTGGAAGGGAATTACGGTTGCCTGCAGATTTAATTACTGGAACTCCCCCTGAAGTCACGCAGTGTAACGGATTACGCGAATGATCTGCGTAACAAGTTAAATGATGTGTATGAGCATATCAGGCAATCCGGACAACAGATGTCTGAGAAGATGAAGACCCGTTATGACCGGAAGGCAAACAGTCGTGGTTTCGACGAAAGTTCGCTGGTGTGGTTGCATAACCCAGTGCGGAGCAAGGGAAAGTCTCCGAAATTGCAAGCAAAATGGGATGGACCATACAGAGTTGTGACCAGGATCAACGATGTCACCTACCGAATACAGAAGGGTTCGCGAGGTGCGCCTAAGGTTGTGCATGTGGACCGACTGGCGCGATATTACGGGACTAATGATGCTCGGGACGAGCATGTCTAAGGAGGGGGCAGTGTTACGACGGTCATCTAGAATCTTCGAGAAACCGCGCTAATAACTGTGTAGTACCTACAAAATACGAGTTCATTCTTTTAGGTACCTATTTCCGTAGTAGGTATAGAACTTACATTGTATTCAAGGTCAGGCGCCGGGAGTCGCCGGCAGTTGTCATTGTAATTTCGACCGTATGCCGACGACGTTAAGTAACTTCTTCCTTGTCGGTTCTTTTATCTTTAAGTTTATTTTTTGTTAATGTTTTTTTGTGGATGCTTTCTTGAATAATAGAGAATCATCTCGAATATCTTTTGTTTGCGTGGGTATAAAAGGACCGATTGAGGACGAAGTGAGTCAGTTCACTTTTAAGCGAGACAACGAAAGCTTCGAAGAGAATTCTAGTGCGATAAAGTGTTGAGTTGTATTGAAGTGATTGTGAGTAAGTGTTTATTAAGTAATAAAGTTAATTCGTGTGTTTATTTGGTAGTGTTTTTATTTATCCCATACCCAGCTCGTAACAGTATATTAACATTACTCAAAGTTTCGAAGCTGTTTTTTTAATAACAACTTGTTAGATATTACTCGTTACTACATGTTATTGGAGTGTAAGGACTATTTTAACGAATAATCTTCTGAAACATTAAATATAATAGCTAGAGTCCTGTACATAAAATAATTAAAATTCCGAAATGTTCAGCTACTTCTGATGCTGACCGTACCTACTCCATTTTCTTTCATATCATTCCTCACACAACCCATCCATCGTTTCCTTGGGTCTTCCTCTCCTCTCCATTCATCAACATGAACAAGTCTGTGTGTGTCTCGATAGCTGTATCCTAATTAAGTTTTGATTGAGTAGGGTAGGGTACTTCTAATCAAACTTATATCAGGTGACATAGAGGTCAAAGACGAGCCTCTGAAATGATGATTATTATTGATTTAGTTTTTTTTTTTTATTCATTTCAATAATAAAATAAAGGGTATTAACCGTAATACCCTTTATTTTATTATTGAAATGAATTATCAAAACGCATTATATAATTGTTTATCCACCCCTGAACTCTGGAGATTAGATAAAACAGAAATATAATGGCATTAATAAGGTGCAGACTTGCAGAGCTCGATACCTTTTCGATCTAGGCATTAGGGTTTGGTATCTCGAAGCATTTGGATCGAAAAGACCAAAGTTTTTGTCAAAATGGTGAAAATTGCAGTGATAGGTGCAGGAGTGAATGGACTGACATGTGCAGTTAAGATAAAGGAAAAATACAAGGATTTTGATGTAAGTAAAATATTATTATTATTTAATTTAAAGATTAGTACTTAATTAAATAACATTTCTGTGGGATTATACTTACCAGTTCGCCCCGTTTATTTATCGTTGCATTATTTATTATCGCTTAATACAATACTACCAGCCCTAGCACAATTTAATTATCGTTTAGTGGACACAAAAAAAAGTTTCAATACGTATTCCTAATCGGGAATAATCCTTTCTATGGTGTCCAAAATAAAACAACATTTCGAAGTTCTATATTTCAACATTTTTGTTCGGACTCTGGTATAAAAGTATTCCCCTGGTTTTGTATTCTTCTCTTCAGACTAACTCTTAAACGTGTTTGAGGACCCATTTCTCACTTGAAAAATGGGGTCTGAAACACGTTTAGATAATTTCCTTAGAGTCTTAGACTAACCGCCACTGAAGTCGTGTTTAAGAATTCGACTGCAAATTGGCGCTTATTGATTAGGTACTAGTTTTGCTCGCGACTTCGTCCGCGTGGTATATAGCCCAAAGCCTTCCTCGATAAATGAACTAACCAACTTCAAAATATTTTTTCAATTCGAACCAGTAGTTCCTGAGATTAGCGCGTTCAACCAAACAAACTCTTTAGTTTTATAATTTTGAGTAAAGGGTAGATTATTTATTTATTTTATTTTATATTATATGGGCTTACTCTTGACCTCAATCTTGCCCTAAGGGCAGAGATGAGGTCGACGATGGAACGAGTTTACCCAGAAGAAGCCTATTTACTCGCGACTTAAATAGATTGGGGTTATATGAACTCGGGAATACCGACGCAGGCAGGGTGTTCCACTCCTTGGCTGTACGAATAATGAAAGACATAGATGGAAGAAAAAAAGAATAGAATGAAGATATAGATTGTTAATGCCTTTCTTTCTATGATTCCCAATTTCAGGTAGTGGTGATTTCAAGTGAATTCTCTCCGAACACAACCGGGGATGGCTCGGGCGGTTTGTGGTACCCGTTCCTATGTGCAGACACTCCCTATAATCTGATAGAGTAAGTCTTTTGATTTTGTTGTTCACAAACATAATTCATTTTTACCCGACTACGGCGAAGCCAAAAGGAAGGGTAATGATTTTGGCAGTCTATGTATGTAGGTATGTATGTATGTTCCACCGTAGCGCCTAAAATACTGAACGGATTTTAATAAATGAGGTGTCAATAGATTCGTAAGAATAGCCCGGGTGACATAGGCTATTATAAATTTTATAAATTCTTTTTATGACGGAATTTAAATGTCAAAAACTTACCTCAAAAATATTAAATTGAGATAAATAACATGTTTGGTATCAAATGAAAGGTCTTGGAGAGCAAAAACCAATATTTTATTTGTAGTCGGGTTTTAGATTTTCAAACTTGTTGTACTGGAGTTGGTCGGCGCTCGATGTTTGTCTCTTTCATGGTTAACTCGTTAATCAGCAACATTGTAATGGCTATAAAGATTAATACGCGTAGCAATTAATCAAACATATGGGTTAGAGGTTTAGCTTATTAACCAGATTACAAATAGTTTACCCGTTTATCGTCCACGAAACGCTCGCCCTTCAGCGCTGCTGTAGCAATCAAAATCTACCTATTCAAAAGCATCTTACTAAACCATTTTACATTATTTTCAGAAAATGGGGTGGTATAACATATAAATTCTTCCACGAACTTTGGAAAGCTGGTGGCTATGGCATTCTTATGATGCCCATATACAACTTATTTATGAATAAGGAGAAGTTCTGTAAGCCGTCGTGGGCTCATATGGTGTTTGGCTATCATGTGCTTAGTAGTAAGGAACTGGAAGATTATAGTAAACTATTTTCTGGGAAATACACGTAAGTAACTCCTACGACAATAGACAAGTTTAAACATTACTGGCGAAATGTGAGTACAGGTCACCTCTGCTTAACCCTCCGAGAAAAACAGGTGTAATGTTATATTATGTAAATTCCGTGAATGAGTTATTTTTACTGATATGGAGTTTTCGGTTTCAAAAATGCTATTGTCAAGAAATCTTTGAGATCACATAAGTAATACAAGTTTTCTTTTGCAATGTTGTCTCTACGACTTTTCGATAAACGATCAGAGAGTCATAGATAAACGCAAGACCGAGATCATACGAGCCTCGATATCACTCTCTCGTTTTTTGAAGTTAAAACACAAAAAATAAATGAATAATGATCTTGGAGCCGTCTTGAATGTAGATGGCTACAAAAGTAGGTACTTAGAAGAAGACCAGTAAAACGATAAATTTTAATGGACTGTGCGAAGGATGATATATATGGCTACAAAGGAGGTGACTAATGAGATGAAGAGTAACAGAGAAGTAGTAGAGAAGACCCCAAATAAAATTGGGATAAGGGAAGGAGAATGATGATGAGGAACTTGAAGTCGTCGCTTAAAACCCTAGACCAACCCTATAATATTTTGTTTTCCAGTGCCGGCCAAACATTCACAACGTTCACCTGCTCACCATCGCTCCTACTAGCCTACCTGCTACAGCGATACAGACAAGCTAACGGCAAGGTCCTACGAGCCAAGCTGACATCCCTACAGGACCCTCTCTTGGAGACCTATGATGTGGTGGTGAACTGCACTGGGATAGGAGCTAGATACCTCGTGCCTGATGATAGGGTCGTGCCTATTAGGGGGCAGGTTATTAGAGTATGTTTTGGAATTATCTGTAAAAAGATGTGTCGTGTTCTGCGCAGTTTGGCAGGCTTTAAGTCGGGTCATAAGACCAATAGGGGATCGGACAAAAAAAAACTAATTAGTCCGTCTGATAGATTTCCAAAAATTATTGCACACGTATTTTTTCTTTTTTCACGTAGACTTAAAATGAAGACGATACACTGCTTCGAAAACTCGTGTGACGTCATATGATAGTACATTTTGACGACACAAGTGACGTTTCAAGCCCCACTCCAAGATCTTTGACGCGTTTTATCTTCGTCATTTTGTATTGATTTGATAAAACAAAAAATACGTATTCAATATTTTTCGATAATCTAACTTACGGACTAAACAGAATCATATTATTTTGACCCAGTCCGATCCCCTATTCTAAAAGAAAACATCGTGAGGAATTTATCAGAACCTCTAAATTAAAATAATGTCATCCACTAAACCTCAATGGGTCATTGACAAATGTTTGCACTGACTGGACTTGTCCACTCAAATTTTTGTGATTTTTTCTTCCAAAGACTATCTCAGGCACTTATCTGCATAGTCTTCATTTGAGTCGACCAAGATTACCTATGTTTGGGCCTTAAGAGACTATGACCTATGAATTTGTTTGGGCTGTTTCTTCTCAGAGTATTCAAAATCGAAACACCGGCCCAATTAGTTTTAACAAAATGCCGTATCGAAAACATATTTGCAAAATTAACATCTTATCATTAGCCCACAAAATTGCTGAAGATCTTATGATCACAAGAGGTTTTGAAGAAATATATTTCGCAGGTAAAAGCGCCTTGGATCAATCAAGTAATTATTGATGAGGAGGGTGGAAACTACATCATACCAAAGTAAGTTATAATAGCTGCTTTAAGTACACAAACCGTAGCAGAATAGCCATCTAATCGCGGTGAAGTACCGGAGCAACACGACTGCTTTATATGTTTTTATGACTGCCTCGTTGGACTAGTAGCTACCTACACGACTACTGAGCATGATGTCCCGGGTGCGTTACCCAGGTCGGAAAAAGTCTTAATGGATATTTCCATCTGGCAATGCTCAGTAGCAGCCAGAAAGTCTGGATTCGTGACCAGTTGATGACAAAAGACTCGCACATCTACATGGGACAAACATAACTGGTGAATAGTTTTGTAGGTCGCCTCTGCCTAACTTTCAGGCGTATCCTTAGTTCCAGTTATGTGCCCATTTGCAAATTGCTCTTTGTATTAGTACTTTCGAGGTGTTGAAGTGTTTATACAAAAACGCCACCATGTCAGTCCGGCTTCAGGACCAGACCACAAAACCTATCCTTCTGCAGCGAGGTGTGAGACAGGGAGACGTCATATCTCCGAAGCTGTTCACCGCTGTACTGGAGGATGTCTTCAAGGTTCTGGACTGGAGAGGACTAGGCATCAACATCAATGGCGAATACATCACTCAACTTCGATTTGCCGACGATATAGTAGTCATGGCTGAGACCATGGAGGACCTCAGTACAATGCTCGATGGCCTCAGTAGAGCTTCCGAAAGAGTGGGTCTAAAAATGAACATGGACAAAACCAAGGTCATGTTGAATGCCCATGTTACACCCACTCCTTTAAAGATCGGAGACTACACTCGAAGTTGTAGACGAGTATGTCTACCTGGGACAAACAGTCCAGTTAGGTAGGTCCAACTTTGAGAAAGAAGTCAATCGTCGAATCCGACTCGGCTGGGCAGCGTTTGGGAAGCTGAGAAGTATCTTCTCGTCCAACTTACCCCAGTGTGTCAAGACGAAAGTCTATGACCAGTGTGTGTTGCCAGTGATTACATACGGGACCGAAACGTGGTCGCTCACAATGGGTTTCATCAGAAAACTTAAAGTCACCCAAAGGGCAATGGAGAGGGCTATGCTCGGAGTTTCCTTGCGAGATCGAATCAGAAATGAGGACATCCGCATGAGAACCAAGGTTACCGACATAGCCCGAAGAATTGCCAAACTTAAGTGGCAGTGGGCAGGGCACATTGCTCGCAGAACGGATGCCCGATGGGGCCGGAAAGTTCTGGAGTGGCGACCGCGAACCGAAAGACGTTGCGTTGGAAGGCCTCCCACTAGGTGGACCGATGACCTGGTGAAGGTGCGGGGATCCGCTGGATGCGAGACGCACGGGACCGGTCAATGTGGCGACACTTAGGGGAGGCCTATGTCCAGCAGTGGACGTCTTTCGGCTGAAGTGATTAGTACTTACTTTGGCCACGAAACATACACCTTCATAGATCTTGACAACTTATTACATACTTGATATTTACAGCGAACAAACAGTTGTGCTAGGAGGGACACATCAAAACGACTTCAGCACGGAAATAGACCCTAAAGACACCGACTTCATTTTAAACGGATGCCAGAAAATGATGCCTGCCCTTAAAGTAAGAGATGTATTTTTTTAACCGACTTCCAAAAGTTTTTTTTTAAGTATGTTTAGCGATATCTTCGCCAATTGTGAACCGATTTCGATGATTCTTTTTTTATTTGGAAGAATATATTATTTTAGCTAAGTTGTGATACTGATCTTCGGTGGTACAGTCAGCATCAAAAGTAGCTGAACATTTCGGAATTTAAATTATTTTATGTACAGGGCCCCGAGTCTGCTATTCAATAGTGTCAGAATGGTCAATCATTGATCTCATAATTGTTGATTTTGACAACACCAAACTTGTCAAAATCAAAAATTATGAGATCCATGAATGACCATTCTGACGCTATTGAATAGCAGCCTCAGGCCCCAGGACTCTAGCTATTATTTTTAATGTTTCAGAAGATTATTCGTAATATCTAACAAGATTTAATAAAAATTCGAAACTTTGAGTAATGTTAATATACTTCTGATGCTGACCGTACCTATACAATGGAATTCCTCATAGCAAATAATCAATCAAAGGTACCGGGTAAAACGGTGTGAATAGAATCGCAGCGGTGAATCGAAACAGAACTTTGAAAGGGATTTTAACATTGAATTGATACGTTATGTTACCAACAAGTACTCTATTGTATTCACTTAATTTTACTTTATATAGAAACCATTTTTGCCTTAAAGGTACCACATTAAAATCCCTCTCAAAGTTCTGTCTCGATTCACCCCTGAGTTTCTATTCACCCGGTTTTACGTAGTACAAAGTTCCTGGTTTTGACACTTAAATGTTGGTGTACTAAAGAGGTTGCTACGCCTCTTCTAGCCCTTTCAAACTGCAGCTAGAAGACGGTACATTTTCTTATTAAAAATATTTATTCCAGCACGCAGAAATAGTGAAGCATTGGGCTGGGTTGAGACCATCACGGGACGCGTTAAGATTGGAGCCAGAGGAACGGAACGGAAAACTGTATATACACAACTATGGACATGGTAAACTATCGCCATGTTTATTATGTCAAAATGAAAAGAGATTTAATTTGAAAAAACCTCGAGAAGGATCTTGACTTTTCTCCAGCTAAGTACAGTAGCGTATAAAAAAACAGCTTACAGTCGAATTGAATAGGTACCTCCTCCTCCTCCTTCCTGGACCAATCACCTGTTGGAATATGCACATAGGTACATATACGTCATCCAAATAAGGTTCATTTTCATATGAGCCACGACTTATTTACTTTCGAGTTCAATACTAATTTCGCTCTTTATATGAGACTGTCGCAAGAGATTTGAGAACACTGGATTGTAGTAGACGTTTATGCTTATATGTATGTATTTATATTTCAGGTGGCAGCGGATTCACACTCTTTTGGGGTTGTGGCGACGAAGTTGTACAACTGTTACAAACATACCTAAATAAAAATCCCAAACTATACAGAAGTTCAAAACTTTAATAAAACACGCGATATTACAATAAAATACAAAATAGTAACATTTAATACATTAAATAAAAATCGTATAAACTTAGCTGTTTTATAACAATATATTTTTATAAAATTGTACTGTTCCCTTCTTATTTCTATTGCATTTCATGCAATTTTCTTAGACCATTTATCTATAATAAATAAATACATATTTCTTAAATGCTCATCTACGGAATTTATAATTTAAATAAACAGTTATGATATAATTATCGTTTTCCTATTACATAAAAGGATGTTTTATACATAAAGTATTTTTCAGATAAATTGCGTAATAAGGAAAAAAGGTAGGTAATGAAAACGTAACCTAGGTACATAATATTTTCCCTTCGTGTTTTCCACCATTAAATTAAAAATAAGTACAACGTAAAGGAGTCTAGTACTTTTCTGATATAACCCCAGGTCCCATCTTTTTTTACGAAGACTAGTTAATTTTTTTGGCATTATGAGTCACTTTGGCTGACAGTGTCGTAAATATCAGTTCTTCTTTGACTTCTCACTGGAATTTGACTACGAACTTCTTCTACCATTCTCAGATCTAGAAACAAATATTATAATTGTGTTAATACTGTGATAATTTTATGGATGTATGTTTCTTAGTTTCTTGGTAACTGTTGTCTAAAAAGTCGGATAAACTATAATCATTCGTGGTTTTTTTTTTTTGTGGATATCGAACCCTTTTTGTCATAAAGATTGATTTCAGTTAATGAATAAATATCGAAGCAGCGGTTTCAGGGGGGCTACTCTCTAAGACCGTCAACTAAAATACGGGCCCATTCAAAAGAACTAAGTAACTTTGTAAGTGAAGTAAGTTCGTAAGTGATACAGATTATTACAGATTAGGAAACGCCCGTATCTTTGGCCGAAACTACGATTTTCGTGCTTAGAGAGTAAACCCTCAGACTAGCGTTCTTTTTACGCGCACATGCTTACACTCGCGCCCTATTTTGTACTTAAAAAAACCGGAGCCGCGTACGCGCTTTTACCTTCGTGTTCGCGTGGAGTGAGCGAAAGGCGTCTCAATTGCTCATGAAGCAAAAACCGCGCCTACCGGAGCTTCCAAAAACAAGCTGCAAGCCATTGCAAGCCGAAAATACGCTAATCTGAAACCGCCCATTGGCTAACTACAGCAATGATTTTACTCTGAAATAAAACGCGGTCAATCACTTGTTGGTTTAATTGAAATTAGCGGCAAGATAAACCTTTTCATTCAAAGTCAGTTACATAGTATTTTATAATGTCAAATGAGTTCGACAAACAAACAAACAACCTCTCACCCCAAACGCATATACCGTCTCCGTTCCGTCGTGGGTAAATAGTGAGTGGCGACGCAAATTGCGGCATCAGTTGCGTTTTTAGGTCTTTGAAATCAGACAGACAAAAGAAGTTATTAATTATAGTAGAACAATAAGAAAAGCTCATATCACAAAGATCACTTACCAATATCAGCACACAACTGGCCAGGCTTCTCATCCAACTCTTTAACAACGGCGCCCCATGGGTCGATCAACATCGTGTGTCCCCACGCCACATAGTCAGCCGACTTGTCTCTGGCTGGACTGACCAGCGCTACCCAGAGCTGAAGGTCGTTGGCTCTAGCTCGACCCAGGAGCTCCCAGTGACGAGGACCGGTCGTCATGTTGAAGGCACCAGGGTAGATCAGGACAGAACAGCCTGGAATATTGTTGGGTAGTTTTAGTTGGTTACGTCGATCGAAGATAGATAAAGGAAGGAACGTTTTCTGTTAGAGACAGTTTGAAAGTGATAATTGATAGCGAAGTTCACAGAGGAGAATGGTAGAAAAACGTATTGCACCGACGCTAAGTAACATGGAACAAGGGCAGGAAGATGATTGATGAGAGACGGTTTGAAAGTGGCACCTGTCGCAAAAATTTTCAAAGGGAGTCGTCTATCTTGGCATGGACATGTAATGAGGAGGGGTGAAACGTATAAGAATAAAATGGTGATTATACTATATAAAGCTTAATTACCACTCACTCACTGACTCACTGACTGACTGACAGAATTGTTCTCCCAGATGGTGGATGGGGAGGTGGGTATATTTTGACAGATTCGTAAACAAGTAACTCTGGTGAGTATGGGAAAAGTCCGAAACCCCCCCTTTCCTCCCTCCCTATCGTATCTCGGAAACAAAGAGACCCGTATTTTTTTTTTATTACGGATTCGTATAGAGGAGGCTCGGTAAAGTAAAAATCATTTTTCAAAGTTGCCCCCCTTGCCCCCCTTTTCCCCCCTTTTAGGCGGATCTCGAAAATAAAGAGATTTTACGTGTTTTTTTTTTAGGGATTCGTATAGAGGAGGCTCGGGGAAGTAAAAACCATTTTTCAAATTTGACCCCCTTGCCCCCCTTCACCCCCCCTTTAGGTGGATCTCGGAAGTTAAGAGACTTAAAACATTTTTTTTTTCAGATTCATTGAAAGGGGCATAGAGTTAGTCGAAATCATTTTTCATAGGTCCCCCCTCTCCCCCTTTCACCCCCCCCCCCCTTTTTTCTGTTTTGTTTACGGATTCGTATAGAGGAAGCTCGGGGAAGTAAAATGGTGCTACCGGTAAAGCCAAGGGGGGAGCGGGCGAGCGAAGCGAGCCGGCGACCCCCGTAGCGTAGGGATAATGTCATGATAGCTTTCCGGTGGGAGGTAGGTCCTGAGTGGAGCGAACCTGCGAGACCGAGTGGAGCGAAGGGGGGAGGTGGCGAGCGAAGCGAGCCGGCGACCTCCTTAGCGTAACGAAGGTTGAGTGGGTGAAGCGTAAGTCAGGGGCGACGACAAGCAAACTTTAGGGTAATGTTTTTTTAGTGGTAGTAGGAGGTAGTAGGTAGGTAGGTAGTAGATAGGTGTAGGTAGGTGTAGGTAGGTGGTGGCATGTCATACGTGAGATTCATATAGAGGAGGCTCGGGGAAGTAAAATCCGTTTTTCAAATTTGAACCCCTTGCCCCCCTTCACCCCCCCTTTAGGCGGATCTCGGAAGTTAAGAGACTTGGAACATTTTTTTTTTCAGATTCATTGAGAGGTGCAATGCGTTAGTCGAAATCATTTTTCAAAGCTCCCCCTCTCCCCCTCTTCACGCCCCGCGAGCTGCGCGCAGCTCGCGCACCCACGCAAATACTAGTTATACTATATAAAGCTAAACTACCACTGACTCACTGACTGATCTATTGACAGAATTGTTCTCCCAGATGGTGGATGGGGAGGTGGGTATATTTTGACAGATTCGTAAACAAGTAACTCTGGTGAGTATGGGAAAAGTCCGAAACCCCCCCTTTTCCCCCCTCCCTATCGTATCTCGGAAACAAAGAGACTTGAAGTGTTTTTTTTTAGGGATTCGTATAGAGGAAGCTCGGTAAAGTAAAAATCATTTTTCAAAGTGGCCCCCCTTTTCCCCCTTCTCCCCCCCTTTAGGCGGATCTCGGAAATAAAGAGAATTACGTGTTTTTTTTTTAGGGATTCGTATAGAGGAGGCTTGAGGAAGTAAAAACCATTTTGAAAATTTGACCCCCTTGCCCCCCTCCATCCCCCCCCTTTCGGATCTCGGAAGTTAAGAGACTTGAAACGAATTTTTTTTCAGATTCATATAGAGGGGCATTGCGTTAGTCGAAATCATTTTAAGAAACTCCCCCCTTCTCCCCCCTTCACCCCCCCCCTCCCCCCCTCTTCACCCCTTTTTTTCTGTTTTGTTTACAGATTCGTATAGGATAGGAGGCTCGGGGAAGTAAAATGGTGGTACTGGTAAAGCGAAGGGGGGAGCGGGCGAGCGAAGCGAGCCGGCGACCCCCGTAGCGTAGGGATAATGTCATGATAGCTTTCCGGTGGTAGGTAGGTCCTGAGTGGAGCGAACCTGCGAGACCGAGTGGAGCGAAGGGGGGAGGTGGCGAGCGAAGCGAGCCGGCGACCTCCTTAGCGTAACGAAGGTTGAGTGGGTGAAGCGTTACTCAGGGGCGACGACAAGCCAACTTTAGGGTAATGTTTTTTTAGTGGTAGTAGGAGGTAGTAGGTAGGTAGGTAGTAGGTATGTGTAGGTAGGTGTAGGTAGGTGTAGGTAGGTGTAGGTAGGTGTAGGTAGGTGTAGGTGGGTGTAGGTAGGTGTAGGTAGGTGTAGGTAGGTGTAGGTAGGTGTAGGTAGGTGTAGGTAGGTGTAGGTAGGTGTAGGTAGGTGTAGGTAGGTGTAGGTAGGTGTAGGTAGGTGTAGGTAGGTGTAGGTAGGTAGTAGGTAGGTGTAGGTAGGTAGTAGGTAGGTAGGTAGGTGTAGGTAGGTAGGTGTAGGTAGGTAGGTGTAGGTAGGTAGGTGTAGGTAGGTAGGTGTAGTTAGGTAGGTGTAGGTAGGTAGGTGTAGGTAGGTAGGTGTGGGTAGGTAGGTGTGGGTAGGTAGGTGTAGGTAGGTGGTTGGCATACGTGAGATTCATGTAGAGGAGGCTCGGGGAAGTAAAATCCGTTTTTCAAATTTGAACCCCCTTGCCCCCCTTCACCCCCCCCTTTAGGCGGATCTTGGAAGTTAAGAGACTTGGAACATTTTTTTTTTCAGATTCATTGAAAGTGGCAATGCGTTAGTCGAAATAATTTTTCAAAGTTTCCCCTCTCCCCCTCTTCACGCCTCGCGAGCTGCGCGCAGCTCGCGCACCCACGCAAATACTAGTCATTATATAAAAATGGATGAAAGGAGAGAAATAACAAAGATTGTGAAATTGACAACAGCAAAAGTGTGATGACATAATGTCAGTGTGTTTTGCTGGGGTGAGGCTTCTCTAGAACACTCCCGAGTATTTTTCAGCGGAATCTTTTGTGGTAGTTTACAAGATACTTTGGTAGCAGCGTTAATTTCAGGTAACTGAAGAAAAGTAACATAAAATATGATAAAAACCACTGGAAATTTTATTGCTTCGAGATAGCAAGGACCACCGACTGGACGATAGCATCAAAAAACACTGACAGAATAAGCTCTTGCAGAGGTAGATAATCAACATTATTCTGTAAATGATCACAACCGCACGGAGAGAAGAGTCGAAGGTTATTGGCCAGACCTTTGACCAGCAGTGGGACAATAGGCAGGTAGGCTAAAGAAGTAAACTGCTTTCAAAAAGATACAGAAAATTTTAATTCTTTAACTTATTGGACTTCTCAGATCTCAAGTGTGTATGCAGCGTATCTCCACAGACAACGCCCCACCTTCCATCTTGCGCTGCACATACCCTATACACCTGCACACTTGACGATCTTATGACTGCAACAGCGCGGAGTTCGGATTGCTAAATTTTCGACACACTAAGAAGATTTTTTAACAATATTTTGTTACCTTCTTTAGACATAATCTGCGCCATCTCAAAGAAGCGCAGGTCGTAACAGATCCCGAGGCCTATCTTCACGCCGAGGTACTCGAAGGTCGTGATGTGGTCTCCAGCTGATAGCACGTCTGACTCCTTGAATGTAATCTTACCGGGAATGTCTATGTCGAATAAATGTACCTGGAAGCAACGTACGACTATGGGATTATTCCGATCTGTCACCCCGCTTTGTCCATTTAGGGTGACAGATAGGAAAAAAAAGTTTGATGGATCACTGCAGCAACAACCCATGATTAATTGCACAGCAGTGATCCACAGTCTAGGTGACTTGCAATCATGCAGGATAGTGTGTTCAACATGTCTCCAATAAAATCTTCGTTGTGTAATGCGAAATCAGCGTTAAAATCTAATTAAAGGCTTAAGATATTTGGCTGCGGGTTGTTCGAAACAGACACCGAGGCCTCGACACAAAGGGCTAAGAAGGAACATGGGTGTTTTTAGTCAGTAGAAGTCTGACACTCCCTACCACTCTGCCCAGAGCGGGTGGAGTCATTTGAAAAGGCTTGAGATATTTTGGTCTAAACGACAAATACATGCTAAGCTTAGAAGTATAAGAATTTTTATTTGCAGGTGAAATTAGAGTTTGCAATAGCCATCGGTTAAGTGTCAAAGCGATCTTTCGGGTCATTTTTCCTTATGTATACCTTTCTATGCTGCGCGATGAGATTCCCGCAGTGGTCCCAGACGGTGCAGGTGTTGTACAGATCGTCGCCGCTGCGCTCGGGCAGCGTACCGCCCACCACACACACGCCGGCCTCCATCGCCGCGCGCTGCAGTGCCTGAGATGACTCGCCTTGGGGTACGCTCTCGGCGTACTCATTGAAGTATTCTGTAATATTAGTAGGTGTTGTATTATAATCATTTTATTACCAGATACCTAGATAAATAAAATACACAAAATAAGCTTATACAACAAATTTTACACGTAACGTTGTCGGCGTCGTATTTCACTGCGTGGTGTCGCGTAACCGTCCTCGGAAACGGCGATATATAATATAACCGAAAGGTGTTATATTATACTAGCTGATGCCCGCGGCTTCACCCGCGTGGATGTCGTTCAAATTATATACTAAAACCTTCCTCTTGAATCACTCTATCTATTAAAAAAAACCGCATCAAAATCCGTTGCGTAGTTTTAAAGATTTAAGCATACAGACAAACAGACAAAAAAAGCGACTTTGTTTTATACTATGTAAGGATATCGCCGTTTCAAGCAGGTCTGTAGATGGGGTGGGTTGATTGAAACTCATACCACAATAGCCTTAAAGCTAATGTTGTGGCGTGATTTCAACCTTTCGGCCGTCAGGGTCCAGTTGGTATATTTTATATTGGTTGGACATTAGCACAAGTTACTGTATGTCAGAGGACACATTTTAGCTAAGGTATAGAAAGTTCCAGATACATAATTATTTTCTGAGAAGAATTTGATGACTAATCGGTGACCAGAGATACATTCAGTAAACCAAGGCATTGAAACTCGTAAATCAGTAGTATATTGAAGATGAGAGGAGAACCTGACAAACTTGATAGGGATAAGGTTGTTCAAGAAATATTAAGTGTTGATTGCCTTCAATAAAGTGAGGTACCAAAAGAAGTTGTAAACTAGTAGTACTTACTGGTGCCATACGGCGCATTAAAGAATTCCGGCAGGGCCACTAGTTGGGCGCCATTACTTTTAGCCTTATGTATTTGTTGTACAGCATTGGCTAGATTTTTCTGTTTGTCCTTGCCTACTGCCAACTGGACCAGGGCAATCCTTAAACCTGGAAAATAAAATATTATGGAACTCAAAACATCATTATTATTTATTAATGTATTTATAACAATCATTACAAATAATACTTATATATTATTATGTTACTTAATTACTTTATGAAAAGACAATTTGATATGTTTAATAAATAATATTTTTTTTTTAAATCTTTATTGAAAAATAGAGGATTTGATCATGCATGATCATGCCATCCCCATAGTTACAGACAAATTAACTTAAATATACACTTACTTATTTATCTACGTTTTAAGGCACAATCAACCATTTTATATATGTATATCGCTTCCTCTGATAAGGGGGTAGCAAGAATACTATTACATATACCGATGTCGTGTAAGCTAATGCCGTAAGCAAACCCAAAAGAAATCCTCTCCGCCTCATTCCGAACACATTCCACTAAAATATGAAAAACATCTTCAATCAAATCACACTCAGTACACTTTTTAGACATTACTTTACCCATTAGGTATGCAAAACTATTCAGTGGGATGTGTCCGGAGCGTAGCCTCATAGCGGTTACTATGGTATGCCTAGGTAAATCGGTATTAATAAACCAGGGAGCACGTGACAAATTATTTTGGATTGTTTTATACCATATGCCCTTTACTAGTGAACGCTCATCAAAGTATTCGTTCCACATATGTTTACATTTATTCTTAACTACATAAAAAACATCGGTACAATACGGCAAACAAAACATAGGGATACCATCAGATAAGGCTTGTCTCGCGAGATAGTCTGCCTCTTCATTTCCTGCCAAGCCTACGTGTGATGGTATCCATTGCAATACTATTGTATAATTTTTCGAGGTTAGTGTGAAAAGTGACTCCAAGATGCTGTATGCTATCGGTGTGCCTCGACTATTCGAGGTGCATCGAGCAATGTGTTGTAGTGCACTCTTGGAGTCTGTTAGAACAACGTATTTACCGGGCCGCAAGGATTGTACATAAGAAATTGCTTCAGATATAGCTATCAGTTCTATATACATTATCGAGGTGTTTGAGTCAATACGTAGTTTCACCGAACTACTAACTTGCGGATCATAGATAGCTAATCCTCCACAATTACTTTCCTTCGAACCGTCCGTATAAATTTTATAATAATTTGCATATGTGTTTTTAATAAAACTATCACATAATTGTTTTAAGACAAACGAGTTGTAACTTCTTTTAGCGTTACTTACGACATCTATGTTGAACTTAATTATATTCGAAATGTTCACATTGCAGACCCAGGTATTAAGTGTAAACATATCTAATTGTGTACTTACATGTATAGCAATATCTTTAAGGTAGCTGTGAACTAAAACTAAAATGGGCTTTTCTTTACACCTCCAGTAAGGATTTAGACTAGAAACATTCAAATCGTCCAAGATATTCATAATCTTATGGTTAGAAAATGATTTCGCTTTTAACCAATACTTCCCAGCAAGATAATGTCTTCGTACACATAAAGGCGGTAGGTGTAGTTCGCACTCCATGACATGAATAGGAGTCGTTTTAATAAATCCACCGATTACCCGCATACACTGATTCTGTATTTTATCAAGCTTACTTGTATGTGTCTTACAACTACTGCCATAAAGAAAACTTGCGTAATCTAATCTACTACGAATACACGATATATATAAACGCCTCAAATTTGTTGGGTGAATGCCCCAACCTGTCCCCGCTAAAACTTTAAAAACATTAAGAACTTTTGAGCATTTTTCTCTTAATTCATTTATTTGTTTAGCCCATCGTAGCTTCCTGTCTAACCAAATACCCAAATATTTAACATTGTCACAAACGTCTAAAGACATACCACCAACAACTAAAGACACAGGGTCCCGTACAAATTTATTTTGGAAAATACAAACTTTACTTTTGAGTGCTGAAATTTCTAAACCAGAAAGAGAAAGAATATTAACGAATTGATCTAAAGCTAACTGTAATTGGAGTCTTCCTTCTTCTATATTACTACAGGTGACATAAAGCACGAAATCATCTGCGTACTGTGATATGAACACATTATTTATAGATTTACAAACGTCCATTGTTAATATATTAAATAACAGGGGTGAAAGGGGGTCGCCTTGAGCCAAGCCGCAACAACATCTTCTACTCATGAGTGAGTTATCGTCTATCTCAACACTTAGGTTCCTCTCTTTTAAAAAATTCCGCAGGTATGTGCATATTTTATTACCGATCCCAATACTATCCAAAACATATAATAAGCGTTCTAAATTTACGTTGTTGTAAGCACTATCAATGTCAATAAAGCAAGCGATCGTTGATTGTTTTTTAGAAAAACCTTGTTGGATTCTCGACACCAGGGTAGACAAATTATCTAAAATGGAGCGCCCTTTGCGAAAACCAGTAGTATCGCTCGATAACAAGTTATTATGTTCAATAAACCATTCTACTCTTTTAATAAATATATTATGTAGTATTTTACAGACACAGGAAATCATAGATATAGGCCGCAACGACGAGCTGGACTGAGGGTCCCGGCCGGGCTTCGGAATAGGTATAATAGTGATATTACGCCACTGCTGGGGAACAAAACCGGTTGAAAAAAATATGTTATACAGGCTGACTAAAATCAATTTTGCATTATTCGGTAAATTGTATAACATTGAATATGAAATGTTATCACTACCGGGAGAAGTGTCTTTAGTGCGCAAACAATTGTCTAGTTCGTGTTTAGATATCTCTGCCTCTAGTTTAGGATTTTTTGAATTAAATATTGGATCGTCAGTACAAACAAAGTCCGGCGCCAGGTTTTGTAATAATACCGATGCCTTCTCTTTACTAATTCCAGATCGGGGTACATAGCATCCTTTAAACCATTTCATTTTCTTCCATAGAACCGTATGAGATGTTGTTCCGTCTATTGAAGTACAGAAACCTTGAAAACCTTTTCTTCTTGCTATACGGATACACTTCTGACCTTCCCTAATTTTCTCCTGCAACTTATCCAAATTAAAAGGCGTAGGGTTACTCCGAAATGTTTTTAACGCTAACCTTCTTTCGGCAACTAATTTTGATAAGGCACTATTCCAGTAAGGTTTTGGAGTGAAATTTTTCTCAGGGTCAGAATTAATTTTAATATATGGAATGTGAATATCTGCAGCTAAATTAATCAATTCGATGAAAGCATCATATGACTTTTGTAAATCATCCGTGATATTAAAATCTTGCATAAGCGATTGTAATAGGTTGCTGTACTCAGACCAATTAGCTTTTTTATAATTCCTGCGTACCGAAGGTATAGACAGACTATTAACCTGCATTGAAATTTTAATCACAAGATGATCGCTGCCGAACGTTTCATTAAGTGTACCCCAATTAAATTTGTACGCTATATCTGAGGAAGCCAGTGATATGTCTGGAGAAGATTGTTGTAACGAATTATTTACTAACTTAATGCGAGTAGGGTTACCATCATTTAATGTAACGAGTTCACTATCTAAAAGTGCGTCATAGATTTGGGTACCTCTCTGATCTAATTTATTAGACCAATTTGTGTGGTGTCCATTAAAATCGCCGAGAATCACTACCTTACTATTAAAACGAGAGAAAATTTGTTCCCAATCACTTTGGCTCGTGTGTACTGATGGGGCACAATATACGGATAATACATACTGAATATGATCGCAGTTGCATATCTTGACGCATACTATCTCAATTCCCGGGTTAAGGCTTTCAAAAGACACATAACTAGATTTGAGTGACCTGTGAACTAAGACCGCTACCCCACCATAACTGTCCTCCCTATCCCTACGATATACCGTATATCCATTTACCTTCAGCTGACTATCCCGTTCTAACCACGTTTCGCTGAGTGCTGCAATGTGAATTTTCAGTTGACTTAGAAAAGGCTCCAACGATATTAATTTGGGTCGAATACTTTGACAATTCCACTGTGCAATATTTAATCTAATAGGTTTCTGATTACGGGCCATTGGGAAGAAAATAGTCAATAATTAACTTAAATAAAGGCCACTTTGATACGAATTGTACACTCATTAATATTAACCACTCTAAACAACACTTTAGCACTTCATGGATTTTTTCCTCCATCGACAATCCCCTTAAAAATATAATTTCTTTAAGTCTCATTAACAGTTCTTCTAAACCAACAAAATCCTTTTTCTCTTCACTATCTCCAGTAGCGGGAGGGGTTACTGACTCACTATCCATGTTGATTGTTGATGAGTTTATCGGGTCCTCCAAGTTACAAGGAGCCTTGTCCCTACTACGAGTACGTCGAAACCTTGTTGGAGTTTTGACAGGACTGCTTTTATCATCATCCTCTCTATGCACTATGATGTCACCTTTTACGATCTCTGCAAATGTGATAGGTAGGGTTTCACGCTGTTGAAATGTAATATCCGGTGTCGATTTAATGTTGGTAGAAGTGTTCCCATGACGTTGATGTAAACTGCTTTTTTCGGGCAAGGAAGGTGAGGGTGGTACATATATTGTTAGAGCTTTTCTATAGGTACAATTAAATTCTACCATGATCTCTCTCAATCTCTTCTCCTTTAAAAAGGCTGGACATGACGTTTTATGTAAAGCCATATGGTTTCCACTACAGTTAACACACTTGAAGTTCTGTGTTTCACAGTTCACATGGTTATCACCGCATTTTGGGCAGACTATTTTGCTGGAAGGGCATTTCTTTGTAGGGTGACCATATTTCCAGCATCGCGAACATTGAGATACGGGAAATACATATGGCGTAACTTTTATGCGTAATCCATGAACATATATGTACTGTGGAATAAACGAACCCTTAAAACATACCTGTACCGCTTCACTTGGCTGCCAGCCTTCTCCCTCTCTGTCTCGTTGTTTAAGCCGGTATACAGATATTATTTCCGCGGGTTTATCACACATTATATTTTTTAAAATGTCCTCGTCGGATAAATCAAGGTCAACATCTTTTATGACTCCATAAGATGAAGTTCTTTCCATGGCCCTGTAGATCTTCCAACCTTTTTCTATAAATTCGAGACATTTTTCGATTTTATCAGCACTCAACTCACTACAAACTTCGACACGAATCTTGAATGGGTTAATGTATTTAACTTTGGTAACATCAACTATCCCATTAGCCTTTAGCATCCTAGCGAATGCAAATTGTTTCGGTAATTTTTCATTGCTACATAAGTACATCTCAATATTCTCCAGTTGTGATTTTAATCGTTTCTCTTTACTTTGTACTAAACTCCATCCCTCATCACCATCTCCAACATAATCGAACTCCCTATCCCTTTTCTCCGGTCTACCTTGTTGTTCTACTTCCATTCCAGACTGTACTAAGTTCTCTTCTCTGTTTAACTCCTCTTCAGCATCTGATATATCGTGCTCACTCAAAGAAATGTCGCTCGCCATAATTACTGTATTCACATTCTCCAAATGTGGCTTGTTTACATCCATTAGTATTATGTAATAACACGCTAAGGAGTGTCTTCGTTATCGCTGGGCCGGTCGCACGTTGGATACATAACGGTACCTCACTCAGTGCGCCGGCAGCCGGCAGCGAGATCTAACAGCGCACACGACTTTAAAACAACTAATAACGCAAAAATAATGCTTAATTGCCAAACGCGCGTCTCCCTCGTACGATTACCGCAACGAGACTGTAATAAATAATATAATGAGAATAATATTATAGAAATAGCAATAGTTGATAGATAATGAATATGAAAGCTAATATATTCAAATACTTAGATTATTTACAAATAAAATAGGCAGGACCAGGGTGATTTCAATCCTGTAAAATTTTATTGGATGCAGTAAGGGGCAATTTTGATTTAAAAGTGGATATTTTTCAAGAGAATAAAATTTTGGTATAAGCTTATCCATTTACTAACAATTTGAAGTGTGTTATCTTAATTGCTTTGACAAATTTAGTATTGTGTTTTCTCATAAAATGTTGGTACTAAGAGATAAAATGCTTGCTTCAATGCAAACAAACCTTTATCACAATGCATTAAAGTTTTATATTTATTGCCTTTACATTCTAAGGTTAACATAACTAAAAGATAATGTAATAATGTAAATGAGCAACTTTTATAAATTAAGTGAATTCGGCATAACATTCAACTTAACTACACTAACCACAATCGGATAATTTATTAGAATGAGGAACTTTTAAGTATTCACCGCCAACACTGCTAGTTAAACTAAACTTATTATGAAGAAAAGTGTTAGTAGATGCTTTTAGAACAACAATAGGTAAATTAAGAAGGAAGTTTAAAAACCAACTGTAATACTGTACCACCAAGATTTAGAATGGGTTTCTGTAAAAATCGCGGATGCGCTGCATCGGGACTCGACATTTTGCACACACACTTAAACTGTAACTACGCTATCAGTTGTTTACCTCTTTTGAGCATGCCTCGTATCGTACGATTATGATATTATTTTGATTAATTTTACTATTTCTCTTTACTATCAAAGCACAACACTGTAATGCAAAGAGTTTAAAAAGACACTGGACAGGGTCAAATGCAGTCAAATGTCACAACATGACATAAAACATGACAGTAAAGTTTGACGTTGGGTGCGTTCCGAATTACGCTGTAATCGATTTGAGCGTCCATAATATACCATTATACCCGTACCGAATTACTGTGAGCGCGATATCGATGTCCCTTGAATCGTCATAGATGACGTCATGACATGCGCCATCTTGCGATTACACCGACCATGCCCCAAATAAATATCACCGTGAGCGCTGTCAAAATCAAAGTAAAAAAAAATGACAGATGTCTGATGTGTGTGTTCACAGCTGAGGTTCACTGGCTGGAGTCGCACAAATACATTCAATTAGTTCTTTGAAATCTCTTTGGAGTCTCATAACCATGAGTATTCAAGTAAATATTATACAAGACGAGCCTAACGGGCGACGAATTTCTCTCATGCAGGTTATGTTTTTGTTATCACGTGACGAGTGAGCACTGTAAACGCGTTTACGAGCGTTCCGAATTGATGACAGCTCTTAGCTGTCATAATCGTGTTAACTAATTCGGAACGCAAAATATCCACTTGACTGTCAAGCGCGCTGTCAAAAAGTCTCTAACTGTCAAGCGAGCTTAATAAGCTCGCTTCTTCCCGCGATTTTAAAAACCGCTACAAGACTGTGAAAACTATGCTTATCTAGCTCACACTTGTGTACTATAAATACCGGCACGGTTCTTGAGCGCTCGGCGGAAGAGTGGGGATCGCTGTGCGCATCGTACATTAGATGACAAATAAAACGCACACCCGTTTATTATTTATTGGTCGTAAACTCGTGAGGTAGGTAAGTGCAGCAGGAGTAAAGAATAAATCCCGAGTGACGGCTATTATGACGCGATGCGCTACGGGCCAATCACTGCACTTTCCCCGCCCCGCGTCTCACTACATACCACCAAAGGGACCCAATAACTCACTTTTGCGTCAGCGACTCAGCGCTCAAGAATCGTGCCGATGATATTAATCATAGCAGATTAGGCTAGACCGTGGCCGAAGTATAGATTCAAAAAGTGATCATGCATGAACACTTCTTATGAATTACTTAGTTCTCTCTACACCGTGTGTATCTTGGTCGTAGGTGTCTTGTCTCTATAAAACGAGCAGACGCGGATACGGATCACGTGCGCCTTCATTTCGATTCGACCTTAATCCACAGATGACGTTCTAACCTTTCAAGCCTCCCCCTTTTTTCTGTTATCCCAATTCCGCTACTTCAGTTCTATTTAGTTTTTTTTTGTACAATTAGTCAAATTCGCTTCGCCAAACCTATACCATGGCCTATGTCTGTATACCCAGGAGGTATGTTGATTCGGATTGAAATCTAACGTGTAACGTGCGTACATTTTGCTGCTGCAATGGATATCTGATTTCCTGAGTGAACGGTCGATCCGAGTGGTCATTGATGGCTGCTCCTCTGACCTTGTGGCTATTGATGCCGGAGTTCCTCAGGGGTCTGTTCTCTCCGCGACACTTTTCCTGCTGCACATCAACGACCTCCTTGTTCCTGAGAGAGGAGTTACACATCCAGCGCAAAAGCCGGCGGTGATGAAGTACGTTCATTGAGAGGCCATGGTAGAGCGAACGAATTCAGCCTAAGTCTTGTCTCCAAGTGGGGTGACGACAATCTGGTTGATTTCAACGCCACCAAAACGCAAGTGTGTCTGTTCACTACTAAAAAGAGTCCGTTTAATCTGGCCCCCACTTTCCGGAGTGCGTCTGTACAAGTTACTGACAGTCTCGACTCTCGAGCTTCTTGGCACGAAGTTGAGTGCAAACCTGAACTTCGGCACCTACATTGAGTCGAAAGCTCAAACTGCGGCAAAAAAGCTGGGTATCCTAAACAGGGTCAAGCGGTAGGACAGCTTCCAATATTGTATAAAGCTCAAGTCCGGTCCGACATGGAGTATTGCTGTCACCTTTGGGATGGCTCAGCCAAATACCAACTTGCCACACTTGACTCTTTAGAGCGCAGAGCCAGGAGGCTAATTGGTGACGCTAAGCTGGTTGCCATGCCAACACTACATAGCCTGGCCCACCGCCGCAAAGTTGCATGTCTGTCGGTCTAGACTGTATTTCGGAGTGTGCGCAAGAGCTCCACGAGCTGATTCCACCATCTCCTTTCTTCCATCGAGAGACCAGGCGTACTGCAGGTTATCTCCCATATTTTGTCGATGTTCCACACATTCGTACAAAGCGTTTTGCTAAATCTTTCATTATTCGTACAGCCAAGGAGTGGAACTCCCTGCCTGCGTCGGTTTTCCCGAGTTCATATAACCCCAATCTATTTAAGACGCGAGTAAATAGGCTTCTTCTGGGTAAGCCCGTTCCATCGTCGAGCCCTTAGGGCAAGATTGATGTCAAGAGTAAGCCCATATGAAATAAAAAAAAAAAAAACATTTATACTACATGTATATATATTTTTATTGAATTGTACTGTTCCCTTCTTATTTCTATTGCATTTAATGCATTTTATCTTAGTCCATTTCTCAATGGTTTGAGTTTTACTTGATAATGTCTATTACAATGCTTGTCCTGCTCCACAACCTTAGGGGCAAATAAATCGACTATCATGTGAAGTTATAGTGTAGAGGCTGCAGAAGATTGTAAAAATATCTTTGCATTGTATAGATTCAATGTCTTAATATTGTATAATTGCATGGCACATGTGTGAGTACTATGTACTATAAAGCCACTTTTTACATTTAGTTATATTTTAGTGACGTTACCCTGGTGGCTGGGAGTATGTCATGCTCACTCAAATGTCTCGCTGATGGTGGCGGGTGTGTCGGATCATTTAGTTCCCTTCAAAATGGTTGAGTTAGATGGTGCTGATCCATGCGTCATGTTCGTGAACCGGCGCTGTCAGTGGAGACTGGTCATCTCTTAGCTGCCATGGTTTATATATTTTTCTTTGATTTGTTTTTTATATCTTTTTACTCTGGACGCTCTTAACTTGCACGTCTTGCTACATAGTTCTCACATAATATACCATCTCAACATGAATGATATAATGTACCAAGATTTTGTAACAAATTCTGTTTTAAAAGAGTGTCCATGGAGTTTCTTGCCCGTTCTTCTTCATGAGATCTACGTTAGGGAACTGGCAACTACAGTACTTTCACAAGTTATTATGCCTTGTGATTGTGACTGTAGCGTAGGAGTGCAATGCGTCGTTTCGGGAGTTGCTGCGTCGGGCTGCGCGGCGCCGGATGTTACCGGCGGCGAGTGCTGTGGGTGCGGAGGCGCTCGGCGGCGTGTGCCGTGGCGGCGGGTGTGCGGGGCTCCGGGTCGCGGGGCGGCGGTTGCACGTTGCGGCGTGCATTCGTTGTTCCGTGATTCGGGGTCTCGAGCATTCGTTGTTGCGGTTTGCGTCGCTGCGTGCTTTTGTGCTCGCAGTGTTCGTTGTTGCGGGCATTCGGTGGCGTGTGGTTCGGCGTGGTGACTTTCGGAATGACGTATTGCACTCGTAGTTTCGTTCTTCTTCCGTCCTTCTGACATTCAAAAGTGCCTGTAATGGCTTAATTGAAATAAAATATTTGAGTTTGAGTTTTGAGTACATATTATTATACCTAATTATAAACAGGTGTTAAGATAAAATTATCAAAATATGATAATATCCCTATTACATATTAAGTATAGGTATGGATATTTTATACATGACATAGGTAGTGTTTTATCAGATCAATCGTGTAATAAGGAAAAACTTGTAATGAAATAAAGTATTCCCTTCGTGTTTTCCACTAATAAATTAAAACTACTTGTACAATTTAAATGAGTTAGGCACTTTTTTGATATATCCCAAGCAAGCCCCACGTTTCATAATGGACATAATATGCCTTGCTTTACAAAGGCTAGCATAGCTCTTCGTATACAATCGAATCGAAGTCGAATCGATCGTGATTTTTTTTCAAACATTTGATTTTTGGATCGAACGATTGGCAAATGCTATTCACAAATTCGATCGACAAAATATTTTCATCTCGAATCTATTAGGTACTCGGCTTCGGTTTTGTCAATAGCGATTTTCGATAGTAGGTACGATGGATCGATTGGATACGACGGACAATCGAGTGGTTGTGAATAGCTATTCAGTTAAATTAAACGTTGGGATTATGAGTCGCTATGGCTGATAATATCATAAATATCAGTTCTTCTTTGACTTCTCACTGGAATTTGACTACGAACTTCTTCCACCATTCTCAGATCTGAAAACAAATATTATTGCTAAATACGCTTGTGAAAAAAGAAACAATATGCAGTGATAATGTTCTATGGTAATCTAAAAATTCGGATACCTACAACTTTCCATTAGTGTTTTTTTTTGCAGATATTGTTTCTATCTTTTCTTTTGTTTTTAAAAACTCAACTAATACCCAGCGTAGACAGAGAATAGTAATAATAACTTTTCTCTGTCTATGAGAAATACCGAATAATAAGGAAAAAAAAACATAAATCTCAATATCGAACTCTTTTTTGCCTTAGAGAGCACATGAAAGCAATCAATGCGAGCGATTTCAGTCAATGAATAAATATCGGGACAGCGATTGCAGACTAGTGTATTATTATTTGCGCGTTACAAGGCTTACAAGCACCACATTTTACACTTCAACGCTTCGCGCTTGTACATTCCTGATCGCGCGCAGTGAGCGGGTAAGGCGTCTCTAGCATATTCGAGCCGAAAAATGAGCCTACAAGAGCTTCGAAGCGAGCTTATTTAATTCGAAAATACGCATATCTGAAACCGCCCATTGGCTAAACACATCAATCATTTTAATCTGAAACAAAATGAGGTCAAACGCTTTAAGGTTAAATTGTAATTGGCGGACAGGATAAATCCTTCTTGCTTTCTTTTCGAGTTGGTTACATAATATTTTAAATTATGCGTTAGGCCAAATAATGAGTGGACACGCCAATTGCACCAAATAGTGGCGTTTTTAGGTCTTTGGAAGAAGATAAATAAATAAGAAAAGCTCCTATTCACATCACAAAGATTACTTACCAATATCAGCACAGAACTGGCCAGGTTTCTCATCCAACTCTTTAACAACGGCGCCCCAAGGGTCGATCAGCATCGAGTGTCCCCACGCCTCATAGTCCGACGACTTGTCACGCGCTATACTGATCAGAGCTACCCAGAGCTGCAGGTCGTTGGCCCTGGCTCGACCCAGGAGCTCCCAGTGACGAGGACCAGTTGTCATGTTGAAGGAACCAGGGTAGATCAGGACGGAACAGCCTGGAACATCGTAGAGTAGTTTTAGTCATCTCAATCGGTACCTAACCAAATACAGGAGGTAACAGGAGTAATGTAATGTGTTATGAAGTAGGTACTCCCGTAACGGGTCTGGTTCATAACATCGCGAGTCACTACATCGATGGTCGCTGTATCGACAACGGTCCATCGACGGGTTAATGAATCGACAGTACTCCAAATCGATGGTACGCTACATCGACAGTACACCAAATCGATAGTGCGCTATATCGACAGTACACTACATTGATGGTACGCTACATCGACAGTACCCCAAATCGATGGTACGGTCAGCATCAGAAAAATTCATTAATCGATTCATTAACCCGTCGATGGACCGTTGTCGATACAGCGACCATCGATGTAGTGACTCGCGATGTTATGAACCAGACCCCTCCATAACACATTACATTACTCCTGTGTTTGGTGCAAATGACAATGTGCAAAACTCCCATAATGACAATGTATATACAGTATAAATCATACCGGTGTGTAAATCTTATTTCCTATCCATAACACTGGTGTGATGGTTAGGAAAAAAATCCTCACCGTCACACCAGGAGCAGTGTGAAGGTTAGTCCGGCGCCGAATTTTGGGTCTAATTTATTTAATAAAAATTGGCATCGACACGCTAAGAAGATTCTTGAATAATATTTTATTTCTTACCTTCTTTAGACATAATCTGCGCCATCTCAAAGAAGCGCAGATCGTAACAGACCCCGAGGCCTATCTTCACGCCGAGGTACTCGAAGGTCGTGATCTTGTCTCCAGGCGATAAGACGTTCGACTCCTTGAATCTTATTTTACCGGGAATGTCTATGTCGCATAAGTGTACCTGGAACCAACGTATAAGTAGTTGTTTAGTCTCAACGCCGTACGTTTCCTGACCTTCCTTCTGCAACTGCGTATCAATCAATTGGATACTCACACAAGCTTCACTGGATAAATTACCAGTCCTACCAGTACCTACTGTCAATATAAACCTTAATTATATCAATTGAAATTGATCGATATATGTCCACTGTCTCCAATAAAATCTGCGTTGCATGACGCAAAATCAGCGTTATAATTAAATCAAAGTATTTGCTTAAAATAAGAAATCAGTGCTAAGGTTAGAAGTATGAAAATAATGTATTTGCTATACAGGTGTAGTCAAAGTTTGCCATAACCGTCGGCATTCATTAAACTATCATTACGCTGAGATTAATTATCAAGCAAGTCCCTAGTACGAGTATAAGTAGCATAATTCCACCCACCACCCACCTCCACCTCTTCAGAAGACAGTGCGGCAGATGAACGACGCATACTGTGGGGGAACAAACATCCACCCCCTCCAAACTTCATCGCACCAGCAGAAAAACTACCCCCTTGGTCACGAACTGCAGTGGCCGATATGGAAATCATTAAACAGACTGCGTGTTCAAGTTGGCCGCTGCCGATCCAATTTAGCCAGATGGGGTATAATCGACCCATCTCGAACAGAATGTGAGTGTGGTGCCCCAACACAGCATATGTCACACCTCCTCTCGTGCCCGTCTTGCAGACAGTAGAGCCGTTCAGGGGGCCAATTCTCGATTTTCGACATTTATCTCGAGTTCGTAAGTCTATCTCTATAGTCTATCAAAAATATCTCTATCTCTACCAAAAAATTTCGAATTGAGCAGAATTCCGTATTCTCAGTCAAAATAGAAATAAATGTCACGAAAATGTCGAGTCGAGTGAAGCTAATGTTACCATTATGAAGAATCGCGCGTTCCGTTTTAGGTAGCTATGAGTGAATGAATGATTTTGTTTGAAAACGCTGACTAAACCTAATTATTTAAGTATAAAAGAAAGAAAGAAAGAAAAAGTATTTATTGGTTACACAAACAAACAAGTAAACATAATTATGAGAAACACTTAAAATTAGGACATAATTTATATATTAAATTTGAATAAGTCCCGTGCAAAGCCAAAGTAAAACGAAACCCTTATTAAATCTTTATTTAGTCTGAAGTTTTTAATGACTTCTGTTTCGCTCAAGTCATAAATATCGACGGCGGGATAGCTGTTGTCGCCGTGAGACGCCGTGTATTGGCCAGTTGCTCGCCACTTTCCAACAACTCCGAGATAAAAATGCTAATAAACTCGTCCATCTTTCAGTGGTTTCAAGTCCAATCGTAGGTACACAAATTACAGAGTCTGTTATCTGCGCGAAGGTCGTCGTTTCAAGAAAACACAATGCACAAATCAAAGAGTATAAATCGAATTTCCAGTATGAGATGCCAAGCCGTATTTTATTAAACGGTTTTATTTAGCTCACCCCGTTTGTTAAACGGTTTTATTTAGCTCACCCCGTTTGTTTTTTTCTTGGATCAAATTTAGTAATTCAAATGTCACCCACTTCCAGTCAACCGATTAATCTGAAATTTTGTACACACATTGGATTTTGGTGACAATACAATTATGTTTATTCATTATCATTATAAATTCAAGATGGCCGCCGCTACAAAATGGCGGATAATTTATGTTTTATTAATCCCATCAATATGGGTATCAAATGAAAGGGCTCAACAAGTAGAATACAATATACTATAAAAAATTGAAATCCAAGATGGCGGCCGCTACAAAATGGCGGATAATTTATTTATGTTTTATTAATCCCATCAATATGGGTATCAAATGAAAGGGCTCAACAAGCAGAATACAATATACTATAAAAAATTGAAATTCAAGATGGCGGCCGCTACAAAATGGCGGATAACGTAGGTTTTATCAATCCCATCAATATGGGTATCAAATGAAAGGGCTCAACAAGCAGAATACAATATACTATAAAAAATTGAAATACAAGATGGCGGCCGCTACAAAATGGCGGTTAACGTAGGTTTTATCGATCCCATCAATATGGGTATCAAATGAAAGTGCTCAACCAGTATAATACAATATACTATATAAAATTAAAATCCAAGATGGCGGCCCCTTTAAACAGAATGCGAAATAAAAACTAAAAACTAGAAAATAAAAAAATAGGTAAAAAAACTTTTTAAGTTAAACGGTTTTATGTTAAACATACATTGCAATAGTTAAGATAAATGTACTAAAAACCAAAAAATAATAAAATAGATACAGTCGTGGGAAAAAACCGTGGGGCACGTCAATTGTAATTTCCGCAGCACGACGGTTCCGAATTGACGTGCCCCACGGTTTTTTCCCACGACTGTATCTATTTTATTATTTTTTGGTTTTTAGTACATTTATCTTAACTATTGCAATGTATGTTTAACATAAAACCGTTTAACTTAAAAAGTTTTTTTACCTATTTTTTTTAAAAACTAGAGAAAAGAAAACACAGTGTACAATCCAAAACTCAACAAATTCACTCAGAAATGACGTATCTATATAATCGACATGACATCTCTACTGCTCAGAAACTCGACATGAACTCTAACGTTAGCCTTCAACAAATGTCGAATTCGACATCCCCAGAATAGCATCTTTTAAAATTTCTCGAAAAAATGACGTCATTAGAAATTATTGTCGAGTTAGACACCATCTCTAAAACCGAGAATTGGCCCCCAGGTTCCCAAGTACTGGGCGGACAGAGTTTAGTCATCGACTCGAAAAGAAGAAGGAAACCCACCACCCACTACCGTTCCACCTTTCTATGCTGTGCGATGAGATTCCCGCAGTGGTCCCAAACGGTACAGGTGTTGTAGTACAGGTCGTCGCCGCTGCGCTCGAAGAAGGTACCGCCCACCACACACACACCAGCCTCCATCGCCGCGCGCTGCAGTGTCCTACTCGACTCGCCTTGGGGCACGCTCTCGGCGTATCCTGCAATATTAGGTTTTGTATTATGCCTGTCGGGGCTGCGGGTAGTTCGAAAGAGATACCGCAGCCTCGGACACAAAGAAGCCAGAGGGCTAAGGAGCTTGGGTGATTTTTAGTCAGTAGAAGTCTGACACTCCCTTCCGTTCTGGCCAAAATAACCCCTGTTGTTTGATGATTTGTTACAACTGTAGCTGACAACCTTGACTGTAAGAAAAAATGCCTTGGTGTCTTTCTAGATTTAGCCAAGGCATTTGATACGGTCTCAATTCCCCTACTCTTATGCAAATTGGAGGCCATAGGTATTCGAGGTATGCCACTTAATCTATTCCAGGACTACCTTACAAACAGGTCACAGACTGTTAAAATAGATAAATTTTGTAGCTCTAAAAAAACTATTAATTTCGGTGTTCCGCAGGGGTCAGTGCTTGGACCCACTTTGTTTCTGATTTATGTAAATAGTCTTTGTAATATTGAAATAGCGGACGCTAAGGTGACTACTTTCGCTGATGATACAGTAATTTTATTCCAACAGTCTACATGGGACGGCGTCAAATTGTCAGCTGAGCAAGGACTTCAAAAGATAATTAAATGGCTTGATTACAACCTACTTACCTTGAATCTTTTAAAAACAAAATATATAACGTTTAGTATAAAAAATAATTCACAACCTCCCTCAGATTTTTTGACTGGCCTGTTGGTCTAGTGGTTAGTGACCCTAACTGCTATGCCGGAGGTCGTGGGTTCGATTCCCACCCAGGACAAATGTTTGTGTGATGAGCACGATCATTTGTTCTGTGTCTGGGTGTAATTTATCTATAATATGTATGTATTTAGAAATATATAAGTATGTTTATCAGTTGTCTAGTACCCAAAACACAAGCTCTGCTTAGCTTGGGACTAGATGGCGTTGTGTGATAGTTGTGGAATATTATTATTATTATTATTATTATTATTATTTCACCTTGAAAGCTCATTGTTCCAATGGGGTTGGCAAGTGAAAGCTGATTGTAGATGGCGTGTCCATAGCTTGTCCCAATCCGACCAATGAGGTCAAGCTATTTTGAAATAGAAAATGACATTGACAGATATTCAACCAATGAAGAGCTTAGGTTCATGCGGTGCTAGCGCCATTAGTTCCACCAGTTGCCCGTCCCATTGTGTGACTATTAATAATTGCGATTGTTCATTGTTATCTTCAACCAATAGTACTAAATATCTTGGCATCGAAATCGACAAAAACTTAAATTGGAAACAGCATTTTAGTAATTCAAAATCTCGAATACGCAAACTTATACCAATTTTCAAAAAAGTAAGAAATTTAAAAGATAAAACCACTAATAGAACTGTTTATTTCACGCTGTGTAGATCAATACTTTCTTACGGCATCTCTGCTTGGGGTGGTGCTAAGAAAAGTAATATCATAAAAATAGAAAGGGTACACCGATGTGTTCTGAAAGTTATTAATTTCAAAGGTTTTAGGTATCCAACGACTGCACTGTACAAAGAATTCGAAGTCCTAAACGTTCGTCAACTTTTTATACAAAATATACTTTTAAAACAGCATATCCGTGAAAAACCGTCTAATAAATCTACCAGAAGATCATATGATGTTTACGTTGTCCCGGCATGTAAAACAACATTTGCCCAGAGTTTCTCTTTTTTCCTGGCTCCGTTATTGTACAATCGTGTCAGCAAAATAAAACCCCTGAAAGATATGAATAGTTATGTTTGTAGAAAGGCACTGGATGAGTTTCTGCGTGAATTGGACTACGAACAGACTGAAAAATTCATAAAGGTATGTATATAAGATTATACTATTATATATTTTGTCCCCCCTATAAGTATATGTAATGTTCAAAAGTGGAAATATATAATCTAAATTATATCCACGTTCTATTGAATACCTAATATATGTATATATGTATACATTCGTTTAATATATATGTATATATAAGTAACACATACACAACACACATACCCAAAATGTACGTATCATTACTAAATTATATCTACATTTCCTACATTTAAATCTAAAATAGGTTTTTATTTTTTACGCATCATGCTTGTCTAGTTATTTTGCATATACTACTTGTTTACGTTAAACTTGTTACTCGTCATCGACGTCTATTTCTCATTGTAAGAAAAAAATTATTAGCGATAATGTGTTTTACGTTCATTACGATACGATTGAAAATTAATCATCGAACGAGAATCTTACCTTGCCGTAACACAGTTTTAACTAGCGCGGAAGGTAAAGAACTTTTTTATGTATACCGTCAATGAACATTATCAACCGTTTTATGCTATTAGTAATGTACGTTTATTTACATAGTTTTAATGACATTTTACTTTACTTAATAATCGTTTTATAGACAACGATTTTGATCTTACTGTGTAAGTACTTATTTTGTGAAAGTGTACCATAAAAACTTAGTGAGTGTACAAGAACTTAGAAACTATGTAAGTACCTTAGTTATAGCTAATTTTTAAACGGTTTTATTTAGCTCACCCCGTTTGTTTTTTTCTTGGATCAAATTTAGTAATTCAAATTTCACCCACTTCCAGTCAACCGATTAATCTGTTTTGTATACACTTTGGATTTTGGTGACAATACAATTATGTGTATTCATTATTATACTATATAAAGCTAAACTACCACTGACTCACTCACTGACTGACTGACTGACATAATTGTTCTCCCAGATGGTGGATGGGGAGGTGGGTATATTTTGACAGATTCGTAAACAAGTAACTCTGGTGAGTATGGGAAAAGTCCGAAACCCCCCCTTTTTGCCCCCCCTCCCCCCCCTCTCTATCGTATCTCGGAAACTAAGAGACCGGTATTTTTTTTTTATTACGGATTCGTATAGAGGAGGCTCGGTAAAGTAAAAATCATTTTTCAAAGTGCCCCCCCTTGCCCCCCTTCTCCCCCCCTTTAGGCGGATCTCGGAAATAAAGAGAATTACGTGTTTTTTTTTTAGGGATTCGTATAGAGGAGGCTTGAGGAAGTAAAAACCATTTTGAAAATTTGACCCCCTTGCCCCCCTCCATCCCCCCCCTTTCGGATCTCGGAAGTTAAGAGACTTGGAACGATTTTTTTTTCAGATTCATATAGAGGGGCATTGCGGTAGTCGAAATCATTTTTAGAAACTCCCCCCTCCCCCCCCCCCTTCACCCCCCCCATGTTCACCCCTTTTTTCTGTTTTGTTTACAGATTCGTATAGGATAGGAGGCTCGGCGAAGTAAAATGGTGGTACCGGTAAAGCGAAGGGGGGAGCGGGCGAGCGAAGCGAGCCGGCGACCCCCGTAGCGTAGGGATAATGTCATGATAGCTTTCCGGTGGTAGGTAGGTCCTGAGTGGAGCGAACCTGCGAGACCGAGTGCAGCGAAGGGGGGAGGTGGCGAGCGAAGCGAGCCGGCGACCTCCTTAGCGTAACGAAGGTTGAGTGGGTGAAGCGTAACGAAGGTTGAGTAGGTAGGTGTAGGTAGGTGTAGGTAGGTGTAGGTAGGTGTAGGTAGGTGTAGGTAGGTGTAGGTAGGTGTAGGTAGGTGTAGGTAGGTGTAGGTAGGTGTAGGTAGGTGTAGGTTGGTAGTAGGTAGGTGTAGGTAGGTAGTAGGTAGGTGTAGGTAGGTGTAGGTAGGTGTAGGTAGGTGTAGGTAGGTGTAGGTAGATGTAGGTAGGTGTAGGTAGGTGTAGGTAGGTGTAGGTAGGTGTAGGTAGGTGTAGGTAGGTGTAGGTAGGTGTAGGTAGGTAGTAGGTAGTTGTAGGTAGGTAGTATTGGAGCATTTTTTTTTTCAGATTCATTGAGAGGTGCAATGCGTTAGTCGAAATCACTTTTCAAAGCTCCCCCTCTCCCCCCCTTCACGCCTCGCGAGCTGCGCGCAGCTCGCGCACCCACGCAAATACTAGTTATACTATATAAAGCTAAACTACCACTGACTCACTCACTTATTGACAGAATTGTTCTCCCAGATGGTGGATGGGGAGGTGGGTATATTTTTACAGATTCGTAAACAATCAACTCTCAAACCTATGGGAAAAGTCCCAAACCCCCCCTTTTCCCCCCCCTTCTCCCCCCTCCCTATCGTATCTCGGAAACAAAGAGACTTGAAGTGTTTTTTTTTAGGGATTCGTATAGAGGAGGCTCGGTAAAGTAAAAATCATTTTTCAAAGTGGCCCCCCTTTTCCCCCCCTTTAGGCGGATCTCGGAAATAAAGAGAATTACGTGTTTTTTTTTAGGGATTCGTATAGAGGAGGCTTGAAGAAGTAAAAACCATTTTGAAAATTTGACCCCCTTGCCCCCCTTCATCCCCCCCCTTTCGGATCTCGGAAGTTAAGAGTCTTGGAACATTTTTTTTTTCAGATTCATTGAGAGGGGCATTGCGTTAGTCGAAATCATTTTTAGAAACTCCCCCCCTCTCCCCCCCTTCACCCCCCCCCCCTCTTCACCCCTTTTTTTCTCTTTTGTTTACAGATTCGTATAGGATAGGAGGCTCGGGGAAGTAAAATGGTGGTACCGGTAAAGCGAAGGGGGGAGCGGGCGAGCGAAGCGAGCCGGCGACCCCCGTAGCGTAGGGATAAAGTCATGATAGCTTTCCGGTGGTAGGTAGGTCCTGAGTGGAGCGAACCTGCGAGACCGAGTGGAGCGAAGGGGGGAGGTGGCGAGCGAAGCGAGCCGGCGACCTCCTTAGCGTAACGAAGGTTGAGTGGGTGAAGCGTAACTCAGGGGCGACGACAAGCAAACTTTAGGGTAATGTTTTTTTAGTGGTAGTAGTAGGTAGGTAGTAGGTAGGTGGTGGGTAGGTGATAGGTAGGTAGTAGGTAGGTGTAGGTAGGTAGTAGGTAGGTGTAGGTATGTAGTAGGTAGGTGTAGGTAGGTAGTAGGTAGGTGTAGGTAGGTGGTGGCATACGTGAGATTCATATAGAGGAGGCTCGGGGAAGTAAAATCCGTTTTTCAAATTTGAACCCCTTGCCCCCCTTCACCCCCCTTTTAGGCGGATCTCGGAAGTTAAGAGACTTGGAACATTTTTTTTTTTCAGATTCATTGAAAGGGGCAATGCGTTAGTCGAAATCACTTTTCAAAGCGCCCCCTCTCCCCCTCTCCACGCCTCGCGAGCTGCGCGCAGCTCGCGCACCCACGCAAATACTAGTTATACTATATAAAGCTAAACTACCACTGACTCACTGACTGATCTATTGACAGAATTGTTCTCCCAGATGGTGGATGGGGAGGTGGGTATATTTTGACAGATTCGTAAACAATGAACTCTCAATCCTATGGGAAAAGTCCGAAACCCCCCCTTTTTGCCCCCCTCCCCCCCCTCCCTATCGTATCTCGGAAACTAAAAGACCCGTATTTTTTTTTTATTACGGATTCGTATAGAGGAGGCTCGGTAAAGTAAAAATCATTTTTCAAAGTTGCCCCCATTGCCCCCCTTTTCCCCCCCTTTAGGCGGATCTCGGAAATAAAGAGAATTTACGTGTTTTTTTTTAGGGATTCGTATAGAGGAGGCTTGGGGAAGTAAAAACCGTTTTGAAAATTTGACCCCCTTGCCCCCCTCCACCCCCCCTTTCGGATCTCGGAAGTTAAGAGACTTGGAACGAATTTTTTTTCAGATTCATATAGAGGGGCATTGCGTTAGTCGAAATCATTTTAAGAAACTCCCCCCCTCTCCCCCCTTCACCCCCCCCCTCTCTTCACCCCCCCCCCTCTCTTCACCCCTTTTTTTCTGTTTTGTTTACAGATTCGTATAGGATAGGAGGCTCGGGTTAGTAAAATGGTGGTACCGGTAAAGCGAAGGGGGGAGCGGGCGAGCGAAGCGAGCCGGCGACCCCCGTAGCGTAGGGATAATGTCATGATAGCTTTCCGGTGGTAGGTAGGTCCTGAGTGGAGCGAACCTGCGAGACCGAGTGGAGCGAAGGGGGGAGGTGGCGAGCGAAGCGAGCCGGCGACCTCCTTAGCGTAACGAAGGTTGAGTGGGTGAAGCGTAACTCAGGGGCGACGACAAGCAAACTTTAGGGTAATGTTCTTTTAGTGGTAGTAGGAGGTAGTAGGTAGGTAGTAGTAGGTAGGTGTAGGTAGGTAGTAGGTAGGTAGTAGGTAGGTGTAGGTAGGTGTAGGTAGGTGTAGGTAGGTGTAGGTAGGTGTAGGTAGGTGTAGGTAGGTGTAGGTAGGTAGTTATAGGTAGTTGTAGGTAGGTAGTATTGGAACATTTTTTTTTTCAGATTCATTGAGAGGTGCAATGCGTTAGTCGAAATCACTTTTCAAAGCTCCCCCTCTCCCCCTCTTCACGCCTCGCGAGCTGCGCGCAGCTCGCGCACCCACGCAAATACTAGTTATTATACTATATAAAGCTTAATTACCACTCACTGACTGACTGATTGACAGAATTGTTCTCCCAGATGGTGGATGGGGAGGTGGGTATATTTTGACAGATTCGTAAACAATCAACTCTCATGACTATGGGAAAAGTCCCAAACCCCCCCTTTTCCCCCCCCTTCTCCCCCCTCCCTATCGTATCTCGGAAACAAAGAGACTTGAAGTGTTTTTTTTTAGGGATTCGTATAGAGGAGGCTCGGTAAAGTAAAAATCATTTTTCAAAGTGGCCCCCCTTTTCCCCCTTCTCCCCCCCTTTAGGCGAATCTCGAAAGTTAAGAGACTTGGAACGATTTTTTTTTCAGATTCATTTAGAGGGGCCTTTGCGTTAATCGAAATTATTTTTCGAGACTTCCCCCCTCACTCCCCCTTCAACCCCTCCCCCCCCTTTTTCACTTTTTTTTTTTTTTTTTTCTTACATAATACTATTGAGGGGCGTTGAAATTTGTATACCCTCCCCTCCCCCCCCTCCCCAACCTCCCCTAAAATTAAAAGGGCTGTAACTTCATAACGGTTAGAGATAGCCATTAGGTGTTTGAACAAATATTATAGTAGGCACCTGTCCGGTGGTGGTACAGCGGTAAAGCGAAGGGGGGAGCGGGCGAGCGAAGCGAGCCGGCGACCCGCGTAGCGTAGGGAAATCGACATGATAGCTTTCCGGTGGTAGGTAGGTCCTGAGTGGAGCGAACTTGCGAGACCGAGTGGAGCGAAGGGGGGAGGTGGCGAGCGAAGCGAGCCGGCGACCTCCTTAGCGTAACGAAGGTTGAGTGGGTGAAGCGTAACTCAGGGGCGACGACAAGCAAACTTTAGGGTAATGTTTTTTGGTAGTAGGAGGTAGTAGGTAGGTAGTATGTAGGTAGGTGGTAGGTAGGTAGTAGGTAGGTGTAGGTAGGTAGGTAGTAGGTAGGTGTAGGTAGGTGGTGGCACATGTGAGATTCATATATAGGAGGCTCGGGAAAGTAAAAACCATTTTTTTTAATTGACCCCTTTGCCCCCCTTTTCTCCCCCTTTAGGCGGATCTCGGAAGTTAAGAGACTTGGAACATTTTTTTTTCAAATTAATTGAGAGGTGCAATGCGTTACTCGAAATCATTTTTCAAAGCGCCCCCTCTCCCCCTCTCCACGCCTCGCGAGCTGCGCGCAGCTCGCGCACCCACGCAAATACTAGTTATACTATATAAAGCTAAACTACCACTGACTCACTGACTGATCTATTGACAGAATTGTTCTCCCAGATGGTGGATGGGGAGGTGGGTATATTTTGACAGATTCGTAAACAACTAACTCTCAAACCTATGGGAAAAGTCCGAAACCCCCCCTTTTCCCCCCCCTTCTCCCCCCTCCCTATCGTATCTCGGAAACTAAAAGACCCGTATTTTTTTTTTTTTACGGATTCGTATAGAGGAGGCTCGGTAAAGTAAAAATCATTTTTCAAAGTGGCCCCCCTTGCCCCCCTTCTCCCCCCCTTTAGGCGAATCTCGAAAATAAAGAGAATTTTCGTGTTTTTTTTTAGGGATTCGTATAGAGGAGGCTTGGGGAAGTAAAAACTATTTTGAAAATTTGACCCCCTTGCCCCCCTCCACCCCCCCCTTTCGGATCTCGGAAGTTAAGAGACTTGGAACATTTTTTTTTCAGATTCATATAGAGGGGCATTGCGTTAGTCGAAATCATTTTTAGAAACTCCCCCCTCTCCCCCCCTTCACCCCCCCCCTCTTCACCCCTTTTTTTTCTCTTTTGTTTACAGATTCGTATAGGATAGGAGGCTCGGCGAAGTAAAATGGTGGTACCGGTAAAGCGAAGGGGGGAGCGGGCGAGCGAAGCGAGCCGGCGACCCCCGTAGCGTAGGGATAATGTCATGATAGCTTTCCGGTGGTAGGTAGGTCCTGAGTGGAGCGAACCTGCGAGACCGAGTGCAGCGAAGGGGGGAGGTGGCGAGCGAAGCGAGCCAGCGACCTCCTTAGCGTAACGAAGGTTGAGTGGGTGAAGCGTAACGAAGGTTGAGTAGGTAGGTGTAGGTAGGTGTAGGTAGGTGTAGGTAGGTGTAGGTAGGTGTAGGTAGGTGTAGGTAGGTGTAGGTTGGTAGTAGGTAGGTGTAGGTAGGTAGTAGGTAGGTGTAGGTAGGTAGTAGGTAGGTGTAGGTAGGTGTAGGTAGGTGTAGGTAGGTGTAGGTAGGAGTAGGTAGGTAGTAGGTAGGTGTAGGTAGGTGTAGGTAGGTAGTAGGTAGGTAGTGGGTAGGTGTAGGTAGGCAGACCCGCGAGCTGCGCGCAGCGAGCGCAGCCCCGCAAATACTAGTTATACTATATAAAGCTAAACTACCACTCACTGACTCACTGACTCACTGACATAATTGTTCTCCTAGATGGTGGATGGGGAGGTGGGTATATTTTGACAGATTCGTAAACAAGTAACTCTGGTGAGTATGGGAAAAGTCCGAAACCCCCCCTTTTCCCCCCCCTTCTCCCCCCTCCCTATCGTATCTCGGAAACTAAAAGACCCGTATTTTTTTTTTTTTACGGATTCGTATAGAGGAGGCTCGGTAAAGTAAAAATCATTTTTCAAAGTGGCCCCCCTTGCCCCCCTTCTCCCCCCCTTTACGCGGATCTCGGAAATAAAGAGAATTTACAAGTTTTTTTTTAGGGATTCGTATAGAGGAGGCTTGGGGAAGGAAAAACCATTTTGAAAATTTGACCCCCTTGCCCCCCTCCATCCCCCCCCTTTCGGATCTCGGAAGTTAAGAGACTTGGAACATTTTTTTTTTCAGATTCATTGAGAGGGGCATAGAGTTAGTTGAAATCATTTTTTATATCTCCCCCCTCTCCCCCCTTTCACCCCCCCCCCCACTCTTCACCCCTTTTTTTTAAACTCGTGTTCTGTTTTGTTTACGGATTCGTATAGAGAAGGCTCGGGGAAGTAAAATGGTGCTACCGGTAAAGCGAAGGGGGGAGCGGGCGAGCGAAGCGAGCCCGCGACCCCCGTAGCGTAGGGATAATGTCATGATAGCTTTCCGGTGGTAGGTAGGTCCTGAGTGGAGCGAACCTGCGAGACCGAGTGGAGCGAAGGGGGGAGGTGGCGAGCGAAGCGAGCCGGCGACCTCCTTAGCGTAACGAAGGTTGAGTGGGTGAAGCGTAACTCAGGGGCGACGACAAGCAAACTTTAGGGTAATGTTCTTTTAGTGGTAGTAGGAGGTAGTAGGTAGGTAGGTGGTAGGTAGTAGGTAGGTAGAAGGTAGGTGTAGGTAGGTAGTAGGTAGGTGTAGGTAGGTGTAGGTAGGTGTAGGTAGGTGTAGGTAGGTGTAGGTAGGTGTAGGTAGGTGTAGGTAGGTGTAGGTAGGTGTAGGTAGGTGTAGGTAGGTAGTAGGTAGGTGTCAGAAGTCAGATTCATGGAGAGGTGCAATGCGTTAGTCGAAATCATTTTTCAAAGCTCACCCTCTCCCCCTCTTCACGCCCCGCGAGCTGCGCGCAGCTCGCGCACCCACGCAAATACTAGTTATACTATATAAAGCTAAACTACCACTGACTCACTCACTCACTCACTGACATCATTGTTCTCCCAGATGTTGGATGGGGAGGTGGGTATATTTTGACAGATTCGTAAACAAGTAACTCTGGTGAGTATGGGAAAAGTCCGAAACCCCCCCTTTTTGCCCCCCCTCCCCCCCCTCCCTATCGTATCTCGGAAACTAGGAGACCCGTATTTTTTTTTTTTTACTGATTCGTATAGAGGAGGCTCGGTTAAGTAAAAATCATTTTTCAAAGTGGCCCCCCTTGCCCCCCTTCTCCCCCCCTTTAGGCGAATCTCGGAAATAAAGAGAATTTACGTGTTTTTTTTTTAGGGATTCGTATAGAGGAGGCTTGGGGAAGTAAAAACCGTTTTGAAAATTTGACCCCCTTGCCCCCCTCCACCCCCCCCTTTCGGATCTCGGAAGTTAAGAGACTTGAAACATTTTTTTTTTTTCAGATTCATTGAGAGGGGCATTGCGTTAGTCGAAATCATTTTTAGAAACTCCCCCCCCTCTCCCCCCCCCTCTTCACCCCTTTTTTTCTCTTTTGTTTACAGATTCGTATAGGATAGGAGGCTCGGGGAAGTAAAATGGTGGTACCGGTAAAGCGAAGGGGGGAGCGGGCGAGCGAAGCGAGCCGGCGACCCCCGTAGCGTAGGGATAATGTCATGATAGCTTTCCGGTGGTAGGTAGGTCCTGAGTGGAGCGAACCTGCGAGACCGAGTGGAGCGAAGGGGGGAGGTGGCGAGCGAAGCGAGCCGGCGACCTCCTTAGCGTAACGAAGGTTGAGTGGGTGAAGCGTAACTCAGGGGCGACGACAAGCAAACTTTAGGATAATGTTTTTTAGTAGTAGCAGGAGGTAGTAGGTAGGTGGTAGGGGTAGTAGGTAGTAGGTAGGTGGTAGGTAGTAGGTAGTAGGTAGGTGTAGGTAGGTAGTAGGTAGGTGTAGGTAGGTGGTAGGTAGGTTTAGGTAGGTAGTAGGTAGGTGTAGGTAGGTGGTAAGTAGGTGTAGGTAGGTGGTGTCATTCGTGAGATTCATATAGAGGAGGCTCGGGGAAGTATAATCCGTTTTTCAAATTTGAACCCCTTGCCCCCCTTCACCCCCCCTTTAGGCGGATCTCGGAAGTTAAGAGACTTGGAACATTTTTTTTTCAAATTCATTGAGAGGTGCAATGCGTTAGTCGAAATCATTTTTCAAAGCGCCCCCTCTCCCCCTCTCCACGCCTCGCGAGCTGCGCGCAGCTCGCGCACCCACGCAAATACTAGTTCTATTATATAAAGCTAAACTACCACTGACTGACTCACTGACTGACTGACATAATTGTTCTCCCAGATGGTGGATGGGGAGGTGGGTATATTTTGACAGATTCGTAAACAAGTAACTCTGGTGAGTATGGGAAAAGTCCGAAACCCCCCCTTTTTGCCCCCCCTCCCCCCCCTCCCTATCGTATCTCGGAAACTAAGAGACCCGTATTTTCTTTTTATTACGGATTCGTATAGAGGAGGCTCGGTTAAGTAAAAATCATTTTTCAAAGTGGCCCCCCTTGCCCCCCTTTCCCCCCCCTTTAGGCGGATCTCGGAAATAAAGAGAATTTACGTGTTTTTTTTTAGGGATTCGTATAGAGGAGGCTTGGGGAAGTAAAAACTATTTTGAAAATTTGACCCCCTTGCCCCCCTCCACCCCCCCCTTTCGGATCTCGGAAGTTAAGAGACTTGGAACGAATTTTTTTTCAGATTCATATAGAGGGGCATTGCGTTAGTCGAAATCATTTTTAGAAACTCCCCCCTCTCCCCCCCTTCACCCCCCCCCCCTCTTCACCCCTTTTTTTCTGTTTTGTTTACAGATTCGTATAGGATAGGAGGCTCGGGGAAGTAAAATGGTGGTACCGGTAGAGCGAAGGGGGGAGCGGGCGAGCGAAGCGAGCCGGCGACCCCCGTAGCGTAGGGATAATGTCATGATAGCTTTCCGGTGGTAGGTAGGTCCTGAGTGGAGCGAACCTGCGAGACCGAGTGGAGCGAAGGGGGGAGGTGGCGAGCGAAGCGAGCCGGCGACCTCCTTAGCGTAACGAAGGTTGAGTGGGTGAAGCGTAACGAAGGTTGAGTAGGTAGGTGTAGGTAGGTAGTAGGTAGGTGTAGGTAGGTGTAGGTAGGTGTAGGTAGGTGTAGGTAGGTGTAGGTAGGTGTAGGTAGGTGTAGGTAGGTGTAGGTAGGAGTAGGTAGGTGTAGGTAGGTAGTAGGTAGGTGTAGGTAGGTAGTAAGGCGGATCTCGGAAGTTAAGAGACTTGAAACATTTTTTTTTCAGATTTATTGAAAGGAGCAATGCGTTAGTCGAAATTTTTTTTCAAAGCTGCCCCTCTCCCCCTCTTCACGCCCCGCGAGCTGCGCGCAGCTCGCGCACCCACGCAAATACTAGTTATCATTATAAATTCAAGATGGCCGCCGCTACAAAATGGCGGATAATTTATGTTTTATTAATCCCATCAATATGGGTATCAAATGAAAGGGCTCAACAAGCAGAATACAATATACTATAAAAAATTGAAATCCAAGATGGCGGCCGCTACAAAATGGCGGATAATTTATTTATGTTTTATTAATCCCATCAATATGGGTATCAAATGAAAGGGCTCAACAAGCAGAATACAATATACTATAAAAAAATGTAATCCAAGATGGCGGCCGCTACAAAATGGCGGATAACGTAGGTTTTATCAATCCCATCAATATGGGTATCAAATGAAAGGGCTCAACAAGCAGAATACAATATACTATAAAAAATTGAAATACAAGATGGCGGCCGCTACAAAATGGCGGATAACGTAGGTTTTATCGATCCCATCAATATGGGTATCAAATGAAAGTGCTCAACCAGTATAATACAATATACTATATAAAATTAAAATCCAAGATGGCGGCCCCTTTAAACAGAATGCGAAATAAAAACTAAAAACTAGAAAATAAAAAAATAGGTAAAAAAACTTTTTAAGTTAAACGGTTTTATGTTAAACATACATTGCAATGTTTAAGATAAATGTACTAAAAACCAAAAAATAATAAAATAGAAAACCGTGGGGCACGTCAATTGTCTACAATCGTTGATTAAAATCATAATAATAATAATTAAGTCGATAATTTGTAGACAATTGACGTGCCCCACGGTTTTCTATTTTATTATTTTTTGGTTTTTAGTACATTTATCTTAAACATTGCAATGTACCTATGTTTAACATAAAACCGTTTAACTTAAAAAGTTTTTTTACCTATTTTTTTATTAAAGTTTACTACTGGTGTACTGTATCTAAAATGCATAAATAAATTCTATTCTATTCTATTTCTAACAGGGATGTTGCGAATATTCGCCTCCGCATTCTCAAATGCGGAGTTTCCGCATAGATTTGGACATCTGCATCCGCATCCGCAATAATCAATGCGGATGTTCATGCGTATGCGAATGTCAGACAAGTTGCGAGAAGAAAGAAGTTAGGCGAAGCCGGTGAATGGCGCGTGCCGTTTCACATGTGACAATGGATCATTCCCACTAGTTCTACTGCACAGTTCTACGATAGAACTAGTGGGAACTTTTTTTAAATATTTTTCCCACTAGTTCTACGATTCACGGTGGTACGAAATCGTAGAACTAATGGGAATGAAAAGTCAATGGATTTTTTCGTTCCCACTAGTTCTACGATAAAGGATGTTACAAAATCGTAAAACCAGCGGGACTCAAGTTTCTCATTCCTTCTATCACACAGTTTAGGATACAACTACGGCACAAACTATCAGGAGATTGAGAGAAGAAATTGATGACAAGATCCGACGCGTTTGTTGTGACTTTATATTAGTTAGACTATATAATATGACTACTTTAATTTTAGCTCAGCTCATTAAAATCGCCAAGTAAATTTCATTATGCAACACCGGTTACACGTTTTATTGTGGGTAAATATTATTATTAGGTAGCTGTACCGATTATAACAATTTTTTTTATTTGCCAGCGTGGTTCCCGTTATTCATTGATTATTCCAACTAGTTAATTAATAATGTCACCATTAGTAAAAAAAAAAAACTTTATGATTGAGTTTATGATTGTTTTAATAATTCTTCATTCACCTATGACTTTATTTATATAATAATATGTTAAACATCCGCTTTTAAAACTCCGCATCCGCATTCGCATCCGAGGATGTAAATAAATCGGCATCCGCAACATCCCTGATTTCCAACCCCCAAAAAAAAGGTTAAGGCCTTTTTTTTTTTTTTGGTGGGTGGAAAATCATCGAATAACCCCCCCCGCTCTTGGGCAGAGCGAAGGGGAGTGTCAGACTTCTACTGACTAAAAACAAAACCCATGTTCCTTCTTCGCCCTTGTGTCGGAGCCGCGTTATCCTTTCGACAAGCCACAGCCCCGACGGGAAAGGTTAAGGCCTTGAAATAATTCAAATAAAACTCGCAAGTCAGCAGTAGATTGAAGATCTAAGAGAACCTTTAGAACCTGACCAACCAGCATAGCTATTCACAAACAATCGAATCGAAGTCGAATCGATCGTGATACTTTTTCGAGTATCAGACTTTTGGATCGAACGATTGGCAAATGCTATTCACAGATTCGATCGACATGCTAGTACTTACATAAACAGTCGTGGTGAAAATTTTTATGTAGCCAATAAATTATCTTCAATGAGTATGAGTATTTCTGTAAGTTTTATATACATTGTACCAACTGAATATCCGTCAAGTTGCGAATAGCGATTTCGATAGTATGATGGATGGTGTAAAACCATTTCGTAAAACTTTTGTGCGCGATGGTATTTTGAGAATGAAAGTGACGCAGCCAGACTGACAGACCAATAGCGTACCGCTAAAAATGCGCCAAAAATGCGGAAATAATTTTTGGCGGCACGCTATTGGTCCGTCTGACCATGAGCTGAGCATGAGCATGAGCATGAGCTCCATGGGTAGGTAGTACCTACCCATGGAGCTAGGTACGCTCCGCGAGGTATACTTACTTCTGCCATACGGCGCATTAAAGAATTCCGGCAGGGCCACTAGTTGGGCGCCATTACTTTTAGCCTTATGTATTTGTTGTACAGCATTGGCTAGATTTTCCTGTTTGTCCTTGCCCACTGCCAACTGGACCAGGGCAATCCTTAAACCTGGAAAATAAAATATTTTGGAACTCTTAATATATACCTAATGTACCTACAAATGTATTTATAAAATGAAAATTAATACTTTAATGTTACTTTATGAAAAGACAATTTCTAATGTTAAACACATAAAGTAATAGCCATACTTAGTAATGGATAATATGGGCATACAATGGTCCACTTATGGACTAAGTGCTAAAAGCAGAACCCCAACATAAACATAGAACATAATGGATATTGAAGATACCTAAACTACAAAAATACTTACTTATATTTTTTATGAATAATGATTATCCTGCATATTTTATTCTGTGATCTCTATCCTATAAGATTTTATTGAAGGCAATAGGTGACAATTTTGAATTAAGTTTCATATTTCTCTGGCTCGTTTTGGTGTCACAAAATGCCACATACTTAATTAGATTTTAGAGCTTTCGAAAATACATTGTAAAATTACGCATGCATAGGTACCTAGGTAGCATTAGTGGGACTTTTCTATTCATCAACCGAGAACTGGAATTATTGGCAACTATCTGGATTTATGTGGGGCGACATTAATAAAAACAAAATATATTTTTTTTTACTAAAATACTCCACTGTATAGTTTTGGGATAATAAATTATTTTAACTGGGGAAATCAACCTAATCCTTTTATTACCAACAATTTGAAGTGTTGTGTTATCTTATGTTTAAAAACAAACTGTACATAATACTGTACCACACAGACACAATATAAATTTATACTGTGACCCAGATTTAGAATGGTCATGGGTTTCTGTAAAAATCGCGGATGCGATTGCACACACATTAATTGTAAAGTAACTATCAGTTGTTTACCTCTTTTGAGCATGTCTCCTATCGTAGATTCCTACGATTATGATATTATTTTGATTAATTTTACTATTTATCTAAGATAGCCTGTACCTAATATCACAGCACATCACGTTATAATGCAAAGAGTAGAATAATTCTGCGAAAAGTGACCTATCCAAAGAGTATTAATAAAATAAAATAACAGGCTGTAGCCCGTTAAACGTGTTTTTAAACGGTGTAAATGTCACATTTTATTACAGAATTATACATGACCATGACCAAGGTCACCAAGGAAATAAATTCCTTGTACAGTCGAACAAGCTAAAAAGTATACAGCCATCAGCTAACTTGCATTTAATTTTAAGATTATACAGATACATTTGGAGACTGATGCCAAAAGATACAGCGTTTGACATCAGACTACTAAAGACAAAATTGCAATCAATATTTTCAGTGTACTAGAAATACTAGAATTATAAAGAACTCTACCTGTATATTTATTAACTTGTTTGACTGTACATGGCATCTGAAATAATAATAAAATAATTCTTTACTCAAAAAAAACAGAAGGAAATGATTCGCAGTCAAGATTGACGTTGTTGATAATCAGCTGATGCATTCAAACATCAAAGATGGGCTATAAACATGCCGTTTTCATCAAATAGTCAAGAGACCTTTATATATGAACTGAGACGGTTGTATTGGTGATTTTAATCATTATTACTCAGTAAATAGACATTTGTAACTACCGCGAATCCTATTTTATTTAACATACGACTTGGCACTGACGGGTAAATTGCAAAAAGAGTAAGAAAATTCAAATTTCGCGGGCTACCTTATTATCTTGCTAAAAATATAATTAAAAACTATTTAATTTTAAATGGATATACGCAACGACTTTTGCATAAGGTATACTACAAAATAGCGTCGTTATTCTGATTGGATTGCGCCTCCGGTAGCAAATAGCTTTCAGCAGGATTGATATCTTCATCTCGAATCTATTACTCGGCTTCGGTTTTGTGAATAGCTAATTTCGATAGTACGATGCATCGATTGGATACGACTGACAATCGAATGATTGTGAATAGCTATGCTGCTGCTTATGATAGTATTGCCGACACAATACAGTACGCTCTTCTCAATTTCTTAAGCTGCGGTTCCACTGAGGCGGAGCGAAGACGAGCTGTGCCGCGACTCACCAATCACATGGCTTGAAATCCACGTCTCTTCTCCACTCCAGTACTACAGCCCCGCTCCACTCCAGCTCAGTGGAACCGCAGCCTCAACGTGGGTCTTAGCAGAATGAGTTTATTAGCATCATTGTTTTTACGAGTTAATTTATTAGTACTACCTGTCGGTATTTTTATTGGAAAATAATGAGACGTTAGGCTAGGTTGGTATATTATGAATAATTTATTTCCTTTATAGCACGTTACATGAATATGTTTATTCACACCTACAACTTCTCTTATTGCACTATAATAGCTATAAAATAACAATAAAATAAGATCACTGATATTTAAAAAATAAAATAGGTAATACTTGAGAAAATAAATATAAAATGGGTTTGAACTTTTTTGTATGGGAGCTGGCATATCGACCCACCGCCATTTTGATTTTTTTTCGAAATCGCGGCCCACGATGAAAGTGGTATGTATGGATAGAGGACATATAGACGAACAAAAAATGTCAAGCAACATGGTACACACGGCTACACATCAAGCTATACAAAACCAGTATAATCTGATCGTTCATTGTGCGAAAAGATCTAGTAAAGTGAGGCCAAGATTAACTGGTTTTGTATAGCTTGATGTGTAGCCGTGTGTACCCAAAGTGTCACGTTACCGAGATATTTGAAGGTAAAGATGGACAAATCAGTACAATGACCACATAAAAATTAGACCTTTTACGTGTCTATAGACGTTGATTATTATTATTAAGTACTGGTTATTGAAAGAGAGTAGGTACATTATATACTACTAGGAGCACGAGAAAACTATTTTTTGACATTACATAGCGTTTCAATGAGATGCGAAGCGATTTCAATGTGCGTATAACAATAATCAACCTGGGAACTATTATTTGGATATAATTTAACGCCCAAACACGTAAAAAGGCTATTTAAAAAAATATTTAATGAATTTCGTTGTACTCGTTTGTCGATCTTTAACTTCAAATATCTCGGTAACGTGACACTTTGGGTACCATGTTACTGGACATTTTTTGTTTGTCTATAATGTCCTCTATCCATACATACCACTTTCACCGTGGGCCGCGATTTCGAAAAAAAATCAAAATGGCGGACAGGTTGATATGCCACATTGGTTCTATCCCCTTTCTCACTTCTATTTATAAAACTATTTCATGTGGCTGTACTTAACCAACACGGCAGAGAATATAAATATCTCGTATCAGCGTTATTTACTAGTATATCAAATTCAAATTCAAATTCAAATTCAAATAATTTATTTGCATAATATGGGTAAAATAGATGGTACATAATGCATTACATAATACAAAAAAAACGATCCTCATATTAACCATTTCTGGTATGCAAAAACTTAAAACTTAAAAGATACAAGTTTATGAAAAAAATGAATTAGGCATCTACATAGGTACACACTTATAGGTATTTGGAATTACATACTAACTTAAATTAAACTAATTATATTGCACTGATAGGAACATACTTAATAAGGCGCTACACTAATTTTCTATTCTTATAACTAAGGTATTCCTGGGTCGTGTAGAAACATTTATTTACTAACCAGGCGTATAATTTTTTTCGGAATAAAGGTATTGATCTTAGGTCTTTTAGTTCAGTGGGTAATTTGTTAAAAAGTTTAATTGACATGGGGTAACAATTTCTTCGATACAGGTCAGTTTTTATATTCGGCAAGGGAAAACTATTAGGATATCGGGTATTAAAATTACAATAATCACCAAAGGATTTGTACAGATACTGATGTGTTTTGACGAAATTACAAGATTCAAATATGTACATGGACGGTGCTGTTAGTAAATTTAGCTTTTGGAACAATGGTTTGCATGAAGTTAAAGAATCAACATTACAAAGTGCGCGGATGCACTGTTTTTGAGCCAAGAATACTCTATTAAATTCCACGGAGCCACCCCATAATAGAAGACCATATCGTAGGTTGGAGGCTACATATCCGTGATAGGCTTGTAAAGCTGTTTTTTGGCTGGATATACGTGTAAGGCGCCAAAGAGCGTAAACATACTTGTTTATTTTGTTGCAGATTTTATTTACGTGTAATTTCCATGAGATCTGACTATCTAATGACATTCCAAGGAAAACTATGCTATCAGATTGTGCTATATAATTGTTATCGTATGAAATTTTTAATTTGTAGTTACATTGTTTTCTATTGTAAAATTGAATTATTCTGGTTTTGTCTATATTAACTTTTAAATTATTACGTTCTAGCCATTTGATAATGCTGCGAACAGCTTCGTTAACTTCTATATTGTAGTCATCAAATGAAGTATTAGATGTATGTGGAATTACTAAAGATATGTCATCTGCAAAAAGGGTACAATGATGATTTGTTACGTTAGGCAAATCGTTGATGTAGAGTAGGAATAGAAGGGGACCTAATATACTTCCTTGTGGGACTCCGACTCTGTTAAATTCGAGTTTAGATTTATATGCAGATTCTACATTCTCATTATTAATGCTGTTGATTTCTACATATTGCTGTCTATTTGTGAGGTAACTTTGTAACCATGTATGTGCTACACCGCGAATTCCGTAAGTATAGGCTTTTTGGAGCAAAATATCATGATCAACAAAATCAAACGCTTTGCTCATGTCGAAGAACACAGCGCAGGTGTTAATACCTTTATCAAGATTTTCAGATATTTTTTTTATTAATTTAAAGGCAGCTAGTGTGGTAGACTTTCCTTTCTGGAAACCGTGTTGTTCGGGTTTGAGTATATTGAACTTATTTAGAAAATTTGTTAACCGTTTGAACATAACTTTTTCTATAATTTTAGCTAGTGTAGGTATTAGAGCAATAGGTCTATAGTTATTGGGTTCTGTTGCGTCCCCTTTTTTGTAAATTGGTTTTACAACTGATATTTTTAGTTGATCTGGAAAAGTACCTTGTGATAATGACAAATTTATGAGATGACATAGTATTGGTGCTATTTTATGTGCAGTTTGTTTTAGAAGTTGAGTGGGTAAGTTGTCATAACCTACTGATTTTGTATTTTTTAAAGAAAGTATAATTTGGTAGATTTCGGCTATTGTAACTGGATTTAAGAATATGCTAGCATTATTAGGTTCTATTGTTGTAGATAATGGTTCTTTATTTTTTTTAGGCGGTTGACTTTTAGTCAATCCAATGAAATAATTGTTGAAAGCATTTGATATAATTTCAGGATCTGTGATGGTTTTATTATTTAAATTTATTTTGTTTATTTGTTGCGTATTATATTGATTGCTTTCTTGACTTTTTATTATTCTCCAGGAATCCCGACAAATATTCTTAGAGTTCAACAATAATCGATCATTGTTTAGTTTCTGTGCTAGGTTTATACTTTTTTTTAATATTTTGCTATAAGTGCGATACTGGGTTTTATATGACTGGCGTGACGACTTACAATTGTATAGATACCTAAGCTTCCTTTTAGTATTGAAAGCCAATCTGAGGCCTTTTGTTATCCAGGGTTGACTCTTTGGTTTCTTATTAATTTTGATTTTTTTTACCGGAAAACATAGATTGAAAAACATTGTGAAAGTATCATGAAATATTTGAAAGGCGTTGTTTATGTTAGGTTCATCATATGCCTCTGACCAAGATAGATTACTGATGCATTCAATGAATTTAAGTATGTGGTCCGGCGAATAGTCTCGTTTTAGAACATACTTAAACATACATACATATCATAATGACTACTGGTTGTAGGTCCTATTTATGTATTTATTAGCTATTATTATAGGATAAAAATCTTCAGTCTGTTGTTTTGTTGCCATAAGATCATTATTGCTCAAGTTTAATTTAGGCTTCGCACAAAACGAGAAATGTAATTATTATGCACTTTACCGTATACACCGTACAGTGTAAAGTTGTTCAGACTTCAAAAGGCTACAAGTCTTCTTGTGGGTTCGTTTGGATTTGAAGCGATTATAACGTTTATTATTTATCAAAACGTATCTCTGTTTAAGCTTTTGTTTTCGTGACACAAGTATCTTGGTAATTGGTATTATATTTACACCTGTTTTAAATATCAATTACTACACAACAAATCTTTTGATTGTTTTAAAATTAGGTAAAGTATAATACTTTTGACTCGATGCGAGCCATATTCAGGAGTTAGCCTAGTTTTAATTCTAAACAATATTTAAACTATTCTAGTTCATAAGTTGTATAAAAATATTAAAACTACATAATGCGAGCATAACTTACAAAATTCGTTGCCTCATATATCGTCGAGAATAAAATAATAATACTATGCACAGAATCTTTCAGTCTTCTCAACTGATAAATAATTCTCTAGGGTAAAAATAAACATTGTAAAGGAAAAAATATTGCGAAAAAAGATGCTGGTCAAATACATAACCGCCTCCTTCCTTAGAAGTCGATTAGAAATAATAGGGTAGTTGACCGACTATAAAAAATATGATTTTGTTTAGTCCGTCTGATAGATTATAGAAAATTTTTGGATAAGTACGTGTTTTTGGTTTTATAAAATTAGTAAAAAGTATTAGTAAATTAGTATGCTGAGCTGAGGCCCTTTTGGCATTAGTAGCTTTAACTGTTTTAAATTGTTTTTGTTTTTTTTTTATGGTACCTATTTTTGCCAAATAAACACAATTTTCTTTCTTCTTTCTTTCTTTCTAAAAATGTGCTAGTGACGTCACTTTCTGGTAAAAAATGTACTTACCAAACTGTGACTTCGCTCGAATTTTCGAAGCATTGAATCGTCTTCATTTCTTGTTTACGTGAAAAAAGAAAACCTCGTGTCCAATATTTTTTTTAAATCTATCTGACGGACTAATTACATTTATTTTTGTCAACAAATAACAATAGGGTATTGTTATTTTTTGACTAAACAAAATACGACCATGCTAGTGTGTAAGTTGCCAAGTCACATTTGTCATGACTGTATTGTTGGTCTAAAACTTCAACAACACAGAAGTCACTTTGTCTGCATATCATGGGTCACAGATGACACATCCACATGATACTGCCAGTTCAGTGAGGCAAGGCAAAGGCAATGGTACTTTCACTTTCATATCTTATTCGGTTCTTTAAGAGTTTATTGCATGCGTCCCCAAGCGCGGATCCAGGGGGGGGGGGTCAGGGGGTCATGACCCCCCCCCTGGGCTGGGTCCAGGACCTAGGTGGACCACTAATTAAAATTGTTAAACGTAATGATTTTATTGTATATTTTACACAAGAGCTCAAAAAATAGAGTGTTTTAGGGTTCATGTATGTTTATTTCATGTGAGTTTCTATAATTCACCATAACTTCTAAACGCCTGAACCGATTTTGATAGGTACTAACTCTCTAACTGGATGCAGGTAAAAATCGGAATATTACACGGAACGACTGCTTTCTTGGCCTGCACACAGTGCACACTGCACAGCCCAGTTAGTACTGGGTACAACGAGATATCCCTTAGTATGACTGGTTGTCAGACTTTCGGGCTCTGGCGGTTTCCGAGGCAATGAAAAAACTGAGTACATACTAACATATTTTACGTTATACAGTTAAGTAACCGCCTTATTCATAAAAATAGTTAAGAGTTGTTTAACTTAAGCTTGGTTTATCTCGCATGCCGTCTCACTTCAATAATATTCAAATGAAAAGTGACGGCATGCGAGATAAACCAAGCTTAAGTTAAACAACTCTTAACTATTTTTATGAATAAGGCGGTAAATCTTTAACGTATCGTAGTGTTAATCGAGTCGAGTCAGTCACATCTTCCGAACCTCTGTCTTAGGCGCTTGGTTCAGGAAGTGGAGGATTGATGTCTACCAAGATAAGAGTAGGTAAGGTTACTTGAGTTTACTTGATTCGAGAAGAGATCCCTCTTCTCGAATCAAGTAAAACACAGTATTTTATACTCTTTCCTCCCAATGATAATATCTTTGCCACCCCTCAAAATCTTTAAAAAAATTCGCGCTCGCGCCTCCATCCTGCTCTTCCGCCATTCTGTTTCGCTTGAGACGCTCATCTACTTCAATTCTCATTTCTGATTCTAAGTGGTCCATCCACCGAAAATTGTTCAACGCTTTATCCCCCTGGATAAGGGTTGTAGCACTTCGAAGAATCAAAACGTGGCTAGGGGCTAGGAGCTTCAATGGTTGAAGAACGTCTAACCTGACTGGCACTTCTCCACACTAAAAAACGTACCCATTGAAGTAGAATGAAGTGGTAACGCGTTTCTATTTTTAAGTACCTACGTACATAAATTAATAAAACACCTATTTTTTACTTGTATCCATGATTATAAAAATTATATTATAACTTCTTTTGACTTGACCACGACTCTTTGTGACCCCCCCCCCCCCCCCCCCCCCCCCTGGCACCAAAGCTGGATCCACCCTTGTGCGTCCCGCCACTGCAGAGAAGCCCAAAAGGAGAGTTAAGCCGCGTTTCAACTAGGCAACCATTGACGCGCAACATATTGCCCAACATGTTGAAAGTCAGCGCGAAACTTTTGTGGAATTTTTGTTGTGCGCCAGCTACGCTTTAGCAACGTCGCGCGTTGTTGTGCAGCGTTACCGTACATGTTGGGCGTCGCGTGTCGCGCGCCAAATGTTGCCTTTGACGCGGGCGACGCGCGACGCTGCGGGCATCAGATAGTTCAGTATATAAACTGTTGAGCCGGCGGGTCCTTAGGGCCTTGCTTCCGTCTCTCAAGCCGGTTGCGACTGACGTAGGGCGCCGGTTGCTTCAGGTGTACGGTCCGAACGTGCAGCTTTCTACTGTTTGACTGGGAGAACGCTTTGCCGCATACTTCACACTCGTAGGGCTTTTGACCCGTGTGGCTCTGTAACAAGGAAAGCTAGTGTTAATAAATAAGCAATAGTTATAAGCTGTATTAAACACCATTAATTTTATTGAGCATTGGGGTTTGCGGAAACGGTAGATATGCATTTCAACATTTTCAACAGACTATAAACGTTTAAAAGTCATCGAATCATTGGGCCCGGTCTGGCCTACTGGCTCAACTTACCTGTTAATTAAAAAAAAAATCGCAATACATCGATAATAAAAATAACGTGATCTACCGTCAAGCCAAATGCCAATGTGAAAATTTTAAACATGAGGTGGGATTTTTAACTGACTTCTAAAAAAAGAAGGAGGTTCTCAATTTGGATGTTTTATATATTTTTTTTATGTTTGTTTGGCACTTGCTAACCGATTTGAAAAATTCTTTTTTTGTTGGAAAGGGTATACTTCCCAAATGGTTCCATATTTTTTTTATCGAAATCGGACAAGCGGTTTATGAAATTACGTGTGAACCACAAAAAAGTGAAAAATAAACTTTAGAAGAAAAATCAGTTTCTGAAGTCGATGGCAAAAACATGAAATCAAACAAACAAAAGTCACCGACTTCAGAAACTGATTTTTCAACAAAAGTATATTTTTCATTTTTTTGTGTTTTTTTGAAGTCGGTTTTATTTTTTATATATTCTAATGAGCTGATATTATATAACAAAACACCGCGCCTGTAATCCCCGAAGGGTAAGGCAGAGACGAGACGCAAATAAATGTGGCAATAGAAGCTATGTGCAATAACTATTTGAAATCTATATAAATAAAAAGAGAAGTCCTGACTGACTGACTGACTCATCAACGCCCAGCCCAAACCCTTGGACATAGAAAGCTGAAATTTTGCACAGAGGTTCCCTTTATAATGTAGACAAGGAATAAGGAAGTATTTTTCGAAATTCAACCCCTAAGGGAGTTAAATAGGGGATGAAAGTTTGTATGGAAAATCGTCATTTTCCGCGGGCGAAGCCGCTGGCAAAAGCTAGTACTCAATAAACAGTGTCTATCTAGCGCTCCTTTAAACTTGAAAGTTTTGTCCCAGACAGAACAAGGGTGATACCGCGGCCTCGACACAAAGGGCTAAGAAGGAACATGGGTGGCTTTTAGTCAGTAGAAGTCTGTCACTCCCTACCGCTCTACCCAGAGAAGGGAATCATTTGATGATTTAGAACACGCAAAAAAAATTTGTTGTTAGTATAATATTTAATCGGTAGTGTTATAATTTTATTTATCTCGTATATACCTAGCTCGTGAATAATAATGGAAGTACTTACTCTAAAATGTCTATCTAAAGCTCCTTTTCCCTTGAAAGCTTTGAAGCAGACGGAGCAAGGATAGGGCCGGTTGTCGGAGTGCGTCTTCTCGTGAACGTTCAAGTTAGTTCGGTTGTAGAACGCCTTGTCGCATTGTGAACATTTGTATGCGCGCTCTTCGAAGTGCGTGCGTTTGTGGTATATTAGGAAGGCGTTGCCCTGTTGGGAGAAAAGTTACATTAATAATTATAATCACTATGACTACATTTTATAGAATTTTACTGATTAACTCAAAAATTACTACCGATTTTTATGCTGTTTTCACCAATGGATAGAGTGGTTCTCGAGGAACGTTTTTGTAGATATTTTGACCTGCCGTTTTTGTAGATAATTTGACCAGCCGTTTTTGTAGATAATTTGACCAGCCGTTTTTGTAGATAATTTGACCTGCCGCTTTGTAGATTATTTGCCGCAGGCATCAGCTTCATATTGTTATTATCACCTTTCATCCATCATATCATCATTTTCTTGCCCATATTTTAATTTTTTTGGGATCAAAACCCACCGCTCATCCTACTAACATGTATCTGGCCACTCCGCATAACCACGTCTGGTCGGCGGTAACTCGGATCATTCCTACTAGTTCTACTGCACAGTCCTACGATAGAACGTCTATGATTCAAGGTGGTACGAAAGCGTAGAACTAGTGGGAAAAAAATGAATGATGAGAGGGAATGATCCGGTAACTCAGTCACAAGTTCACCGCCTGCAAGCTTTATGGTGTAAGTGTACATTACATACCCTGAAACCTTTGCCGCAAATATCACAGATGTGGTTCTTCTGTATGGGGTACTTCTTGTCGGGGTGCGCGCGACGGAAATGTGTCCAGTACTCGCGAGCGTTCGGTATCTCCTCCGGACACTGTAACAAATCACAATTTCGAGCTGCTAATATAGTCTCAAGTTATGAAAACGAATTTACAGAAAATTTAATTTTATATTTCATTTTTCCCAAAGAAATGATTAGAGAATCTGTAAATTGGTTTTGTGTGTGCTGTATAATAGTACATTATGATATAAGTGCGGTAAGTTGAAAATTACAGCCGAGGCGATATTGCTAGCCCGAGCCGTAGGCAAGGGCTACAAGAGAGCAGAGGCTGTAATTATCAAAGCGCACGTATGTCATACGACGTTTTATAACACATTTGCGAGGAAATAAATAAAACTCGGACTTTCTTAAACGAATAAATCTTTTATTTGTTCACAAATTAGCGATGCGCGGGCATCAGTGCTTTTTTTTTAAGGCAACGGTACAAAAACAGCCAGTATTACTAATAAAGTAAATTAATATTTTTTTGTTTCTGTTACAGATGTAATTTACTGTCAAAATGAATTAAATTAAAAAATTAAATGTTTATTTTTAGGGTTCCGTACCTCAAAAGGAAAAATCGGAACCCTTATAGGATCACTTTGTTGTCCGTCTGTCTGTCTGTCTGTCTGTCTGTCAAGACCTTTTTTCTTAGGAACGCGTGGAGGTATCAAGCTGAAATTCATATCAAATACTCAAGTCTATGGTCTCTTGGAGCTGTGAAAAAATCAAACTTCTAAGTCAACGCGATCAAAAGATACTCCCGTTTATGCCGCAAATTTTCGACACTCGCAAGGGAATCAAAACCTACAGGGTACTTCCCGTGAACTCAGAATCTTGAAATTTGGTACGAAGCAACGTCTTATAGCATAGATAAAGGAATAATTACGAAAACCATAAATTTTTAGTTACATCAAGATACTCCCGTTTATGCCGCAAATTTTCGACACTCGCAAGGGAATCAAAACCTACAGGGTACTTCCCGTGAACTCAGAATCTTGAAATTTGGTACGAAGCAACGTCTTATAGCATAGATAAAGGAATAATTACGAAAACCATAAATTTTTAGTTAAATCACATAATATATTTTTTTTACGGAACCCTCGGTGCGCGAGTCCGACTCGCACTTGGCCGGTTTATTTATATTTTATCTCCCAAAGTTAATTTTATTCATAAAATATTGACCACTTTTCTGACATAAAAACTTTTTGATTAGCTTTCTTTGCTTTTTTTTTCTTAAGATTTAAAAAAGTACCGTTGCTTTTAGACGGAGCATGATAAACCGTACGTGTTACCTTATTAGAAAGAAACTCGTGCGTTTTACTTTACGATTACGCACAAGTACGTAATGACATACATTACGATATTGAAATTGGTGAAATAAGAGGCCCTTTACGAGCAAATGTGTTATAAACACTTTTACATGCTATGTTTTAAAAGTAGATGGGGCCGGCGGCGGTGTTTCGTACCTGACTACTCTAAGAAGCAGGCGAAACTAACTCAGAGGTCACAGTCTCTTGACGACCTGCCATAGGAAGTGTCTGAGATGGTGTCTTGAGGAAAGAACCACACATGATTTGAGTGGACCTTTCCAGTCAGTGCAAGCCTTTGTCAGTAAGTTAATACATACGTGTTCACATTTAGCAGGCCAGCTGTGTTTGGAAGGTTTCTTCCCGTAGTTCTTGGGTCTCTTCCGCGTGTGTTCCTTGCGATGATGCAGTCGCAACTCTTCAGAGTTGTCGAACGTCGCGCCACAAGTCCGACAGCCTTTACTGTTGAATAACGAACCGTATGTCAACCTATATAGTCTGTATTCCCCGTGTGCTTGAGTGATCTCTTGTATATGAACTAGTAATGAATATTGTTACGACGGTCATCTAGAATCTTCGAGAAACCGCGCTAATAACTGTGTAGTACCTAGAAAATACGAGTTCATTCTTTTAGGTACCTATTTCCGTAGTAGGTATAGAACTTACATTGTATTCAAGGTCAGGCGCCGGGAGTCGCCGGCAGTTGTCATTGTAATTTCGACCGTATGCCGACGACGTTAAGTAACTTCTTCCTTGTCGGTTCTTTTATCTTTAAATTTATTTTTTGTTAATGTTCATTTTGTGGATGCTTTCTTGAATAATAGAGAATTATCTCGAATATCTTTTGTTTGCGTGGGTATAAAAGGACCGATTGAGGACGAAGTGAGTCAGTTCACTTTTAAGCGAGACAACGAAAGGTTCGAAGAGTTATCTAGTGCGACAAAGTGTTCAGTACTGTTTTGCGATTGTGTATAAAGTGTTTTGTGAGTAATAAAGTTAATTCGTGTGATTAATTGGTAGTGTATTTATTTATCCCATACCCAGCTCGTAACAATTTGGTGTCAGAAGTGGGGATAAATAATGCCGATTCTACCGAAGGACGACACGGATAGTATCCGTACTAGGAGCCAGCGGCAACAAGGGATGGACCAGAGGCGATTTGGGGACTCCCCGACACAGACACCGGGCGGTGTCCAGCCTACGGCAGAGCCAGTCGCTGGCCCATCTGGAGCTACTCCAGCGGCGCCTACTACATCAGCGGCGCCTGACTTGTCTGCCTTAATGGCACTGCTGCAAGACCAGGCACGACGTCAAGAGGACCAGGTTCGCCAGTTGCAAGAGCAGTTGCGACGAGACAAGGAGGAACAGGCTCGCCAGTTGCAGGAGCAGCGGCAACAAGATAAGGAGGAGCAGGCTCGTCATCAAGAGAAGCAGGTCCGGCGCCAAGAGGAACAGATGCTCCTGATAAAGGATCTTCACGCATCAGTAGGGAAAGAGCTGAGCGTGATGAAGGAGCAGGTACAGCAGCACGACAACCGTATTGCAAAGGCCGAAATTCAGATCGCCGATGTGAAGAAGGCCTTAAGTGAAATTAAGGTTGGAGACGGGGCTGTGGCTTCGGTGATTGCTGCACCTTCAGTACGCGGGTTTAAAGTGCCGCCATTCGACGGAACATCTTCGTGGTCGGCCTATAAAATCCAATTCGAGGCCGTTATGAAAGTGAATGGGTGGACCAAAGCGCAAGCCATGACCGCGCTCACTTTGGGTCTCCGAGACCAGGCCCTTAACATTCTTGAGGCCCTTGGCAAGGATGTGACCTACGAACAGCTGCTGGAGGCATTAGAGTCCAGATACGGCGACGCGCACCTGGAGCATGTTTTTCGTGCCAAGTTAAGGGTTCGCGTTCAACGTAGTGCCGAGAACTTACAGCAGTGGGCCCTAGAAGTTGAAAAGCTGGTTCGGAAAGCATACCGGTCTGCCCCTGCACTCATCGATGGAAATTTGGTACAGGCGTTCGTCGACGGAATACGTGACTTGGAAGTGAGAGCCGCTGTGTGACTCGGACATCATAAGACGCTGAAGAACGCCTTAGCACATGCTCTGGAAGTAGAAGCAGTGAGACAAGACCATCGAACACACTACGTCAGAGAAGTTGTGGCAACACCTGTACATCAGCGTCCGCGAAAGTACAGCCCTAGGTGCTATGCTTGTGGAGAAAGTGGTCACCTACGGCCAAATTGTAAAAAGCGACGCACACCGAGGGAAGACCAATCACAGCGGGAAAAGGCGACTGATATGACTGCCCAGCAACAGTGGAGAACTCGCGGTAACAATGATGAACTTTCAAGACCTTGGCGTGAAGACTGTATGCAGAGTTCCAGACAAGAAACTAAGGAAGTTGTGTCTGTGAGGAGGCTAAGAACAGATCTCAGCGACGAATGGAAGGAAACCATACAGCAGGCTCAGCAAAGTGACTCGGATATCAAACCGATCTTCGAGTGGATCAAAGCTGGTGGTCCGAAGCCCAAGTGGAGTGATGTGGCTGCGATGAGTTCCATCACGAAGAGTTATTGGGCACAATGGAACAGCTTGGTGATCCAGGATGGAGTCTTGTGCCGAAAATGGGAAAACGCTCGAGGGGACAGCTGTCATCTACAAATGGTTGTCCCTAAAGCTAAGGTACCGGATGTTTTACGGCTCTACCATGATGGATGCTCAGGAGGACATATGGGGGTGAAAAGGACTCTACTGAAGATCAGAGAGCGCTTTTACTGGATTCACTGTCGAGATGATGTGGAGGACTGGTGTCGCAAATGTACCAGCTGTGCGGCTGTACAACGTGGGAGCACCCTGGGAGCACCCTGGGAGCGGATAACACTGGACGTTGCGGGACCATTTCCAGAAAGCGATAGCGGAAACAAGTACTTCATGGTTGTCATGGACTACTTCACCAAGTGGCCAGAAGTCTTCGCCATTCCTAACCAAGAAGCAACAACAGTCGCGGATAAATTGGTTCAGGAAGTCTTCTGTCGTTTTGGAGTACCCTTAGAAATTCACAGCGATCAAGGAAGGAATTTTGAATCGCAAGTTTTTCAGGAGACTTGTCGATTGATGGGTACACACAAAACCAGGACCACCTCTTACCACCCACAATCTGATGGAATGGTGGAACGATTCAACCAGACATTGGAGAGATATCTGGCTAAAGTCGTGGAAAGCAGGCAAAGGGATTGGGACAAGCACATACAGCCGTTTCTTCTGTCCTATCGGAGTGCAGTTCACGAAAGTACGACTGTAACTCCAGCCTTCGCGAACTTTGGAAGGGAATTACGGTTGCCTGCAGATTTAATCACTGGAACCCGTCCCACGCAGTGTAACAAGTTAAATGATGTGTATGAGCATATCAGGCAATCCGGACAACAAATGTCTGAGAAGATGAAGACTCGTTATGACCGGAAGGCAAACAGTCGTGGTTTCGACGAAAATTCGCTGGTGTGGTTGCATAACCCAGTGCGGAGCAAGGGAAAGTCTCCGAAATTGCAAGCAAAATGGTATGGACCATACAGAGTTGTGACCAGGATCAACGATGTCACCTACCGAATACAGAAGGGTCCGCGAGGTGCGCCTAAGGTTGTGCATGTGGACCGACTGGCGCGATATTACGGGACTAATGATGCTCGGGACGAGCATGTCTAAGGAGGGGGCAGTGTTACGACGGTCATCTAGAATCTTCGAGAAACCGCGCTAATAACTGTGTAGTACCTAGAAAATACGAGTTCATTCTTTTAGGTACCTATTTCCGTAGTAGGTATAGAACTTACATTGTATTCAAGGTCAGGCGCCGGGAGTCGCCGGCAGTTGTCATTGTAATTTCGACCGTATGCCGACGACGTAAAGTAACTTCTTCCTTGTCGGTTCTTTTATCTTTAAATTTATTTTTTGTTAATGTTTTTTTTGTGGATGCTTTCTTGAATAATGGTGAATTATCTCGAATATCTTTTGTTTGCGTGGGTATAAAAGGACCGATTGAGGACGAAGTGAGTCAGTTCACTTTTAAGCGAGACAACGAAAGGTTCGAAGAGTTATCTAGTGCGACAAAGTGTTCAGTACTGTTTTGCGATTGTGTATAAAGTGTTTTGTGAGTAATAAAGTTAATTCGTGTGATTAATTGGTAGTGTATTTATTTATCCCATACCCAGCTCGTAACAATATCAAACAAACGAATATGAAGCTTATGTTGACAAGTATAGAGTCTGTATTCCCGTGTGCTTGAGTGATATTCTCTTCTGTCACGGAACTTATATCAAATTTTGCTGCGTGAATATTAATATCACAACTAGTAAGTACTGAATATCAAACAAACGAAAATAAACTGTGTGTCAACTTACATAGAGTCAGTAGTCTGTGTATGCTTGGTGGACATGACCGTGTGTCTCTTGTACGCCTCCGTCGATATAAACTTGACGTCACACTCTTCGCAATACGGTCCTTCTTCTGGATTTTCTTCTGCTTTCTCCTAAAACATACAGAAAACTGGATTAGCCTTTTTTAGGGTTCCGTACCTCAAAAGGAAAAAACGGAACCCTTATAGGATCACTTTGTTGTCCGTCTGTCTGTCTGTCTGTCTGTCTGTCAAGACCTTTTTTCTCAGGAACGCGTGGAGGTATCAAGCTGAAATTCATATCAAATACTCAAGTCTATGGTCTCTTGGAGCTGTGAAAAAATCAAACTTCTAAGTCAACGCGATCAAAAGATACTCCCGTTTATGCCGCAAATTTTCGACACTCGCAAGGGAATCAAAACCTACAGGGTACTTCCCGTGAACTCAGAATCTTGAAATTTGGTACGAAGCAACGTCTTATAGCATAGATAAAGGAATAATTACGAAAACCATAAATTTTTAGTTACATCAAGATACTCCCGTTTATGCCGCAAATTTTCGACACTCGCAAGGGAATCAAAACCTACAGGGTACTTCCCGTGAACTCAGAATCTTGAAATTTGGTACGAAGCAACGTCTTATAGCATAGATAAAGGAATAATTACGAAAACCATAAATTTTTAGTTACATCACATAATATATTTTTTTTACGGAACCCTCGGTGCGCGAGTCCGACTCGCACTTGGCCGGTTTTTTTTTGGTGGGTTGAAAATCATCGAATAACCCCCCCCGCTCTTGGACAGAGCGAAGGGGAGTGTCAGACGTCTACTGACTAAAAACCAAACCCATGTTCCTTCTTCGCCCTTGTGTCGGAGCCGCGTTATCCTTTCGATAATCCACAGCCCCGACGGGAACTGGATTAGCCATAATTTATTTTTCAACACACTTGCTCGTAAAGTGAGCCTTATTACATCGTTCTTAGGGCCATAAACCGAACTATAACTCACACGTGCATAATAATATTACACACTAGTGCATAATAGAATTATCACTACAAAGTTAAGTTAGTACCTTACTGCAAATTATATGCGAGTAAACAGAGCATTTTCAATTTAACCGGGTAATACCGTTTTTTTTTTTTAATTTTATTGGTTGAGTATTGAGTTGCTATGTTCTTAAAAAAGTTTCGATACAAAAAAGATCGTGTTCATTATTAAAAATAAATTAATGTACCTAGTGCTTGCTCATTTCATGCAACTTTGAATTTAAATATATAACTTTAACTTGTACGTTTTTAATAAATGAAACTTTCACTCAAATAATATAACTTTAAATAACTAAACCTCATTCTTTTAGTCTATGGTCAATCGCCATTGTTACAGTATGACCATTTTAAGCTTGAATTTCATGGTGGCGCCACTGGTCAAGAAAAATGCATCGCTACGACAAACTTATTTTTTATTTATTTATTTTAGTTCCGTGTATACCCGCCTGCACAGATAAGTTGGTCGAACTGTAGATGCGCGCGCATAGGAAAACCGATAATTTTTTCCCGCTATTGTGAAAAATAAAATCAGAACTCGCTATAACTGTTGAAGACGACTTTTTAGTATTATTTTCTTCACAAGTGTGTTGAAAAACGTCGTATGATACACGTGTGTATTGATGATTACCGTCCCCGGCTATCTTAAGACCCTCACCTGACGGCTCGGGTCTCAATGGCGCCTCGGCGGTAATCACCAACATTACACACTTGTACCATAATGTACTATTATTATCACCTATGGACACAGAACGGTCTACTGTAAGACCGACCAATCAGGGGCAGTCTTCGGATAGTTGAGTATTGAATACACAACAGATTGTGATTTAACAGATTCACTTGGATAGATTATAATCTACCGAAAAATAATGCGTTGAATGGGATAGTTGACAAAAAAAGTTAATTAGCCCGTCAGATAGATTTCCAAAAAATACGAGTATTGGACACATATTTTTTATTTTTGTGTGACGTCAACTTGTAAGACATTAGTATGACATTTTTTATCGGCGCGTGACGTCACACACCCCCTCAAATCTTTGACGCCTTTTATCCTCGTGCTTTTTTATTGATTTATAAAACAAAAAATACGCATCCATCCAATATTTTGCGATAATCTAACAGACGGACTAATTATAATCATCTTTTTTTTTAGTCAGTCAACTACCCTATTATTCGCAGTATGTTACGGTTCACAATCTTTCGACAGTTTACAATCTTGCGAGACAGATTATAATCTAACGGTATTTACAATTTTACGGCGACAGATACATACTTGTATATCCTTGTGCATCATACTCTTGTGCATGGCGAGGCCCAGTTTGCTGATGAAGGAGTACCCGCAGAAGCCGCAGATAAACTCCGATGGATGTTTGATGCGCACGTGACTCATGTATGACGTCCAAATACTAGTACGGAAAAAGTTTTATAAAAAAATAGCTGTTCTATACATTTTAACTGTGCAGGTATTGCAGTTTTGTAGGTAACAGCTGTTGTTTTGTTGTGTCTAACGAAAAATTACAAACAACATAAGTATAGATTTTATAATTAGAATATTCATGACTTACGTAAATATTTCATCGCAATGTTTGCACTTGAAAGTAATCCCTTTATGCCAGCCTTGATGTTGCTTTGCTTGAGTTCTGGACAAACAAAAATATGTTTAACCATTGCAAAGCATTTTTTCTTAAGGACGCATTTACAATTGATAAGTCAAATCATTACTTTTTTAAACAAAAGTATGTTTATTAAATACAATGCTTTGTATTTTTAAAATGTTTTTGCTACTTATTGTAGATAGATGTGCAAGGTACAATTCTTAACTATAAATATAATTTTAGATATGTCCAGTTTCTCAATAAATGTACCGAAGTAAAAAATTTTCACTTCGGTACATTTATTGAGAAACTAGAAAAGTAGCAAAAACATTTTAAAAATACAAAGCATTGTATTTAATAAACATACTTTTGTTTAAAAAAGTAATGATTTGACTTATCAATCGTAAATGCGTCCTTAAAGCATACAGTTACACTACGGAATATTATGTCGGCTTATAATCAAACTAAATACTTTCGGCTATTGAGTTTGACTTGCCTGAAGCTTTTGATTACGTGCACCACTAATTATCTGTTATCAGATTTTTTCTGACCAAAAAACTGGCATTCTAGATTGATAATATAATTTGCAACAATTAAAAATAAGTTATCAAGAAGTAGATTCAAAAAAAAATTATAGTCAAATCTTAGGGAACTTCGAACATCTACCACAAGGAAGCACATTAGGTGCACTACTATTTATACCTTTATCTGCTAGTGTAAATAGTTTTACTTACGTGTTGGTAGATATGTAAGGACAAGATTTACAGGCGTATTTCTTCTCGTGGTTGGACGCATGTTTCTGATAGGCGCGCTTCGTTTTAAACCTAAACTTACAGACTTGACACTCTATGCTTCCTGCGGTCTGTGAATACAAATCATAACATATCTATATCTGGTCCAGTCCAAATAAGCATAAAAAGGTGCCTAAATACACAGTCAAAATGTATGGAACAGCAGATTTTTGGTTTGTGTGTTGCCGTTCCTTTCTTTTGAGTATACAACTATACAACTACAATGATTAATTGATTTTTGGCAATGTAATTCAATAATTGATATATGTATAAAAGCTTACCACAGCATGTTTGCTGACATGATGATTCCAGGCATCATTGTCAATGAACCCTTTAAAGCACAGATTGCACTGGAATGGAGAGTTCAAGTAGTTGGATGACTCCTTCCTCTTCTGAATCTCTTCTTTCTGCTCTTCCAACTGGAAAGGACAAAGAACACTAAATAAATAAAATAGCATAGCAGGTATGAGCAATCCTATATTTTGACAGGGATTCATTAAGATACTCTACTGCTGACAAGAGCAATACTCAAATGATAGCATTAAAAAATCATCCTCCCTTTCCCATTTGCATCACAAAACAAAAATCACCTGTTTTACCAGAAAATAGTTATAAAATAAATAACCAGTTTAAATCTCACATACCGTCAAAGTAATAACATTGATGTCCTGTGCAAAATCATTCCATTTGACATCAGCAACTTGGGCAACCCTTTGGTTTAATAACTCTTTTTTACGTTTAACAGTTTCAGTTTTTAACCGGCGTTTATTTTTCCTCTCAGGCACTTTAGTTACTTCAATTGAATATACGGGGCCTTCTGTGTCTACAGCAAACTGAAAAAGAAAATTAAGCATAATATGGTTTCTTTATTTTTATTTGATAAGGGAAAGATTACAAAAAGAAATGGTAAGCCATTAGCTGTAAATTAGTTTATGTGTATTTAAAAAAAAAAAATAGCTTCTTGAAGTAGTTCAGTGTATCACAACATTTTCTAGCAACTTTCTTCTATAATTTTACTATTGGTTATGGTTATTATGTAAGAGCTGCTTCAGTCTTTTGAACCCAACAGGATTCAATTATTTCATTAAAACTGAGGCTAGGAATTTCATAATTAAAATTCAAAAAATAAATATAAAAGAAAAACTTACTTCCAGACCCTCACACTCTTCTTTCAAGCTCACCTTCCCATCGTCTGATTCATTATTTTGACTTTTCTTCTCTTTATGAAGTGATAGTGGTTCATCATCATCATCACTGGAGAGACAGGGGTCCATTGAGTTGAAGGAAGCATAGTTATGATCAATCATAAACTTATCATCTTCATCATCACTGCCCCTGGGCTCAAGCTTTACTTCTACATTTAGTTTAGATTTCTCCGGAAAACCTAACTCAATATTTGGTAACGTGACGATTTTGAGATTGGACGCTATCTGAATACCTTTGCGGTCTATTAATTTTACTTTTATTGGTTTTACCTGAAACATGAATTTGGTAATATTATAACTAGGTTCTATGTCAACTATAAAATATTATCAATAGGCACTTAATGAATTGAAATTCTAGTTTATAATATTATATTTACTTTTCCTAAAGAATCTGTAGCCCCATAAAGGGCTGCCTGGCTTCGTAGACATTTCTCTCTGAAGAAATAAAACTTTTTCACAAGTGCGGTACACTCATAGCAGGCATATGGTGGCAAGCTGGCATACTCAGGCTGGAACAGAACATCAATAGGTACAGAATATTATGGGTAGTCTAAAAATCTCACAACTAGTCTATTTTAAATTTTTATCAATAGATGCTCTATTTTACCATAATAAAAATATTCTATTTAGGTAAGTAAGTAAATCATTATTATTTTCTTCATGACACGGATGTAGAAATCAATACCGATGTGTACATAAAATAAATAAACAAAGGGTCAACTTACATTGGTTCCAATTACAGACTCGTAATAAGATTCTAATGGGTATGATCGCAAGTCGTGTAATTTCACGTCCATTATTGAACAAATACGACATACTTTTACGAATTCTGGTTCCATTTTGCAGTATTATTTAATTAATTTAGTAAATCATGTCAAATCACAAATTGAGTTTCATAGATTCGCGGCGAATGTGGTACGATAGAGTTAAAAAATATTAGAACTTCTACACGATCTAGCCACTATCTTCGCTATTAGAACGTCACGGGAGTTTGTCAAGAAAACATCATGCCTGCACGAAATGTATAAAAATGTAACTTATTTTACCTAATCGATATTACGAGACCACGCATTAACTGTAATTTGAAAACAAAATACTCATAGAATGTCTAATTCTATGAAAGACGCCAACTGGGCAGCCATTTTTTGTTGTTGACAATTTGACAGATAAAACGTTTTGTTTCTACTTCTACCTGCTCATCTCTCAAATCATTTATCCGCATCTTTGCTATTACCTCGTCTCGAGTAAACAGCTTTTAAGCAGCATAAATGCCATATTTTCATAGAAAACAAAAGCTGTTCCAGAATATACCAAGGGCAAAACGTAATTTTCTTTTATTTAACGCATCGGTCACTAATAGTTAGTAGTTCGTTACTGTTTTCGTAAACGCATGTAATGCGTGGTTTCACTCTCGCGCGAGTGACGAGACGAGCCGCGAGGCGAGGCACGAGGCGAGTGTGTGAACGGTGTGTTTGTGACTCGCCTCGCAACTCGTCTCGTCACTCGCAGCGCTCGCGTCGGGGCGGCTTTTTAGGCACGAGTCAAAGGGCCTCGCGCTCACTCGCGCCCGCCGCGAGCGTCGTGTTTAAACTCGCGCTGTTACTTCAGTGGGTTAGAGAGAGAAAGACGTTAGTTAGTTCGCGAGACTCCGCGAGAGTGTGAACAGACACACCTGTAGCCCATTTACACTCTCGCGCGAGTGACGAGCTGCGAGGCGAGGTGCGAGACGAGCCACGAGGCGAGAGTGTAAACCACGCATAATGGGTGCGTTCCGAATTACGCTGTAATCGATTTGAGCGTCCATAAACCCGTACCGAATTACTGTGAGCGCGCTAACGATGTCCCTTGAATCGTCATAGATGACGTCATGACAGCGATTACACCGACCATGCCCCAAATAAATATCACCGTGAGCGCTGTCAAAATCAAAGTAAAAAGTGACAGATGTCTGATGCGTGTGTGTGTGAGGCTGGGTGTGTGCGTGTGTTCACAGCTGAGGTTCACTGGCTGGAGTCGCACAAATACATTCAATTAGTTCTTTGGAATCTCTTTGGAGTCTCTTAACCATGAGTATTCAAGTAAATATACAAGACGAGCCTAACGGGCGACGAATTTCTCTCATGCAGGTTATGTTTTTGTTATCACGTGACGAGTGAGCACTGTAAGCGCGATATCGAGCGTTCCGAATTGATGACAGGTCTTAGCTGTCATAATCGTGATATCTAATAGGGAGCCACACTAAAAGGTAGGAACAGATGGCGCTGCGAGCGACTGTACCTTGTTTACGTCTTTTAGCAAGCGTGTGGTTGCGATTTTCTGTGTTTATTTTGTGATTTACTTTACAAAATGTACACGCTGTTATCTCTAAGAGAACTTCGAACTGAGCTTCGACGAAGAAATGCGTCGACTGCTGGGAAAAAGGCCGATTTGATTGAAAAGTAGGCATTTTAAGTATTTGAGGTTATCTTTCATATTTCTTCTTTTTTATGTTAAAACAAACTTATATTTTTTGTCTTTCTCTAGGTTGGAGGCATACGATCGAAATCAAAATTTTGGAGTCCACTTTGATCTTGAAGAAGACAGTTCATAATATGTTTAGGAAAGGAACTGGATAGACTTTCCATTAAGAACGGCTGATTAGGAAGTTCATTTTTTTTTTGTAGATAGTACTCATTATTAGAAAGCTTTTTGGAAATTGTCAAGTAACAGTTTTTTTTTTTTTTTTTTAATTTTTTTTTTTGTATTTTTGGATGTATTAAGAGTGTGCATAATAATTGTTGCTGTATTATAATACCAAAAACAGCGGGGCGGTTAGGTTTGTAGGGTACCGAACACGTAACTAGGAAAACTTGGATGCAAGAGCGAGCGAAGCGAGCTCGGGACTTGGGGCACCCCGACACGGACAGGTTAGGTTAGAAGGGGATGGCGGGGTCGAATGAGCGAGCGAAGCGAGCGAATAGACCCCGCCATCCCCTTCGTGGTTATTTTTTTTAAAAACCACCCAGAAGTAGGAGCCCCGCGAAGCGGGGCTCCGTCGACTGTGTTCCAAAAAATGAATTTTTCTCAAGAATGGTGCGTCGCCTTTACATGGGAGTGGTGCCAGAGCACAGTGGGCACCCCCCCTCACCTTTCCCCTGTCAAAAGGTGCAAAATTTTGACCTTTTTCGCGTTTTAGCGCTGTTCTAACCTCAAAACTTTAACCATGGATATCTCCATAACCATGGGGCTCCGGGATTTGGGGGTGGTACTAGGGGGTAGCCCTCTTCCCCCCCTCCCACCCCCCCAATCCCCGCCTTAAAAAGCGACCGTTCTTAATGGAAATGTTAACCAAGGAACTTTGACAAAGGTTCATTACCTGAAATTTTACATATGTGTAAGAATGACTATGGTGTAAATATTTATACATGTATTTGGAGAATAAATAAGTCACATTTAATTTACCTGTATAATTACTTCTTCCGAAATAATCACTTTCTCTGAAGTACAAACTACATAACCTTGCTGTATCACTTGTAGGATTGGGCTGAGTGTTAGGCCAGTTAGGCGGAGCTTATAAGGAAACGTCCGTATGTCGTGGGATCCATTTATTGACTGCTTACACATAATACTTACTTGCTATTCTACGTAAACTACTTGCAAGCTGTTACTGCAAGCTTGCACATCATATTACATACCACATCATAGGGGTTGTTACAAAAAAAAAATAACATGCTAATGATTTTTTTTTTTTTTCTTATTTTATTTGCCTTGAGCAAATTGTTATGATCCTTATATAATGCAAAACAAACATTAGCTTTTTCTTTATTAGTAGGTAGTAATTATAGTCTTATTCTAAACACATTAACAATTCTGAACACAATAACATAAACAATCCAGTCTTACTCTAGACACGTTAACCAAAAAAATAACAAACAATCCAATCTTATTCTAAACACGTTAACCAAAAAAATAACATAAACAATCGCGATTATTTAAGAAAGATTAATTTATATCTAAACAATGTAAATTATCATTAAGCTTAGTGTGTCACTGTCATAACATCGATAATCACTTAAATGTAAACAAACAGATTAATTATAGGTAGTTAAGTAACATATCTCTTTGTTCTATTTTTATGAACTGTCTCTAATTTATCGCCTTTATTTATTATAACATTAGGGTCGTTATCGCTTAACACAGTATAAGGTCCTATAAATAGCTTGTCTAATTTTTTACCTGTTTCATTTTTTATAAGTATCAAATCACCTGGTTTATACGAAATGGGATTACATTTTCTGTCATATACTAATTTCCTTTGAGTTTTTCTTAAAATTAAATTATTCCTAACTTCCTTATGAGCTAACTGTAACCTATATTTAAGTTCTAATACATAGTTATCTGGGTTGTAAAGCGGTTCTACTACGTCATTGGTAAGATTACTAGGTAAGTTGCATGTTTTACCGAATACTAACTCATACGGTGTGTATTTTGTTTCCGTGTGGACGGTAGTGTTGTATGAAAAACACCAAAAATTCAACCATTGACTCCATGTTTCTGGATGTCCGTCACACTGAGTACGTAAAAATGCTGCAAGATGCTTATGGGTATTTTCTAAAGCACCTATCGACTGATGATGATATGCTGTCGAATTTATTTTATTAATTTTCAGCAATTTGCAAACCTCTGACATTGCTTCCGACATAAATTCCGTACCTCGATCGGTAGCGATGGTTGTAGGTAAACCATACCTAAGTATAAAGTTGTTTACGAATGATCTAGCTACACTTACCGTATCTTTTCTCTGTAATGGATACGCTTCGATATACTTACTGAGCTCACATTGTAAACTTAATATATAAACGTTACCTTCTAAATCCTTATCTAATGGGCCAACTAAATCTAAAAATACCTTTTGGAAAGCACTTGTTGCCGTTGTAGTTACGACCATGGGTTCTACTATATTTCTAGAATACTTACTAGTTTGGCATTTTTTACACTTAGAAACGTAGCGTCGTACGTCGTTCTCCATGCCTGGCCAAAAGTACTTACCTTTTATATTATTTATCATACGTCGTACACCTGCATGCCCACTTGTTGGCAGCAAATGATAGTCATGTAGTATGTATGTCTTTTCGTCATTTTCTAGGACTCTTTTTATTCCTCTTAGAATATTTATTTGTGGTCCGGACCACTGAAAGAATTGATCAATGAAATAAAAAGTAGAACACAGTGGTCCGGACCACTGTGTTCTACTTTTTATTTCATTGATCAATTCTTTAATAAATTCAACATTATTTTTATCTTTTACTATGCATAGTTCTTTAATATTTATTTTTCTACAATTTTCACTCAATAAATCCGCAAATTCGACTCGCGAGAAATGCGACATATAATCGAGATTGATAAATAGAGTAGATTCTTTCATAACATAAGCAAAACATTCGTTTTCGTAATCTTTATTTTTCTTGTTTAGATCTTTACGTTTTATAAATTTTAATTCTACAGCTTCATTAGGTTTTCTTAATATCTCTGCTATCCTTGGTTGGCCAAACCTCGGTTCGTCAGCTATATTTAGAGAACCATTGTCACTCGATTGTGGTATTGCTTTGCACTCCGAGTTTATTCTCGCTCGTTGTGCCCTTGTCATTACCATACTTACTATTTTTTCATTTAAAGACTTTAATTCGTTCGAACTTATGGTAACCCTACTCAATGCATCAGCAACATTATTCTCTGTACCTTTTATGTATTTTATATCGTAATCGTATTCTTCTAATAGTAATCTAAACTTTAAGAGTCGTGTAGATGGATCTTTCATTCCAAATAGATAGATGAGAGGTTTATGATCCGTTAGAATAGTAAATTTTCTTCCATATAAGTAAGGTCTAAAATATTTTATACTCCACACTACTGCTAAAAGTTCTTTTTGTATCGTTGGATAATTTAACTCTGCTTTATTTAGTGGTCTACTGGCGTAAGCTACTGGTCTTAGATCGCTGTTACATAAGACTGATCCTATTGCCATATTAGATGCGTCCGTTTGTAGTGTGAATTCATTTTCTTTTGAAAAATCGGGGTATTGCAAAATTGGTGGATTAATTAACTTTTCTTTGAGAATGTCAAAACTATTTTGACACTCACTTGTCCATACAAAAGTTTCGTTCTTTCTACATAATTTATTAAGTGGTACTGTAATTTCTGAAAACGATCGAATGAATTTTCTATAATAGTTGCAAAATGCAACAAATCGCCTAACCTCTTCGGCATTTTTTGGTACTGGGTAATTTTTAACTACAGTAATTTTTTGTGGATCTGGTAATACACCATTAGCTGAAACTTCGTGACCCAAATAGAGTAGTTGAGTTTTCATAAATTCACACTTTGCTGGGTTTAGCTTAAGGTTCATTTTTCTTAAACGATCGAAAACATCCATAAGATTCTTATTATGCATATCTACTGTCCTACCGAATACAATAAGATCGTCACAGTAAACGAAACATTTCTCAAATGTTAGTCCCGACAAGGCAATTGACATGGCTCTAGAAAACGCATTTGGTGATATTTTGAGACCCATAGGAAGGCGCTTCATACGATATTGACCTTCACTAGTCGAAAAACTGGTGATATCCCTACTCTCTGGTTTTAAATTAACTTGATAAAATCCTTGCTGAAGATCTAAATGACTAAAACAAATACTTCCTGAAAGAGAGTCTAATATTTCGGTAATATTTGGTAGTGGAAATTTATCGTCTTGGATACAATCATTAAGTTTTCGGTAATCCACTACTAAACGCCATTTCTTTTCTCCATCTGATTTTTTGGGTACTAAAAGAATAGGACTGTTCCACTCACTACTGGAGGGCTCTATTATGTTGTCCTGTAACATTTTTTTAACTTGTTTATTAATTTCCGATTTTGATGATTGAGGCAAACGATAAGGCTTAGTATACACGGGCATCGTATTTGATTTTATTGTTATTGACTGTTCTACTACATTTGCTGTACCTAGTTTGTCTCCTTGTAGGAAAAATATGTCTGAATATTTAGCACAAATTATTTCTAATTCTTTTCTATCGCTTGAATTTAAATGTGACAAATTTAGTTCCGATAGTAATTTTTTACTCGTTCCAGTCCCGTTTCAGATTTATTAAATAAACAAATATTATAGTTATCTAAATACTCTAAATCATCGTTACGTATTAATTTTGATTTCGGTATTTTGATTAAGTTTTCACTTGTGTTTAAAATTTTTACTGGAACTTTACCTCGTTTTGGCTGAAAAATACAACCTGCTATGAATAAGTTATAATTTATTTGCTTAGGCTGTAAAACGCATTCTTTATAAACATTTTTGTTTATGTCGATATAGTGGATAGACTCACTTCGACCTGGAAAAAGCAAATAATTTTCCGAGTTCGTATGAATAGGTTGACGGTTTTGTATTTCAATGTGATAATGCGGCGCTTTATCCTTTAATTGTAAGCTGAGTACGTTTGTCGGTAAATCAATGTTAGCGTTATAAGTTCTCAGAAAGTCTAGACCGAGTATTCCATCCGATTCACATGGAATATTATCGAATAAATAAAACTTGTAACGAAATTGTACACCGGTTTCTAATTTCAGAGATATGTATGCGAAGTTATATGTCTGTACTTTCCCACCGATACCTTTTATGCTTGTTTGATCGCTATATAATTTTGTTTCGCGTGTTACCGACTGTTTGTTGATTAATGAAATAGATGCACCCGTATCAATTAAAAATTTTAGTTTTTGATTGCCAGCGTAAAAATAGATAAAATCGAGACTTTTACATACTAAACTGTAATTAGTTGCTCCGAAAATTTGAGCAAAATTTTCCTCCTTATCCTTTTCCTCTTTTGGCACTGTGACAACATTTACGTTGTCCTGCCTGGCACCTCTGTAATGACCCCTGTTACTTCTATAGTAACTTTTATTGGGCGGCCTAGAGTATCCACGCTGTTGGTAATGTCTGCCACGGTAAAAACCTCGCTGTGCGGGCCCCTGACCCCTGTAATGCTGGGCTGCGTTGTTACCTCGGTAGTGAGAAGGATTTCCACGGTATTGAGTAGTATGCCCACGATGGTAGTTTCCGTGACTCCGACTGTACCTTGAGTTTCTACCTCGTGTGTAAGATAACACGGCATCCTGACCTGAGGTTCCGGGAAGTGACTGCTCCTCATCCTCAGCTGCTCGTACTGCATCCTTCAATTGACTGTAATTTCTTGCTGCTACAATAGTACTAAGTCGACGGTTTCTCAGACCATCTGCAAATCTTTTAACTACTAACCTTTCGTTTATTGGACTTAGTATCTCGACGGCTGCCTGGTTTCCGTCTGCTTGCGCTATGGTAAGGGAGGTAAACAAATCTCCTAGTTTCTCTCCGTATTCGCCTATAGTCAAGTTGTTTTGACTTAAATTATTAATCTGTGTCATTATTGAGTTGGGGGATTTTTTTGTCAGAAGATAAGTTTGAATATCTTTTACTAAATCAGAAACAGTTTCGTAACTTTCTTTCAGTTTTAATCTCGCTATTTTTGACAGACGAGTCTTTAACACAAATGAAACTAGCAATTTCTTACAACCTTCTTCTTTCAAGCAACTTTCATACATTTCTATACCTTCGATTATTCTCTCTACTATTTCTTCCTTTCCGTCCATAACTGGAATCAAAGTAATAGCCGTTTTTAAACTAAAACTCTCCATTTTGTATGCCGTCTTATTTTCCTCGAAATCTAAAAATTCATCGGACGAATTTTCTGAAATATCTGTTACCTCTTTAAAACCCAAGATTTTTGTATAAATTTTCTCAATTTCGTTAGATATTGACAGATCTAATTTTAATACCCTTTTACGTATACGTCCGTATTCAATTAATAATGTAAACTCATTATACAAATTATCAGCCTCCTGAAACTTTCGCTGTCCTACTTTTTCGGCTCGCCGTTTAGGGCCTAATTTTCTAATAAACACTTAAACTAACACATAAATCTAATAAACATTCATATATTTCACTAAGTCTTTCCATGAATAATTATAAAGTCTATTTTTACACTTCATGAGTACCACACTCATACCTTTCATCGAGTTGGTCCGTCTCGATGGGCTGCTAGGCTTTTCCTCTGGAAGGGCTGCTTGGCTTGTCCTCTGAAGTGACTGCTTGGCTCATCCTCTGGAATGGCAGCTTGGGCCGGGCTATACCCTGGACACCACAGGTAACTGAGCCGGGTATACCCTGGACTCCTCCAACAAAATAAATTTTATTTTTTCAATCTTCTCTTCTTTTTTTTTTTCTATAACTTTTCTTCTCTCTTTTGTAATTTTTATTTTCTTTCTTCAATAACTGTTCTTCGTTCTTCTATAATTTTATCTTCGTTCTTCTATTATTTTATCTTCTTTCTTCTATAATTTTATCTTCTTTCTTCTATTATTTTATCTTCTTTCTTCACTGCTTAATTTTTTTTTTCTTTTTTTTTCGTTTGCGACACATTTTGATGTAGGTACGTTAATTGTCCATGTAGATATTTAGATAACGCCGAAACGTGATTGAAGTAATGGCATCTTCTGTTGCCAAAATCCTGGCAAGGTCGCCATGTAGGATTGGGCTGAGTGTTAGGCCAGTTAGGCGGAGCTTATAAGGAAACGTCCGTATGTCGTGGGATCCATTTATTGACTGCTTACACATAATACTTACTTGCTATTCTACGTAAACTACTTGCAAGCTGTTACTGCAAGCTTGCACATCATATTACATACCACACACTTGCCCTGAAGTTTTTAATCCGCAAAGCACTTTCCCATTTGGGGAACAGATGAACTCCCCGGTTTTTACAATATAAGGCACTGCATTGAGGCATTCTTGATAAAAAAACGAGAAGTTTGGTCTTGTTTACAAAAAAATGTATAGGATTTGACAGTTCTTATGTCAAAGCAAGGTACGGTTGCCTAGACGCCACCAAGCGGGATAAAAAGGCAGTTTTCCTCCCCATTCGGAACGCAAAATATCGACGTGAGCGCTGTGAGCGATTATTTTGTAATACGGAACGCGGCCAATGTCATTACGTCACTGACAGTCACTGTCAGCTGTCACTGTCAAAAAGACAAAAGTTTCAGTTTCGTTCGGACAGGTTTGGACGAGAAGCCGAATCCTCGTCGTTTTGAAACTGAAATAAATAACTAAGTTCATCATAATTCAAACATGAAGTGCGTTAATTAAGTTTATATTACTGAAATGTTATTAAAATATTACAACTTATGTTACAGTTAATGTTGCATCGTGTGTGTTTTGTTTTTATTTACAGGCTCACAGTGGACGGTCTTCTTGTATATTTCCCATATGATTACATATATCCAGAGCAATACGCGTATATGTTGGAGTTAAAGCGAGCTCTAGACGCAAAAGTAATGTATTATTTACAAACATTATGTATTTCAGTTACTTGGACACTGAGCTTGGACATAAATACTACGCGCCTTCGCGGTTTCTGCAAATTAAAATAACAAATGAGTTCTTGAGCATTACACACCATTAATTTCCCTTTAAATGCCGATCAATGTTTTATTGAAGAATTCTGTAATACTTCAATAATAGAGCTGATATTCATTTAAAATCTTTCTGATACTTAACCATTTTAGGTTATGTATCAAAACATGAAACAAACAAGCAATAGTATAAAATATGGCATTTTGTATTTTTCAGGGCCATGGATTGTTAGAGATGCCTTCAGGAACTGGCAAAACAATATCACTTCTTTCCTTGATTGTTGCATACATGATCCAGAACCCTCATCATGTCAGGTATCTTTTTATTACCAAAATTCCTCTTTATTGTATAGCAGTTAGGGCAAACTGCTCCATGTTGAGAGTGTAATAAGTTGCGTGTAAAGTGTACACTAATGTAAGAATATACTGGATATTATAGAACTGAAAATTCAAATGCAAGCAAATTCTACCAAATCACAACTGCTCCCAAGTGGATTGCTGCCTGCTCCCGAATCCACCAACAGTGGTCTGCAGTGGGAACATTAATCCAAAGTATCAATGTGAAGGAGAAACTTCTTTCACATTTAGACTTTGCACTTGAGTCTAAGTAAAATTTTCTTTGCTTGGCGAACATACCAAGCAAACAATTCACTTACAGTCTGGCATCCAAGGGCAGAGCGATGTTGCCAATGATTTATTCTCATTTCAGAAAATTGATCTACTGTTCTCGTACAGTACCTGAGATAGAGAAAGTACTGGAAGAGTTAAAGAACCTAATGAAGTACTATGAGAAGTGCCAAGGAGAAAAGCCGAGTCTGGTCGGTGTAGTGTTGACCTCGAGGAAGAACCTCTGCATTCATCCTGATGTGAGAACTCTTGTTTTCTTTTAAATTAGTACTCCTCATACATTAACTAATAGACAAGAATGTGTAATGCCTAGACATGCTTGGCACTGCCAAGTTCTGAGCAGGCAGTTGAGCGATTGACTGCTGTGATGGGTTCGATCCCTGAACGAACCCATCACAGCAGTTCCTTTATTTCGAAATGAATATTTGTATGGCCTACAGATACTTGTTCCAGGTACAGATGTTTGTGTATGTGACTTTAATGTCAACACACCCAAGATATAGGAGAAATTCCTAGTCTGCTGAAATTCCTACTGAAATTCCTACCTGCTATAAAGATGTCATGGCATACTTGAACTGGATAGTTCATTACTATTCCTTTCAAAATGAGTACTTGAATATTGTGGCACTGCTGGCATTTTAACTTTCACTGAATCAGTGCTGAACCTAGTGTTGCAAATCCACAGCCTGCTTTCATTTTGATATTACCTGGTGTAGTGGAAAAAATAGAATATAAAATTTTGCTACTTGTCCCAGGTTTCCAGAGAGAGGGAAGGCAAGCTGGTGGATGGTAAATGTCACTCCCTGACAGCCAGCTATATCAGGGACAGACATGAATCTGACGACTCTATACCTATTTGTAAGTTTATGGCTTTATTTCTCGGCTAACATTTATTCATTCGCAATACAAACATTTGTTTGCAAATAACTTCTAAAGTTCTATTAAAGAGTTTCTTTCTCAATGAGTGCTAAAAAGATAGGCGCGAAAAACATAACCCTTTCCTTACACAATCTTCCTCAGGTCAGTTCTATGAGGGTTTCAACCGCGAAGGCAAAGAGTCAATGTTGCCATATGGAGTGTACACAATCGATGACATGAAACAGTATGGCGCCGACAGGAATTGGTGCCCGTACTTCCTTTCCAGATTTGCTGTAAGTTTAGTCAAAGTTTTACATGTAACTAAGAAAAACAGGCCGTCCTAAAGCTCGTTGAGTTGACGATGTCGTCCACTCAACGAGCGATAGATGAGGCATGGGAGACACCGCTCGTGGAGACAGCCCCTTTTTTTTTTTTCGTGGGTCAATCAACGAATAACCCCCCCCCCCCCCCCCGCTCTTGGGCAGAGCGAAGGGGAGTGTCAGACTTCTACTAACTAAAAAACAAACCCAATGTTCCTTCTTCGCCTTTGTGTCGGAACCGTGTTAACCTTTCGATAATCCACAGCCCCGACGGGTGGAGACAGCCCCTTAGATTCTCGTATACTGTTTCCTCTGAAAAATTCCAAATCTAATTCATCATCATACCACATTCGCAGGTAACAATGTACTTTGTCACCAGATAATCCACGCCGAGATAGTAGTCTATTCCTACCACTACCTCCTCGACCCGAAGATAGCCGAAGTGGTGTCGAAGGAGATGCACAAGGAAGCCGTGGTCGTGTTCGACGAGGCACATAACATAGACAATGTATGCATAGACTCGCTCAGTGTGAAGGTCACCAGAAGGACTATTGATAAGAGCACGTTGGCGTTGCAACAGCTTGAGAAGACTGTGGCTCAGTAAGTTTTATAAAAACATCTTTTAACACGTTCAGGCCGGCACCTCATGAGTAGGTACTTGGTATCCTACGGCGCAAATGTTCATATGGCCACCGGTGGTACATCACCGCCCCATGAACCAAAAGTCTTGCCAAATTACATCCACCTCCTGAGCTGCAGTATGAAAATTTGTCTATTTTACTAGGCGGGGACGGTAAATACAACATTTTCTCTCATGGCGGCGCGCATTTATTAGTACATTGAAAGTAGTGTGACGTGGCCACCGGTGGTAAACCCCGCCGTGGCAGCAAATACTCCGTGCTCAACCGGTGGTACACGCCGGTCTGAACGTGTTAAGCTATTGCATAGCTTCTATCGCGGGCCTTGAGTGTGGAGAGCGAATCCAGAAATTCCGTAACGAAAATATTCAACCCGGTTGCTATGGTTACGGAAAATAACAAGGTTGTCAACTGAGGTTGTCAAATTAAATACCTAATTAATTATTTGCATAAGTTGATAAAAAATGCTATGCAATAGCTTTACCGCGGCAGTCTCCGAGTGCCACATTTAGTTTTTTTTTTTGTGGGTAGGTAATCATCAAAAGATCCCGCACTGGGCGGAGCGGAAGGGAGTGTCAGACTTCTACTGACTAAAACCCACCCATATTCCTTCTTAGCTATTTGTGTTCTGGGGCTGCGGCATATCTTTGTTCTTTATCTTAACAGTCCCGCAGCCCCTACAGGAATGATATCTACCTCCAACAGCGTGTCGACAGTTTCAGACAGTTGATCCGGCCCACATTAATTTTTTTTATTCGGCTACAACTTCAAGGCGAAATCTCTGGAGGAAAGAGAGTACTGTTGCTCAGTCTTCCTGGATATTCAGCAGGCTTTCGACCGCGTCTGGCACAAGGGCTTGCTTTGTAAGATAAAAGCTTGTCTTCCTCACAACTTCTATGAGCTAATGAAGAGCTACCTAACAGATCGACTGTTTCAAGTAAAAGAAGGTGAGGCAACGTCGAAGCTATTCGAAATAAAGGCTGGCGTCCCCCAAGGATCAGTGTTGGGGCCAATTCTATACACGTTGTACACAGCAGACTTGCCAGCAGAGGACAGCGTGACTACAGCTACCTTTGCTGATGATACAGCAATTCTGGCTAGCAACCATGACCCCACAATTGCCTCTCAAACGCTGCAAAAAGGTCTAGACAAAATATCTGACTGGCTCCAAAAGTGGCGAATAAAAGTCAGCCCATCTAAGTCGGTACAGGTCACTTTCACGCTACGCAGAGGCGATTGTCCGCCAGTAAAGCTTAATGACAATTTACTACCACATAAAGATTGTGTGAGATACTTGGGACTACATCTTGATCGCCGCCTAACGTGGAGGCAACACGTAAAGACCAAGCGGGATGAGCTCAAATTGCGCTACAAAAACCTGCACTGGCTATTGGGACGGAACAGCAAGTTATCAACTGACAACAAACTTCTTATATATAAAACCGTTCTAAAGCCTGTGTGGATGTACGGCATCCAGCTATGGGGGAGTTGTAGCAATTCCAATATATCCATCATCCAGCGAATGCAAAATGTGATTCTGAGAACCATATACAATGGGCCTTGGTTCATTAAAAACTGTGAAATACACAACCAATTTCAAATGAACTCGGTGAAAGAGGAAATTTTGGCCATGAGCAGAACATACTTGGAAAGGCTGGAGAGGCATCCAAATGAACTGGCCGCTGGTTTGACAACACGCACGTACCAGAAACGTCTCAAAAGAAAAGACATTCTGTCTGTGGCCTAATGAGTAGCATAAGGACATGCTAAACCTATGAGTAGTTGCTTTCGCTGGAGAGCACACTCGAAATGCCAATTGTCACTTACCACATCTGCTTAAAGTAACCAAGACTGATTGCAGATACAAGAGAAGAAGCGAAAAAAAAAAAAAACTTCAAGGCGTTGAATAATCTAGTTTCTACTCTGTATATAGCATTTTTAGGGTTCAAACTCAAACTCAAATATTTTATTTCAATTAAGCCATTACAGGCACTTTTGAATGTCAGAAGGACGGAAGAAGAACGAAACTACGAGTGCAATACGTCATTCCGAAAGTCACCACGCCGGACCACACGCCACCGAATGCCCGCAACAACGAACACTGCGAGCACAAAAGCACGCAGCGACGCAAACCGCAACAACGAATGCTCGAGTCTCCGAATCACGGAACAACGAATGCACGCCGCAACGTGCAACCGCCGCCCCGCGACCCGGAGCCCCGCACACCCGCCGCCACGGCACACGCCGCCGCGCGCCCCCGCACCCACAGCACTCGCTGCCGGTAACATTCGGCGCCGCGCAGCCCGACGCAGCAACTCCCGAAACGACGTATTGCACTCCTACGCTACAGTCACAATCACAAGGCATAATAACTTGTGAAAGTACCGCAGTTGCCAGTTCCCTAACGTAGATCTCATGAAGAAGAACGGGCAAGAAACTCCATGGACACTCTTTTAAATCAGAACTTGTTACAAAATCTTAGTACATTATATCATTCATGTTGAGATGGTATATTTTGTGAGAACTATGTAGCAAGACGTGCAAGTTAAGAGCGTCCAGAGTAAAAAGATATAAAAAATAAATCAAAGAAAAATATATAAACCATGGTAGCTAAGAGATGACCAGTCTCCACTGACAGCGCCCGTTCACGAACATGACGCATGGATCAGCACCATCTAACTCAACCATTTTGAAGGGAACTAAATGATCCGACACACCCGCCACCATCAGCGAGACATTTGAGTGAGCATGCCACCGAATGCCCGATATGACCTGTCAAGTCAGTGTCAGCTAACAAACAGCTCCGTAATTTTCGCTAATTAAAAATATCTATAGTTACTATTCATTCGTTAACACCTAGTCATTTTTGTAATAATGATAAGATCCATCACTGGAAGTGTTTGTAGCCTCCAAGTTCCATAAGCTACGAAATTACATCGAAATATGAAGGAACAGTGACTAACCTAACAAAAGTGAAATAAAAGCTAATAGTGACAACAAATCTCGTTATAAACAATAATAAACGTACAGTGCAGTGATCAGTGAATAAACATACAGTGGAAAAAAGGAATAATAGTGTAAAAACAATAAGAAAAATAACATTCTAAACTGTTTCACAACAGAAAAATCTGCTACCCACATTCAAAAATAATAACTGCATTTGACTCCAACAACAAACTATTCTCTAATTTAAAGCTACACTGTATCAGGACGTTTGGTCGAGTGGCCTAATACGCTGGTAGTAGAATCGAAGTGTCGTGCGTTCGCATCTCACCTACGCAAAACACTTTTTGTGTACTTATTAAATTATTTGAACAAATTAAATTATGAACAGCTTCTTAGAAAATATTACGTTCCGTCGCACACGCACCCGCTCGGAACCACAAGATGTCAGTATTATTTCACAAACAAACGAAACCATAAATAGCATGCCAGACTTGTCCGAAGACGAAGATGATTTAAAAATCAAAACATTAACAAATGAAATCGAAAAACTGACATCTCAATTAAATGGTGCGCATAAAGAAATTGAGCTTTTGTCATTAGAAAACAATAACTTAAAGCAAACAAATGATGATTTGCGTAAACGTAATGAGCTTCTCAAAAAGATTAACAGCCCAGCTAAACTTAGAGCAACACCAAAAAAAAACATAAAAATATCTTCAAACACGAAGGAGACTCAAACAGAAACAAATTTAGGAGCTTCTTCTAGTGAAAGCTCACCAACTATAACTTCACAGAAAAACTCCCAACTAAAATCGCAGAAAAAGCAAAACAATAAACAGTTAATAACTGACAAACTAAACAAGCCTAAGGACTGTTCCAGAAACACGACAAAAATGGAAATCACTCAAAGGAAGGACACAGAGGCTACCAAATCAGAATCTACAAGGAATAAACTATGTATTATTAGTGCCAATAAAATAAATAATATTCTATCCATCGCAGAGGAAACATTTCAAAACTGTCAAATATGTCACTACATCTCACCAAACTGTGGATTATTACAACTTATTAGTAACCTACATCAAAAAGTTATAGACTACACAATGAATGATCATTGTGTCATTTTAATTGGAGAGGAAGACTTCAAAAAAACCAATAACTATGTGGAAATAATAATAGAAGTAAGGAAGATATTAGAAGAGATTAAGCATACAAATGTTATTTTATGTGCTCCCACCTTTAAATTAGGTTATTACTCGAATATGTTTAATTGGCGTATTGAGACTTTTAACAATCTATTACAACTTGATTTACAGACATATTGCTACGCAACTCCGTTTGACTCTAATTTGGATTTATTTTATGATTTTACTATGTTCTCAAAAGTCAATAGAAAGTTAAACGATCGTGGAATGCGCAATATATTTTACAACTTACTGCTAACTTTATCTGTGAGCTCATCGACAGAATATGAAGATAATAATATAGTTAATGAGAACGTGAACACTGTGTCCCCTAGTCGTGAGTTTTTTCTCTGATAACATGCATGTTCTACACCAAAACATAGCCGGCCTTATAAACAAATCAGACTTATTAAATATTTACATTAAAGAATTGTCAAGTGAACAGAAAGTCGTGGACGTAATATGTATAACCGAGCATTTTATAATGTCAGGCCAAGAAAAATTATTATTTATACCCAATTACAAGTTAGCAGCATGCTATGCTAGGCAGAATTGTAAACGTGGTGGTGCCTGCATCCTAATAAGAGCTGGGCATGAATATAAAGAGCTACCTGACATAATGAAGTGCTCGATATCAGGAATTATAGAATGTTGCGCCGTTGAATTGCCTTTACAAAAAATAATATGTATATGTGTTTATAGACCTCCTAAACTGTGTAACCTAAGTAAGTTTTATGAAAATTTAGATCTCATCTTAAGAAAAGTGTGTATCAAACCTCAAAAAAAAGTAATTTTATGTGGAGACTTTAATATAGATGTTTTAAACAGGAATAGAATGACTGTAGAATTTGAATGCTTTCTTAGGAGCTACAACCTTAAACTAGAAATTAATCAACCGACGCGATTTATCAGTAATACTTGTTTAGACAATTTTGCACATAATTTTAAGCAAAACTGCGAACATGAAGTAATCGATTTCGGGCTATCTGACCACACAGCCCAAATAATGAAGATAAAAGTCAATCAAACCAAGTTATGCCGAATAAAATCGTGGAGAGCATTAAGACGAGATATAACTGAGGAAAATCTTATTAAATTTAGAACACATCTCCAAAGCCTAACGTTCTCTGATGTATACAGCACTGAAGATTCCAACAAAGCCTATGATAACTTTTTAGAAATTTTCCAAATTTTACACGATCTCTGTTTCCCTCACAAATTAGTGACTATAAAATCGGAGAAAAAATTAAAATGGGTTTCTCGGGGGATACGAACATGTAGTAAAAGACAACGACAATTACTGTGGAAACAGAGACTAAAACCAACTAGTGAAAATAAAAGGACATTTATTAATTACTCGAGAAGATTTAAGAAAATCATTAAACTAACCCAGAAAGCTCAGAATAACTACTTATTAAATAATTCCAAAAATAAATCCAAGACGGCTTGGCAAATTATTAATAACAATAAAGTTGTAAGGGAACCCATTACTCACATAAAAAAAGGAAATGAAGTAATATCAAACCCTAATGCAATAGCCGAATCTTTCAACACTTTCTTCATTGAACAGATTTCAGGAATACCAAAACATACGTCAGAAGACACAATTAAAATAAATATGAACCCACATTCAATATTTATGAACCCAGTTATTCCTCAAGATGTCACGCGTGTTATAAAAAACTTAAAAAATAAAAAAAGCTTTGGCTATGACGGGATTTCAACCACAGTTGTAAAATTTGTCTCTAACTGTATAGCTGCGCCCCTTGCTCATATCATTAACGTAAGCATACACTCTGGAGTATTTCCAGAAAGTCTAAAAACTGTTATAGTAAAACCAATATTTAAAAAGAATGATAAAGACGAAATGGAAAACTATAGACCAATTGCCCTAATTCCCATCTTCTCAAAGATCATAGAAAAAATTATCTATGAATCTCTCTATAACTTTCTCACAAAATACCACATACTATGTGACGAACAAAAGGGTTTTAGGAAAAATAAAAACATAAACATGGCTATTTTTGACTTTCTCCATAGAATAATGCCAAAAGTAGACTCTAGAATACCTGTATGCGCAATTTATGCAGATATGTCGAAGGCATTTGATTGTGTAGATCACGATACCCTTCTATACAAGCTACACGCATACGGTATTCGTGGCAATGTCCTTCATTTAATAAAAACGTACTTAAAAGGTCGCAGACAATGTACGGAGATATCGAGCCTATGTTTGAAATCTAGAAAGGAATTAAAATCTTTATCGTCTTTTAAGGAAATAAAATATGGTGTCCCGCAGGGCAGCGTGCTTGGACCTTTATTATTCTTATTATATATTAATGACCTTCCACGGTATATACTTCATCCAATGGTATTATTTGCAGATGATAGCACAACTATTATTTCACGTATTAATGAAGAATCATATGTAAATGACATAAACAATACAATTAGTAGTTTAGTAAAGTGGCTTGATAATAATAATTTAGTTATTAATCTTCAAAAAACTAAAATTATGAACTTTTACCAACGAATATTTACAGGAGATATGGATATAATCTACAACGGCCAAACTATAGAAAAAGTAAACAGCACAAAATTTTTAGGAATCATAATTGACAGCCAGTTAACTTGGAAGCCGCAGGCAGAAGATATATGTAAACGTTTAAGCACAGCCGCGTTTATGTTGCATAACCTATCGAAAAAAGTAAATTTATCGACAATACTTGTGGCTTACCATGGTCTAGTAATTTCTATCTTAAGATTTGGTATAATATTTTGGGGTCACTGTAGTGATCGAGAAAGCATTTTCAAAGCTCAAAAGCGCTGTCTGAGAGCTATATTTGGACTTAAAGTAACAGACAGCTGCGTACCTATATTTAAGTCTCATAAACTACTAACCTTCCCATGTCTTTATATCCTTGAATTGGCAATATTTGTAATAACAAATCGATGTCTTTTTGCAACTTTAATAGAAACTAGAAAACGAAGTACAGCTATGAGATCTCAATACAAAAATCTACTATGCACGGGCGTATATAAAACTAGTTTATTAAAGAAAAATGTGATTTGTATGGCCCCAGCAATCTTTAATAAAATACCTGACCAAATTAAAAACTTACCGTTGCAAAAATTCAAAAAACGTTTCACAGAATTACTTGTAGACAAATGTTATTACTCTGTGCAGGACTTTTTGAATGATAATTCTTTGTAATATCCGTATAATCCTAGTGTTATGTATTACATTTGCATGCTATATTAAGGCAGAATGTACATGGATTCTATTGTATAATGTCAACAACTTATTTTTATGTACCTACATTCTAAGCAAATAAAGATTCTATTCTATTCTATTCTATTCTATTCATGACATTCTCTCAGCCACTAGGGCAACGTCACTAAAATATAACTAAATGTAAAAAGTGGCTTTATAGTACATAGAACTCACACATGTGCCATGCAATTATACAATACTAGCTGACCCGGCAAACGTAGTTTTGCAAAAAAAAAAAAAATTAGGGGGATGAAAAATAGATGTTGGCCGATTCTCATAGATACCGGATAAGCACAAACAATTTCATCAAAATCGGTCAAGCCGTTTCGGAGGAGTATGGCAACGAAAACTGTGACACGAGAATTTTATATATTAGATTAAGACATTGAATCTATACAATGCAAAGATATTTTTACAATCTTCTGCAGCCTCTACAATAACTTCACATGATAGTCGATTTATTTGCCCCTAAGGTTGTGGAGCAGGACCAGCATTGAGCCAAGCATTTTTATCATCAATGTAATCCCCCAACTTATAGTATGCTTGCCTAATAGTGTGCGTTTTACACAAGTTTTAAATTTCGTCTCACTCAGTTGAAGAATGTGAGGGGGTATTTTATTGTAACATTTTAAACAGTACCCCATGAAGGATGAGTCTACTTTAGCTAACCTGAAACCTGGCTGAACTAGTTGGTCCCTATTCCTCGTATTATAGTGGTGTCTATCACCTCTTTTGCTAAACAAATGCAGATTTTTCCTAACGTACATGATGTTTTCATAAATGTATTGACAAGGTACTGTCATGATGTTAATTTCCTTAAACAGCTCTCTCAGAGAATCGCGCCTTCGTAGACCATATATGGCTCTAATGGCTCTTTTCTGCAGAATAAATATAGTCTGTTCTGTTTTTTTACCATAGTATATTTCTTCAGAGTTAAAAAACTCACGTTTCTTCTTAAGGATCCGCGAAGCAGACGCAGCTCGTCTGACGGTGGAATACGAGCAGATGGTCGAAGGGCTACGTCAAGCCGCCATGTTGAGGGAAACTGACGCGGTGCTCGGCAACCCTATCTTACCCGATGACGTACTCAATGGTAAGGAAGAGTAGAACTGACAAACAACTTTATTACCACCACCAGTTCAAAGTTCATTATTGACACTTGCAACCAAACTTCACCTGTAAAGTCAAGTATGCAATCAGAAACAACACAGCAGTAAGTTTTTTTTTTTTTTTTTTTTTTTTTTTTTAAACGTTGCCCCACACTAGGAATTTCTCCTGTATCGTGGGTGCGTTCACAAACATATAAACTCACATACACAAATACCCAGACCCGAAACAACTATCTGCAGGTCATACAAATATTTGTTCCGTGCGGGGATCGAACCCGCGACACGCAACGCAGCAGTCCAATCGCTTAGCCACTGCGCCAACCATGCCGTGCCGTGTGCCTTGATTGCATCACCGTCGAATCCAGTGATCCTTAATTAGTTACGATTAGGTTACTGTGTGGTGAGACACCCTCAGGCTCGTTGTAGCGACGATCTTCGAAGGCTGGCAGCAACTGGATGAGAGCTGCCGAGAAACGAGTTGAGTGCGTGCGGTTGAAAATGCCTATGTTCAGCAGCAGATTGTAGTAGGCTGATGATGAAGGTTTCTGTTCGGTTGCATCTCTATTCTGGAACTGTGTACTTTCAAAAACTTATTATAAACCTTCAGGTGTTATAAGAAGGTTATTTATTAATTAGCATTGTTTTACAGAGGTGGTTCCCGGCAACATCAGGAATGCAGAACATTTTCTGAGTTTCCTGAAGAGGTTTATAGAATACATCAAAACTAGGCTAAGGATACAACATGTAGTACAAGAATCTCCTGCAGGTAATTATTTTAAAACCCTTTTCGATTAAATTTAGAATTTGTTAATAGAGTTTTATCTCAATAAATAATCTTTATCGGCTATTGGAATGTAAGCCATGGGGTCACAACTCGAACAAATTATAATTAATCTTGAAAAAAACACAATAGATGGCAGCATAGGCAGCAGTAATGAAATTAACAATCGCTTAAATGCGTTACACGGTAGATTTCGGCCGAAATAAGATTTGCAAAAATCAAAAGTTCCATGTTTAACGCTTATTTATCTATTTACACTCATTTATCACGTTATTTCAACAAAAAAGGTTAAAGGAGGACTTTTACTTCAATTCGTACCCCTATAGATTGATAAAGTTGTCAAAAGTAAGCCATCTGTAAATCATTTTCTCTAGAGCTGTTTGTAATAGATGGCGTTTTACTCAATTTGCCACATACAATAATCGTAACTGTTGAATAATTTTAATTCAATTTAACCAATAAAAAGCATATGTATTAACTGTTTATAGAAATATAACACATCTTTTAACATTTCTAATCGAAATAATTACATATTTTTCTCATTTTACTGAACCCGAAAGTTCCGGAACTACTTAACACGAAACGTGAACTCCTAGATGGCGTTGTAAAACTCCAGTCTGTGGCAATTAGTGCGACGCTGGTGCTGCCATCTGTTGAAATAATGGAGGAAAGAATATAAAACGAGCAATAAGATGACTTAGGGAGGTGTCATTTCTTTGTATGGGATTGGGTATCTGTACGAAGTATTATAATATCTGTGATGTAAGCCAAAGATTGAAAAAAATAATTTCGCTCAAGTGGGTCAAAAAATCTGTCTCGGTCACCAACTCACTGATACTGAAAATGGTAAATATCACAGTGTGTCATTTCTTTGTCGCGCGACCTAGGTGAGTCTGACAACCAGTCTTACCAAAACGTACCATATTACTCAGTACTAACTAACTACTGACTGGGTTGGGGAAGTCCAACGACCATACAGCCACTAGACGCCTAATAACAGGCGACCAATGTGTGTCAACACATTAGGGCTATCGAAAGGTTAACGCGGCTCCGACACAAGGGCGAAGAAGGAACATGGGTTTGGTTTTTAGTCAGTAGAAGTCTGACACTCCCCTTCGCTCTGCCCAAGAGCGGGGGGTTATTCGATGATTTTCACCCACAAAAAAAAGGGCTATAAATCTTATAGCTGTCGTCACTCACAAAGTTCGCATTAGTTTCGACCACTCCTGTGAGCCGTAAAAATGCAATGACCTTGAAAGGGCCAATCAGAATGCAGTACCCCGTTCCCCCGCACCTCAGCGAGTTGACAGAATTTGTTTCGTGCGTTAGATTGAGTATTAATATAACGCACGAGTGTGTATTATGCGTCTAGTGGCTGTATGGTCGTTGGGGAAGTCAGATAAGTAGTCACTCCATGCAAATTCGTGGTATTCAGGTGCATCCGGTAAAACTGGAAGCCGAACCCAATAAATTTGGCAAAGTAAAGCAGAAAATGATAAAAGTAGAGACTTTGCAGAGTTAATAATACTCAGAACTTATATTGCACTACTTTTTTGCGAGTTTAAATCTAACACGTAACTCTTCAATTCCAGGTTTCCTAAAAGACGTGCAAGCGCGCGTTTGCATAGAACGCAAACCTTTACGTTTCTGCGCGACCCGTCTGTCTTCCCTCATGAAGACGTTAGAAATACCGGATCCATCCAACTTTGCCTCGCTGACCCTCATCACACACTTGGCTACCCTAGTATCTACTTATACGAAAGGATTCACGATTATCATCGAGCCGTTTGATGATAAGACACCTACGGTTTCGAACCCTATTCTGCATTTTTCGTAAGTATTATTTATTTTTATAAGTTGTTTTAATTTGTGTCTTTTAACATCGTTTTGAACGAGTCTGTAATGTTGTTATAATTCGCGGTTATTAAATCAATAAGTGTCCATGCTTGAATTGAATGCGGGCCGCACTACAAGACACGCCGGGTTTTAAGCCCTTAGATGCAGCCCACACCACAAGCCATTCCGTTCTCTGTGTCTGTTCTGATAAAGTCATCGCTGTTGTGTCTTACTACATCGATAACTTTTATTTTCCAGGTGCATGGACTCCTCAATAGCCATGCGACCAGTATTCGCTAGGTTTCAAACGGTTATCATCACCTCGGGTAAGTGCAAATAATTTTCTAACAAGGGCCGGTTTCACCGGTTACGGATAAAGTTTCAGATAGTTATCTGACAGGTAATGCTATCTACCAGATAAAGGCTGCTGATAACTTTTTTCTGTTTCACCATCAAACTGCCTGATAAATTATCTGGTAGTTAAAGATATCAGCAGCCTATCAGGGGAGAGGGCGCTACTGTGCCACGGTAAACATCGGCTCCGTATTTGGTGCTAACTTAAAAATATAAACAAGTGAAATTTAATATTAAAAACAAGTGTAGCAGAATCATAAACAAGTGAATACCGAAATACATTGTGGACAAAAACTAATAACAGTGAATAACAAACTAATTATCGTGCAAAACAGTGAAGTGCAAACCAACTTAAAAGCTGAACTATTACTGACATTTACCTCGTTAAATTACTATCAGTGGTGTACAAACAAGTGAACGAAGTGCAAAACGATAAATTCAAATCATTCAAGTACAAAACTTCCAAAAACAATAAAATCGGTGCATGATTTTGCGTGATCTTGCAGTTTTGATCGATGAAATAGCGCCATCTAGGGAAAATATTTGAAACTACAAAGACCGTCAAACACCAAACAACTGTCGCGCTGCCTAGTACCAAGTCGAGCCAACAGAGGACAGCACAAGTAGCAAAACTAGACGAAAATAATCACAACACTATACTACCAAAAAAAAATAACCGATAACGATGGAAGAAGTTATGAATATGCTCAAGAATATTCAAAAAGAGTTGAATGAACAAAAAGCAACAATTGTGCAATCAGCCGAGAAAGTTACGTAACAAGTTACGCAAAATATAAACTACACATTAGAAGAAAAGTTCAAAACAATAGATGGAAAATACGAAAACCTTAAAGAGAAGCTGGAAATCCAAGAAAAAAGACTATACGTTCTTGAAAAACAGTCAAGACAGAGGAACATAGTAATTTTTGGTTTAGCGGAGACTGAAACATGGTATACCGACTTAGAAAAAAACATACTAAGTTTCATAAACCAATATTTCTATGTAGGGCTAGAACTCAGGGACATACAAGAAGCCAGAAGAATAGGGAAGAAAGGAGAAAAGCCCCGGCCAATTACCGTAACATTCACTACGCTGGGTACGAAAATAGAAATTTTTAAAAAGAGGAAAGTACTAAAAGACACCATTTACTATATAAAAGAAGACTTTCCACAGCATGTTCTAGAAAAAAGAAAGGAACTACAAGAGCAAGTAAACATTGAAAAAGAAAAAGGAAACTTCGCCACCATCAAGTACGATAAACTGATAGTACGTGACAACAAAAATACAGATAGTTCAAACAACAAAAAAAGGGCTCTGCCAATATCACCAAACTACAACGATCTTACACAAGCAGAACCAAAAGCACTACCTCATAAAAAGAACAAAACTCAAACAGGAGTACAAAGATCGTCGAGTCAATTAGATGGAGTTATCAAACCAGGAATACTCAGTTTCTTAACAACCAAGAACCAAAACACTAACAACCAAAACAACCCACCAAACGCCGTAACAAGCAACATACAATAGCAATTACTGCCCTCTCTCACGGAAAATGAACCTCAAACAAAAACGAACACCAAACCACATCTTCCAAGCCGGCTGGTCCCCGTGGGAGATTACGACCAAAACCCTCCAGAGGAAACTACAGTAGTTCTGCCAAACACTTCAAAAAACAATTATCACAACCTCTTACATATAGCGACTTACAATGTTAGAACCCTATCAACTTATTCACGTCTACTGGAACTAACAGAAGCTTTAAAAAACGTTAAATACGATATTATTGGTCTCTCGGAAGTTAGAAGACTCGGTAACAAAATAGAAGAACATGAACAGTATATTTTCTACCACATCGGAATAACGCCCGGATTATATGGAGTAGGCTTTATTGTCAAAAAATATCTAAAAAGATATATAACATGTTTTAAGGGACTGTCAGAAAGAGTAGCGCTGCTACAGATACATATTGGTGAAGCGTCAATGCCTTTTTTAATATAAAAAATAAAATAATAATAATTTAGGATTTCTCCATATCATAAAATATGTTAGTATTTCAAATTAAATATTTTAACTTCTCAATTGATGAATCCTCACGCCATCTGTAAGCAGCGCCCATGTATCGAGACTTTCTTGAGTTTTTTCCGCAAGGGCACACATATAGATGGCACTAGCGAGCTGACAGCTCCCCTTGACCGTTTGAACGAGACGGTGTGTGCTGCTACGCGCTCCGCTACAAAAAATCCCTTTTTGTTGAAATCTGGACGATACTCGTAAAATAAATGGACCTGCATCTGTGCTTCATTGAGAACTTATAGTGCAGTGTTGATTTTTGGAGTTTTCACCATTCCACCGGCGGATCCACGAAGATTTAGCTCGCCGGCCGGCAGCCCATACTTGCAAGTGCGCATGAACGAAGTATCTTCCCATCTCCCTGGGTCTGAGTGGGATCTCTGGATTGTCAAGGTACGTGGGCATGTTTGCTGCGAATAATTCTCTTGTATTGGTTTGTCGAGGATTCATCAGAAGGGAAATTAATTTATTTTGAGGTCCGCCATTAAACATCCGCCATAGATTCTAATTTCAAATTTTCTTACGTTCTTCACAAAGGTGCAGGCTATTTACACGCCTCACCATATTATTTGGTCCTTCTAACCGGGTTAAAAACCGTTACCTAGATTTTTGCGTAATTGTTTGGTAAAAATCATATAGGTTCAATAACGCACAATAGGTATTTAGTTTACGTAAACTTTTGGTAAATCATTGCCTATAAAACGCATCATAATTGACAATAGAATTTACGTAGTTGTTGATAAATCTGTTCAATTATTTTAGTACATAATTTACATGGAACGACATTACGTATTTATTGGTAAAGTTCATTCTATGTAGGTATCCGTATTTAAAAATTCGCTTTGATATTATGAAAATAAGTAGGTAGTTACCAACGCATCTCGGCTTTGAGCGTTTTAATACAATAATTGTAATTAGATAGATACCCACTCATAGTTGGTAGGTGCGATAATATTGCAAACCGCCTGTAAGGTATTTTTCTGTTATTGTTGTCGTTTGTTATCTAACGAAATGACGGATAAACAACTGAAGCCGGAAGATTTACTAACTATTCTCCATGAAAAGAAAGGATTGTTATTTAAACGCATTAATCGGTTGTATGATTTAACAAAAAATATATCGTCGTTCGATTCGAGAAAAAATGAAAGTTTTATGACTGAGTCAGAGACAATTGATGACATTCGAGATAAATTTGAATCTTTTGTTGATCAAATTAATCAAATAAACATTAGTATAAAACCTGGTACAAGTGTCGATTATGCTTGTTTAGAGTCCTTTGAAGATTTGTACATTCATATTAAACGTGTTAGGAACAAAATAAACAGTAATCAATCACCATCAACACCCAGTAGTAACTATAAGACTCTTTTTGAACCGCTTAAAATAAAGTTGCCTCCTATCGCGCTGCCGTCTTTCGACGGGAAAACTGAGAATTGGCCTGTTTTCTACGAGTCGTTCAAGTCGAATATTCATGAGAATGATCAGCTGACTGACTCACAGCGTGTGCAGTACTTGGTAGGTAGACTTACGCACAACGCATTGAAGATTACTGCTGGAATTGTGCCTACGGGTGATACTTACAAGTTCTTATGGGACAGTTTAGTTAAAAAATATCAAGAGAAGCGCTCACTAGGTACGCATTATTTAAATAATATATTGGATTTAAAAAGTTGTTCATTTAACGCTAACAGTCTCGATTCTTTCATAGAAACATTTAGTGCATCTATTTCTGCCTTGAAACAACTTGGGATTACGGATCTTGCTGATTTTATTCTTTTGCACTGCGCAATGAGAAAAATCGATTCACAGACTATTCAATCGTTTGAACTTTCCATTCGAGATATTGAAATTCCCACAACGAAATTATTGATAAGCTTCGTTCAAGATCAGGCAAAGATATTGGCACGTTCGAATTTGTCTCAATCGAACGCGAGAAACTTTAGTAGAAACCCCGCTTCCGCGCCACGCGAGTCACGCACACAGACAAAAGCGTTTGTTGTGAGCGAGTCAGCTGACTCGTCCGCTTGTTTACCTGCGATGACGGTTCCATGCTGCGCGTATTGTAATGATAACGCTCATGTTCATTTGTACAACTGCGCTAAGTTTAAATCCGCGTTGACTCCTAGAGCAAGGTTCGAGTTTATTAAATCCAAACGTGGGTGTGCGAATTGTCTGAGCACATTGCACGGATTGAGTAACTGCAAGTCAACGTCAGTCTGTGATTTATGTAAAAAACGCCATCATACACTATTGCATTTTGATAAAGAAAATAAACCGCAAACAGCTGACGTTTTAGCTACGAATTGCAATGTAGTCGTCGCGTCGCCTCCTGCGCCGCTGTCCGTCGCGCCTCCCTCGCCCCTCTCGTCCCCCGGTGCGTCTTTGCCTGCCCCGGTTTCCGTCGCGGTGCCGCGCTCTTATGCTCATAGTAATAAGGTCGATATTCCCGAACAGGTGATTGCGTCTGATTCGTGTGATGTGACGCCAGCGTCTTCGGCTCACAACTCGGCCGTGTTATTGGCAGCTGATGCAGCGAGGGCTAAGGCGATAGTTCTGTTATCGACAGCTCAGGTTTATGCGCGAGCTAAAAGTGACAGTGCGGGTCACAAAACAATAGTGAGGTGCTTAATTGATAATGGCTCGCAGAATAATTTAATAACTACAGCTTGTTGTAGAAAACTTAATTTACTGATAATTCCTTTGAGTAATTCTTTTGTTAAAGGAGTTGGTTCTGTATCGCGACCGATAATAGGATACGTACATTTAGATATCGAGTCTCGTGTATATCCGGATCAAAAATATACTATTCACGCGTTAGTAGTTGAGTGCATTACGGACCAGCTACCATCGCACCATGTTAATTGGGATAGCCATGTAGACTTCCACGCGCTTCCGCTCGCTGATTTAAGCTGGAATATTCCAGGGGATATTGACCTAGTGTTGGGCGCTCAACTGTTTCCGTACATTTACTTGGGGAATAGGGTCGATTTTGGTTCACGCGCCCCACCTGCATTATTGACCACATTCGGGTATGTCTTTATGGGTGATTTTCCGCATAATAGTGATAATTTAAATTTACTTAACTCCTCTCCTTTCACGGCATTGGCTCTCAATGATTTATTACAAAAGTTCTGGGAATTGGAAGAAGTTGAGAATAAACGTTTTTTATCTCCTGAGGAAACCGAATGTGAGAATATTTTTTCCTCGACCGTGTCACGGGACGATGTGGGACGTTATACCGTCGCGTTACCTTTTAGTAAGGATCCCGCCGAGTTGGGTAACTCCCGCACCGCCGCGTACCGTCGACTTATTGCGCTTGAAAGGAAACTACGCCAATTGCCGATATTGCGGGAAAATTATAATGCAGTGCTCAAAGATTATATTGACAGTGGGTACTTAAGTCAAGTCGACGAATCTGCCATTTCCGATGACGGGTATTATATCCCTCATCACGCTGTCGTTCGGCCAGACAAACCGATGCCGCGCATTGTATTGGATGCTAGCGCTAGGACTCATACAGGATTATCTTTAAATGATGTACTCCATATTGGTCCCAATTTACAAACAGATTTGTTTATTCTTTTAATAAATTTTAGATTATTTCCCATCGCTATAAATGCGGATATTAAACAAATGTATTTACGCGTTGGTGTACCCGTTGACCAGCGTAAATACCTACGCATTTTGTTTCGATTCAATGAGAACGAACCTGTGCTAACCTTTGCTTTTAATCGCTTACCTTTCGGACTTAAGTCGAGTCCATACATAGCTATGCGCACTGTGCGACAGCTGGCCTCTGACAGTCCGCATTATCCCAAAGCTGCTAAAGTAGCAGAGACCAGTCTCTATATGGACGATCTGGTGTATTCTGTGAATAATGAAGATACCGCCATGCAGCTATCGCATGATCTTATAAAGATGTTTAAATCGGGCGATTTTGACCTTATTAAAGGGTGTAGCAATTCACCCGTTCTTTTAAACAGTCTTCCTGACTCGCATCGCAAGTCACTCGATTTTCACGCTGGGAGTGATGTTTCTAAGGTTCTAGGCCTTTCGTGGGAACCTTCTCAGGATAATTTCTTCTTCACTTCCGCTCGAGTGGCTGAGAAATGTACTAAGAGAAATATACTCTCGATAGTCGCACGCTTATTTGATGTTCTCGGTTTGGTTGCCCCAGTGATCTTCTATGCCAAGTTGCTCATCAAAGAGTTATGGCTGAGCAATATTGGCTGGGATGATCCCGCTCCTGACGACATTTTTAAACGTTTCTCGATTCTCATGCAAGAGTTTCCATTGCTAGATACATTACGCATACCACGCCATGTGGGTGTTACCGATGATTGTTCTGTTCGTATAGTCGCGTTTTCTGATGCTAGTATGGGTGGGTACGGGTGTGTGATTTATATACACTCTACTAGTCCATCTGGTGTCATAGTCCGCTTAATTTGTGCGAAATCAAAGGTTTCACCTACCAAAGTCACAACTCTTGCACGCCTGGAGCTGTGTGCCGCCGTGCTCATGTCAAAATTGGTAAAAACTGTTCGCGATACTTACGCTTTACGTGTTCCTATTGCAGGAATTTACGCCTTTTCGGATTCCATGATAGCCTTATCTTGGATACACTCTTCTCCGCACCGCTGGTCAGTCTTTGTCAGCAATAGAGTCGCTCAATGTCAGGAGAACTTGGGTTTTCAACATTTTTACCATGTGGCAGGTGTTGAGAATCCAAGCGACTGTCTATCTCGTGGCATCCTTCCTTCCCAGTTAATGTCACATGAACTTTGGTGGGACGGCCCCTCTTGGCTTCGTTGTGCTCCTGAGGATTGGCCCGTTAAACCGTTTTCTCCTATTAATTGTGGGGAACTTCCCGAGCACAAGGTAAATGTCTTAACAGTGACCACGCAAGTAGAACAACCCCTTCTATATCAACTTGGTTTCATTGTGAACCTCGTTCTATTCAGGGCTTGTCAGCTGCGGAACGAGCGATAGTATGTGCTGTGCAATCTGTGTACTTTGCAAATGACATTAAGCTCATTAAATCTGGGAAATTGCTTTCAAAGAGACTCCAAAGTTTAGCTGTTTTTTTGGATGAAGAGGGAATACTACGCATTGGAGGAAGGCTTTCGAAGTCGCACCTTCCATTTGACGCTAAGCATCCTTTTTTACTTCCCAAACATGATCATATCGTGGATCTAATAATCCGTCATTACCATGTGATGAATTGTCACACTGGACCGGGACTACTCATGTCTATTCTAAGACAGCGATTTTGGATACTAGATGCCAGGACTGTCATTAGGTCCAAGTTGCGACAATGCAACACATGTTTTCGGGTAAATCCGACGCATCCCATTCCAGTGATGGCAGACCTGCCTGAGTACCGAGTATCGGAAGCGAAGGCGTTTGTCCACACTGGAGTGGATTATGCTGGTCCCATACGCATAACCCTCACTCGGCGCAGAGGCCAGCACGCCCAGAAGGCGTACATCTGTTTATTCGTGTGCTTAGTAACCAAGGCCGTCCATGTAGAGTTAGTCTCTGACTTAACCTCTGATGCCTTTTTAGCCGCGTTTAAACGCTTTATCTCGCGTCGAGGGCCAGTATCTTGTCTTTATTCGGACAACGCCACTAATTTCGTTGGTGCTAAGGCCCAACTAGATGAGCTTTATAGATTCTTATTAAATTCAAGTTTCAATTCGTCTCTTTTACATGAGTTATCAACCCGCCGCATAATGTGGAAAATGATTCCACCTCGCTCCCCACATTTTGGTTCCATGTGGGAAGCGAATATCAAAACATTAAAAACGCATCTTTATCGCGTGATCGGAAGTCAGCTTCTCACTTATGAGGAGTTACAAACTGTACTCATTCAAATAGAGTGCATTATGAACTCGCGCCCTCTGAGCGTTTTGTCTTCCGATCCCCATCCCGAAGTTATTACTCCCGCTCACTTTTTGATGTCGACTCCACTGCAGTACTTGCCGGCAGCCGATTTGTCTGGTCAGCGCATTAATTTATCACAGCGCAAACAGTTGTTAGATAGTATGGTCCAATCCTTCTGGAAGAAATGGCACCTAGAGTATCTGCATACGCTGCAAGTCAGGCAGAAATGGGCAACTCCGGACAAACCCGTAGAAGTTGGGACTGTCGTACTCGTGGGACAGGATAATTCAGCTCCTCTAAGTTGGCCATTAGGAGTTATAACTGAGGTTTATAAAGGCACGGATAATGTCATTCGTGTTGCAATGGTAAAAACGAAGTTCGGTAACTTTAAACGTGCCGTCGTTAAATTATATCCTATTCCAACGCAATAAAGTTTAACTCTTATACGAAATTCATAGTCTTAAGGTTTAGGAAATATTATATTTAAATAACTTATATCGTTTGTTTCTCGCATTCAGTCGTAAAGCTTAAAGTTTTTCTGATCATAATCTAGGTTAGTAAATACTTATAATTTTTTCACTTCCTTTCTGAAAGCACTTGCGTCCTTCCAAAGCCCCCGAGCATGGTGAAGCGTCAATGCCTTTTTTAATATAAAAAATAAAATAATAATAATTTAGGATTTCTCCATATCATAAAATATGTTAGTATTTCAAATTAAATATTTTAACTTCTCAATTGATGAATCCTCACGCCATCTGTAAGCAGCGCCCATGTATCGAGACTTTCTTGAGTTTTTTCCGCAAGGGCACACATATAGATGGCACTAGCGAGCTGACAGCTCCCCTTGACCGTTTGAACGAGACGGTGTGTGCTGCTACGCGCTCCGCTACAAAAAATCCCTTTTTGTTGAAATCTGGACGATACTCGTAAAATAAATGGACCTGCATCTGTGCTTCATTGAGAACTTATAGTGCAGTGTTGATTTTTGGAGTTTTCACCATTCCACCGGCGGATCCACGAAGATTTAGCTCGCCGGCCGGCAGCCCATACTTGCAAGTGCGCATGAACGAAGTATCTTCCCATCTCCCTGGGTCTGAGTGGGATCTCTGGATTGTCAAGGTACGTGGGCATGTTTGCTGCGAATAATTCTCTTGTATTGGTTTGTCGAGGATTCATCAGAAGGGAAATTAATTTATTTTGAGGTCCGCCATTAAACATCCGCCATAGATTCTAATTTCAAATTTTCTTACGTTCTTCACAAAGGTGCAGGCTATTTACACGCCTCACCACATATCAACAACTTAGACTTAAGTATCATTCAAGCCTATGCCCCAACAGAGGCTGCGAAGGACGAAGAACTAGAGTTTTTCTACAGTACCGTCGACAAAGCCATACGACTCTCAGGAAATAACATAATAGTCATGGGTGACTTCAATGCCAAGATTGGACAACCCAAACCTAACGAAACCATCACTGGAAAATACGGCTACGGAAAAAGGAACTGCAGAGGAAACCGACTCATTGATTTTGCGTACGAGAACAACCTAACCATTATGAATACTTTTTTCAAAAAGAACAACAAACAGAGATGGACTTGGAAATCTCCGGATGGTAATACCAAAAATGAAATAGACTACATTCTAACAAACCTACCGAAAAACGTAGACAATATACAGGTCTTAAATATTACCTATCCTTCAGACCACAGACCTGTTAGGATGACTTTCAATGCACTTTCAAAGCCAAAAATCCGTAGCAAATTTGGTCAATGCCCCAAATCACATTTAAAGAACGAGGATGATGTAGAAAACTACATCAAATCGCTAAACAGTTGCTCTGAACACCTGCTCGAACACTGGGAGGACGCAGACACCGTTCAGAATTGCTACGACAAAATAACAAACGCAATTGATACCAGCTTGAAAAAAGCACATGAACTAGCACCCAGCAAAAGCACAGAGAAAAACCAAATACTATCAGCACGTACAAAGGCACTAATCAGCAGAAGACAAGATCTACATAAGACAAAATCGAAATCAAGGGCTATGAAAAACGAACTAGCAGCACTGTATAAGCTTATAAGTAAACGTATCAACCAAGACTATAAGGCACACCGCAAATATACCATAGAGAAAAGTCTTCATGTCACGGGAAGTGTCAAAAAAGCGTACAAGGAACTAAGAACACATAAGACATGGATCGAAGAGTTGAAAAGCAAAACTAACAACACACAAAATAGAACAGAAATACTCAAAATAGCAACAGATTTCTACAGAAACCTATATAGCGCGCCAAATCAGCCAGCATATAAATTACCGAGTAACATTACAGAAGAGTCGAAAGCAAACATTGATGAAGACGAAGTGGTGAAAGGAATTATAGCACTGAAAGCAGATAAAAGCCCAGGACCCGACAGGATCACCAACGAAGCTATAAAATCAGGGTACATGTACTTAGCCAAACCTCTAACCAAACTGTTCAACATGATACTGAGCTGCAAAAACACTCCACGTCAATGGTCAGAGTCGGAAATAATTTTGCTCTATAAAAAGGGAGACCCAAACGACATTAGTAACTATAGACCAATTAGCCTACTACCTTCACTGTATAAACTTTTTTCCTCCATAATAGAGAAAAAAATAAAAGAAACAACAGAAAAATTCCAACCTATAGAGCAGGCAGGCTTCAGACGAGGGTTTTCTACAGTCGATCACATTCACTCATTAGAGACGATTATAGAAAAATTTCAAGAGTTCAACAGACCACTCTATGTTGTTTTTATTGACTACCAAAAAGCCTTCGATACTCTACTCCACCCGTCGATCTGGGAAGCTCTACTCTCCCAAGAAGTGCCATTGGATTACATAGAAGTCCTAAAAAACATCTATGACAACAATACCAGCAGAGTGAAGTTGGAGACCACTGGACCACCCATACAAATAAAAAGAGGTGTAAGGCAGGGAGACCCAATCTCCCCAACAATCTTTATAGCGGTACTAGAGTTGATCATCCGCAACCTCAACTGGAAGAGAGTCGGCATTAACATAAACGGAAGTTACCTGAGTCATCTACGATTTGCTGACGATATAGTTCTGTTATCAGAAAATACAAACGAACTACAATTCATGATAAACTCTCTACACAAAGAAAGTCGTAAAGTAGGACTGGAAATCAACCTAAATAAAACAAACGTCATGACGAATTATTCCAAAATGCCTATGTACCTCGAAAATCTACCTATAACCTATGTTGATACCTACATTTACCTGGGAAAACAAATTTCATTCAACCAACACAACAACGAACGGGAAGTAGAGAGAAGAGTCAACATCACTTGGAAAAAATTCTGGAGTCTCAAAGAAATTCTAAAAAGCGACATGACTATAAAGTTAAAGAGTAAAGTCATGAACACCTGCCTGCTCCCCTCACTAACATATGCCTGTCAAACCTGGAAATTTACTAGAAAAATAAAAAACAAGATCATCACAAGTCAAAGAAGTATGGAAAGAAGCATTCTGAAGATAAGAAAGATCGAAAAAATCCGCCATACTGACATAAGAAAGAAAACTAAAGTCATCGACGCTCTCAGTTATGCACAGAAATTAAAATGGCGTTGGGCAGGGCATGTAGCTAGACTAAATGACAATCGTTGGACCAGAAAAACAACGTCATGGCTAGGACCATCGGGACAAAGAAAAAGGGGTAGACCAAATACACGCTGGACAGACGATATCATAAAAATAGCGGGTACCCACTGGATGCGAGTAGCGGAAGACAGAAAACATTGGCTATCTCTGGAGGAGGCCTTTACCCTCCACTGAGAGGGGTTCTTGCAATTAAAATTCTGTGAAAGAAATTGCAAATTAATTAATTGATGAAAATGGAATGTTTATTAATATCAATCAAATGAATTACTAACTAAAATAATATATTATTATATCACTGAATCAATTAACGAATAATTAAATATACTGTAATTATGATTAACAATGTTGTAACTTTTAACTTTTCTATAAAAATAATTTTTAAATAATAATCAATTATATTACTTAATTTATTTAATTTCAGATTGATTTGGTGTGCACACTGATTTTTTGTTAAATTGTTTGTTAAATGTGTAGCATGAAATAAAAGGCTTTTTTATTTTATTTTATTTATTTTATTTTAAAGATATCAGCCACTTACTAATTAGCGGAACGGCAACGTCGCATTTTTCGTTACACGTACGTCGATCGAAGACCAAGGTAATCGGCCCAACAGCCACACGAACAACTTCATAAAATAACCTCTTTAATTTAATATTTGTTTCGTTAGTATTCTAAGAACAAGGGATTACGCTACGATATTATGATGTCGCTAATATGTAGTTCGAGGGCGTTTCATCACTGTGCTTTTCATTACGAATACAAGAGAAGTTGACGGGAATAGGCTTGCCCCCAATTACCTAAATCGCTTGATGGCAATAATAGGCTTGGTCTTAATTAGATTGGTTGATGGCAATAGGCTTACTCCTAATTACACCCGTTGCTGGCAGTAGGCTTGCCCCCAATTACATCGTTTGATGGGAATAGGCTTACTCTTAATTACATTGATTGATGGCAATAGGCTTGCTCTCAATTACCTAAATCAGTGGATGGCATTAGGCTTGCTCCTAATTATATCGGTTGATGGCAATAGGTTTGCTCCTAATAAGATTGGTTGATGGCAATAGGCTTGCCCCTAATTACATCAGCTGATGGCAATAGGCTTACTCCTAATTACACCCGTTGCTGGCAATAGGCTTGCCCCCAATTACATCAGTTGATGGCAATAGGCTCGCTCCTAATTACATTTTTTGATGGCAATAGGCTTGCACCTAATCACATCGGTTGAAAAATAAAAAGAGCTAATTGGCAGGAACCATAATGTTGACCATGATGTTTCATTTCCTCGCAATCGAAGTGAAAAGTAGAGTGTTTTCGTTCCCGCTATTTGAAACTTTATTTTATCTGTCAGATAACGTCTCTATCGGCCACTTGATTCGGCTGATAACTTATCCAATACTTTATCTGCTAGATATTTCTATCCGAGACCTGTGAAACCAAAAGTTGTAGTTTATCTGGCAGATAAGTTCCTGATAGGCTATCAGGGACTTTATCAGCAAGTGGTGAAACCGGCCCTAAAGCTTTAAAAATATTGACGTAACGACAACTAACACAATGCTTGTCAAATTCAAATATTATTAATCACAAGTCTGTGTCATTGGAAATGCATTTCATTTTTCATTGACGTAAAGTTTAAATTGCAACGACTGAAGAAAGCTTTTCAAATTCTTCATCTATGTTGATGAATAATTCGATGATTGGAACAGATATTAATTATATATGTTTTTCTCTGCAGGAACATTATCGCCTTTAGACATGTATCCAAAGATCCTAGACTTCAATCCTGTGATAATGAGTTCGTTCACCATGACGCTGGCCAGGCCTTGTATATTACCTATGGTAAGTGGATGGGCTATGGTACTCACGGTTTTAGGGTAAGGGAAAAGCGTAATGTCTTCGATAGCACAGCTTTCTGGAGCACGTTGATTCAGCGAAAAACCACCAAGTGTCACAAGATGATATGAGGAGGATCACACACACATTTCTATACACAGTTTCTAGCTTGAATTTTGAGTCTTTTTAATGGCGGTCGCGGAAGCGCGGGCGCAGGGCAATTTCACGTGCGCTTGTTATTGACGCTGAGGTAGGACTGGTGGATGAAGGAAGATGAGAGCGGGCGGAAGGGATTTGAATGAACGTCTGATCCTTCATTTTGACCAATGAGAGAAGAGTATAGCGTGTATAGTGTTGCAAGTATGCGTTTTGTGATTTCCAAATTAGATAAATAGATATTAATAAAAATGCGGATAAATAATGTGAATGGCGCAGACAACTCCCCCGGACTAGAGGTTTTCCTCTATTAGAAAATTTATGAGAAAAAAAACTTAACTTAAACATATGAATTTAAACTTAAATAGAGTTAAAGGGAATTTATACTATTTTATTGCGTAGGTAGGGGACAGAGCCGCACTACTGGGCGTATATAAGTACCGGAAGCAGTTCTAACCTTCACAGTTCTAATTATATTGTCCTTGCCAGGATAAGTCGCATCTATGACACCTAAAGGCCAACAAAGCGGATGAGCGTTGTTGTCTTTGATAACAACGATCGTACCTACTTCAACAGGCTTTGACGGTGTGTTCCACTTCTCCCGCTGTTGCAAGGAAGTGAGGTACTCCTGACTCCAACGGTGCCAGAAGGAATGAGTTATCTTATTAAGAAGCTGATAGCGCGATAAGCGATTGTCTGAAATGTCTGTGACATCTTCAGCAGGTAGAAATTTAAGCGGTGTTACGTTGAGAAAATGATTAGGCGTTAAAGCACTAATATCAGACGGGTCTGAGCTTAAAATACTTAGAGGTCGATTATTTAAAAGACATTCAATTTGAACGAGTACGGTACTAAACTCCTCGTATGTTAATATTTGAGAGCCAATTACTTTAAAAAGATGAGTTTTGACACAACGAACATTAACTTCGCTGAGTCCATTAAAATGCGGACCGTAAGGCGGACTATGTTTAAATTGTACACGATGTTCTGATAACTGTTCACCTATGTAGTTTATATGAGATTTTGATTGAATTAATTCGTAAATTTCGTTCAATTTGCGCTTTGCGCCAATAAAGTTTGTGCCTCCATCACTATAAATCATAGCAACGGGACCTCTCCGAGAAATAAACCGTTTGAAAGCGGCGAGAAATAAATCTGAACTTAGGTCAGAGACTAACTCTAAGTGTACTGCCTTAGTTGTTAGACAGACAAACACACAAACGTAAGCTTTGTGGCTCTTAATTCCGCGTTTTCGGATATGCGTAACGTAGAACGGACCACAGTAGTCTACAGCGGTATTTACGAACGCTTTCACTTGTGACACACGGAAATCAGGTAAATCGCCCATAGGAGGGTAAGTATTTCGAGGTTTAATTTTAAAGCATTGATTACAACTATGTACGCGTTGTCTTATAATGTTACGAGCAGCTAAAATCCAGAATTTTTGTCTAATTATAGCTAATAAAAGAGCGGGACCCGTATGCAAATTACTTACATGATAAAAGTCAATTAAGAGTTGAGTAAAGCGTGATTTAGTTGGAATTAAAATGGGATGTTTTTGACCATAATCCAGTTTAGAATGAGTTAACCTTCCACCTACTTTGAGAATATTATTTGAATCCAGAAATGGGTTGAGTTTAGCGAGACTTTTATTTTTAAAACGTTTATTAGATTTTAACGCGCTAATTTCTTCAGAGAAATATCTACCTTGTACGTAACGTATAAGGTGTATTTCCGCAGCATCCAAATCCGAAACGGTGATACAACCACGCGAATTGATTAACTTGCAGAAACGTAATATTAAAACTACGCTACGAAGTAAAATAGAATATTTAGAAATGCGATCAATTAAAGATTGAATAGGTTGTGAACCTTCTTGCGTTATTTTAACAGAGAGAACGATATTTTTAGTTTCCATTATTTCTGAATTGTTATTATTTAAATTGATTTTAAATGGTTTGATTGGCCACTGAGATAAGGGGAATGAAAACCAATGCGGAGCGTTAAACCAGAGCGTTAAATCTAATAATTGTTTAGGCGTTATAGGACGAGAAACTACGTCAGCGGGATTTTCAGTTCCATCTATGTGAAACCAATGTTTTGCGGGTAAATTTGAATTAATTTCAACAATGCGATTTGCGACAAAAGTATGAAATTTGTGCGAGGGCGAGTGGATCCAGGTGAGCGTGACTGTTGAATCAGAAAAAGCAAAGATTTTATTAATTTTACAGCGTTTACTTAAAACTTCTACAACTGAATTGATCAAGTTTGCTAAGAGGAGAGCCGCACATAGCTCGAGGCGAGCTAAGGGCGTATTTTTAAGCGGAGCGACGCGAGATTTAGAAGTTAATAAGAGGACTGATCCGTTATCTTCATCGTTAGAACTAACCCTTATGTAAACAGCGGCACCATAACAGCGCTCACTGGCGTCTGCGAACCCGAGGAGAGTGACATGAGAACCAGAGGTGATACCTACATGTCGCGGGAACTTTATTTTTTCGAGATAGGGAAGTTCTTTGTGAAACCGACTAAATTTATTTTCAATGTGAGCGGGTACAGGATCATCCCAATCAAGATCAAGTTTCCAGCATTCCTGAACTAACGTTTTCATGAATGCAGTAACTGGACCTATAAGACCTAAGGGGTCAAACAGCCGTGCGGTTGCTGATAAGACGGTACGTTTCGTACATTTAAGAGAATTACCATTTATTTTAAATTGAAAAAAGTCTTCTACTGGATTCCACTGCATACCTATAATTTTAGTATTATTATCCGCGTCAGCGTCAAACTCAATATTTTGCGGATTTAAATGAGTTGAAGGAATTTTATCTAACAGTTCGGAACTATTCGAGATCCATTTTACAAGGTGGAAACCGCCTGACCTGAACATGGTGACCATTTCTTGGTACGTCCGCTCAGCTATTTCAACGCCATCTAGCGAACATACGTAGTCATCCATATACATATGGTTTTCAGCCTCGTAAGCTGCGAGTGGGTATTTTTCCCGACTGTCAGATGCGAGTTGGCGAACTACTCGCATAGCTAAGTATGGTGAGCTTGAGACGCCGAAAGAAACGCGGTTAAATTCAAAAGTTGAAATTTCAGAATCTTTATTGAATCTGTATAAAATGCGTTGAAATGCGTGATGATCAGCGGAAAGATTAAGTTGAAAATACATTTTTTCGATATCTGCAACTACAGCAACGGAAAACATGCGAAGATTAATTAATAAATCGAAAATGTTACTTTGTAGATTCGGACCTACATAAAGGAGATCATTTAGTGATTTACCTGAGCTAGTTTTACAGCTAGCGTCAAGCACGATGCGAGTTTTACTAGACTGTTTATCCGGGCGGTAAACTGCACGGTGAGGGATATAGAAATGCGGGATAGTTAGAGAGGGGTCGTTGACCTTGGTTAAATAACCTTTGTCAAGATAATCTTGAAGCGTAGCGTTGTAATTAGTTCTGATCTCGGGATCAGAATCTAACTTTTTCTCCAAATTAAGGAGACGGCGCGTCGCCGTTGAGTGTGAATTTCCTAAGTCTATACACGGAGCCTTAAATGGTAGCTGCACTGTGTATCTACCTGTTTCATCGCGAGAGTAAGTTGATTTAAATATTTGTTCACACGCCTGATCGTCAGGACTCATGTGAACCTTACTAGGGACGCTTTCGAGTTCCCAAAAGCGTTGCGTGAGCGTATTTAAGCGAAGCGTGCTAGCCGCACACAGAAAAGTTTGCTCGCTTTTATTTTTATTTATTTGAGCGGGGCGAGCGCGCGGAGTTACACTAGGTTGACAATCAGCCCGACCCATGGCTATGTAGCCAAGGGTGGTTTCTACGGCGACGACCGAGGAGCCAGGTAAAGTTACCTTTCCACTGCCCAACAAAAGCGGGAAAAGTTCATTGCCAAGGAGGCAATCTATCTCACCGGGAACGTGGAATGCGTCATCAGCCATAGGTAGATTGCGTAATGAAGCGAGATTTGAGATATCTATAGATATGTTGGGCAAGTCGTCTGTAATACGATCTAAAACCCGAGCGTGAATTTTATAATAGCAGCGGTGATCAAAGCGGGAAAATATTTTAAAAGTAGCAGTTCCAAACGAGGGTATTTTAGCGTGACCGATCCCAAAAATGGAAGATTTGTCAGGAGTAATTTCTAAGTTTAAACGTTTACAGCAAGCCTTTGTAATAAAATGACTCATTGAGCCGGTATCAAGGAAAACGCGGAGAGTATGAGGTTTATTATTATTATAAGCGTATACGGAAGCGGTGGGCAACAAAACAGTTGTATTATTTTCAACGCTCGAGGTAGCCGAAGTCATTGACAAATGCGAAGCGCCTGAATGTACGCGCTCCGCGTGCGGCGTCGTCGAGCCCACAATGCTCACAGTCGCGGCAGCCAGCGATGGCGCGGCTACCAGCGGGGGCGAGGGGGAGGGCGCGCGGGGCGCGGTTACTAGCGGCGGCGAGTTGCCGGTTCCCCGATAGTTGTCCAAATGTATTAGTGAATGATGTTTACGCCGGCAAACCGAACAAGTATTTGTTGACTTGCACATTTTAATATCATGAAATCCTAAACAGTTACGACAAAACTTATGTTTGTTTACTAGATCTAATCTTTCTTTTGCGTTTTGATTCATGAAACGAGAACATCTGTAAAGTGGGTGTGAATCAGGTGACGAACACACCCTGCAGACACGCACGGAGGCGTCCTGGGTCGTGATCGCGAATGTTTGGCTATTTTTATATTTATTAGAAGTGGATTTATTATTTTCACTATTATAATTACGGACTATAGAGGGGTTAGATTGATTACGAAGTATTATTATTTTACTTTGTTCTTTTAAGAATTGCGAAAGATGATCGAACGTAGGTATTTCAATATGATTATGTGATCGTTCGAAAAGGTTAACGACCTCTTTATCAAGCTTGCTGAGTGCAATATCCGTTATTATAAAATCTGACAAATCCTTTATGTTTAAGCGCCGTAGGGCGGCTTGCGATGCATGGAACTGCTCAATAAATGTGTCTATAGATTGATAAGGCTTAAACTGAATCATTTGATGTAAGTACATGGAAGCTTGTACGCGGGTATCTTGGTATTTTTCTATTAAAGCATTCCAAATGAGTAGGTAATTATTAGCGGTAGGCGCGACGCCCGAACAAACAGTTAATGCCTTATCAGAGAGACACCCTATTAAGTATTGTACTTTCTCGGCGTCAGTTAGATGCGAATTATCATGAATAAGACTTTTAAAGTTTTCATGAAAAATTGTCCATTTGCTGGGCGTGCCGTCAAATGAAGCAAGTTTTAAAGGTGGCAATTTACGATTTAAAAACTCGAATTTACTACTGCTGTTTTCGTTATTTTGAGACTTGAGAAGGTTAGCTTCGATTGCTTTTATTTCACAATAGATTTCATCAAATGCTGACAACGGCTGGTAATTAATAGCTGATCCAGCTTCCAAGAGTGCTAAATTGTAAGCATCAAGCGTTTCAATAAAATTCGTCCTAATTTGATCAAGGGAATTAATCCTAGCTAGAAATTGAGATTTTAATGAACTATTTACTGAAACTTGTCGACCGAGGTCATAAATTGATTGCAGCATTTTGAATAAAATTTCCTTCTTAGATTCAAACAGAAGCACTTTTGAATTTTCTTCTGCGGAGCCATAAGATTCCTTATCGGACTCCTTGGATTTACCATGCTTTGAAGTCATTTTTATGCGTTGGGATAATGCCTATTCGAGTTAATAATCGTTAATAATAATACTTTAATGAGTGAATGTATGCGAAATATCGAGAATAAATTGGACTTGCCCGTGTGCGTTATGTGTTGAGAAAACCTGTGAAATATGTGTGCGATGACTAAAATATATTTATAATATTTTAGCAAGAGAGTGTTTAGCGTGAAATAAGATGCGTATTTGAATAAATAACTTAGCGTTGATGAGATGTTAGCGGGAAATGCCTCGTGAGCGAGTCACGTAGGTTAGTGTAATGGCGGATGCGTGGATGAGCGTATTTTTATGCGAATAAATAGCTAAATGCGGTAAATATGATGCGTTTTTAAAGAAATAACTTAGCGTTGATGAGATGTTAGCGGATTGTGCCCTCGTGGGCTTGTCACATAGACGAGAGTAATAGCGGATGCGTATTTGAGCGTTTTTATGCGATTAAATAGATAAATGCGATAAATATGTTGTGATTGATGAGTGTAGTGTATATGCGAAGTAATTTTTTGTTTTTTATTTGGAAAGAAGGACCAGAACACTTGGATGGGCTATGGTACTCACGGTTTTAGGGTAAGGGAAAAGCGTAATGTCTTCGATAGCACAGCTTTCTGGAGCACGTTGATTCAGCGAAAAACCACCAAGTGTCACAAGATGATATGAGGAGGATCACACACACATTTCTATACACAGTTTCTAGCTTGAATTTTGAGTCTTTTTAATGGCGGTCGCGGAAGCGCGGGCGCAGGGCAATTTCACGTGCGCTTGTTATTGACGCTGAGGTAGGACTGGTGGATGAAGGAAGATGAGAGCGGGCGGAAGGGATTTGAATGAACGTCTGATCCTTCATTTTGACCAATGAGAGAAGAGTATAGCGTGTATAGTGTTGCAAGTATGCGTTTTGTGATTTCCAAATTAGATAAATAGATATTAATAAAAATGCGGATAAATAATGTGAATGGCGCAGACAGTAAGTATCCTCTATGTTTCTTTTTAACCGATTTCAAAAAGGAGGAGGTTCTCAATTCGTCGGAACTTTTTTTTTGTGTATAATCCCCGATGGTTTTTTGTGGTCGCAAGTATAACTGCATAACATGAGATCCTGGGTTCGATTTTTAAATTAGCCTATTTTGTCCCACTGCTGGGCAAAGGCCTGCCCCATTTCTTTCCAGCTCTCCCAGTTTTTTTTTATATTAAATGGGCTTACTCTTGACCTCAATCTTGCCCTAAGGGCAGAGATGAGGTCGACGATGGAACGAGCTTACCCAGAAGAAGCCTATTTACTCGCGACTTAAATAGATTGGGGTTATATGAACTCGGGAAGACCGACGCAGGCAGGGCGTTCCACTCCTTGGCTGTACGAATAATGAAAGACTTAGCAAAACGCTTCGTACGAATGTGTGGAACATCGACAAGGTATGGGTGATAGCCTGCTGGTGTGCCTTCTCTGGCCAATCAGTCACGAACGAGTCCAAATCGTCACGCCAACGTTTCTTGGGTCTGCCTCGGTGACGTCAACCGTCTTCAGGCACCCAGTGTGTGACGATTCTGGCCCATCTGTCCTGACCTTTCCTGGAAATGTGACCCACGAGATTTTGTGTAACGTTAACTCGTGACCCGAAGCATGTTTATGTCTCTCAGCAATTTATCATGTATTATAATAAGTGAATGTTTTCAGATAGTATCAAAAGGTAGCGATCAAGTGGCGATATCATCTAAGTATGAGACAAGAGAAGATGTAGCAGTCATAAGAAACTATGGGCAGTTACTTGTTGAGGTAAGTCTAAATATCTGCTTTTGTTTTCTGCCGTCGTAACTAGAATAGTACATTTTGATATACATGGGGAAAGTTTGTTATTGCGTTCGAGGCCGAATTCACAACTGAGCCGCGGAATCGAAAAAAAAAAAAACAAAAACCGCTGAATCGATTTTTTCCGCGCTTTGATTGCGCCTGGTTGAAAGAGAAGCAAAGGTATGAAACCGCTAAACAGCCTTGTAAGAAAAATAGAAAATATAAATATTTTTTAATGAAGATCACAAATACATGTTATTTTTTTTAGTAAAAATGGTAGTAGCCCGTTTTCGAGGAAGTTTATTGTAAAACAGTAACTTTACTACGACGGCAGTTATATTTTTGTTGGGTGGAAAATCATCAAATGACCCCCCCCGCTCTTGGGCAGAGCGAAGGAGAGTGTCAGACTTCTACTGACTAAAAACCGAACCCATGTCCCTTCTTTGCCCTTGCGCCGAGGCCACGTCATCTAGCACAAAAATCCGCGGCCCCGACGGGCATGGTCATCTTTCCACCACATTTACCAATATTCCTTTTGTTTTCGTAATTTTTAAACTCTTAGATACTGTTTTGGATATGAATGAATAATGTCTGTTGTTTTGTTGTAGATATCAGCGTCTGTCCCAGACGGCGTGGTGTGTTTCTTCACGTCTTATTTATATTTAGAAAGCGTTGTTGGTGCTTGGTATGACCAAGGTAAGTAACTACATACATGAATGTAGCGATTTCAAAAAGTAAAATGATTTATTTACAGTAAATGTGGTATAGAAGATTGTAAAAATAATATGTAGTGCAATGACACATTATGCCATAAAATTAATGATTAAACGAACTTACCTGTAAGTGAAGTTCGATCATAATTATGTGAGGTGTTTCGTTCGAAGAGATTAGATATTACACTTGTAGTCACACATACAATGTCGCCACTAATGCACTCAGTTTAAAGACAAAAAAAAAAAAAAAAAATTAAATAAGATGTGGGTAGACTGACCCCCATCCTATAGATTTATTGCGTTCAACTCATCATTTAGTTCAGAGATAAGTAATACTACACTCATTTCACAATTTTGGGTGTTTTTGGGAGGGCGGGATGCTAATCTCTTCGAACGAAACACCTCACATAATTATGATCGAACTTCACTTACAGGTAAGTTCGTTTAATCATTAATTATGCTTCAGTGTTTCGTTCTCGAGATTAGATATTACACTTGTAGATATTGAGAGTAATTTGTGAAATGAATTCATTTAGGTGTTAGATAAATCAATGAAATATTTAAACAACAAAAGATTTAATCATAGGTTAATCACAAAAGAATATACAAATAGAGAGGCATATAATTATATACCAACATATTACAGTTTATATAATTAAACCTAGAATAGGTTGTTACAAACAATCATGTAAGAAGTAATTTCTCAATTACCATCTAGTAAAATGCTTCTAGCAAATAGGTCTCTAGAATTAGTTGATATAGGTCTGTTGTAAAACTTGGCAAAAGTTGTAGATGTACCAGACCAGCCAGCAGTTTTTCGGATCAAATCTAAATTGACACCCATTTTATGAGCACGAGAAGTACTGGCATGTCTAGTACTGTGAGCAGAAAATTCGGTAACATCGATTCCACTGACCTGTAAGGTACTCTTTATCCACCTACTTAGTGTTTGAGCACAAACGTTATTATGTGGTTTTTTGGTGCTAATAAACAGAAAAGTGTGATTACTTCGTAACGTTTCGGTTACACGTAAGTAATCTACTAACAATTTAGCAGGGCATATTTCAGGTCTTTCCTGAAAGTATGGTAGTATAAGAATTGGCTGATTTGATTTTATACTAGATGTCTTTATCAAATCAGGAATCTTAATAGATATTTCTTTAGATGAAATACTAATATTTTCTACTTTAATTTTGGATAGGGTTTGAACCCTGTGGGCTGTAACAAGTGCAAGTAAAGTAGCCAATTTTCTTGAAATATTATCTAACTGTAAGTTATCGTGTGGTACCCAGCTCGCCAGAGTTTCTATGACCAATGAGGTATCCCAGGTAGAGTCATATTTGGGTAAGGGTGGGCGAAGTCTAAACAACCCTTTAAATAATCTTTGTACCCGATCATCTTTAGTGATGTGATTACCTAAAATTAAAGTCAGTGCTGATCTGCAACTGTTCAATGTACCATACCGAGCACCAGAATCAAATAAATCAGTAAAAAAATAGATAATTTTTGGGATAGAGGCTTCATAAAGATCAATGTTGTTTTTGATACAAAATAGAAACCATTTTTTCAAACAACTATCGTATTGTTTGATAGAATTTTCCGATAGGGACGCTAACATGATGTGAACCGATGCTGGAGGAATACTTCTTCTTAGTAGAGATTCCCGCACAATACTCCGGCAACCAGGGTAATCCGCTTGTGTATCTGACGGTTGCTGGAATGAGAGATTATTAATTCTTTAGAAGAATGGAATATCAAAGGTTTACTTTGTAATAGCTTAGTGAACAAGGGATACCACGGTTGCGACGGCCATACCGGGACGACAAGTATTCCTCTAGCTTTGTCCCTAATGATCTTTCTTAATGTTTTGAGAATGATTGCGAGTGGAGGAAATCCATAGAAATACCATTTAGACCAACATATTGAAAAAGCGTTTATATTAAATGCGTCAGGGTCTTTGTGCCATGATACATATCTATCACATTTTTTATTGATACGACTAGCGAACATATCTATATCTGGCTGGCCAAACGATTTAACTAATTCTTGAAAGGCAAAGTCTGATAATTCCCATTCAATGTCAGGGTGAACTCGTCTCGATTCAGCATCGGCGATACTGTTCTCGATAGATGGAATGTACAGAGCAGAAACAAAAATGTTGCGAGCCTCACACCATTGCCATATACTTTTAGTGAGTTTTGTTAAATGGGGAAACTGCACACCTCCCATTCGATTTATGTAAGAAATCGCAGTCGTGTTGTCTATTCTTAAAATAATTTGGCAACCAAATAAATTTTTAGAAAAGATTTTTAAACCGATAAACGCAGCCATTAGTTCTAAATAATTAATATGCTGTTTTCTTTCCTCCTGACTCCAAGTACCACTTGCGGTTTTACCCTCACAAGCTACACCCCACCCCGTAGTTGAGGCGTCAGTCTGAATTTCTAATTCGTATTCATCGAATTTTATTTTGCAAACAGATTTATCGATGCAATTTATCCACCAATCAAAATCAGAATCTAAGGTAGACGATATAGTCATGAACTTCTCATAATTAACATCGCCTTCAAGACTTAAGAATTTACATCGCTCAAACTCTTTAGTATAAAGCCAGCCATATTCAATGGCAGGGCAAGCAGATGTTAAAAGTCCAACTAAGCGAGCAAAATCTCTAATTTTACACCTACTGAGGTTTTTAAATTTTAACAACTCCTTCTTGATTTTGAGACGTTTTTCAAAAGGCAAGCTAATTTCCATTGTTTTAGAATCAATGATAAATCCTAAATATCTACATGAATTACAAGGAATCATACAACTTTTAGCTTCATTTATAATGAAGCCCAAGGAACAAAGAAATTTCTTTGTAATTTCCACATTAGCAACGCAATCGTTATAGCATTGTGATACAAGGCATAAATCATCAAGATAGATTGTTGACAGATTACCGGTAAACCGCAATAATTTGACAACAGGTTTCATGATTTTTGTAAAAACGTAAGGTGCGGTATTGAGACCAAACGGCAGAACATTAAATTCGAATAAACTATCTTTCCATTTAAATCGCAAGTACTTCTTGGAATCTTCGTGCATTTTTATTAAAAAATATGCATCCTTAAGATCAATTGTTGACATGAAACAATCTTTTGAAATAAGTTTAATGATTGTACGAAGGTCTTCTAGTTTAAAATGCTCAGTTTTTATAAAGACATTTAAACTTTTTAAATTCAGAATAAGTCTAGTTTTACCGTTTGGTTTCGGTACCAAGAATATATTTGATATAAATTGACCGTCACAAGGTTTACATTTAGAAACAGCTTCAATAGAAAGTAGACTATCTATAGCCTGTTCAAATTCATATTCTTCAGATCGAGAATATTTTTTAGGTTGAGGAATATTAATCTGAAATGGAGTGTGTGTAAAAGGAATTGCATAACCCTTTATCCATGACAGTACAGTTTGGTCCGATGTTATTTGTGACCATTGGTTATAATAATGACAAAGCCTGCCGGCATAGTTTACCGTGGTGTCTATTGACGGTTGCGGCTGTAGTTGGGACGTGACGCTTTGGATGGCTGCACGTGCTGCTGCCTCGTCGAGGGTGCAGACTCCTTCGTTCTCCGAGGCGCCGTCGGTCTGCGGTACGGCGCTGGCTTCCAGTTTAAATTTCTGTTGGGAGGTGGAGGCTTTGCCTTGTTCGAAAAAGTCTTGGGTTGTGGACCAGACTTCAACTCGGCTCCTGACTTATTTATGGCCTTAGCCGTTCGCAGCGTCTCGGCGAGCTCTTGTCCGAAGAGTAAACTATCAATTTTAGTCAGCTGCACCTGATCCTTTAAGTCCTTTTTTAGCACAGCAAGTATGAAATTACGCCTGGTGACAGAATCATTATGTTGACAGTCGCACAAGATGCGCCCGGTGTCCACAAGTAATTTTAATATGTTCGGATCTTTTGTCTCTTGAGACAAAAGAATTGTAATAACTTCACTTAGACATGAAATAGCGCTAGCAATCTGCTTCTGTTTTGCCTGCATAGCATTATCTCGCTTCACTATAACGTCAGTGACTGCTGCCTTAATCTCAGGATTTAGGGATGGTGCGTCAATTAGCTTACAGTTGCCCGGAGGTAAATGAGAATCTAAGAGCTCCTTGCGGAGCTCTTTTGTCAAACCAGAAATAGCTATGTGTTCATAGCGTACGGCTAAATCCTTTTGGATGTTTTTACCGAATGATGTAGTGGTTGATGGATCAGATCCCAATATTGCCATCACAGTTTCGTCTAACTCCGGAATGTGATCCTCCTTTTCCATAACATTAGCTTCATCAGCTGATAACTGGACAAGAGGCTCTTGTGTCGCTTCAGGTTCTTTCGGACTCTGCAGTGACTCCAAGCACGCAGCGCTAGTTGAAGGTACCGGTTCGTCAAAGTTCACCGGTAGGCATTCGTTATTCTCCGATTCTATAATTGTGTTATCTGCAATCGGAAATTATAAAATGCTGTAGTTTTCCACTTGGAAAATGAACCTTATTTGTATCGTGATAACAATACAATGATTCGTAACGATATAGTCGTTTTGTACGCAAAGAAAAATATAAGTATTTATGTGGGTATTGGACTTTTTATTTTGAATCCGACGCACAATTTTAAATAAATTACGGGTAAGATGAACTCATAGGCGTTACATCGTGAACCCGAATTTAATTAACGATTACCAATTATTTTGTGGTTACAGTTACCTAAACAGGTAACAGGGCTTATTATGTACGTGATTAGATGTAGGTAGGTACTACAGATAACAGCGGGTAAGATGAACTCAAGGCGTTACATCGTGAACCCGAGTTTGAAAAAGGATAAGATGCAACTCGTGCGTAGCATCGTTAATCCAATAATCACCAATAAAAATATAAATAAAGATACCTTGAGGTGTTGACAACATTGGCTCCGAATCCGAGGATGACGAAGATCTTCGGCGTCCTTTTAACAATTTCCTTTCCAACTTCTTAATTTTCTTCTTAATATAACTATATGAATCCTTATCATCACGTTTCCTCTTCGGCATTTTGTTTTATGAGCACTAAAAATACTAAATTGCCGAAAAAACAATAGAACGCAAATTAGAAATACAAAGTGGCGGAGCACTGGAATGTGAATGATGAGTTGAACGCAATAAATCTATAGGATGGGGGTCAGTCTACCCACATCTTATTTAATTTTTTTTTTTTTTTTTTGTCTTTAAACTGAGTGCATTAGTGGCGACATTGTATGTGTGACTACAAGTGTAATATCTAATCTCGAGAACGAAACACTGAAGCATAATTGGCATGTAAACGAATAATAATTGAGTTACCTGCATCCGTTGAAGCTTTGACCTTAAGAAACGTAAAGTGACTCGTTTGACCGTCAGAATCACGGTCAACACCCGGTATACTACATATTATGTTGACGCCATGTCATAATATGAATGTAATACTTATTGTGCAGGTGTGGTGGCGAGCTTACAGCGTCACAAACTATTGTTCATTGAGACTCAAGATTCCGCTGAAACGAGTTTTGCCCTCATCAATTACATAAAGGTAGGCTTCATTTACACGTACACAAATCAAACACGTGCAGTCAAACACCCACACACACACACACAAATCATCATCTATTATACGCCACTCAACTTTTACCTTTAACCTCTCGTATATAATATTCATAAATATTAGGAGAATATTAAGAATATAATTATTGTTAAGAAAATAAAATAGAATTATCTTATCTTAATTTACGAAAGAGCGGAGTCTCCTACTACAGGCATTATTTGCTTAAAAGGAGACTCCAATCATCAACTAATGTAAGAAATATTGTTTTACGGAAATAAATATTTTGTATTTGTTTTTTTTTTTATATATAGAAAACATAAGATGAGTTTGATGGATCACGATAGTCAAAGACAAGACCCATTTTTTGGTGGGTGGGAAATCATCAAATGACTCCTCCCACTGGGCGAAGTCGAAGGGAGTGTCAGACTTCTACTAAAAACCATCCATGTTCCTTCTTATCCCTCTGTGTCCCGAGGCCGCGGTATCTCTTTCGAACAACCCGCAGCTTGGCAAGAGAAGACCCATCAATATTCAACAGAAACTAATATTTGATATATATGGAGACTGACAGCACTCGATGTCTAAGAGTTTTTTGTGGAGTGTTTCTCTTTACCACTATTACTGTGGTCCCAGTGAATAAGTTTTTTTTAGTGGGCTTACTCTTGACCTCAATCTTGTCCTAAGGGCAGAGATGAGGTCGACGATGGAACGAGTTAACCCAGAAGAAGCCTATTTACTCGACACTTAAATAGATTGGGTTTATATGAAATCGGAAAAACCGACGCAGGCAGGGACCAGTAGTGTTAGATTTAAGTCAGCTCATAACTCGCTATTTTCTCCCCAGGCATGTGAGAGCGGTCGAGGCGCAGTGCTACTGTCGGTAGCTCGCGGGAAGGTGTCTGAGGGTGTGGACTTCGACCATCACTTGGGTCGCGCTGTACTTATGTTCGGCATTCCCTACGTCTTCACGCAGAGCCGCATACTCAAAGCCCGGCTTGACTATCTTAGGGACCAGTTTCAGGTTAGTTACATAACATCACGCCTGTAATCCCCGGAGGGTTAGGCAGAGGTGTACCTACCTAATAATAATTTCTTAGTTACGGGTTGGCATGGTTCTACATTTATTGGATTGTTTATTTACTCTGGACGCTCTTAACTTGTACGTCTTTCAACATCTTTCTCACATATATGTATAATCTCAATATGAATTATGTAACCAACAATATATTGATTGAAAAGAGCGTCCATAGAGTTTCTTGCCCATTCTTTTCCATAGCGACCTATGCTTTGGAATGGGCAACTACAGTAATTTCGCAAGTTATTATGCCTTGTGACTGTAGCTTCGCTTTCTTTTTCTGACATACAAAAGCGCCTATAATGGTCCTGAAGAAGAACTTAGGCGCCTCCTCCCCCAACCTTTTCATAATCACAACACTTCATCATAACATCGTTTTACCCAACAGATTCGTGAGAACGACTTCCTAACATTCGACGCGATGCGTCACGCAGCGCAGTGCGTGGGCCGAGTGTTGCGCGGTAAGACAGACTACGGCATCATGATATTCGCCGACAAGCGGTTCAGTCGCGCCGACAAACGCACCAAGTTGCCGCGCTGGATACAGGAACATTTGAAGGACTCGCTGTGTAATCTTAGCACGGAGGAGGCTGTACAGGTTTGTTAACTTTTTTGATTACCTCAAACTTCACTTTCCTGTGCCTCATACAAGTTGCAGCCCGGTTGCCACATCAAATTGCGATTTTGCAAATTATATCTTTTCCATGCAGATTAAGATTTTTGAGACCCTTTTAGCCTATTCTATTCTACTGCACCCTAGGTTCAACCCACTAAAAATCTCGAGCCCCATACTGTCATGACACAACTAAGAGCACTTACCGTGCGTTTCAACAGTCCGGGCGGTAGCGATGCATTTGAGGTGGTGTATGTACGCCGATCAATTACTAACGTTTTCAATACATCTTGAATGACTTATAAGTGAACCAAGCGTCAGCTAACGCACCCGTGGTGGGTGTAGGATTGACCACTTTCGTAACCACCCACACCCACCGCTTCTCAAGCAACTACAACAGTCGCATGTCGGCCGGCTTAGGGGAGACTGGGTACACTTGATACCTCTGGGACACATGGTACATTTATTTTATAAACCAACCACGCTTGCTAGACTATATAATATCTGGTATGACTTGTGAAACGCGGCGTTTCACAAGTCATACCGTACCATAGACAAACAGGGTTGCTAGTTTTGAATAGTCTAGCAAGCGTGGTTGGTTTATAAAATAAATATGTACCATGTGTCCCAGAGGTATCGGGTGTACCCAGTCTCCCCTACTAAGACTTTTGTATTTGCAACAAACTAAATCACATTTAGTCTCATGAGATTTAAGATTTTAATAAGCAGAGAGAGAAAAAAAGAGATTTCAAAATGTCATAATTATGTGAATGTTTTGCCAATAGAAACGCGTTTTAATTATAATAGTAATTAATACTCGTAAACATCCACAGATCTGCAAACGCTGGCTCCGTCAAATGGCACAACCGTTCACCCGTGAGGATCAACTAGGAGTATCCCTGCTTACCCTACAACAACTACAGTCTGAAGAGCAACAGGAGAAGATTGAGAAGCAAGTCATACAGAAATGATGCAAACGATTGCGTCGAAGAGTTGACAGATATGTATGGAATGTAATAGAAAGACTACAGGCTGGAATCATACAAAAACCTTGGCTTGAACACAAGCCAAAAAAAATAGTAACCAGAAACGACCATCTCGAATGTGTTTTGTTTCAAAGGACTTTTGGGTAGTTCAAAAGCCTACGTCATTTTAAATGCTCATTCGCATTTGGCATCACTATTGTTGAATCTTTTCGTGGATTACGAAGGCTACTCAAATACTCTCCGAATAAATTCACGCTCACTTTTACAAAGGAGGTAAGCAGGTCTTACCTGTAATACTTTACTGTAACTGTATTCAGGTTTTGTTCTCCAGTATTCAGAAGTTGACTTTGTAAATAATATTTTGTGTAAAATTTGTGTTTTCGAAAGTAAAAACATATTTTTGAAATCTTTTGCGTTTCTTTATCTCTCCTTGCATTAGAGTTGTTAATTTAAATTTCAAATCTATTGCCGCACTAGCAAAAATCGAAACTTTATTTCCTCTCACAATTTATTATGAAATTGCAAAATTGGGAAAAGGCCATACTCGCGCGTAATACTCGCCTACGTTGCTTATAGGAGTGTACAACGTGCGCAAAATGTTGCCGTCCTCCCCTTCCCTTCAAGCGCAGGCCACACCGCCAGCTAGCGGGCGGGCGGGCTAGGCGGGTGGGCGAAGCGAACGAAGGAAACTATACAAACTACGCGAAATATTGGCGAGCTAAACTATGGGGTTCACAGTCACACCGAAAACTACGGACGGGCGAGCGACGGGCGGAGCGGGCTAAGCGGGGGGCGCGTCAACTAGTCTACTCAAAACGGGGAGGACGGGCGAACGAACCGGGCGAGCGGGCTGGCGGGCGAGCTAAGCTAGCGAAGCGCGGGCGCGCCAACGAGGTGAACGAGTAGCTTCGCTGGAATCGTCGGATATTTCGTAAGCTTAGCTAGTTAGGTTAGTCGGTAGCTCGCGGTGTGAGCCGAAGTATGTAAAGAGGTGAAACGATGTTCGCCCGCCCGCCCGCTAGCTGGCGGTGTGGCCTGCGCTTAAACTGGATAACCAAAGAAATCTTCTCCTTCGCCAGACTCTCAACAAGACTGCAGGGCACTTTTTTGTTATTTTCGGATCGGTCATATTTTCTTTACTACTTGCTAAAAAAGAAACAGAAGTTAACTTAGAGAAAAAACTGAAATTATTTCAACAAAAAAGATTGCTCTATTCCAGTGACATTATTCAGGAAGAAAAAGGGGAATAGATTTGCGTAGAATCACACAGCCTCTGTTCCTTCAACGCAGACTACAGAATGGCAGTGTCAGCAATATCTAGACGACACTGCTTTTCTAATGTAATTGGTGACGCCAAAAAATCGTTCGAGTGCAACTTTTTTTCAACTATTACTCTATAACCCCACTAGGATACTAATGAAAATTACTGCCGTAGTGCGGGTAGACGTTGATACGCTTGGTGTGTATCAAAAGCGCAGCGAGACGTCTCCGTGCTTTGAGTAGAAAATTCAAATAAAAAAACAATTAATCTGCTTTGTAACTATAATTACAAATAATGTCAAAATGGAAGAGTAGGAAGTCACGTGATCTACGAATTAGAACCAAATGTCAGCATCCTTACTCTCAAGTAAGGCAGTCTAGGATGGCCCGTCTGTCAAACTTGAAGTTAGCCCAAGACGGAGCCACAAAGTTAAAGAATACATTCTCCTCTGGAGATTCCTTTTTAGGACTAGCTTCTTTCTGAACGGGAGAGAAGCTGTTGTTCGGATTCGGGTGAGTATTTTGTGGAGTAAACAACTGTCGCTTAGCAACCTTCCTGTCCTTTCTAGAACCACTGGGATTTGGAGTATTTTTGGCGCCACTTCCGTGGCTATTGCCATGGCTGTTGCTGTGGCTATGGCTGTTGCCATGGCTATTGGCGTGGACGTTGCTATTGCCATGATTATTAGGATGCATGTTGCCGTTTCCATGGCTATTACCATGTATGGTTTGACCATTTCCATGGCTATTACCGTTGCCGGGACCATAGACATTCCCATTGCCGTTACCGTTTCCATTTTTATAAGGTGCAGAAGTACAGTTTAAGTTATATTCCTGTATTTCATTCTGCAGACCCTGAGAAATCGGTTTGGTCTTAGCTTTAGTAGAAGTAGATTCTATATCTCCCATAGATTTGTGACGCGTTCTTCTAGTATTTGTGAACGCTTTCGAGCTCCTTTCTGAGACCCAGCGCCGCATGCGTTTAACGAATGGCAGCACCATAAAGAACGCGTTTGGGCTCACTCCCATTTTAAGCTTAGGCGTCATATCTTTCTTATTGGCCGGTAAATCAGCCAATGGGAACCACTCACACGCCTTAATCTCATTTCTTGTTCTTGGCTGGAATTTGGTTTCCCTAGGAATGTAACCAATAATGTAGAGGCGGACAATTTGTTCATGTATTATGGCTTCTATGAAGTCATTTTTGTTTATCAGCTTACTGATGTCGAAGCCTGTTTCTTCAAGTACCTGGAATAGAACAAAATGATTGTTATGTACAAGCTCCACATGTATAGAAAACAGTCATGTTGCAACGGTCTGTCAGAATGATTCAACAATTTTGCTGTTGCAGTTGGCCATACCTGTATCTTCCGGAACTTGATTGGAAACAATCATTGATAAGGTATTTTACTGTAAAATCAATGATGCACACACACATTCTAAGCACATTCTTTTTTTTGTGACTTATTACATAGTATCCAATTCCATTCTTGACCCCTCACTCAATGAGCCTGTTATGGATGTGATTAAATAGGAGAATGCAGGATTCATTTTAAACATTTCATAAAAATGTGGTTATTTCTTTACCTCCCTGGCAGCACACTTATAAGGCTCCTCATCCTCATTGACCTTCCCTTTAGGAAAGCCCCAAGAGGCCTTCGTCCAGTACGACTGGACCAGCAACACGTGGGTCAGGTCGGTGTCCAGCAAGATGGCACCGTAGGTCGGCACGGTCTGCTTGTACTCGCGCCAGTTGTCTAACACCGCGTCCAGGCTGCTCACATGCTCGCGGAGTTGCGGGACGTGCTGGAAATGTGAAACGTAGCTTTAATTCCAATGCCTTACAGTTTTTCAACAAAACTATTTTTTATAACTTTTTCAATAGCAGTGTAACAAGACATTTTAGGCAGGTAACTCAAGTGCACGCAGAAAAGTAACCGGACACTTACTACAACATTCAACATTTTCAACTTACAGGAGTGAGTTACTCTTACCAAAAGGTCTAATTCATAAATAGTGGAGTGCCGTAAGACGTAAATATTGTAAAATATCGGAATCCAGGACCGGTCAATGAATCTTCATAAAAACTATTGGACTGTATTGCTAAAAGCCCAAATAAAAAAGTAAAAAAAAAAAAATTACGCGCTCGTAATTATTTTTTTTTAGTACCACAATGTACTGAAAAACTATAAGCTTGTGCCAGCGGCTTAACCCGCTACAACTCGAAAATTATCCCACGAAAATATAAAATCGGGATAAAAACTATCCTATGTGTTAATCCAGGTTATGAACTATCTGTACACCAAATTTTATCCAAATCCGTTCAGTAGTTTTTGCGTCAAACATACACCCTCACAAACTTTCGCCTCTTTAATATTACTAGCTGTTGCCAGCGGCTTCATCCGCTACAACTCTAAAATTATCCCACGTGAAGATAAAAACTATCCTATGTGTTAATACAAGGTGTCAGCTAACTCCATACCAAATTTTATTAAAATCGCTCCAGCCGTTCAGACGTGAAGCAGTAACAAACATACACACTCACACACAAACTTTCGCATTTTTTTTTTGGTTTTATCTCGTTATTTTTTGCGAAATATTAATAAATTAACATTAAAGTTACTATGCAAATATTATTTATTAGCTTCAAACATTTTTTTCTCTTGACCCTCTCATCACATCACACAATTTTAGTTTTTTGGGTTGGTGGAAAGTGATCAAATAACCCCTCCTGCTCTTGGGCAGAGCGAAAGGGAGTGTCAGACTTCAACTGACAAAAAACCACCCATGTTCCTTCTTAGCCTTTTATGTCGAGGCCGCGGTATCTTTGTGTCCAACTTGCAGCCCTGGCGGGCCCCTCCCATGTTGCTGACATCTCTTTGAGGCGCGCGTGTAACACGAACGCGCCGTCGACACGGCGGCGGCGGCCTGATGTCGTCGTCATAAGACGGACAGACGGCGGGCTAGCCCATTACTCACCGTCCACAGGCCCGCATCTACGGTGGCTGGAAAACGTCACGTGGCCCCCGAAGGCCGGAGCGTCTCTCACGACGGCTAGGTCGAAATGTTCTCTCCCTCACACATTCCGCCACCTCCTTCGCTAGCATCACTGCTTCGCAGAAGGAGGCGACGGCGTCCCATTACTCCTCGCCTCGGACCATGGCTTGCACCAGGGCGGGACGCGAGAGGTCGCCGCCGCCGATCTCCGCTACGAGGACACGGCGGGGCTCCGCCCAAGCGGGGCAGACCTCCACAGTGTGCTCCACCGTGTCCTCCGGCCGATCCTCACAATGGCGACATCCGGTCGTGTCCTCCCGCCTGATTTGGTGCACGTACCTCCTGAAGCAACGTGTCCGGTGAGGACTGCGTCCTTTCCAGCAACTCCTCAAAGAGGGGACTTACCGCCACTGTCGTGGCGCGCCCTGATCACATCACACTTCACACTAATATTATAAAGTACTAAAGTTTGTGAGGGTGTATGTTTGTTACTCTTTCACACAAAAACTACTGAACGGATTTGGATATAATTTGGTATACAGATAGTTTATAACCTGGATTAACACAAATGATAGTTTTTATCCCGATTTTATATTTTCGTGGGATAATTTTCGAGTTGTAGCGGGTTAAGCCGCTGGCACAAGCTAGTTTTTCAGTACATAGGTACATTGTGGTACTAAAAAAAAAAAAATGACGAACGCGCGATTTTTTTTTTTTAACTTTCTTGTTTGAGCATTTAGCATTGCATTCCAAAAGTTTTTATGAACATTCATTGACCGGTCCTGGATTCCGAGGTATAAGTCTTACGGCACTCCACTAAAAATGACAGACCATGGTTAAATGATTATGACAAGAGAGACAGAAGTTGTTGACTGGCCTTGATAACAAGTAATGCACTAAGACCAAGTTACCCGCTGCCGCTAGTGGACCAAATTATTGGTCATGCTAATTTGAACATTCCAAGTTGTCCCAGATATAATATTCCAATTTTTAAGTAAGACTAGCTACTTACTTGAAAAATATGTGCCGCAAACTCCCTAATACCACAAGGGTTAAGCCGGGTAGTCTCATCAGTGCAATAATAATCTAAGTAGAACCAGTGTGCCAACTCTATTTGGAAACATATTCGCACCAGATTCCCACGGTCTTCTGGCGGTAAATTGATTATGAAACGGCTGAAAGGAAGAGAAAGAAGATACATATAAAAGATGAAAAGTTGCACCCAAATTTTGACAGTTACATTTAAAACCCGCATTCGAGTTTCACGAATCCTGACTATGACTTGCTACTGTTAAATTCCCGACCATAGGTATAACCCAATAATTATTTACACAACCTTGAAAATCACCTCATGCATGCTCAACAGTAGCACTTACATTACATCCTCTAGAACAACAACAGTGTTGTATGGTAACCATGCTGGAACCGGGTCATCCCATTCATATAAGAAATAGATGAAAATTATCTATTTTGTACAGGGATCTTTGTAGAGCATGGGTGTAATGTCCAAAGTAGTAATTTCAGCATAATAACACTGATGATTTTTGGGACTTATGTAGGTATTCCAAGATGACCTCAATATGGTTCTCTTATTGGAATTTTTGCCTGAGTGTCTTTGATGTACTTAGCATCAAAGAGTTCACTTTAGAGGATGTGAATAACTAAACTTATGATTAACTGTCGAGAAAGTTGGTCTTTCAAGTTGCAGTAATACTACTGCATGGGATCCACAAACATTACAACGTATTTTCATTTATTTCATGAAAAAAAATATTCTAAACCTAGTTATTGAACTGTAATGGTTTTTAAAACATAATATTTACCAAGTTATAAAGACTGTTTACCGAAACCACATTATTTTGGTCGTAAAAAGAAAACAACCTACCTGCACAGGTCATCTAAAATATCGATAGGTATAGAATGTTGGCTTCTAGGACTATTACCAGCAGTTGATCCCATCATATTTGTTTTCTTTAACGATTTTTTATCGTATATTAGTAAAAAAACAATGGAAAATTTTATATTTTACTGATTTTACTGCTTTTCTTTTGTATTGTAAAATAAATCCACAGATAATGAAATTTTTGATGAAAACAAAAATCAAAAACAACTTCCCGGCCACGTTCCAGATACCATAAATATGTTACAATCTGAAGCATACATTTTTAAAAAATCAATGTTTTTCTCGTATCCGAACGGGAAAACAAATGTCAGATGTCATCAAAGAGGATGTCATCGATGTCATCCACGATGTCATCTAAAAATTATCAATACAACACAGCTGTGAACGTGTAAATTATAATATTTTAGAGAACGTTGGGCTGTATTTCGATTTCTCCATCCATTCTATGTTAACTAGATACCAAAATGGATATCACGCCGTTGTTCAGAGCGTACATAAAGACAGTGAAAACACGGAACAAAGCTTTTGGTATTCAAAGCCCTACGAGCGATGATAAACAACGCATACTTCGTACCAAGCCAAAAACCGCTTTCATGATTACTGCGAAGGATATAACTTCACAAATAACAAGACTGCGGGACTTTTTGCTGGAGCACCGCGAGAAATACTTGAGTTTCTACGATAATGTCGTCGAGGACCAGATGACCGACGCGGAGAGAGATCAAATAGACACAGGAGCGCAAAGGATAATTAATACTTGTTCGCACTTGCTGAAAGAGTTTAGGAATGACAACCGCAAGGTAACGGCAGCTGCTCAGATGAAAGAGTACATGGAAGCAGTGGCTGACCTCATAGACATGTATTTGAAAGCTGTTTGTAAGATACACAGTGAACTAAAAGCTCTACGGGTGAAACGAACTCTAGTCATGCGGAAACTGTCACGATTGGAGCTGCCACAGACAAAGTCAAGCATTCCAAACCCTTTCCTTGCTAAAATAACAGAGAATACTGATAAAGATTTAGGTAAGGATACTGAAGAATTGGAGGAACCTGACACAGTAAAGAAGATGGATTTGTGTGAGAATGAGGTAGCTGTGTTAGCTGATCAGGAACTCAGTGCTGAGGAGTTGCAGATGTTTGAGTCGGAGAATGTGCAGCTCCTGAATGAGCTGAACAGCATGACGGAGGAAGTGAGAGCTATTGAAAGCAAAGTGCTTCATATTGCAGAGCTACAGGAAATATTTACTGAAAAGGTGCTAAAGGGATTACTTCTACTTTTTATAAGATTTTATTTAACTTGCTCTAGTAGTTTTTCATTTTTTTTTTAAGAATTTTGTTGAACTTAAGATTTTAAATAAACAAATTCTCTCCCATTTTCTCATCAGGGTAGGCAATAATATCTTTGTAATATGCCTTTTGTTTAGTCCATGTTTGACATTAATCATTATAATAATATTATGTTTCCAGGTGTTACAACAAGAGCAAGACATAGACAGGATATCTACCACTGTGGTGGGCTCCACTGAAAATGTTAAGGATGCCAATGAACAAATCAAGCAGGCTATTCAACGGAATGCAGGGCTTAGGGTTTATGTACTTTTCTTCTTGTTAGTCATGTCATTCAGTTTACTATTCTTAGATTGGTATAATGATTAAATGGTATGCTTAATGGAGTGTCTTTTTTATTTTAATATGTTTTCAATATACCCTAATATCCAAACCTGAAAGAGATTATCTCTTTTGCAAAGTTTTGAAGCATATAATTCTGTTGGTGTCATGGTGGCTGAATTGTATGGAAATGAATGCATTGAGAACAACATTGAATACCAATCACTTATGTAGTTGTTCTGTTATCCAAATAATAGCATTGTGATGCTTTTCACAATCATTTGGTATTTTTTTTGGGAAAACTACTGTTCATGTTAAATAACTAAGATGAATAAAATTGTTGGGATTTTTAAAATATTCAGCCAGACTAGACTAATAACATCACGCCTGTAATCCCCGAAGGGTTAGGCAGATGTGTACCTAATAGTACACCCACATTTCGCCAGTTATGTTTAAAACCCCTGTAATAGGGGCGAGCCTATTGCCATCAATTGAGCACGAATCCAGACTCCGTAATTCCTTATGGAAAAAGCCAATAACACTTTGCCCGACCCGGGATTCGAACTCAGTACCTCATGCTCAGCAGTCACGCTTGGAACCATTAGACCAACAAGGAAGACTAATGTAAAGGGTACCTATTACGAGAATCTATTCTATTCCCTTGAAACTATTTTTATTGTTCAATTATTGTAGCCTTTTTTATGATGTGGGAAATCGTCAAATGACTCCTCCCGCTCTGGGCAGAGAGCGGTAGGGAGTGTCAGACTTCTACTGACTAAAAACCACTCCTGTTCCTTCTTAGCCATTTGTGCCGAGGCCGTGGTATCTCTTTCGAACAACCCGTATTGAACCCGTGAAGAAGTCGATAAAAATACTAATTTTCGTTCAGAAAAATTGCATTATATAAAAATGTGGGAAAAATGGTCAAGAATTCGCATTTAGTCTTCAAGAATGGATCTTTACTCACTATTTTGGTTGAATAACAAAATTAGCATAAAACTACCCGAAATATTTTAATTTGGATAAATTGCCGTCTCGTGAATAATTCAATGAACATTTCTGAACTAAAAACAAACGTCAAAATAGTGAGACACTTCCCCAGTTGAAATAATTTTGTTTATTTTTATAATTGTGTTTTATCAATAAAATACACATTTCTGCATTGTTATTCTTATCTGAGATACGTCGTGAGTTCCTTCTGAGTCTTTATTTTGTATTCCGCTCCATGTCACTCAAATTTTTTCGTAAAGTCCGTGTTTTCTTCTCAAGTGTTTCGCCGAAACAAAATTGGTCACAAACTTCCGGTCGTGGTTATTGTGCTACAGGTGCTACGGATTCGGAAAAGATGGACGCTGTGAAAACAATGAAGGACTTGGGATACGCTTTCAACACTGGTAAAACAAGTGAAACAAGTTTTTTATCTACCTACACACTTGATATTGAAGTTCAAGAGGGTAAAGAGATGAGGACAAACTTTACAACAATAAGATTCCTTTTCCAGTATTTACCTGAATACACACATAATTACCAATATTACTTTGAACTTCATCATCTTTCTATTTCTTTACAGAAGGACAGTTGCGTAAGGCAGATGCTGATGGCCAACCAACTGAAGAACCATTCCAATTCAATGTCAGTAACCAACACCAGGAATGTCAGGCACATTATGAGGAGCTCGGAAATGCGGTCACAGAATACGTGTACTATTTGCTGGAACAGAACTTAACACGGTTGCCGGTTCCCAAAGATTCCAGTAATGGAACTTTCATCTTTGTGTCTAAAGATTATGAACTGAAGGATGTTTTGGTGATTTTTATTCATGGATCTGGGGCGGTTCGGGCTGGCCAGTGGGCTAGATCGTAAGTAGGAAACTTATCTTAATACTTATATTGCATAAATAAACTCTTGCCTTATATGTACTACAACCTTATCAAACTGCTTTTGATTTTGTAAATACAATGTACCAATTAATTTTTTCAGACTCATAATCAATGATAACCTAGACATGGGCACACAACTACCATACATCAAGAAAGCCCTGGCAAAAGGATACGGAGTCATGGTACTAAATCCCAATGATAACTGTCTACCCAACGGCAAGAAAATACCTAACAGTAGTTCCGGAGAAGAACATACAAATTACGTGTGGAAAACTTATGTTAAAAGTACAAAAGCTACTTCAATAGCTATTGTTGCTCATAGTTATGGAGGAGTTTTGACTGTTACGTTAGCTGATCAGCTGAAAGATGAATTTGAGAAGAGGGTGAAAGCGATAGCATTCACTGATTCTGTGCATGTGTATTCTAATATACAGATTACCAAGTATATGAAAGATGTAAGTAGAATTGACAAGTTTTTTTTCAGAAACAGATTTTTTTCATGACATGACACCCTGTATGAAAATGTTGTATTTGTTTTTACAGGCAGCTAGAAACTGGATCTCAAGTCAAGAACCACTGGATACACCAATGACCACTCCAGAATTTGATATACCAAGAGTTTCAGCAGGTAAACTTATTTTTTTGTTTATAAAACAAAATCCTTGATGGACTGAGCTCCGAAGTGTTTATCTTATCATTTATCACCTTTTTTATTTTCACAGGCCATCAAAAACATGAAATGACGTCATATTCATGTATGGAATCAGTGTTCAAATTTATCGATGAAAAAGTGTCAAAATAGTATTTATATCGCACAAACTGTATACTATTGTTGTTATATTTGTATAAGTGGACATTCAAACAATGTATCATTAAAATAAGAATATACTATATTTTACTAAATTAGTTTTTATTGCCTATTTATTATATACAAAATCTGGCTCATAAATCGAGGGCCTATTAGAAAAGCTTAAAACTATTTTACTTCTTCTTTCCCTTGCAGGCGTTTTTCATCCAATATTTAATGTCTGACTTATTAGCTCTTACACCTAACACAGCAGACTTAGAATTAACATCTCTGACGGCAAACGGTGAGAATCCTGCCGTGTAATCAGGGTCCATAGCATTGGTTTTGCCTCGTGCTATCTTTGTGGCAAATCTCTTGTGGATGTGCTGGTCTTCAGAAAGTATAGGGTATTGGAAGTGTTGACCTCCCTTAGGGGTTGGTAGACTGAACTTCTTGCCCCGAGCTGTAAGAGGTTTTCGTCCATTTATGTGAATATGTTGGACACCATCATCATCAATGCTTACACCAACTTTTTTCAGAGTAGAGTGACCACATTTAGGGCAAAACAATTTGGTCATCACACTTGTTGTTTTGAAGCAAGTGGTGCAACGGAAGATGAAGGTACGGAGTTGTCTGATGATCCTTCCGTCTATTGAAGTTGCATTGAGTCCTATCTGCTTGAGGACATTCTGCATAGCGAAGTCTGAAGTGATACAAGCAACTTCTACCATTTTTTCTTCAAATACTCCCAGTTCCATTTCTTTCCTCTTCTCTGCAACATTGCCAGGTGTGATCCACTCTCCACCATCACTGTCTGATGAGTCCTCATCATTTTCTTCCTCTTCATCATCAGAAACTTTCACCATGATGTCATCAATGTTTGGTTCTTGAATGTCCATATTTTTTATTTGTTCAGCAATTTCTTCTGTTTCTTCCTCATTATGATTATCATTAATTATTTTGGACTTATTTGCAACATTTATAGTGATTGCTCCTGTGTTATAGATAGGTTTGTCTACAACTTTTATTTTAGCTTCACCAGTTTCTTCATCAGTGCTTTCTGTTGGTTCCCCAGTTTCCTGGTTGACATTTTCTGGTTTCACTTCTGAGCTTTCATTTGGGGTTGTGTTGTAGTTGGCTAATCCAGTTACTTTGACAATTTTCTGTGTGGTTGGATCAGTTTTCAGGTGTTCGGTGCCTATTTTTTCTTTCTCCAGTTGGTATGTAAGCGCCATTACTTTGATGTCAGTGGCAGAGAGACTGCGGTAGTCGCCGGTCTTTTTGGAGAACTCGGTGATGAATTTAATGTTCTCTGTGAAAACATCTTTCACTTTAAGATCATAAGGTAGCACTACAAGCTTTCTGCGCTGTCTATCGTTCGTGATTTCATCAATAACCTCTTGCACTGTGTATACGTTCTCAGCAATTTCTTGTAAACTAGCTGCCTTTATGAAGGCGGTTGTGTCGACCACTAAATGCTTAATATTTTTCGGCATTTTGGTAAATTACATTAGGAATTTTAAGAAAGCAATGTTTGATCATAACTCACACCATAGCTTCATTAGCTTCACGTGTTGAATTATTTTGACAAGTAAATTGACATCAAATGATCAAAGACCAAAAGCAACCAAAAGACAAAAAGACTCAAAGGAAGGAGTGACATGCCAAAATGAAAGTTTTTTTTTTCAACTTGCGTTCGGATATTAACCCAAAAGAGACCAGTCTGGAATTAACAATCATTAGCCATCCAATGATTAAAACATTATTGAAAAATAAAATACTTAGAGGCAAGCACTAATGAAGATCAAGGATTCATCTCTGCCATAATAATTAGATAAAACAGTCTTTGATTCATCTCAAGTCGAAAAAAGCATGCTAAAGATTAACCAAAATATTGTGTTGTACCTGGAACGCTTTAAAGCTTCCCAAAAATGACATTAGTGGGGCCGATAGTGATGCGTATTTATTTGTTTCCTCAATCGACTTACGTATCATTACGTATGTCAGAAAGTCTCAGTAATGTTACTAAATGATATGCGATTTCTCTTTTGGAATAAATTCGTATAATTCATGCAATGCCTTAAAGAAGCAAGTGGCTGAAATTAATGAGTATTTTCGTTGAACTGTTTGGCTCCAAAAGTCTGATGTTAAAATTTTATAAATCGACTAAAGTTTTTATACCAAATTAGAACACCACCTCTTCTCCCTAGCCTCAAGAATAAGGAATCGTATTCGTTTCATTTTTCTTGTTTGGTTTGTTCTTGATAAATCGTTGACTAGTTCTTTCTTAGCTCTTGTAAACAATATCTTAACTATATTAAATGTGTAGGAATTTGTGGATAGCATAGCATAAGTGTTATAATGAGTTCTAAAAAGGGAAAACGGCATGGCAACAAGCATTTCCCCATAGCTGAATCTGTGAGCATAGCACTGAAGATCCAGTTGGATAAGTTCATTACTGATGAAAATGAGACTGAACTGAAGTTCCCGACGTTTCTGTCGGCTCAGGAGCGCGGATTCATCCATGAGTCAGTTGCTAAGCTCGGTCTGAAGTCGAAATCGCGCGGGAAAGGTATGTTGTTGATACGAAAACGTACATTATTATCAAACTATGTTTGAATGCCTATTAGAATTTCTGACACACACACACACATTACTTTTTATTTACTTTACTATACTCAAACACTGTTTTAAGCTTTCACGGTTCATAACTATATTTAAAATGTCACTTACGGGATATCTTCCGTGATTATTTCATAAAGGCTGTGAAAAACAATGATGAACAGAAATCGGCCATAGCTGAACATTTACTGCAGTCAGGGCCTAATCACTGGATCGAATTCCACAAGCCACGTATTTTGTCAACGGACAAACATTACTTACCCAGGCTGACAAGAGAAGCAATTGAAATAAAGAAACACAAAAATTTCAATCGAGAAGATGGCTTTAAATTGTCAAGTACGTGGAATCCAGTTTTGAGTATGCTCAAAAGCAGCCAGCATCATAATAAAGACTTCAAAAAACCTAGTGATACTGTGAGTGTGTTTTGCCGTGACTTAGTGTCGAGTTCCAGTAGTGCACGTAACAAAAGACAAAGAAAGAGGGTAGACAGATTCGTCTGCTCCTAACAAATTTTTTCCATCCACCCGCATTCTCCAGTTAACCCGCGATCATGGCGCTTGCAACAGCGTCGAAATATCGGGAACTCAAAACATATGATAATCACGGAAGATATCCCGTAAGTGACATTTTAAATTTACTATACTGATTATGTTGTTTACGTTTAACCATATAGATAAATTGCACACTAGTTGTAATTATTATTTACCACTAGTTGTGAAATTGATGACACAATTAAGTTAAAAAAAAACCATTTCTACAATTTATTTTCTTCTTATCAAAAGTACCACTTGAAATCTTGTTAGAAGTGTGGTTTTAAGATAGTTACTATAATATCAATATCTACAAATTGCATTTTATCTCATAAAATTAAGTACTTAACACTCCATATAATTTAGTACAGATACCGGCACGGTTCTTGAGCGCTCGGCGGAAGAGTGGGGATCGCTGTGCGCATCGTACACTTTATGACAAATAAAACACACACCTTTTTATATTTATTGGTTGTGAGGTAAGTGCAGCAGGAGTAAAGAACAAATCCCGAGTGACGGCTATGACGGGCCAATCACTGCACTTTCCCCGCCCCCGTCTCACTTCATACCACCAAAGGGACCCAATAACTCACTGTTGCGTCAGCGCTCAAGAATCCTGCCAATGATAATATCACTTTTTATAACCAAACCAGCGACCCGCCGCGGCTTCGCACGGGTGCAAATGGATGTTATTATACATATAAACCTTCCTCTTGAATCACTCTATCTATTAAAAAAACCGCATCAAAATCCGTTGCGTACTTTTAAAGATTTAAGCATACAAAGGGACATAGGGAGAGAGAAAGCGACTTTATTTTATACTATGTAGTGAAATAAATAGCACATAATAAACATTAATTTATTGGTTAATATTAAGTTAAAATCACATTTTTATTTGTGTCAACAATAAAAAATATTTTTTTATGTATGTACTTAATGATTATTTAGCAAATTATAAATTATTCAAAACTGTAAATGATATAGTTATGTAGGTACTTAAATATAATTCAACTTAATTAGATACTATATTTTACCCCTTGTTTACAATTTATTGTGCAACAAAATCTGCTAGGTAGAAATAAAAGTCTAGTAGACTTAATCTAATCAACAATTTTATGTAAGTAAGTCATACTGTGTAAATAGGCTTTTATTTTATAATGATATCACATTATTATAATTTTTTTTTTTTTTGTTTTTTTGTTTTTTTGTTTTTTTTAAATGTTGCCCCACACTAGGAATTTCTCCTGTATCGTGGGTGCGTTCACAAACATAGAAAGTCACATACACAAATACCCAGACCCGAAACAACCATCTGCAGGCCATACAAATATTTGTTCCGTGCGGGGATCGAACCCGCGACACTCAGCGCAGCAGTCCAATCGCTTAGCCACTGCGCCAACCGTGTCGTCTAAATAAATCTCCCAGTAGTAAATATCAATTTCCCAGTAGAATAAGTAGTTCATTCTATAATGTAGAATTGAAAGAAAGCTGTAATATTAAAGCATCTCTACTGCGTATGCAACAATTTTTTTGCAGTATTAATAAAACTACCTCATTTTTCTTTCTTGCCACACCATTTTAATACCACCTTTGAAACCAACTTCCATGAGACAATATAATTTTAGGAATCTACTTAAACTCTTTCCAGGTGTGAACCGCTACCTCACAATATACAAACGCATTGGTTCAACAATAATCCAGAACGATGCAAAGCTCATCCTGGACTCAAACATGCGGGTCGGTATTGCGGAGCTTTGCAATGCCTTCCCCATCACAAGCAAAGAGAAGGATGACCTTAACTGCTGTCCTGAGAAGGAAAGAAGTCCACAACTCACACACAAGTCTATGGGGCAGCTGAATAATGGGGTTGCACAGGTATTGGGACAAACATTTAAATATTAAAAAAAACTTTTGGATGTTCACTGTAATTGAGCAAATTAAAATTTTATTTTTTTAATCTTTAAGCTGGCAATATTATTATTTCTCTATATGGCAAAAAATTAATTTAATATCAATGTCTTTTATAAATTACCTTTTGTCTTATAGATTTTCATTAAAATTTATTTTATAATTAATCACTAGTTCTCTCACACTGGGACTCATAAAGATCTCCCTCTCCTTTTCTCTCACAGAGCCAAAACCTTTCTCCCACCTGTGAGTTTTAGGCTAGATTATAATGTTTTATACTCCAACTCAAGATCTTGTGTAAAAATGACCCTTTTGCTTCAGATTCCCAACACACAGTACAATCCAGACTTACTGAAGTTTAGAGAGAAGTTGCCAGTGTATGAACAGAGACAAGACCTCATCAATGCGGTTCTGCATAATCAGGTGAGAATAAAACTAATATGATATTGAGTTTATTACATACACATTTACTTAAAATCAAAGTCAGTCAGGGTTGGGATGGTTTAAATCAACTTTATTTAATAATAATTGATTTAAATCACGATAAAAACGTTTAAAAAAAATGGTTGATTTGAACCATTACCTTTTTTTACCAACAATATCAAGTACATAGTTGCAAGGGACTTCCCCGAAATGAATTAAGTATTGCACGTGAATATGCACCTTTCACGTGCTCATGCACGCGGTTGTGCAATGATTTGTTTGCTAAATACCTAATATACAGTTCGGGTATTCCCCGAAATGTAAACTAGTGACTTGATGTGTCGCCGGTGCGTTTGCAATTGCATTTTCACGTGGTACTTATGTAACCAGGAAGTACATAAACGTTATAATAATGCGAAGTGACTGCAGCAATATTCTAAGGGCTCCCACACATAAACACGATACGACATCGCGTCGTACAATGATGCGGCGTCGCTTCACGATACGGCGTCGCGTCGTGGAAATCTACGATGAGCATCGTAAAAAAACACGACATCGTAACGTAATGAATGTGCCACGCACGATGCACGACACGATGCTGTCGATACAGTAGGGTGGTGTTTTAGTTCATTCCGAAAAATGGACCGCTCTAGACGCATTCTGAAAAGAGTATTTAAATGTTTTCTAAATTAGAACCCAAATAAATGTTAATTTGTTCATTATAGTAACAAGACAACTGCGCAGGATTGCATCGTGAGTTTCTAACGTCACGACGTCGTATCGTAAATTTCTACGACGCGACGTTCGTATCGTGTTTATGTGTGGGAGCCCTAACGGTTTTCGTTAATTTTGTGAATGGAGAGCCATTCATCAACATTTATATTCATCCCTCACTCACTCACTCATGTTCATACCACGACACATTTTACTACTAGTTTAAACCAACTAGTTCCATTAAACATAATTCTCAGGTGATAATAGTAGCGGGTGCGACCGGCTGCGGCAAGACGACGCAGCTTCCTCAGTTACTGCTAGATTACTGCCAGGAACACAAGCAAGCCGCGCGCATGTACTGCACGCAACCTAGGAGGATATCTGCCGTAGCCGTGGCTGAGAGAGTAAGTCACTAAGTTTACATAAATATAATAGTAGCGACCGGCTGCGGCAAGACGACGCAGCTTCCTCAGTTACTGCTAGATTACTGCCAGGAACACAAGCAAGCCGCGCGCATGTACTGCACGCAACCTAGGAGGATATCTGCCGTAGCCGTGGCTGAGAGAGTAAGTCACTAAGTTTACATAAATATAATAGTAGCGACCGGCTGCGGCAAGACGACGCAGCTTCCTCAGTTACTGCTAGATTACTGCCAGGAACACAAGCAAGCCGCGCGCATGTACTGCACGCAACCTAGGAGGATATCTGCCGTAGCCGTGGCTGAGAGAGTAAGTCACTAAGTTTACATAAATATAATAGTAGCGACCGGCTGCGGCAAGACGACGCAGCTTCCTCAGTTACTGCTAGATTACTGCCAGGAACACAAGCAAGCCGCGCGCATGTACTGCACGCAACCTAGGAGGATATCTGCCGTAGCCGTGGCTGAGAGAGTAAGTCACTAAGTTTACATAAATATAATAGTAGCGACCGGCTGCGGCAAGACGACGCAGCTTCCTCAGTTACTGCTAGATTACTGCCAGGAACACAAGCAAGCCGCGCGCATGTACTGCACGCAACCTAGGAGGATATCTGCCGTAGCCGTGGCTGAGAGAGTAAGTCACTAAGTTTACATAAATATAATAGTAGCGACCGGCTGCGGCAAGACGACGCAGCTTCCTCAGTTACTGCTAGATTACTGCCAGGAACACAAGCAAGCCGCGCGCATGTACTGCACGCAACCTAGGAGGATATCTGCCGTAGCCGTGGCTGAGAGAGTAAGTCACTAAGTTTACATAAATATAATAGTAGCGACCGGCTGCGGCAAGACGACGCAGCTTCCTCAGTTACTGCTAGATTACTGCCAGGAACACAAGCAAGCCGCGCGCATGTACTGCACGCAACCTAGGAGGATATCTGCCGTAGCCGTGGCTGAGAGAGTAAGTCACTAAGTTTACATAAATATAATAGTAGCGACCGGCTGCGGCAAGACGACGCAGCTTCCTCAGTTACTGCTAGATTACTGCCAGGAACACAAGCAAGCCGCGCGCATGTACTGCACGCAACCTAGGAGGATATCTGCCGTAGCCGTGGCTGAGAGAGTAAGTCACTAAGTTTACATACATATAATAGTAGCGACCGGCTGCGGCAAGACGACGCAGCTTCCTCAGTCACTGCTAGATTACTGCCAGGAACACAAGCAAGCCGCGCGCATGTACTGCACGCAACCTAGGAGGATATCTGCCGTAGCCGTGGCTGAGAGAGTAAGTCACTAAGTTTACATAAATATAATAGTAGCGACCGGCTGCGGCAAGACGACGCAGCTTCCTCAGTCACTGCTAGATTACTGCCAGGAACACAAGCAAGCCGCGCGCATGTACTGCACGCAACCTAGGAGGATATCTGCCGTAGCCGTGGCTGAGAGAGTAAGTCACTAAGTTTACATAAATATAATAGTAGCGACCGGCTGCGGCAAGACGACGCAGCTTCCTCAGTTACTGCTAGATTACTGCCAGGAACACAAGCAAGCCGCGCGCATGTACTGCACGCAACCTAGGAGGATATCTGCCGTAGCCGTGGCTGAGAGAGTAAGTCACTAAGTTTACATAAATATAATAGTAGCGACCGGCTGCGGCAAGACGACGCAGCTTTCTCAGTTACTGCTAGATTACTGCCAGGAACACAAGCAAGCCGCGCGCATGTACTGCACGCAACCTAGGAGGATATCTGCCGTAGCCGTGGCTGAGAGAGTAAGTCACTAAGTTTATTTTATTTTATTCATTTTAAGAAGGCTTACAGACTAATAACAGGATAATAGGTAACAAAAATATATAATTAAGTTGCTAATAACAAGCCTCCACAGATATTATAAAAAGAAAATTACGATTAACTAATGCCTAAAAGTTAAAGTTACGGTTTTTTATTTTATTCTAGATTATACTTTGCTACATGTGTGTTTGAGTACCACCCGCCAGTGCTTCATTCGCAAAAAATGATTTGGCTAAAAGTTTTCTTGCTACGCTCGTCTTAGTGCAAAATAAGTCAATGTCATGCTCGTGAGATAATTCATTAAAGCAACGAGCGCTTCTCATAAGATAAGCATTACGCCTATATTTGCACAAATACATTCCAATTAACCAAGAAACCCAGGCTAGGAGAAGAAAAGATATTGTGGCTTACTCTCCACGGGTAGGTACAGTTTTTGCAAGGCGTCAATATGTATGCCAATCAGCCTACGTATACAACAAAATTAACGCAAAATTAAATTTCCACCACGAGGTCTCGTATCAATGCAAAAAATTAATAACGGAGTGGTTAAAAACTCTAACATATGAAGAAACAGAGGATATCCTAGTCAGACTTGCATGAAAAAAAAAAAAAAAAACTTCTCTAATAAACACACACAAACACAGTCACACGCACACGCACAGTCACACGCACACGCACAGTCACACGCACACACACACACACACATATTTACACATTCACACATACTCACACTCATCTATCACTACAGTCACACATACTAACAATTATTATTACACAGCCGCGAATTTATTTATTGAGCCTATTAGTTTTAATTTTAAGTTGTTTTATTGCTGCTTTATTTTGATTTGTTTTAATTAGTTTAATTTAATTAGTTTTTAGACTTCATTTGTTTTTATTACTTCTTTATATTGATTTGTTTAATTAGTACTTAGTTATTTTAATTTTAGTCTCAATATTGTTACATGTAATAGGGGAAGGAGCGAAACGATCCCAACACAAGTATTTTTTATTACTTACTGGGGCTGTTTCATTCACATGTGTTAATTTTAACTTTGAGACAAATAAACAATTTTATTTTATTATTATTTTATTATTATTTATAATTAGTAGAGGCAGAAGGCACACTCAGAAGAGGCCTCCGACGCAACCCAATAAGGTTAGTTCGAAATGCCAGTTTTGAAACGAGCTCAGAGCAGTCAGTTGAGCCATTCGCTATGTTAATCAGAAAACAAATATCATTGATGAGCCGCCTGTAATCAAGTGGTAGAAAATGGTACTTCTTGCAACGGTGCTCGTAATCTATAGATACTTGGCGCGCTTTGTAATCAAGATATCTAAGAAACTTTTTCTGGATGCCCTCAATACGCAACTTATAGGTCTCATATTGAGGGTTCCAGACTTGAGATGCATACTCCAAGTGACTGCGTACGAACGAGCAATATAAAACCTTGATTGGCTTTAGAGAACGGAAACAGGCTGAGGCTCTAATTATAAATCCTAATGCTTTCGCAGCTTTTTTTACAATACCCTCGATGTGTTGATCAAATAATAATTTGCTATCTTGTATAACGCCTAAATCCCTGATACTGTTAACTTTACATAAGGTGTGTTGGTTGAGAGTATAGGTTGAATTCACCGTAGACTTCTGACGCGTGAAGGTCATATGGAAGCATTTAGATACATTTAGCTGAAGCAGATTACGTGCACAATATTCCTCAAATCTATTAAGATCAGCCTGCAACTGATGAGTATCAGAGATGCCACGTATAATTTTATGAACCTTCATGTCGTCAGCGTATAGTAACACGTAAGAATGCTTAAAGCAGTTTATTACGTCAGCAATAAACAGAGTGAAAAGTAAAGTCCCCAATACTGAACCCTGTGGCACACCTGAGGGAACCGAAGTCCAACCCGAAGTGTACCTCTGGAGAACCACAGCCTGACTACGATTCTCGATATAAGACGAAAACCATCTATACAGGTCCCCGTGTATTCCAGCCTTAAGCAACTTTTCCAGAAGCAGCCGATGGTCAATACGGTCGAAGCACTTGCTGTAGTCGGTGTAGATGACGTCCACCTGCGCACGTTGTTCCATACCCCCCGATATAAACTCATGCGATAACACCAAGTTAGACGTAGTGGATCGTTTTTTGATAAATCCGTGTTGTTCATCCCCGAAGTTACTTTCCATTGCAGCGTATACATTATCATACACAATACGCTCAAGGACCTTTGAAAATAGACATAACTTAGATATTGGGCGATAGTTCGTAATGTCAGATTTGTTACCTTTTTTGTGAACTGGGGTAATAAATGCTGATTTCCATATTTTAGGAACTATACCTTCAGATATGGAACGAGTGAATAATATACACACTGGTGTAACCAAACTATCAGCACATTGCACTATAAATTCTGGAGGTATGAGGTCCGGACCACCAGATTTAGAAAGGTCCAAGGACTTAAGTAACTTCAATACTCGGGAATGAGTTATTTCCAAGGAGCTGATAAATGCAACACTACCGGTGGTGACACTACTACTAGAATCCTGCAAAGATGATGTACTGGGGACTGGATCAGGTTCCTGGAAAGTGGAGTGGAAATACGTCGCAAATAGGTTACTAATATCCTCACCAGTGCACGCGGTGACGTCATTATATTGCATGAACTTAGGTACTGCATTGGAAATTCTTTTGCTTTTTATATAAGACCAGATTTTTTTTGGATTTTTGATTATCGACGACTCTATTTTATCCATATAAATATTAAAACATGTCTTTTCTAAATTAATTGCCCTACTTCGCAACAGTGAAAAAGAATGAAAATCGGAAAGATTACCATACGTTTTGTACTTGCGATGATACCTATATTTCTCTCTCAGTACTTTTATTAGAGCGGAACTGTACCAAAGTGGATATGAAGATTTTTTAACATATTTAAGAGGTATGTACTTGTCCCTCAGTTCATATAATTTACTGTAAAAGGCTTCAACAGCTCTGTCCAACGACTCAGAATTCAAAAAGTCAGTCCAGTTTATTTTGTCTAATTCAGATCTAATGGCCACATAATCTCCCCTGGAATACATGAAGCGCCGTGTTATATTATCTGTCAATTTATGAATTTCAACGAAATCCGCCCGAATCGATAACGGTTTATGATGTAAATCATCAAGTTTACATAAATATAATAGTAGCGACCGGCTGCGGCAAGACGACGCAGCTTCCTCAGTTACTGCTAGATTACTGCCAGGAACACAAGCAAGCCGCGCGCATGTACTGCACGCAACCTAGGAGGATATCTGCCGTAGCCGTGGCTGAGAGAGTAAGTCACTAAGTTTACATAAATATAATAGTAGCGACCGACTGCGGCAAGACGACGCAGCTTCCTCAGTTACTGCTAGATTACTGCCAGGAACACAAGCAAGCCGCGCGCATGTACTGCACGCAACCTAGGAGGATATCTGCCGTAGCCGTGGCTGAGAGAGTAAGTCACTAAGTTTACATAAATATAATAGTAGCGACCGACTGCGGCAAGACGACGCAGCTTCCTCAGTTACTGCTAGATTACTGCCAGGAACACAAGCAAGCCGCGCGCATGTACTGCACGCAACCTAGGAGGATATCTGCCGTAGCCGTGGCTGAGAGAGTAAGTCACTAAGTTTACATAAATATAATAGTAGCGACCGGCTGCGGCAAGACGACGCAGCTTCCTCAGTTACTGCTAGATTACTGCCAGGAACACAAGCAAGCCGCGCGCATGTACTGCACGCAACCTAGGAGGATATCTGCCGTAGCCGTGGCTGAGAGAGTAAGTCACTAAGTTTACATAAATATAATAGTAGCGACCGGCTGCGGCAAGACGACGCGGCTTCCTCAGTAACTGCTAGATTACTGCCAGGAACACAAGCAAGCCGCGCGCATGTACTGCACGCAACCTAGGAGGATATCTGCCGTAGCCGTGGCTGAGAGAGTAAGTCACTAAGTTTACATAAATATAATAGTAGCGACCGGCTGCGGCAAGACGACGCAGCTTCCTCAGTTACTGCTAGATTACTGCCAGGAACACAAGCAAGACGCGCGCATGTACTGCACGCAACCTAGGAGGATATCTGCCGTAGCCGTGGCTGAGAGAGTAAGTCACTAAGTTTACATAAATATAATAGTAGCGACCGGCTGCGGCAAGACGACGCAGCTTCCTCAGTTACTGCTAGATTACTGCCAGGAACACAAGCAAGCCGCGCGCATGTACTGCACGCAACCTAGGAGGATATCTGCCGTAGCCGTGGCTGAGAGAGTAAGTCACTAAGTTTACATAAATATAATAGTAGCGACCGACTGCGGCAAGACGACGCAGCTTCCTCAGTTACTGCTAGATTACTGCCAGGAATACAAGCAAGCCGCGCGCATGTACTGCACGCAACCTAGGAGGATATCTGCCGTAGCCGTGGCTGAGAGAGTAAGTCACTAAGTTTACATAAATATAATTGTAGCGACCGGCTGCGGCAAGACGACGCAGCTTCCTCAGTTACTGCTAGATTACTGCCAGGAACACAAGCAAGCCGCGCGCATGTACTGCACGCAACCTAGGAGGATATCTGCCGTAGCCGTGGCTGAGAGAGTAAGTCACTAAGTTTACATAAATATAATAGTAGCGACCGACTGCGGCAAGACGACGCTGCTTCCTCAGTTACTGCTAGATTACTGCCAGGAACACAAGCAAGCCGCGCGCATGTACTGCACGCAACCTAGGAGGATATCTGCCGTAGCCGTGGCTGAGAGAGTAAGTCACTAAGTTTACATAAATATAATAGTAGCGACCGACTGCGGCAAGACGACGCAGCTTCCTCAGTTACTGCTAGATTACTGCCAGGAACACAAGCAAGCCGCGCGCATGTACTGCACGCAACCTAGGAGGATATCTGCCGTAGCCGTGGCTGAGAGAGTAAGTCACTAAGTTTACATAAATATAATAGTAGCGACCGGCTGCGGCAAGACGACGCAGCTTCCTCAGTTACTGCTAGATTACTGCCAGGAACACAAGCAAGCCGCGCGCATGTACTGCACGCAACCTAGGAGGATATCTGCCGTAGCCGTGGCTGAGAGAGTAAGTCACTAAGTTTACATAAATATAATAGTAGCGACCGGCTGCGGCAAGACGACGCAGCTTTCTCAGTTACTGCTAGATTACTGCCAGGAACACAAGCAAGCCGCGCGCATGTACTGCACGCAACCTAGGAGGATATCTGCCGTAGCCGTGGCTGAGAGAGTAAGTCACTAAGTTTACATAAATATAATAGTAGCGACCGGCTGCGGCAAGACGACGCAGCTTCCTCAGTTACTGCTAGATTACTGCCAGGAACACAAGCAAGCCGCGCGCATGTACTGCACGCAACCTAGGAGGATATCTGCCGTAGCCGTGGCTGAGAGAGTAAGTCACTAAGTTTACATAAATATAATATAAAAATTAAGTCCTATGCAAAAAGGGGGCGAGCCGATTACTATCATCCGGGCACATATCCAGTCTCCTCGACTGCTACTGAGAAATTCCTGATGGAAAAACCCAATAACACTTTGGCCGACCTGGGAATGAAACCCACGACCCTATGATATTTCTCGGCGGCGTATAAAGCCAAGTCAAAGGCTCATAAAATCTCTGACACTAGGATAGGCAATCTATATAAATAAAAAGAGAAGTCCTGACTGACTGACTGACTCATCAACGCCCAGCCCAAACCCTTGGACATAGAAATGAAAGCTGAAATTTTGCACAGAGGTTCCCTTTATAATGTAGACAAGGAATAAGGAAGGATTTTTCTAAATTCAACCCCTAAGGGAGTTAAATAGGGGATGAAAGTGTGTATGGAAAATCGACATTTACACGCGGGCGACGCCGCTGGCAAAAGCTAGTACACGATAAAGAAGAATATCGACTCAAACTCTTTCTAACTCCCTCCCTCTTGTCTCAGGTAGCATACGAGCGTCTGGAGAAGATAGGCCAGTCGATAGGCTACCAGATCCGTCTGGAGTCCCGCGTCAGTCCTCGCACTGTGCTCACTTACTGCACCAACGGAGTACTGCTCAGGACTCTCATGGCGGGAGATACTTCGCTCAATGGTAAGTGAGGATATTCGTTATTCAGCTGCTAATAAAGCCTCCACGTGTTTATCCTCATATCGACAGGTCTTGATTTTAAAGGTTCCATATTTATATACCTAGCTTTAAGCTTAGACAGTGGTCATAATGACATTAATAATTTGTATTAAAAAAAAAGTCAAATATTGGATCTTTGACCTCCAATATCTTCTAACTAGTAGGTTCCTAGGTCCAGAACAAAGAAATGATCACAATGATGAGAAGAACAAGACAGTGCCTTTCTGTTTCGTTGAAGAACGGCACGGTTGGCGCAATGGCTCAAGCAATGGACTGCTGCGCTGCGTGTCGCGGGTTCGATCCCCGCACGGCACGGAACAAATATTTGTACGGCCTACGGATAGTTGTTTCGGGTCTGGGTATTTGTGTATGTGAGTTTAAATGTTTGTGAACGCACCCACGATACAGGAGAAATTCCTAGTGTGGGGCAACGTTTTTTTTTTAAAAAAAAATGTCTAATTACACCCGCACGGCAGCCAGCTCTTCGGCGTTAGTCAAACAGAGATAACAATATTCTGTCTGATTATTGTACTGACTGACCTCGAACAATAACTTAAATTAAATATTGCATCGTAGATGTCGCTGCGATTACGCTAAGTGAGAAGTAAAAGCCATCCATAACAAAACACATTATCTAATACTAAAACCACTATCTACCCTTAGGTGTGACCCACATATTCGTGGACGAGGTACACGAACGCGACAAGTTCAGCGACTTCCTGCTGATCGCCCTACGCGACGCATTGCCCAGGTTTAAAGAACTCAAGTTGGTGCTCATGTCCGCCACAATGGACACGCAGATATTCTCCAGGTAATACGAATGTGAATGTAAGTCCTTCTGGGTCTGACAACCAGTCTTACCAAAGGTACTAACTGGGTTGTGGAGGTCAGATAAGCAGTCGCTCCATGTAAAATACTGGTATTCAACTGCATCCTGTTAGACCTGAAGCCAACCCCAATATAGTTGGAAAAAGGTTGGTCAGGTGATGAATGAATGGTGAATTTTTTAATAAAAAATGCATGATATGTAGATGTTAGCTGTAATATGTATGATCAGTTACCTTGTGATACGCTTGCCATGAATGGATGCATATATAGCATAGTCGGCCTATAATGTTCCCACTGCAGAGACACAATCCTACTCTCTACAGTGTGTTACGTTAAATGAGGGACATATTTAAGGAGGGTATTCAGTATTCGCACGCTCTCAAGATCTCACTTTATTAGACGTTTCTTTTTCGCCATTGTCCTACGCCAGTTTTAAAATATGAAAAGGAAATGGATTATACCTAAACGTCATTGAGCCGCGCACATTTCCTGTGATAAACGCAAGGGTGCGAAACCTTTCCGAAATATTTGGTATGGTTCCGTCTGTTATTTATCAGAGTTTTTTTTGTTTATATTTTTATTATTATCATGTAATGTAAGCTATATGTAACATACTGTATAAGAGGGAATCGCTATAATCCACCACGCGGCCTATTACGGGTTTGTAAATATCACATATCTTCGAATTTGCTTCTAAGTAGGCTATGTAGTAGATGTTAGCTCTAGTAGTAGTATACTCTTAAAAAAAACAGCCATTATATGCAAATGCCGGTGCATTCGCATATAATGCGGTCTCTAGGTATTTTCTTGCCCCCAGATACTTCAACAACTGCCCGGTGATCACGATCCCGGGACGTTTGCACGAGGTCCAGAGGTATTACCTGGAGGATGTGTTGAAGATGTCGCAATACCGCACTCCTAAGATGAACCAGGTGGAAAAGGAACTTAAGAGTAAACTTAGGAGTGGGAAGAGCTATTGGTCACAGCTTGAAGGTATGATTCCTAATTGAAATCTACAAGGATTCTTATTTTGAAGTCGTCATTTAAAGCTGTCAGTGATAAACGCATAATTTAGTGCCATTGGTGAAATTAGAATTTAAAAAAAAAAGTCGATTAGGACAGTTTTTAGCAATAGATATAGTGATTCAAGGCGAAGGTTTATATTGACATTGCATCCGTGTGAATTCGGGGCGTGTCGCTAATTTGATTATAAAAACGTCATTTTTTACTGACTCCTTTCTGTTCCAGGTCAAAAGCCAGAAGAGCCAGGTAGTAGTAGCAATAGCAAGGAAGTAAGAGAAGAGAAAGAGAGTATGATCGAGCCCTCGCTACAGGCTGACATGGACGAGTTCCTTGACGAATGCTTTAATGAAGGCACCATGGTTAGTAACACGGCATTACATTGTGACGTTTATATAAGACTTATCACTTTCCCTGCCAAGTTCAAAATATTGTTTTACTACGTAGAGTCAGCAGCACCAATATGTATACACCTACCAACGTTTATGAACAACTTCAGGCTACTGTATTGATATCATTTTCATGTAACATAATAAAACTAATATTTTGTATAAAGAAGGTCATATCTCAATGTTGCATGAAGTTAGTTTAGTGCATACACATTATTGCTCGTGACTGTACAGCTACGACTCGGATGCGGGTTGTCGGCACAAACTAATTATTGTTCGACTCATACGTTGGGTGCTTGGCACCGAATAATTTTATTTCGATTAAAGTTACGGTTGCCGAGGTCTGCCCGTGGATGCATAAGTATAACAAAATCAGCCTATAATATTACAATCCACCACGCGGCCTATTACGGGTTTTCAAGTATTATGTAACAATTGGGGGGGGGGGGGGGGGGGTCTTGTTAAACGTTACTATGCGTTACAGGGGTAGGAGGGTGGGTTTGAACTACACGTTACGTAACATTTCGGAGGGGCGCTCAAAAATCTACAAAAATTGCGTTATGTAATAGTTGAACGCTCCTTTTGCAGATGTAACATATTCGCTGTTTTATGGGTGAAGATATAAAGAAGCAGGTTTTCGGTACGGGTCTGTACCGATGCGATATTATGCCTGTACAGATGGGTACCTACCCGTACCGGTTTGTCCGTACCTGGAACCTTCAATCAGTGGTGATGAAATAAATGAGACGTGAGTAATTGTTGCAGGACTCGTTCACCCAAATCCTGTACATGTACATATCGGAGGGAGTACCGGTACAGTGCGGACACTCACACACGGCACGCACGGGACTCATGGCGGCCGCGGCCCGGGGGGTCACTGAGTCTATCTCGCAGATGCTGCAGATCGGTAAGTCTTACGAAAACTATGGTGTAAAGATAGCTGCAATTCTTTTTGGTGTGAAACATCTTCTAGCTAGACAGTAAGACCGATTCGTATGCCACCTAAAATGATTAAAATCACCAATACAACCGTCTCAGTTCATAAAGATCTCAAGAATACCGTTTTCAAGAGACCTTTATGAACAGAGACAGTTGTATTGGTGATGAACCTTAACATAGATGTTTCACATCTGCCGTGGGTCCGGTGTTGGCATTTTAAAAAATCAATTTGGGCTGTTGTAGATCCGCTCCATACTTGAACAATTTCTACTGTTTTGCCTTTGCCTTGGCCTTTTGAAAAGTGATAACTTTTTTTACATACGAAACTTACACCGATTAACTTTTTATGTTCATATAGTCTATCCAAAGGTCCATAGACTAAACAATTTTATTATTGTTGTAGGCGCCGACCCATCAGCCAAAGACAAAGACGGCAAAACTGCGTACGATTACGCCGTAGAAAACAACCACACAGAATGCGCTAAACTACTCTCCACTTTCAACCTTAACGAGGATCCGAAAGAGAACCCAGAAGATGACAGCGCAGCGGAGAACTTCCTTCTAGATGTATACCATCACACGTTCTCAGAAGAATTGATTGACCACGACCTCATGCTTGCCTTAATCAAGCATATACACGTAAACTTACCTAAAGGAAGCATACTCATCTTCCTACCAGGATATGATGATATAGTGACTCTAAGAGACATGATACAGTCTTGCACGGACATGAATGTATTAAAGTACCAGATATTTACTCTACACAGTAATATGCAGACTTTGGACCAGAAGAAAGTGTTTAATCCTCTCCCTAACGCAAGAAAGATTATAATATCGACGAATATAGCCGAGACTTCGATTACTATTGACGATGTCGTGTATGTGGTCGATTCTTGTAAGGTGAAGGAGAAGTATTATGAGTCCAACGGTGGTGTGTGCTCGCTACAGTGTGTTTGGACGTCCAGAGCGTGTTGCCAGCAAAGGGCAGGCCGAGCTGGTAGGACTAAACCAGGCCATTGTTTCCACATGTGCTCAAAACGACGGTTTAACGCCCTACCTTTGAACTCCGTACCTGAAATTTTAAGAGTACCTTTGCAAGAATTATGTCTACATACTAAGTTGCTTGCCACAGGAAATACTCCCATAGCAGATTTTCTATCGAAAGCTCTGGAACCTCCTTCGTTTTTGGCCGTGAGAAACGCCGTTGCGTTACTGAAGACAATCGGCGCGTTGACTCCTATGGAAGATCTGACTGAGATCGGACAACATCTGCTGGATCTCACCGTAGAACCTAAGTTGGGTAAAATGTTGCTTTACGCGTGTGTCATGAAGTGCCTCGACCCCATTCTGACGATAGTATGTAGTTTAGCGAACAAGGAACCTTTCCAGATATCAATGAATCCGGAGAATAGGAAGAAAGGAAGTATGGCACGCAAAGAGTTCGCAGCAGACAGTTTCTCGGACCACATGGCGTTGTTGCGAGCGTTCCAAGCGTGGCAGACTGCCCGAGCGAACGGGACCGAACGAGCGTTCTGCGCTAAGAACCTCATTTGTGGCGCTACCATGGAAATGATCGTCGGTTACCGTTCACAGTTACTTGCACAACTAAGAGCGCTATGCCTCGTTAAAGCTCGCGGTTCATCAGATATTAAAGACGTAAATCTTAATTCTGAGAAATGGCACGTTGTGAAAGCCGTCCTAGTAGCCGGCCTGTATCCTTCAATAGCTCGAGTTGACAGGGAATCAGCGTCTCTAAGAACGTCTAAAGAAGTAAAAGTAGGTTTCCATCCAAGTTCCACATTACGGCAAGCGGGTGGGTTGACGGGGTCACAGAAATCGGTGCAGAGCTTACCTACAGACTGGGTCGTGTTTGAAGAGATCTCCAGAGCGGGGCGGTTCTGTTTTATTCGGTGTAACACTTTAGTGACGCCTCTAACTGTTGCGTTGTTCGGTGGACCACTGAGGTTGCCAATAGGAGCCCTAACTCAACGCGCTAACCCGCCAGGACTCTCTAGTGATTCTGACAGTGAAGCTGATGAAAATAATGCTTCTCCAGACACGGCTGTGATAACTTTAGATGAATGGATGTCGTTCACCGCGGACGCCTCAGACGCTATAAGCGTATACTACCTCAGACAGAAACTATGCGCATTAGTAATCCGTCGCATGTCGAACCCGGCCAAGCCAGTGACACCGTTAGACGAACAGATCCTAAGCACAGTGGTCCACATAATGGGCTCAGAAGAGAAGAACGTTGGTCTCATCCAGCCGAGTGGTATTGGGCAGAGACCGAAACCGTTGACTGTGGACTCACCGAACTGGCGATCACGGCTTGAGAACAATGAGCAATACGGTCATGACAACAAGCAACAGCAACAACAACAACAGTACTATCCTCAGTACAACCAGAACCCGCAGAATGATGTCGGGTTTTCGGGCAACTTTTATAATAACGCTTATGGGGGAGGATATAGGAATGGTCAGGGAAGACCTGGGGGGTGGAGGAACGACGTACCGCAACCGTTTTCACCACAATCGTTTACTGGTCCAAAGAGTCCTATGTCTCCGAATGGGAAGACGTTGCTAGCTAACATAGAGAAGTATGGAGACAATGGAGAGGGCAATGTGCGGTACTTTGTGGCGAAGGCAGATGATGCTCATATAGTGGAAGTAGCGCAGACCACTGGGACGTTCCCCTTTACGCAAGGCACCGCTAAGAAACTGCAGAAGGTTAAACAGGTGAGATTTAACCACTTTTCTTTTCTTGAGGACTTTGCCAATTTTCAAATAGCCTTTTGTATTGTGACCATATCTGAACCGGCCGATAACAGTAGCTTACAAGTCTATTTTCTTATACAATACACGGCTTCATTGATTTAGTGATCATAAGTACATCTGTTTAGCATGTAGTCCTAGGTTCGATTCCCAGGTTAAGCAAAGTGTTACTGGGTTTTTTAATCAAGGATTTCTTAGTAGCAGCTGCTAGAGCTTTTATTTGAGCCTGGTTGACAGCATTAGTCTGCCTCTAATTGCATAAGACATAAATATCACCGAAAAAAAGTTTTAGCTGTAAGTTTCCTTAAAATAAATAAAAGCAGCAAGTAACTGATTAAATAAATAAATAAATAAAATAAAATTAATTGGATTCACCGGGGATTACAGGCGTGATGTTATGTTATTCAATAGAGTATTCTTCTCTTCCTAGCGTATCAATTGCAATCTAAATTGTGTCGGCCCAGAATTGAGCTACTAGTTTGGCGCTTTTGGTAGCCTAAATCAGTTCCTGTAGTGAACAACCAACAAGGACACACAGAACACGATATTAAGGTTGAACAAGCCAGTCATTCTTCCATACAAACGTAGTATGGTGATTACTCCTCTGTTTGACGGTGTAGGTTCAAAATTAAAAATTATATCAACTGGTCTTATCATTATCTAGGTCTGTATGGAAGCAGAATTGGAAAAAAAATATTGGTTTGGAAGTTATGAACGTCGAAACTTTCAAATTTTAGCACTAATTTTAACTCATCTTTGGGCGTAAATAAGTAACGGTAACGGTAGTGTATTTTAGTATGAAAATGAAAAAAGTGAAACCATACGGACATAGATTAGTTATTAAAAAAATTAAATAATTTTATTTTGAACCGATACATTCAATAGATTTTTCATGATATCCATACTACTAAAGGTCTGCATAGAAACAATCGCGCGCCCGGTTTATTTGTGTCTCTTTCGCTCTATGCATTTCGCTCGTGATGTCGGATGAAATAGCATGCATTTTAGCCCCGCCCACCAACTAATTCGTGCCGTTGCACATTGGGGTATTAGTATGAAGAAAGCTGCTCGAAACTCAAATTTCAAAATCATACCCGATCCGTTGTAATGCCTTTTGGGAGTAGTGTAAATAATGACGCATCAAACGGCAGTTACTATGAGACGTTTTTTTTGGCGATAAATTGACAGAGTTGGTCGGAATCAGGTCATTGTTTCGTTGCACGTTGCAGTTTTCGGCACTTTGAAAAACATGTTCTTTTAGTCCTCTTAAAAGTCAGTGCTACTTTGATTGAAAGGAAGATTTTAATATGGATATTGAAAATAAAGGTATGTAGTCTATTTTTAGCCATAAACGTTAATTTAAAACATTATATTTAGGCTTTTGTGATCTATGAAAATAAATGTTTTTTTTTTTTTATATATATTTTTGGTACAAATTAGTAAATTCGTTATGTTTCCGAGTCCGTCCGAGTAAAAATTAAAATAGAATATGAATATAGACTATCTAAGGAAGTAAATTGAAAAGAAAAAAGTAGCGGAAGTTTGGCGTTTTATTTACTATGATTTTTTTATATGAGGTATCACAAAAAGTTAGGTACAACAAATTAACAAGTATACGTCCACTACCAAGAAAATAAACGGGGCTATTTTTCGAAAGAAATGATCGATCTTCTTCTGCCATACAAATCTACAACAACTTCATGGCAAGAAAGTTCAGAAAGCGAAAATGAAGAGGATGAACCAAATGAAGAGAGTGAGACGTGATGAATCAGATTATGTTTTTATTGTAGCATAATATTATTTTTAATAAACATCCCGTTTTTAGTTTTTTACACTAAAAAGAGCTTAGGTAACGGTTTTAATAATATATTAATATAAAAAGAGTTTTGATCAACTTTTGATGCCTAGTACCCCTATGTGCGTTGGCTTGTTTACCCTTAAGTGCCCCATTGTTTAAGGAACAGCACCATATTAACTCTCCAGTGCAGTCATTTACGAATCTCCACCTCTGCAGGTTTCCCTTTGATTATGTTAAATAGAGTATTTAAAAATGTGTATGTTTGTGATACAGGAGGGGGCGCGGGTGATTGTATTCTTCTCTTGCGCGAGTGTGTTCAAGTTCGTGGGTTGCGCTGCGGTGATGGACGTGAATGGCACGTTGGACTGGCTGTCCACGCAACATGTGCCTTTCCATATGGTCCGGTGAGTTGTTGCGGAAAATAGCTATTGTTCACATATTATGTATTAATCGTTTAGCTGACATCACTAGTGGCCGGCTAAAACTAGGTGTACTCGCACTTCTGTTTTTAGCCGTAACTTATGGACTAGCTGTGCCCGGCGTGCGTTGCACGTTTTCCTAGCTACCCTACTTACCTTTCTTATTTGACATTAAAAGTGTGGGTATTATTGGTGCTTTTAATGTCTATACTGTGATGTGATCCCACAAATGTGTATGTTGAGTACATATTTGACTACAATAGGTACAATGAAGAGCGGTTATTCTCGAAGAAAAGCCTAAAGAATCGAGTACCTACTTAGGTTCCTTCGAGCCTCCGTTCATTTCCTTGCTACATGGCGTACAAATATTAAATTGGTTTCAAACTACACATTGTTGAAAATATTTGTAATTACTCGCAATGTAAACAGCTATAATTTAACTCTTCATTCTACGCTTTACTACTAACACGTGGCGAATAGGGGATCGGACAAAAAAAACTAATTAGTCCGTCAGATAGATTTCCAAAAAATATTGACCACATATTTTTTCTTTTTTCACGTAAACAAAAAATGAAGACGATACAGTGCTTCGAAAACTCGTGTGACGTCATATGATAGTATATTTTGTACCTACAAGTGACGTTTCAAGCCCCACTCCATGATCTTTGACGTGCTTTATCTTCGTCAATGTTTATTGATTTGATAAAACAAAAAACACCTATCCAATATTTTTCGATGATCTAACTGACGGACTAAACAGAATTCCATTTTTTTGTCAGTCCGATCCCCTATTGCGAGGTCTATAAGTCAAACGTAGAAACTAATGGTTGTTATAAGTATTTATAGAGTTTTCCCCTCCCCCCAGTCACATAGGCAACACGCTGTCAGGAGGCGCGCGCGTGTGCCAGTCGCGCGACGGCGCCGAGCTGTGCGCCAGCTCCGCGCGCGCCGTGCTGGCCGCCATGCACAGGCGCAGGCAGCACCACCATCCCCGGGCTATACAGAAACATCCCACTGATATGTGAGCCATACACCCAGGAGTGAGGACTCGACACGCGTGACGATACTGTGTGTTTAAGTGCTTTTGACTGTAATGCCTGCACACACGTTACGATTAATCATGACGGTCGGACGGTACACTTTAAACTGCACAGTTTTCGTAGTGCTAAAATCGGACAAACTGTACAGTTTTTCTCATACACACATGTAGATTTATTGTTGCAGTTTGAACTGTACCGTCCAATCGTAACGATTTATCGTAACGTGTGTAGCAGGCTTTAAGGTGCTCTCTTACTGTAAGCTTTTGACTGTAATGTTACATTCAGATACACTTGTACAGTCCTTTCCCAGTATTACCTAACCACTCTTCTCACACAACTTGCCCTTTTCTTCTTTATATGAGGGGGCAGATAATGCTGGGTACTGACTGAACCTATACAAAATTAAATGGGTGATTGTAAATTTTGGTGGCGGAATGTTTTCTTAGTTTTCGTGAAAAAGAGTACTAACCTTTATGAATAGATATCGATAGAGAATTGTAGCTGGAAAAGATATTTCAGTTCAAAGCTTAGTGTGCTAAGCTTTGAACTGAAATATCCCAAAAACTTATCGAGATATTCTGAGCTATCTTGAAGGTTTTTTCAGAATCCACCAAAATTAAAAATCACCAACCAAAAATTAAAAATCACCTTAATCTTGGATTACCATTAACTCTGAAAACTGAATATTTACCATGTCTTATGTTTCTTGTGTCGAGTTCCCGATATTTCGGTGCTATTGCAAGCACCACGATCATGATGTCATCATGACAGTTTAAAAACTTATAATCTAGCATTGTTACATTACAGGCGAATTGCCTCGGCGAGAAAGCACCGTTATGGGTTAAGAGTGATAACACATACGATATGTATCACAAATGTATTTAAAGAAATGGTATAGAATTATAGATTGTCAAACTGAATAAGGTTCTCCATGGGACCAACATTTAGGGTCGTTGTGGGAACAGTGAATCAAGTGTACACAGTGTTAAGTCTCTTAAGTCTGTCGACTTAAGGTACTTTTTGGCTTGTCGTCTGTGGCGGTCAAAAGGTTAAATGATTGTCTTATAGTTTCACGCATCCCTGATGTCTCTGAATACAGGACACAGGACTGGATCAGTGCGTTGGGTGAAAAGTGATTTGATACTACAGTCCTTTGACTCTTATTTTCTTCCTCGTGACATTTATGTCCTACGCCTTGCATCGCCATCTTCCAGCGCTTGTGCCATTCTAATTGGAGTCGGCGCAACATGTTTTCTTCTTTTTTTTTTTTTTTGTCTGACTTTTCCTCTCTATCCATCAAAATTCATATTTATCACTCTTTTAGTCATATGCGTTTCGACTTGCATTTTTTTCTGTAATATATTGGATCCTTACTTTAGCCAGTCTGATTTTACGCCATAAGGCAACAAAAATTCAAAACCCTTTTCTTTTTTCGGCACTTTGTCGATAAGTCGTCGACTACTTACCGGTTACGGATATGACCGTATAGTCAGTTTTCCCGTCTAGTATTCAACTACTACTAGACTAGTATTAAAGCTATTCGGTACATCTCCAGAAAATAAACAGTCGAAAATATAAAGTCCAAGCGGAGCAGACCTCCACGGTGTGGTCCATCGCGTCCTCCGGTCGATCCTCGCAGTGGAAGCATCCGGGCGTTTCCTCCCGCCTGTGCAGGTGCAGGTACCTCCCGAAACATCCGTGTCCGGTGAGGACCTGCGTCAGACGGAATGTGAGTCCGCTCTAGCCACTCCTCAAAGAGGGGACTTATCGCGTCTATCGTGGCGTACCCTTTCCGCCCAGGCTGCCCCAAACATACTAACACTCCTAATATACTTAGGATTCCTTCACAAAAGAGGTCTATTTTACAGAAGTGTCTTCCATATTATCACTTGTTCGGGAATCTTGTAGTTGTATACTTCTGTTGGTCGGCAGTACCGATGTAAGAGTTCCTAAATATATCGCTTTTATGTGAAACTGCACACAGCAATAACAAACAAGTACACCAATTTAAACCAATTCTAAATGTAATTTAAGACGTATCCTCATAAATCCGTGCCTATTTATATAAATAAATAATAAAAAGAAAAAAAAATGTGATGTATGCTTGTAAAAATGTGATCTTGTAAAATGTATGAAGTTTGTTTTAAACGTTTGAATTATTCGTTAATCTTTTGGTCCCCCGATTCAGAACCTCGCGGTTCGGTTTGTCACCGAACTTTGGAATATTTTTTAAATCTTAAACACGTAGTAGGGGTGTTGATCTATTAAGGTTTTCAATCCCTACTGAATTACAGATATTGCCTTGGTTCAATACCAACTGGCAATAATGTGTAATGTCGAACAGACCGTATCTTTTAAAACATCCATTTTGTAAGAGAGATGAAGCTACACAAGTACGCAGTACTGATAACATAACACCATCTCTTTTCTTCGCAATGATGGCTGTGAACACTTTAAAACGACTCCCATGTCTAAATCGGGGGGCAGGAGGGGTAATGTTTCTTATTTATGTGAAGCTTTTTCTTACGATGCCAGGATTGTCTGCAATATACTGTGATGTCGTAAGCAAAAGATTCACAATTCGACCGCAAAGTACAAAAAGATATGTGCAATCTTTGCAAAATTAATCGCGACTGTTTTCCATTACATATTTAAGGTTTTGCTAAAAATACATCTATTTTCTTAAGTTTTGTGCCGTCAAGCAAACGAACAGGTAACAATTAAACTTTGACTGTACCTTTTTTTCGACTGTAACATATCAGATTATAATCTACCGAAAAAAGAGGCATTAAATTGTAAGCAGTATGTTACGGTTCACAATCCATCGACAGTTTACAATCTCGCGAGATAGATTATAATCTAACGGTATTTACAATTTTACGGTGACAGATCTTTAAGAGCGGAACACTGTACTTTACGGTCGTTGATTTTTATCAGAGATATATTAAGTCGTGTTACTTATTTTAACCTATTTTAAAGCGTGGCTTATAGCTGAGCTAACACCATAATATTTGGATCTCTCCTGTTAAATATGTGATATATCAATAATTTAACAATAATCTCCCAAATGCGTGTGTGAGAAAAATGTGGAGTCAGTTTTACACGCTATGTATGTTTGTTATTATGGTTCGGTACGGAACGGTCAGTACCTTCCTTTACCTGACCCTCTTTCCTTATTTTTCTTTGTAAGAGGGGGATATAATGCAGGGCACTGACTGTACGTTTATCTCTTGTAGCTAAAGTTAATACAATCAAATAATTTTATTTAGGTATTTTTGTACTTAGAGCAAATGGTTTTAATATGTTAGATGCAAAACGTTTTAGACTTGTTGCCATGGTATTGTAGTATATTCTATAGCCGATTGTTTTTAACCAAAGCCTTGCTGAGGTAGATGTATAAATAGGACCAACTGTAACCCTTAAAAAGATTGATAGCAACCATAATTTGAATAAATGAATTGTATTGAAAATAATACATTTAATTTTCTTGTACACACGGCTACACATCAAGCTATACAAAACCAGTTAATCTTGGCCTCACTTTACTAGATCTTTTCGCACAATGAACGTTCAGATTATACTGGTTTTGTATAGCTTGATGTGTAGCCGTGTGTACAATGTTAATTGTAGAGATAATAGCAGCTGTTTAGTAAAATATAGATCAATTCTAGCTGTTCAGAATAATGTTTTATTTAATGTTAGTCACTGTTACTAAAAAAAACCTGTGTCAATGTTCTTTTCCAAATTAGTTGCATCTGCAATATAGGTCAACAACCTATTAATTAAATCCAGGGCTTTTACAGGAAACTGCAGCTTAATATTATGACGAAAGAAAAACAGTATTTTGGAACAGCTTGAATTACAATGATATATTATTATGTATGTGTTATGTTATGTAGAGAATCTGTATCTGTATCCCTTTGTGAACATTTGTCCTAAATAGCTATTTACAAAGAATCGAAACCGAATCGAATATGCCATTATGTCTATCTCGCTCGTTCTCGTAATGCTGAAAAAAGATAGACATATGAAATATTCGATTCGATTGTTTGCAAATATCAATGTTGATGCCGAGACTGACTGTGCATATACATTAATGTTTTTGACCTGTGTGTAACTGTGTATACGACTGGCGTGGTCAGATGTCAAGCTTGTTTTTCTCCTTTTTGAGCGTACTAGAAAAACTAGACATTCTTAAAATAGTTTTTTTAAGTAAGTTTACAAGGCAGGCATACAGAAGTGTGTCATCTTTATCATCTCTTCAAATGTCAACGCTTCCGTTCGTTCCGGGTACGATGGCACTCTGTTCTAATCTGTTCCTATATTATATAGGGACGAATTGGAACAAGTATTTTGTTTGAACTAACATTTTAGTAACTAGACTTGTTAATTTTTTAACATTGATATAATAAAACCCTAGATGCACAGTCTCGAACAAAACAAACAGTCGAAACTGTCGCCAAACACTCACCAATACACGCACTACTACATGTAGTTATCGTCACTATAAACATATTTTTTTTAGCAAATTCAAGCTTACGCAGATTCCTTTTACAATGCAGTTTTAAAAAGCAATATAAAAAGTATTTTGTACGACCGTGCAGAGACGCGAGCGACGCGAGACTATTTGAAATGAGTTCATTGTGAACTCATTTTAAGCGGACGGTTTTGAGACGCGGAGTGTGTATCTTGGGTTTTATTATATCAATGTTTTTTAACCTATATTTTTAATCATCTAGAGCTCGTGTGATACGTTTTACCAACACGATTGTTATTTTTTGCATGCATCTCAGTTGAGTGGTAGGTTTAGATATTTATAATCGTCTCTTGAGACCACCAGTATTAATATTATACAGTACAATAATGTGTGAATCTTATGTTGCTAAGTCTCCTTATAATATGCTTTAGGGCGACCGCTAAAACTCGCGCTGGTGCTCTGTCAAATATATTACATAGGTACTTAAAAAACTGGATATACGCATCCGCAGCGTATACACCTTCTATTTTTTTACCCGACTGCGGCTAAGCCCAAAAGGAGGGTTATGTGTTTGATGTGTTTTTTAATACAGAAACACGAGCTTGCACCCACACTGGCGCCTTTTCTAGCGGACGTAGAAACATCTGACCACGCCAAGTAAAAGTCAGTACCGTAAAACGGGGTGAATAGAAACGCAGGGGTGAATGGAACTACAGGTTGTTCGAAAAGGACACAAAGGGCTAAGAAGGAACATGTGTGGTTTTTAGTCAGTAGAAGACTAACTCCTACCGCTCTACCCAGAGCGGGAGGAGTCATTTGATGATTTCCCACAGAAACAACACTTTGAGTGGGATTTTAACGATGAATTTAAATTGTATGTTGCCAAAAAAGTACCCAAATAATAAAGTAAAATTAAGCAAACAAAAGAGACTACTTGTTGGTAACCTATCAAAATAATTCAATGTTAAAATCCCTTCCAAACTTTTGTCTCTATTTACCTCTTATTTTTGTGGATGGGAAATTATCAAATGACCAGTGTCAGACTTGTACTGACTCAGACCCATCCATGTTCCTATTGTTGTTCGTGTGAACCCTTTCCATAATTTATCTATTCACCCCTGCGTTTCTATTTACCCAGTTTTACTGTAGGGCTTCGTTTATCTTACGTATATTTCGATTAAAAGTACAAATTATTGATTGCAACTAAGACCCCAATACTGGTGCTTGTTCCGAGGTCGCCTCGGGCTAAGCCCGTGCCTCAACCAGTGACATGCCTCGTTTGCCTCAATTCGAGCATTTGTTTTATTCCTAAAGGTGCAACTTGATTGCTGCCGAGATCGACCGACCCTTTGTGCCTATTGGCCTTGTTCTGTTCTGTCTCCTGCTGACATGAAGGGAAGTGGAAATTGTTTTTTTTTCCTATTCCTCCGCTATTCTTTTCTGATAAATTTCGTTGCGGGATCCAAGACAGTTAAATTGTTTCTCTGGGACTTCGTCGAGCTTCATTGTCTCGGCGTTTTTCTGGTGGTTGCCACTGTTGATTCTGGCGCACAGGAGTTTAGTGGTTTGGGAATAGTGTGGCGGGCTTGTTCAGATCGACAACGTCAACGTTTATATATGGTTCTTTCATGTTTTGAAGATGTCAACAGGGGGTCTAAAATAGATATATATAGATAGAAAAAATAGATCATAGTAGGAAAATTCATATTATCTAAAGTGGTCAGTTTAGGCACTCTGGTCGGTGTCTATCGATGAGTCTAGTTGCACCTTAAGTCATGTGTGAGCCTTGTTTTATATAATTTATGAATTGGTAATTCTATTTGACTTGTTGTGAAAGATTCCTATTGGTTTTGTTGTACATATTTTTTGTGATAACTGGTTCGTTTTTCTTTTCCTAAATTAAATTATCTTAAGTTTATTGTTGTTTTATTTAAGATCTCTTTATTCTCCGATTACATAAGATTGTCTAATTTATGAACTGCCTCAGTGGTCGCAAGCGTGACTGCCTCGGTTCGATTCAGTAGCAGCCACGGGTCTGGTCTTGTGCCCGGTTGATGGCAATAGGCTCGCCCCCTATTACATGGGAGTTGGGACTTAAGCATGACAATAGAACTAGTGGGAAAAAAAATCCCACTAGTTTTATCGTAGGACTGTGCAGTAGAACTAGTGGGAATGATCCTAATTAGTTCGTAAAAGTTATACGTACATTAAATTACTTGATTTTATTATGTTTTTTGCGTTTTATTCCTTTATTCAGATTTGATGATATTTTTTAGAAAGTGGAACTAATGAGAATGATGTTGATTAACTTTAGTTTCTCTAGTTCCATGGGACTACTACGGTGGAACTAGTGAGACGAGTTCGATTAAGTTTTGTTTCATTTGTTCCATTATCAAAGTGCATGGAACTACTGAGAAAAAAAAGTCTCCTAATGAGAATGATCCGGATGTACTATTAAGTATATCTCTGCGTAATCTCTGATTACAGGCGTGATGTTATTTTTTCAATATAATTTTGTGTTCCGTATGATTAAGTTGAATTCAGTAACACTAAAAACACTTTTAGTACCTACTGACACCTAAAAGAGCAATTTTATCAATAAACAATAAATCATCTTCAATATGAAGCAACCAGACTTCCCTGAAGTATGTCGTCGAAATAATCAGCTCATTCGATAATTATGTCACTCCCTGCATTCCACGATTACTTGCCATTCTAATTTCATTCATAGCTTCATAGCTATAAGGGCGTACTCGTTTTTAGTGCGGGTAACTAATGAATGGGGTAGATTTATGAGTCTAGTAGTAGTTCAATGCGTAGTGGCTCGTGTTGCAGGTTATCTCTGGTTAATTGACGTCTGGTATTGCGTATTTAGTTCAAGTAGAAAATGCACCGATATATTAAACAGCTTTTGAAGTTGTTATATCGGTTCCTGTCGGGGCTCGGGTTGTTCAAAAGAGTTACCGCGGCCCCGGATACAAAGGGCTAAGAAGGAACATGGATGGGTTTATAGTCAGTAGAAGTCTGACACTCCCTTCCGCTCCGCCCAGAGCGGGAAGAGTCATTTGATGATTTCCCACCGCCCAAATAAAATAAAAAAGCAGTTACCTATAAGTATTGCATTTTCAGTGCAGAATAAAGAGCAGGTTTTATTAAAGCAACAACCGATCCTGGATTTTTGTTTTATAAGCCAAATTGTCGGCCTGCCTCGATGACAAGCAGTCATCGAGATTGTGATATGGCACAAAAGTACTCTTTTAACCAACCCTGTGGGGATCACCAAAACTAACCCATAAGATTGTCGGCATTTTTTTGCAATTCACAATTACACCCAGGAAATATGGCACATGATTTTTTTTTCCATTGACCATGCTAGGTGGTCACCGTGATGAAACCCAAAGATAGTTTCATAACTGATCCAACGGTAGACATTTTTTTTTTTGGAGGGTGCGAATGCATCAAATTACTCCTCCCGCTCTGGCCAGCAGACTTCTACTGACTAAAAACCACCCATGTTCCTTCTTAGCCCTTTGTGTCGAGGCCGCGGTATCTCTTTCGAGCAACCCGCAGACCGGCAGGAACCGAACAGCTTCAGAAGCTGTTATATCGGTGCTCACAAAAAAACATTTATTTTTATCTTTCTCATTGTTTAACAAATTGCAAGTAATTTATATTATCTTAAAAGGTGATGATTAATATAAATGTTGAGAGGGGTCAGGGTTATCAAAACAATATAATTACCGGGTGGTAATTATTTTTTATTGATGTTTTACTTTTGTTATTGAGTATTGAATCGTGCAACATTGGTACAAGAAGTTCATTTCAAACAAATAAAAACATGTATAACATTACTAGTACATTTATTTTGACACATAATTATACCTAACAAACAAGTATACATAATCAAAATTAATATCACATCAGAAAATACAAAGCTAACAATTAAGCCTACAAAATAATTTACAAAAACGTTAAAAAAGTCGTATAGAAAAATAAATGACGCCACTTAAACACCTTTGGCAACACGATTTTACCAAACCTACTAATTTCCAACATCCTTACTAAGAACTTAGCGAGTTATGTCCTTTGTTTTCATTAGCTCCCGGAATTAATAAGCGTGAAGTAAAGTTAGCCATTTCCATTTGTTTACTTAAAGTTAAAGTTACTATTGATTCATGGTTGTAACTTTAGCATAATCAGAGTTTAATGACCCCACTGGTGGGATACAGGTCCCCTCACCAAACGTTTTGAGAGCAGTGGTGTTGGTTACACTAATGCCTGGCAAGGTTCGAACTCTCGACTAACAATTAAAAGTCCACTGAGCCACTACTGGGCCTGAGTGTAACTTTACTTCGCGCATTAATAAGGGGGTAGGAATTTGTCATAGATAATGTTTTTTCCTTTCAGAATAGCGTGCCAATTCTTCAAGTAAAAGTATTTTTTTTAAGTCAGAATTAGAGATATGCCTGGTGGCAATATTGCCACTACCGGTAAAATGCCAAAATTGCCAAGCAGCATTGGAAATATTGCCAAAGTTGCCGGTCAATGTAGATTAGGGCCTATACATGCTAATTATAAGTGTATTACATAGTTTCCGTACTTAATTTGAGTTATAATTAAGAAATATTCCCCAAATATTTCCACTCCCGGCAATCTTTCCACCAAAATTCCTCCTTCGGGCAATATTACCGGCAACGGCACATCTCTAGTCAAAATGTCACATAGTTTACCAGTTCTCATTGCTTATTTAGTAGACAATAGTATGCTGTCAATAGAGTTGCGTTTTCTCTAATTTTAACACGCTTTTATAAGCTAAACCTTTAAGTGTGTAAAAAATCTAAGAAGTTAAATTGACCCTCTTCCCGGTTTCCGATTAAGCTGAACTTTGTATACATGTTTAGTTTGGATCACAATCATAGATAACAGAAACAACAGGAGATATGCCCTTTATCCGAAAATGTATAGGAACCTGTGTCGTCAGTTCACACACGCAGAGCAGTAAAAACAATAGATATACGCTGTCGCGCACACATCCGCATTTCTTAAAACATCACGTACTACACAATCAATTATAAACCTTATCCCTTCAGACACAGCGTGTATTTGCCATGCACCGTACAATTTACATAGTACATTTTGTTTTACGTTGACACTAGTGATTGACTAAATCAAAAAGTTATCGATTCTTCTATTTATTCTTCTACTAAAGTTTTTATGGGGTACTGAAAATAAAATAAATAAAAAACGATAAAATACACTTATATTTTTCATACAATATTTTTTTAAATTTTATCGGTTATTTAATGCCCGAATGCTGAAGTTCCTAGTTACCTATATTCCCATTAGCTACTGATTTAATAAAAGATAACTCGAGTAATCAATGAATATTACCTATTTATTCAGTCATTAGTAAGCAATAAAAAGTACTTACATTCTATTTTCAGTATTGTTTACAATAATAAGAAAGCGTAATAATACAAGCGTTGTTATTTGTATCTATATTAACTTTTACTAGCTGATACCCGCGGTTTTTTTCCGCGTGAATGTCGATTATCGCGACTAAAAGTAATGTTTTAATCTCCCACTTTCAAGCCCTTTTTTATTTTGGAGGTTGGGAAATCATCAAATGACTCCTCCCACTCTGGGCAGAACGTTAAGGAGTGTAAGACTTCTACTGACTAAAAACCACCCATGTTCCTTGTTAGCCCTTTGTGTTGAAGCCGCGGTATCTCTTTCAACCCCTTACAACCCTTTTTTCGCGCTAAAAAGTAGGCTATATCCTTTCTCAGGCTATATATTATTATATATGTACCAAATTTCATTTAAATCGGTTCAGTAGTTTTGGCGTGAAAGCTCGACAGTCAGACATACTGACAGTTACTTTCGCATAATATATAATATTAGTAAGGATAATATTAAGGATTAGTCAATACATAATTATTTTAAGTAGTAGTAAAGAATATTGGTTTATCTTATCTACATTTACGACAACTCTCAGTAATGCCATAAAATACGCAGTTCCTTACACTATAGTAACAAATTGTGTCTACAATAATAAATTGTATCATGCATAGTCGTACTAAGCAGGATCATCGTATAAAATATCGACAACCACAAACATCACATCTCTAGCTCTCAAAAACTGACAGCGGTCACTTTTCGAAAATATTGTGTGAGTGAGAGCATCAGTAAAACACCTATCCATTGCGCTATTAGATCAGCCGATTCACTGGTCGATTTGTACTAAGCAAGCAATGGTTTTTGTTCCTATTGAAAACAATTGATTTGGTTTTTCATCATGTTTCTCGTACCACGAAGTAATGTTTTAATGAATTTAATATGAAAAACATTAATGTTATAGACCTTACGTGTGAAATGAGATACCATCTTTCGTGTAATTCACAATACAGCTATTATTTTCACAAACATTCACTGAACAACGCGGCATTTTGTAAAAAATCACGAGCAGTGAAGACGTCGCAAGTTGACATTCGACTCATTATTGAAAGTGGCATCAGGCCGCGTCGCGGCCATATGAGTTCGCATGTACCACGCCTCCTTGCCATATCTCCTGTTGTTTCTGTTATCTATGATCACAATCTATGGTAAGCTAAGTGACGTCATTCTAAATCTTATGGATGGCATACTAGTTATTTTTTTATGAATTGCCATGATATGGGCATCAAAAACGCTAATAAGAAGACGATAAATAAAATGACGTCACTCAAAAGCGTGCTTTTTAGTTTGTTTTAGAGTATATTAAATTTTATTACACAATAACAAAATGCACTGAAAAGAACGATTTAATACCAATTTAAAGAATTCGAAAAACAATTTTGTTTGAAAAAGCAAAAATAACCAAGTATTAGTTGATCTTAAATCTAATCCAATAAATATATTTTTATGTATTTTAACAAGTTGATTAAAATACTGTAACATCACAATAATAGTTTTTTTGGGAACATTTTAGAATAAGTTTTATTTTTTAACGTCGAGACACTTCGAATTTTAAAATGTCATAATATTCTGCGTATTTAAAAACTAACGTACTACCAAGAATAAGTTTTATAACAAAAAACTAAGTTTTGTGGTTCACCGGAGTAAGCAATGGTAACATATTGAGCAGTTAGAATGTGGTGTGTGTCATTCCTTTACTTCATTCAAAACTTATGTCTTGTTGCAAGTACGCCAGTATATCAAGAAAACTGCCAAATTTGCCTTATCAACATTGAACCTTAATGCTTTAGCGCTAAAGTTGAAAATCTATTAAAGAAATTTGACAGATCGTAGTAGCTTGGTACAACATTCGACTCTAAAGCATTGTTCACACCAAACGTATTGTCCGCCGTTTGGTGTGAACGATGCCCAACTAATATCATCCAGTAATAATTCTATGAAAATGCACGTTTAAGAAAATCCACATTAAAAACTAAAGCAACAAAGTTTTTATAAGATCTTAGTTTACTTTCTATACAGGTACATAAAATTATAATAAGTAAGTATAACGTTACATAATTTGTTACATTTTAACGAACTAATACGATGTTGTTGTAAATAATAATAAAATTACACCTTCGTAAATTAATAACAATAAGATAACGAAGATGTAATTTAACCAAATGGGTTGCGTGTTGCACGAACCTGAGATTGGGTCGAAAGTTCGAAACGGTTTAAACCGGCTACAGATGCTGAACAACGTGCTTTGAATCATAGCAAGATAAAAAATATGAATTACGTTACTATTCAAAAAATGGTCACAATGTGACAATTCATAATCTTAACTGCGTCTGACACAATTTTAAAAATTGGATTCATATTATGAAAGCCCCCCAGTACTATCTATTAAGTTTTGGTGATAGGAGCCGCGTCTATCCGCAATAGGAGATCGGACTGGGTCAAAATAATATGATTCTGTTTAGTCCGTAAGTTAGATTATCGAAAAATATTGAATACGTATTTTTTGTTTCATAAAATCATTAAAAAATTACGAAGATAAAACGCGTCAAAGATCATGGAGTGGGGCTGGAAACGTCACTTGTAGGTACAAAATGTACTATCATATGAGGTCACACGAGTTTTCGAAGCACTGTATCGTCTTCATTTTTTGTTTACGTGAAAAAAGAAAAAATACGTGTCCAATATTTTTTGGAAATCTATCTGACGGACTAATTAGTTTTTTTATGTCCGATCCCCTATTCTTCCGCACCGATAATGGAATATTCTTATAATTATCATCATCCACAGCCTGAATTCACCTACTGCTGGGTAGACCTCTCTGTTGTTATGCCAATCTCAACGGTCCAGTGCCAACGTTTTTCAACGTTTAAATATAATATACTCTTAACTAAAATTGTTCTATTTAATCTAGATATTGTTTAAATTTACTGTAGCTAACAATGTCATATGAATCTCTGATTATTATAAATATTTACGTAATAAGAACATTATTTTGTCAAGAAAGAAAGAATATTTTATTAATAATAAGTCTACATTATATTTTTTGATTTTTCCATAGAAGCTGTATGACAATTTGAGAATTAATTTCATTTTAAAAACAAAATTTTATCAAATAATGTTAGTTATTTCAACTTAATTAATGATTATTTTTCGACTAAGTCTCGGCCGTATAAGATTTGACGTTAGATTTATCTAAGAATTATACAAAAATAAATTATACTACAAAACATGCCAACTAGAGTTTGTTAGCATTTTAAGTCATGTGCTAATGCTAACCCCTGGTTTCCTTAAAACAGGCTATTTAATGTCTACCGTGATTACATGACTGAAATAAACCAATCATAATCGTCATAATAAGATTCCAACAAAACTGGCTAAAAAGCGTAGGTCATCTGCTATTTATAAGTTCACCAGAAAAATCATAATTAATAGGATAATTGATAAATTCTGTTTGTTTTAAATTCAAATATTTCTTCTAATACTTTGTAGTTCTATATATTTTGAGCTAAACACAACATCTAGATGATTTAAGTAAATATTTTAATTGTTCACTACTACAACATGAGCCTGTCTTATAAGGGTATATTAACGACAGGTTTTAGCACAAAATTCCGTCCCTTACTTAAATTAAGGCCGAATTTCACCGAAAAAATTAAACACGGTCAGATGTCATTGTCAATTTTCCTTATCGTGTTTGCGTTGGTGAAATTCGGCCTAAGTCAAGTCCTTCATTTCCTAAACATCACATTGGTACACACCCTGAAATCGCGACGTAATTAAAATAATAATTTATTTACGCGCTCACCCTTATTTTTAAAAATACATTAATCAGTATACAACTATACAGTCATGTGCAAAAAGATTACCACCAGATATATTGAGGCCCGTTTGCACAAAACCATAGAGCGTTAAACGCTAAATATATTTAAAATATCATTATGTGCCTGTGTAGCTGTCTGTTATATTCAAACAATTGACAGAACCAGACAAAATAAATGTTAAAATACTTGTAACGACAAATTGTGTTATATGATTTGTGGTGTATGCGAAATCCAACAATCTTCTTCTCGGATCGATGACCCCGATTCTGTCTAAGCAGTATTTAGCGACCTGGACAACTCTGTTAGCTGGTAGTTAGTTGTCCACGACGGGCCATTTAAATAAAGTACCTATTAAATGTCTTTAGATCGAAATTCCAGCTAAGAATACACCCATAAATAAACCTTTTTGCACATGCCAGTATAAAATGATATGTAGACCAATATAATTGAGAATGTAATTCGTCACATTTCACCCTTCCAGCAGTTTATTCACTATTAGTGAACCTCGCAGGCCGGTTACTGCCCTGCTTATACCTGCGGACCAGCACATACGTGATGCCTGACACTGCAAGTATCACAGGAACTCCAAGACCGATGGCTATGATGATGATCACGAAGAGGGAGAAGTTTTCCACAGGCGGTACTCCATAGCCTATTGTGAATGACCTGAAGTTCGAGAAAAAGGGCACATTTAAATACGAGTTTTTATTTTCACAAAATTTCTATGTGATTCATACAACGCTGAATAGAAACGTTCGCTAGTCGACGCTACGAATATAAGAGAATTCCGCCAATAAAAATAAACACGAATTATGTAAGGATCGTGGCGTTCTGCAGATTCTGCCTACCCCCATGGGAAAAAGCCGTGTAATTTTTGGAAATAAACACTACCTATCCATCTAAAGTGACTTCAAGAGTTTCAAGAAATTTGAACACTGACAGCTCTTGAACACGGTTTGACATGCTGATCGCTTTCATCATTATTGGTGAAGCTCGTTCACAGAAAGACAATAAGCTTTTTTTATGAACTTTAGTAAAAAGCCTATACTGCAGCAGATTGTAACTGAACTGCTTTATATGACCCCCGAATGGGGTAATTTTGCAAAATATAGTACTATCTTTACTCACCAAGAAGTATAGTTGTGTTGCCTATAGAATCCGTCGCCGGGAAGACCGAACGATATGTACATGCCCTGAACAAGCAGGTTGTCAGTGTCATAGTCTTGGAAGAAGTTGTGCAGAGTACCAAAATCTGGTATCTCTGATCTGTGGACAAAAATACGTAAAACATTAGAATCCCATCCACGGACTGACCTCGACATGCGTTGCTTAACCTTCTTAACGTGTGGCTATTATTACATAATGAACCCTTCAAAAATACTCAAATTTATAAAAAAAAAAAAAAAATCGTGTGGCACTCGGAGACTGCCGCGGTAAATCTATTGCATAGCATTTTTTATCAACATATGCAATAATAGGTATAAATAATTAGGTACTAATAGTGTAATTACACACCAAAATAATTATTCATTCAAAAAATTTGAACAAAAATAACGATATTAAGAGTTTGATCTTCGAATTTCGCGCAATGTACATTATGTAGATCAAAACTAACCTTCATAGACTAACTAAGCTAGTAAGAAACTCTATGACAGAAAATTTAAAAGAAAAAGTATTGACAGCCTGACGTAAGTGTCATAACATTGAAAATTATTTATTTTATTTTAGATATTTTATAAGAAAACGAATCGTTTTAGACCGATTCGCAGAATAGTAATGCAAAAACCAATAAAACTTATGATAGATGCGTACTAATAATAAAATGAATGTTTATAGAGTACTCACTCCTCACTCATTTTCTTTCACTATTTTTTCGTGACTTTCTTCATTAATAAATGCACTTTGTTTATTCATATTTAAAACACTTTGTACACAAATTATACGAGTAAGAATATTTTAGAAGGAGAAAGCAGAGAGACAAACAATTATTTAATTTGACAACCTCAGTTGACAACCTTGTTATTTTCCGTAACCATAGCAACCTGGTTGAATCTTGAATGCTGAATATTTTTGTTAGGAAATCTCTGGATTCGCTCTCCACGCTCAACTCAACTCAAGGCCCGCGATAGAATCTATGCAATAGATTAAAAACAACACGTTTATCTTAGAAAGACAAACTAGTTGCAAGTGAAAATACAGATCGTAGGAGAAAATCACTTTAAAATGAAATGAGAACCTCCTCCTTTTTGGGAAGTTGGTTAAAAAAATTCACAAAATGAAAATCACAAAAGTTGCTTCGTTTATACCATATTGATGCTAGTGACTGTACACTTAATGACAATAGAGCTATTACAACTAAATTATTTAGAGGCGCGCCGTTTATTCATTTCACGTTAATTCTGAATCGAGTGAACCTTAGTTTGCTAATGTTCACACCGGACAGAACTGTATGAAACCGCCGTCGTTTAACTGTACATTTACAATGGATAACTGGTCACAATATTTACCCGGTAAAGTTGCTGGTATAAGCGTTGGTGGAGGAGGAGACACTGCGCTCTGGTTCCGTGTAGGACACCGGACGGAACTGTATGAACCCGCCGTCGTTGGAGTGGCTGGACTTGGGCGTCCGGATCTCAGATATCTGTTGAGTAAAGCAAACAATTTAAATATATTTTTAATTGAAGAAACGTGGGACAAACAAACCTTGGAAAAACATAGTATGTAGTAGGATCTCATTGAAATTGGGACGACTTTTATTAGGGCCATTGGTTCTTGATTTCTCTTCGCCTCCGTGTCGGATTTGCGTCCCATAGGAATATGCGAGAAAAATGAACAGAGAATGCACCTGTGCCTGCGCACACACTTGTGCACTAATTATCTCACGCGCTTATATGGCTAATCTCAGCTAAGATTCGCCGCCGTGATCAAAAACGGTCAGGAGGACTATATATATTTACAGATTACAGAATACACTTCTCTCCTCGTTATATGATATTTATTCTCACCTCAAAAACTCCAGGAGTATGCTCATCATCCAAGCTCTTCCTCATGTTATAAACCAAAGTATCAGTCCTAGGGTCCGAGCTGACGATGGTAAAGTGGACCGCGAAACGTGACGCGTTGTAGTCACTCGACGTTGTCAGGTCTATGAGGCTGACGTCGACCAGTGAGGAGTTGGCTGTATGGATCAGGTGAGGCAGTTCTACCGCGTAGTCTTTGAAGGGTAGGAAGTTCAGCTGTTGGGGTGAAGAGATGGGTCAGATTTATAAGTTAGTATAGCTGCCTAAACCTACTTACGACCTTTTCTCCGACTCTCTTCTCTCTATACAAAAAATCTGTCGAGCCGTTTCGGAGGAGTGTGCATGACCACAAAAACAGTGACACGAGATTTTCATAGGTATTATTAAATTTATTATGCAACCAACCGATTCAGTGTTGATAAGTGTGGTGACTCCCCGAATTCCCGCCCCATTCTGGGATATTTTTATCAGGAATTACTCGACGATTAAAGTGACTGACGAACATGACTAAGGCTGAGGCTACAGTAGGCAGCGATTTGCGATGCGACTAGAAGAGCGAAGAGAAAATAGAGAAAAAAAAGCGATGTACGGTGTAGCCATATACGTGAGCATTCCTTTACTTGATTTAATCGCTCATGTGTCGCAGGTCGCGTCGCGGCCTAATGTAGCCTCAGCCTAAGAGCTAAGACTCTGCCTTGGAGTGTAAATGTGGAGCTGTTCTACAAACAATGAGGCACATAAATATCGTATCCTGAGTATCCTGTTGTTTGTTCACTACAGGAACTGATGGACGCTACCGATAGTACCAAACTAGTAGATCAGTTCTGGGGGTCTATAATAAAATGGCTAGTTTAGCAGAATGATATAGGATAATAACCAGTGTTTCTAGGCTTAAGAATGTGTTGGTGAAGAGATTTTTTTACGGGTGAGTAGGTAATTGTTTTGTATCTGTATGGTTTTTGTTTTTTTTTAGTTTGCTTGTTTTATCAATCCTGCTTGGTTTCCTAATTTATGTTGTAGCTATATAATAATTACTTTCTTTTTGTTGTTTTTTGTTTCATGTAATTATTTGTGGAGACTTTTAAATGGCCTTCCAATTCCTATTTATTAAGAATACTGTTTGTATTAGCTGTAAGTTTCCCGAAGAGAATAAAATAAAATAATGTGAATTGCGTTAAAAATCATAAAACGGTCCCAAAGTGACAATTCATAATAATAACTGCGGCAGTGACCATTTTAAGAATTTTAACGCAATTTATATTAATATCCTATTATGATTCTGCTGAAGTGGCCAATTTAGGTCCCCTGGGCCTGCAAATTTCGTTAATAGATTTTCAGCTTTATTTCAACGGCATAAGGTTGAAAATCTATTAAAGAAATTTGACATCGATAAGACTTTGCGACAGATTTTTAACGATATTTAGTGTAGAGACTGCCGGCCCTGGTCCTACACAATTTGATTGCTATCTACACGCTAAGAAGAAGAAGAACACAACTTACTTTCATCTCAACAGTGCCATCCTGGTTCCAGAGACCTTTGAAGGTTCCTCGCATGCGCAGTATGACTTCCTTGTCAGTTATGGTACTGCCCACACGTTGCCAAGTGATGTATCGCAACGGTAGCGTCCTCTGGGGGGACTTGTTGTCGATCTGTGCGTTGTTCTGGAGGTCATTGTATTCTTGCAGCTGAAACAATGGGGCTTATGTTATTTTAAGTTATTTATCTCGTTTTAGAGTAGGTTTAGATCATAGGTTTAGATGGTTTGGTCATGTGGAGAGGATGAGTAAAAGGCGTACAACTGGCTTGCGTGACTAGATATTGTATGAATGTGGAGAATTATGAGGTAAAAGGAGTATGTAAGATCGTAGCCTGACTGGCCTGTTGGTCTAGTGGTTAGTGACCCTAACTGCTATGCCGGAGGTCGTGGGTTCGATTCCCACCCAGGACAAATGTTTGTGTGATGAGCACGATCATTTGTTCTGTGTCTGGGTGTAATTTATCTATAATATGTATGTATTTAGAAATATATAAGTATGTTTATCAGTTGTCTAGTACCCATAACACAAGCTCTGCTTAGCTTGGGACTAGATGGCGTTGTGTGATAGTTGTGGAATATTATTATTATTATAGCAGGTGGTGTTCTGTGGTTTCTGCCTAACCCCATTTATTTATTTATATTTATTTATTACATTTAGTACAGTAAAAGCCATTAAAACTAAATTAACTAATCCTTTTATTCGGTCTTCTCGCAAAACCACAAGCATTCTAACATTATCGTCTTTCATTCATCAGCAAACAAATCCAATTCAGGGTTGGTCTCCACGAGCGCGTTGAGCATCGTTAGCATACGCGGTATAGGGGAGTTGGACCGAGCCACAGTGCGACAAAATGAGACATTAAACAATTTATGCTTTCTAGAGCGATTATATTTGGAACAAATAATTGACACAGCTCCGCATGTAAATCTGAGGCGTCGGTGACCATGTATGATTTAATACGCTGTTGTTATTTGGTCAACAGCCCGACTAACTTTAAGGGAATTAAAAATTAAACATCCTAAAAGGAATTTAGTAGGATACATAATTACATATAGGGATAGTATCCAAACACTCGTTTGTAGAGGTACCTGTGAGAAAAGCTCTTTGCACCTTTTCCAGCATGAGCATACAGGTAACCTCGTGACTACTCGTGATGATTCCACACACAAGCGCTGGTTTCAAGCTTGCACCGATCTAATGCGTTGAACAAAAGGCTAATAACTGCCTGGTTATTAAAACCTTGACAGTTACGTCAAACAAAACCTAAGCGTCGGTGTTCATGCCAACCGCTGGCGCCACCTATCACCGGCGCGCCGAACTTGGTGATCGCTGAGCATTCACGCTGGCACAGGGGTTCATACATTCATCACCACCACCAGGCGGAGCCAGTGTCGCGCGGCCCCTTCCACGGATTGCAACATCGCTAGCTCACCGCAGCTATAAAAACTTTTTGTTTGTATAGAATCAGTCCTTTTTTACCTTCTCTCTTCCTTCAAGTCACATCCATCATCCTTTACAGACCCCCGCCATGGCCATGGCGGTCCAATCCATCCACGCAGTCTGTAATTATTTAATTTTAATTTGAAGGAAAACAATATACGTCTCAAATCATCACGCCTTATTCAATTTTTACACCGACGGAACAACTGATCCCCAACATTTTGGTCCTACGAGACGGATCTACAAGAATACCAGCCGGAAGAAGACTCCACATACACGGTGCCGACCACGTTGCCGGCACGTTGCGGACTTTGACTCGGACTGGAGCCGGGCGCTGAAGACAATAGCTGGCTGTGAAGACGATCGACCGAGTGCAGCGATCATCACGATCGACCGAGTGCAGCGATCATCACAGCTGGTCCAGTGACCCAGCAATAACTTCATACAAGAGGAAGAGGCAAAGGCGTAAGAAACGTAACGGTCAGGTCTCTGTTCCGTCCCGTCAATCCCACCCATCACATCCATATAGTTGCGATTTGTGTTAAAGCTGTGTTTCGTTTCAGTTCACGCGAGTGTGGCAGCCACGTGGACCAGGTGATATTTGCATGTGAGTAACCACACCACATCACACCACACCACATAACGCTCATCCATATTCCGTCAGAATGTCGGTCAAGGCAGTGGACGAAGTTCTTTCCGAATTAAAGAAACGTAGGGGTAACATCAAGGGTCGGTTAACCCAGTTTAAAAATTACGTGGAATCGTTCGCGGGAGCTCACTTAACAAGCTTACAAACAGCTGAGTTAACTTTACGTGTTCAAGCCGCGAGTGAATTATACGATAAATTCGACAACGTAGAAAATGAACTCGAACTACTCCTTCCGGAATCCGAAACAAACGCGAATCTACAATACATAGAAGCATTAGAAGATATTTATTTTACGGCAATAGCCACTGCAAAGTGTTTAATTAAAAACGCGGAAATTACAAGTCGACTTCCAATTGCATCGGAACCACGTGTCAATATTAAATTACCAGACATAAAATTACCTGCCTTCGATGGAGCCTATGATCACTGGCTAGAATTTAAACATTCATACGTAACCATGATTCACAATCGTTCCGATCTAGACGAAATTCAAAAATTCCATTATTTACGCTCAGCACTTAGTGGAAGCGCGTTACAGGTGATAGCAGCTTTGGAATTCAGCCCAGCCAACTACGTTCACGCCTGGGAGTTACTAGAAAACCGTTATCACAACGAGAGGTTATTAATCAATAATCACGTAAAAGCGTTGCATAATATTCAATCATTAAAACAAGAATCGCCATCGCAAATAAGGAAATTAATCGATACTATTTTACGTAACCTGCGCGCTTTAAACTCACTGAATGAACCCACAGTTAATTGGGATACATTAATAATATATTTAGTGGTCAGTAAGCTGGATTCGTCTACGGAACGTGAGTGGGAAAGCCACATCGGTGCCACGTGTTTGGGTTCACGAGAGAAAATAAAACTTAGCGATTTAATAACGTTCCTCCGAAGTCGAGCGGACACGTTGGAAATGATCGGCACTAGCCACATAAAGGAAAAAACACCTCATAGCGATTTTAAACATCAAAACGTGAACGAAAAACGTAATTCACATCGAGTACACAGTTACTCTGCGACTAAAGCGGCACGTTTTAATAATTTCCGTGGTGCTACAAATAAACAATGGGAGTTACCCAAGTGTGTCCTGTGCGATAGGGAACACTCATTATACGCGTGTACAGCCTTTCTTAACATGTCCGTGAGAGACAGAATTAAATTTGTTAGCGATAACAAGGTATGTGCAAATTGCCTGCGAACCGGTCACGCGCTAAGTCAATGTAAATACGGGTCGTGTAAACAGTGTTCAAACAAACATAACAGCCTGTTGCACTTAGACGAGAGGGGTAACAGCGCGTGTGATCGTGCGCCGGCAAGCGGAGCACTCGAACAAGCTCACAGTCTAGCTACATCAACGTTACGTTCGGACGACTCGAGCCATACAGTCATGTGTGAAGCAAACACTACCGGATTTAAATTAATAAGTACTGTTTTGCTCTCTACGGCGTTAATTGAAGTAGCTGACAATAATAACGTGTATCATACGGCCCGCGCGCTCTTAGATAACGGAAGCCAGAACTGTTTCATAACAGAAAAATTAGCAAAAAAAATAAATGCGTTATATATACAGTCCACTATTCAAATATCGGGTGTGGGACAGTCAGTCTCGCAATCACAGCATTCATGTGACGTCACAATACGTTCAAAATTAAGCGATTTCAATACCAAGCTTCGCTGTTTAATCTTGCCATGCATAACATCCAGTTTGCCTACGATAAACATCGAAGCCGGTAATATATATATACCTGAGTTCTTACAATTAGCAGATCCGACGTTTAACGTAAGTTCAGAAATTGACTTGTTGATCGGCGCGGATAGATTTTGGGATCTTCTAGAAACAGACAAAATACGTCTAGCAAGTGGCCCATTCCTACAAAATTCAAAATTAGGATGGTTATTGTCCGGTCCTGTGCTCGCGAGGAGCCCAAAACCTGCTCACGTTCATTGCCACTTCAGTCAGGAAATCAATAAACAACTCCGGCTGTTTTGGGAACTCGAAAACATTCCTTCATCATCATGCGTACCCTTAACAGATGATGAACGCACTTGCGAAAATTTATTCAATAACACAACAAAACGCGTTGAAAAGGGTAGATTTTCGGTTCGTATACCGCTGAGAGAACCACCAGATGTGTTGAGTGATTCTTATACGTCCGCGACGAAACGATTTTTGACCTTGGAGCGTAAACTCGATCGTTTGCCCGAGTTTAAACATTTATATTCTAACTTCATGCGTGAATACAATGATTTAGGTCATATGTCCAAGTTAGAAACTTGTAGTCAACCAAACTATTACCTTCCACATCATGGTATTGTTAGAGAATCTAGTTCAACAACAAAACTACGCGTTGTATTTGATGCTAGTGCCGTCACTAGCTCGAATAAATCGTTAAATGATATTCAGTACCCGGGACCCGCGTTACAAAACGATATTTTCTCGATTTTGTTACGATTCAGACAATATAAATACGTAGCTTGTGCAGACGTGGAGAAAATGTTTCGTCAAGTTCTTCTCCAGCATGACCAAAGGTCACTGCAATTAATATTGTGGCGGGATAACCCTTCAGATCCATTAGATACATATCAACTGAATACAGTCACGTACGGAACTGCGTCAGCACCATATTTAAGTATGCGCTGTATTAGACAGTTAGCTTTAGAATGCGATGATGACGTCATCGCTCGCGTCATCACGGAGGACATATTCGTGTACGGTCCATCCTACTTACATAATAAATTAAATCATAAAAAAAAAAAAAAACGAAAGAGATACCGCGGCCTCGACACAAAGGGCTAAGAAGTAACATGGGTGGTTTTAGCCAATATTCAGCACGAAGACATATTCAAATTCGATAAATACATTTCATTCACTAAACTTGTACGGGTAGGTAGCTATGTACTTAGATTCATAAATAACTTAAGCCTCAGGCGGGCGGACCGCGCCAAGCGACAAACCGGTTTCTTATCAGTAAACGAGTTGGACGCCGCGCTGAGAATGTTAATTATACTCGTGCAAAGGATTTCTTTTCCAGATATTTTGAATAACTTATTGGCTCAAATTCCTATCAAGCGAAAATGTAAACAATTTAACCGGATTTCAAGTTTAAACGTTTTTATTGATGAACATAAAATAATTCGGGTAGGCGGTAGATTATGTAACTCACCCGACTTTACTTACGATAAAAAACATCCGATTTTATTATGTAGTAAGCATCCATTTACAACTTGTTTATTTAAATACGAGCATGCACGATTATTACATGCCGGACCTCAACTTTTATTAGCTAACATGCGTGAACGTTGGTGGCCGTTGAACGCTAGAAATCTCGCTAGAAAAATAGTACACGAATGTATAACGTGCACACGTAATCGGGGTAAGACATTAGCACCTCTCATGGGCAACTTACCTTCCGAGCGGTTAGAACCTGGTTACCCGTTTATGCGAACCGGTGTAGACTATGCGGGGCCAGTTTTCATATTATCCAGAAAGGGCAGAGGTTCTAGACTAACTAAGGCATACATTTGTCTTTTTATTTGTTTCACGACTAGAGCCATGCATTTGGAACTCGTTACTAGTTTATCTACAAACGACTACATATTAGCACTAAAACGTTTCATTAGCCGGCGAGGTACGCCTCGCACTATCTTCTCTGATAACGGTAGAAACTTTGTGGGCGCGGAAAAGGAGTTTCCTTTATTTTTAGAAAAGGAATCAGAAGCCATCATTGATTACGCTTCCACTAATAGCATTGAATTTCGATTTATTCCTCCTTATTCTCCACACTTTGGCGGACTATGGGAGGGCGGGGTGAAGTCATGCAAGTATCACCTGAGACGCATAGTAGGTAACGCGCGACTAACTTACGAGGAATTTTCCACGGCTTTGACACAAATCGAAGCTGTCTTAAATTCCCGTCCAATGTCACCTCTTTCCTCAGACTCTTCTGACCTTTCCCCCCTCACCCCCTCACACTTCCTCATTGGCCGACCGTTAACGTCGCCACCTTCAAGGAATTTTCCAGACCAGCCAACTTCGAGTCTGACACGCTACGAGCGCATCGAGCAACTGCGGCAGCACTTCTGGCGTCGCTGGTCTACAGAATACATCTCTGAGCTGCAACAGCGAACCAAGTGGAAGACCAAGCAGGAGGACATCACCTTGGACAGCCTTGTCCTCATCAAGGACGACCAGTTGCCACCATTGAGGTGGCGGCTCGGTCGCATTCTACGTGTCATTCCAGGCGGAGACGGCATAGCACGAGTGGCTGACATCAGGACAGCTGCTGGCACGATCAGGCGTGCCTTCTCCAAGATCTGCCCGCTGCCTCCACAACCTGTGAGCGGCGACGCCTGACTCCGTGCCGGGAACCATTTTGGAAGCAGCGCTTCCAAGGCCGGGGGCATGTTCATGCCAACCGCTGGCGCCACCTATCACCGGCGCGCCGAACTTGGTGATCGCTGAGCATTCACGCTGGCACAGGGGTTCATACATTCATCACCACCACCAGGCGGAGCCAGTGTCGCGCGGCCCCTTCCACGGATTGCAACATCGCTAGCTCACCGCAGCTATAAAAACTTTTTGTTTGTATAGAATCAGTCCTTTTTTACCTTCTCTCTTCCTTCAAGTCACATCCATCATCCTTTACAGACCCCCGCCATGGCCATGGCGGTCCAATCCATCCACGCAGTCTGTAATTATTTAATTTTAATTTGAAGGAAAACAATATACGTCTCAAATCATCACGCCTTATTCAATTTTTACACCGACGGAACAACTGATCCCCAACAGTCGGAAAGATTCCTTAGCCAAACCTATAATGTGTGTATGGAACGTCAGTTTGCTATCAAACGTTACACCGAGGTCTTTGACTAAGGGTACTCTGGCTATAGACTCATTGTTCACTCCGTAGTCGTACTGTATAGGACTCCGCATGCGGCCAAAGCTCATAATTTGACATTTGGATGTGTTAAATTCCATTTTGTTGGTGGCAGCCCATTCACTCAAGGCATCGATATCACGCTGGAGAGCTATACAGTCAGACACGGAGCCAACAGTTGCATATATTTTCAGATCGTCGGCGTAAAGTAGACATTTTTCATGTTTTATAATTTGTGGCAGATCGTTCACCATAATTAAGAAGAGTAAGGGACCTAAAATGGAACCCTGACTCACGCCTGATCGTGTATGATACGCATGTGAGTTGTATGAGCCAAGGCGAACAAATTGCTGACGGTCTCGGAGATAGTCAGAAATCAGAAGATGAATGGGAAAAGGACGTACGTATTTTATCTGGGGGCACGGCAGTGCCCCCGCCGAGTCGAGCGCGAAGCAAACACTGCCGTACCATCCTTTACTGGAACCATTTCGCCGCATTTTCAGGCCCCTATTTAAGAACCTCTGGATAAGACCAGAACGCTGAAATTTTCGTCATCCAGTAGGCTATACAATCACACTTAAAATAAAAAGTTTCAAGTCTGTAGGTCATTTAGTTCCGAAGTTAAGCGAAAGCAAAGTTTCGCATTTATGAAACTCACTCACTCACTCACTCATGATCATCAAAATAGAACTAGTACTTCCCATAAACTCAGAGAGCTGAAATTTGGTACAGAGTTAGGGTTTAATAGCCACATAAAGGAAAAACTATAAAAAGTAGGAAAATCGAAAACAAAAAAAAAAAAACAAAAAAAACTACAAAAAAAAATATTATATTTATTTTATTATATTTATTTTATTTGTTTATGTATCTTATCATTATGTAGGTATTTATTTAAGTATATTATATCTATATTTATTTATTTATATGTGTATTTTATTATTTTAGGTTAAGTTAGTTAAGGCACATATACACATTATTCTTATCCTATTCTCACACACTATCGTCTACATTTCTTCATCATTTCTCCTTTAGCAGGTCTGCTGGCAGAAATTTCTAAAGAAATAAGCAGTACCTTTGTACTCAATTATTATTTTATGTTAATTTCCTGTGATGTCTTCTGTGTGTACATAAATTGTTAAATAAATAAAATAAATAAATAAAAATTGTTTTAAATAAGAAAATCTAATAAAATAAATCATTATACACTATGAACCGTTATTCTAGACCTATACAGTGAGACAGCATCTTTTCGGATCTGACGTCACGACCTCTCTTGTTCCCCCTCCCAACCGGCTCCGCCCCGCTGTGGCCGGGGGGAGGGGGCGTGGAGCTTGCCCGAATAGTCAGGCGCACTCCTCACATTGGCATCGTTTTTCGGTGCGATCACACCTCTTCTAGTGCGGGCAACAGCGCTGCTGTTTAGTGTTTAAAATTATTAGTTTAAATAAAAGCACTACATTTTTAGTTCGTGGAAAAACTTTATTCAGTGGTTATTTGAAAACTCGGTAATAGTGTTTCGAGTACTTTTAGTGTTTGAGTGCGTGTTTTTTATAAGAAATGGAAAAATCCACGAAAGCACCTGCCGAGGGTGACGGGAGTCGCCCGCCTCCCCCTGTTTCACCGCAGGCATCTTCTTCGTCGTCTTCATCGTCGTCGAGCAGCTCCGCCCCACGTCGGAGACACCGGCAACTGCGGCAGGAAACCCGAGAAACTGACAAGCGCAGGTTAGACTCGCTGTCAAATCAAGTGAGTGAAATATTATCGTACTTAAAAAATAACGATCGCTTTTCAAACAAAGAAACCGAGCCCGAATCTGATTCTGATATTTCCTTACATCCATCTGAAGGCTTGAGGGTTTCTCTTGGGAATGATCACCTTCTCAGTAAACCACAGAAGGCGAAAGTATTCGAATTTCCAGTATCCACCAACCTAAGAGAACCTACTGTTGAAAATGCCTCTGAGAGTAGATTACATGTACTAAATAAACTACATCATTTTGATACTAATGATTGGCAAAGGGTTAGATACCTAGAAACTGAGAAAAAGTATGTCGCTAAGCCAGGTTTTTACGAACTCGATGTTAACACTGAACTTAGACATTGTGATACAAATTCTTCTTGGCTTAAATTACTTGATAGATCGTTTGGAGCTTTTACCCATGGGCTTATACAACAAAATGAGCTGCTAAGAAACAATTTTCAGCAAATCATAGAATGGGCGCAATCGCCTGGCTGTGTACTTAACGCTGACACGCTTTATGAAAAGATTAATGCTTCTTTTTCCGAAAACTCATCTTACATGAAAGTGTCCGAGGATCTCTTGCAAATGAGTTGTGGGAGACGTGCTGATATCATTCAAAGACGTCGTGACTGTATTTTGTCGGGTGTCAGGGACAAATATGTAAAGGTGGACTTGCAAAAGATCCCCCCAACACAAGATAACCTTTTTAATCCACAGGATTTAACCACCTTTTTGCAAAGGGCTGGTGGTACAAGTAAGTTGTTCTCTGCCCAAAAGCGCTCTGCGGAAGAGCCTCATGCCATGTCTATGCGGAATAGACAGGATGGCCCTCCAGCTAAGCGACCACGCAAGCCCTTTCACGGTGACAATCCTGGGTTCGATCCCCAGCCATCCACGAGCTTTCAAGCGCCCCCGAAAAGTAGAGGCCGAAAGTCGGGAAACAATAAATCCGGTACCAGGCATAACGAAAACAAAAAACGGTTCTCCGGCAATCGTAAATCCGATCAGTATCGTAAGTGACTATCCTCAAGAAATTTTATTTTATGGCGGGCGGTTAAAAAATTACATTCAAATTTGGAAGAATTACGGTGCTCCAGAGAACATTATAAAAATGATATCTGGTTACCGAATTCCCTTTTTCAAAATACCCCCACTTCAAAGTCCAGACTTATTAACACGTTTTCAAACTCCAACGAGCTTATTGATGTCAGAACAGATCGATATTTTGAAACAACAGAAAATCTTGATTCGAGTAGATCCATCTCCAAGTTATGTCTGTCCGATGTTTTTAGTGCAAAAGTCAGATACCAACAATCGCCCGATATTCAATTTAAAAAATCTAAATCGTTACGTAATGCAAACAAAGTTTCGCTTAATAAATATGTACCGTGTGCCGGATTTCTTGCAACCGAACGACTGGGCGATCAAAATAGACCTTTCTCAGGCCTATTTTCACCTAGCAGTCAGCCCCAGTCATCACCCATTTCTGCGAGTATTATACGCAACAGAAAAGAAGTCGAGCCCGGAGCTCCTTCAGATCACTTGTCTGCCATTCGGGCTGTCATCAGCACCCAGGGCATTTGCGACAGTGACAAATTGGGTAGCAGACGTGCTGCGAGAGAAGGGCTTGCGAGTTATCGTCTATTTGGACGATTATTTAATCGTGAACCAAGATCGATTAATCCTAATGGACCATGCTGCGGAAGCTATAAGAGTCCTAACAACTCTGGGATGGATGATCAACTACAAAAAATCCACATTGATCCCTACCAAGGCAGTAGACTATCTCGGCATAAAATGGAATCTCGCCCTGAATTCCAAGTATTTGCCCCAGGAAAAGGTTTCCAAAATCTCCAATATGATACGCCACATACTACAGGTAAATCGATGGAGTTTGCACGACGCTCAATGCTTGATAGGTATGCTAAACTTTGCAGCCTTCGTTGTGCCCAGAGGTCGGCTTCATTGCCGCCCGTTACAAGTAGCCTGCAATCGGCTTCCAAAGCACCAAGCACGCGTAAAACGGCCACTCGAGCCGGAAGTGTCGACGACCTTAATGTGGTGGTTACGAGCTCTGTCTACAGGAACAGCGATACATCCAGATCCTGTCTCACACTATGTAACGACAGACGCATCTGCCAGAGGCTGGGGTGCCATAGTAGACAACGCTTGTCTGAGCGGATTATGGTCCCCGGAGCAGAAACATTGGCACAGCAATTTAAAGGAAATGTGGGCAGTTATACAGGCCTTAACCAATCGTCAGCAATCGCTACGTCATTCAACCGTGCTAGTTCAGTCGGACAACAAGAGTGTGGTGAGTTACATGCGGAACGAGGGCGGTCTCCGATCACAGAACCTCTACCGGCTAACTTGCATGTTATTCGAGATTGCGGACGAGAACAAGATTCACCTGGTCTCTCAGTACCTGCCCGGTCAGGTAAACACAGAAGCAGACATGCTGTCAAGGCTCAAATTACCCGGGGAGTGGACCCTAATGGAGGAAGCATGTCAAGAGGTATTTCGCAAGTTCGGAAGGCCCAAAATCGACTTGTTCGCCTCGAAAACCGCACACGTGCTTGCGCGCTACGTCTCACGAGATTGCAAAGACTCGAAAGCAGAGTTTCACGACGCCTTCAGCAGAAGGTGGTCATACCGTCGAGCGTGGATATTCCCACCACCACACCTAATTCCACGAGTTCTGTCACACCTCAACCTGTGCAAGGGTCGATACATCCTAATAGTACCGCGCTGGTCCAAAGTGTTTTGGCGACCAGACCTGAAGAGGAGAGCGGTGAGCGCTCCTTTACCCATATTCAATCTTCATCGGCGGTTACTAGATACACGGACTTATCTGCCTCCGGTTCACGTGGACCAGATGTATCTAGAGGCATGGCTAGTGAAGGGTGGTGTGCCGAATTAACAAATTGGTCTCAAAACGAAATAGACCTACTTAATTCTAGCTGGCGACCCTCCACGAAGAAAATGTATGCTGGTATTTGGAAAAAATGGTTAAATTGGTGTACTCATAATAATTTCAACCATACAAACCCCTCTGGTGCCCAAGTCGCTAAGTACCTTGCATACTTGCACTTAACTCTTAAACTGTCTTATAAAACTATTCTAGTTTATAAATCAACAGTTGCCACTTTGGCCTGTTCTAACGGACAAATCATAAGCCGTGACCCTATCGTTCAGAGAATGTTAAAAGCTATTTCACTTGCTAATGTTGATTCCAAACCTAAAAATTCTTTCATTTGGGATCCACGTATTGTGGTAGAATGGCTCAGCTCTAACCAGCCGCCTCATGCAAGTTTATTCCAAGTATCTCGTCGCACAGCACTGATTTTGCTACTCGCTTCTAGTCGTAGAGTACATGACCTGACACTGTTACGGGTTGATAGTGCACATTTTGAAGAGAATTCTAATCATATTGTTTTACACCCAGCATTTGGCTCAAAGACAGATAGCTATACGCACAGACAATCATCATGGAAATTGCACACACATACAGATAAATCCATATGCCCTGTATGGTGGATACGTAAGTTGATAGAAGTATCATCATCACGTAGAATTAACAATGACATTAATCATTTATTTATATCAACTCGTGGTAGAGTCAGGCCAGCCTCCCGAACAGTGATTGGAGGATGGGTTAAAACTATTCTTAAGGAGGCAGGAGTAGAGGCTACTCCTGGTAGTACTCGAAGTGCCGCAGCATCTCTCAACTGGCTTGAGTGCCACAATATTGACGAGATCATGGCAAAAGGGAACTGGCGTGTCCCCAACACATTTGCACGGTTCTATTCAGCCGAAATTAACACATCGCAAAGTCGTAACAATTTATCTCTGACATTTGAAGCTGTGTAGATTCTAAATAATAAATGATTACTTAAATAATCAATGTAATTTCAATAAATAAGCAACATATTGCTATATTCAGTTAAATTGATTTATTTAATCTAAGTAGGTATGATATGCATAACTAATGTAACTTTAGTTCAAAGCAAATCTTAATTCTTCGAATATCTTAACATTATAGCATACATTATGGTACTAATCATGTTATGTGAAATTGTGAATAGCAAAACTTATGTATGTGTAAGTTCTTTTTACTGTGGTATACCTACTTAGTTTTGGTGGTTCATTAAAAATCTTTTTCTTTACATAATTATACAGTTTTTATTTATTTTCATAAATATTCCCTGCAATTTCTTTCATTGAGTCACTTTCATTTCTAATAATAATGTTCTCACACAGTATTTCTTTTTCACACATTGGCATATACTTAGCTTGCCACCAGGCGATAATAAACACATCTCACTGTATAGGTCTAGAATAACGGTTCATAGTGTATAATATAATGTTTTACCTGAAAATAAAACAGTTATTATATACGGAACCTTATTCTAGACCTATATTTTGAATCCTGCCTGGTGGACTCATAATCCACCGGAAGTGAGATGCAATGTGAGGAGTGCGCCTGACTATTCGGGCAAGCTCCACGCCCCCTCCCCCCGGCCACAGCGGGGCGGAGCCGGTTGGGAGGGGGAACAAGAGAGGTCGTGACGTCAGATCCGAAAAGATGCTGTCTCACTGTATAGGTCTAGAATAAGGTTCCGTATATAATAACTGTTTTATTTTCAGGTAAAACATTATATTATGCCCACGTTTCTACAAAAAGAAGTGAAATCCCAACAAAAACATTCTGTAAAAAACTAGCCAAGTCTCGATGGAGCTGCTTGTTTATCTCTAAAAAGTAATGAAATCTAGGCAAAGTCGTGCCAAGTCTAAGGTTCCTTATTGCGATTTCTTTATTAATATAGTTAATGTTGTGTGACTTGGCCGTTGTTCGTTTCGTTTAGTTCGGTCATTTTTCTTCTTGGCTACCAATTACCAATACCAGTATGGGTTATTATCTCGCTTAACAATCATAGGTAGTTACAACAGATTTAACATTACGTATAAACTAAATTGACTTGTACCCACTAACATAAAGACTGTTCAACGGCCAAGACACACAACAATAACTATAATAATAAAGAAATCGCAATAATGAACCTTAGACTTGGCACGACTTTGCCTAGATTTCATTACTTTTTAGAGATAAACAAGCAGCTCCATCGAGACTTGGCTAGTTTTTTACAGAATGTTTTTGTTGGGATCTCATTTACCGTTTCGAGCTTGACTTGGAGACGAACATGCAGAGCAAGTTACTTAAGAAAACTGTTATGAAGATAATTAGAATCAAGAGGTTGTAAAGGTTCTGCGTCTGCTAGAAATTATTTTACAAATATCTTCAGCTAATGACAGTGTAGGTATTGAAGTACCTAAATAATCACATTGAGTGATGATGACACTTAAAATTATTGGTGAAATCTGGGTGTATCATGGGTACAACTCCACATAACCCTTCAGGAGTTACAGCCGTAATAATTATGACAATACTTATCAACTGGTAACAATGTAAGTTCCGAAATCGCCTATATTTCAGTAACACGGATGAAATTGGTAATGAAAGCACGGTACGACCTTTTGTGTAGTAGATACCAGTACAGTATGACATAATATTATCATACTTCTCAGTTTCCCAATAGTGCTAAAACATTAGTATTACTGAAGATGAGCCAACAACCAATAAAATTATGTTATTATTATAATTTTAACATCGCTTAGTTACTATTCGGCTCTCGAACGTCAGCATTTAGTAGGTAGTAACAAATTCAACAACAGCTGTGATAATAAGAGTTTTGTGTATCTAGTTCCGATACTCTGTTAAAGGAAATTAATGTTCCTAAAATTACAAGTCATTTCAATGCTGGCAAAATAACAATGAATGAGATGGGTCTCCTCTCGATGAGGCTCTCATTTGGATTGCTGCTCTTGTGGTTTTAAATATCTTTGATTTTATTGGTTTATAATCATTTGCTAGTTTTCGCACATGAAAGATGAAAAAAAAAAACATCTTCGAGAATCGATGGCTCAGATTAAGTCCGACAAGTCGGGTTACCATGACGTTTTAAAGCAGGATTGTTTTCATCTTATTCCAATGCAGGGAAACCACTGGGCTTTATACCTAGGGTGTTTAGCACCATCTCTTTTCCATACTGAAATAAGATCAATTCTGCTTTATGTCATGGCACCAGTAAGTAGGAAACTGAACAGTTCCGTACGTTTGCGTCATTGAGTCGTGAATCCTGACGGATAATACGGGGGAGGATGAATAAAAGTGTGTTGGGCCGACCCCAAGTAACATGGATCGAGGGCAGGAAGATAATGATGCTGGTTTCTTCACTATTTTGAGGGCAATTGCGATGAAATTAATTAACGTATGTCTGCTTGAATTCGGACCTACGACATACAATTCGTAAATCGGGCCAATAACATTGAGCTTCCACTGCTTTGGCGTGGAGAAAATGGATTCATGGTTAAGAGTTGAGAAGAGAGAGAAGTTTCTGGCCCACTCTTCTCCATATAGATCTACGCTTTGGCAACTAAAGTACTTTCAAAAGTTCTTAGGCCGTGTGACTGTGACTTTAGCTTTGGTTTCTTTGTTTTTCATTCATTTTTAGGGTTCCGTACCTTCCGTACCGTTTAAGGTAAAAACGGAACCCTTATAGGATCACTTTGTTGTCCGTCTGTCTGTCTGTCTGTCTGTCTGTCAAGACCTTTTTTCTCAGGAACGCGTGGAGGTATCAAGCTGAAATTCATATCAAATACTCAAGTCTATGGTCTCTTGGAGCTGTGAAAAAATCAAACTTCTAAGTCAACGCGATCAAAAGATACTCCCGTTTATGCCGCAAATTTTCGACACTTGCAAGGGAATCAAAACCTACAGGGTGCTTCCCGTGAACTCAGAATCTTGAAATTTGGTACGAAGCAACGTCTTATAGCATAGATAAAGGAAAAATTACGAAAACCATAAATTTTTAGTTACATCACAAAATATATTTTTTTTACGGAACCCTCGGTGCGCGAGTCCGACTCGCACTTGGCCGGTTTTTTTTGTAATGGTCCAATTGAAATAAGTAAATGATTTTGTGTTTGAGGTCTATGAAAGTCTTCAATTTGATTCGAGGTTGAATTAAAATGTGATACAAAATTACAAATATCAAAAGCAACCTAGCCTTTTATTTGAAGTTTTCGAAGATGGGTTCTTATCATCAATTTGGCATTGCATTTTAACATTTGCATTTTAAACGACTCTGCTCCAAAAAAACAAGTTTATTCTACTTTATTATTATGACACTAAATACGTGAATTACCTAGTTTTAACTAGGAGGAGGTCAGATAGGCAGTCGCTCCATGTAAAATACACCCGGTTAGACTGGAAACCAGAACACGCTAGCAGGACAGAAATCGCTAGGCAGATGATGATTAAATACATGAATTAAGTGTTTGACAACGCAGGGCTAAGTCACGAGACACATTGCTATCTAATACAATGCGCTGGAATGGGAACGCAACCTATGACTCACATGACTATCGGTTGTAAGACTAAATGCATATTAGAAATATGATAGAGAGGGTATTCGTACAAAATGTTTTCAATAACTGCTTTTGTTCGTTTTATATCGCAAGTAGGTACGAGTGCTAGGTGTGGATTAATTGGATTGATTTCCAGGTCTGTGGATTAGAGGTCACAGCGGATCACTTGGAAACGATGCGGCCCACGAACTTGCCAGAAGAGGATTCCGCACTAAACCTTACGGACCCGAACCCATTGTGCCCATCCCTTTCAAGCAGCTAAGAAGCTGGCTAAAAGATCATACTCGAATACAAGCGGAGAAATGGTGGAGCTCGACACCAGGATGTAGGCAATCCAAGGAAGCTATATATGCCATCCCTAGATATAAAGCTGACCAGGCGCCTTCTGCGCCTGGACAGAGATAGCCTGCGCCTGGTGGCGGGGACCATCACCGGACATTGTTCACTGAATAAACACTTCCACACCCTAGGAATCACTGACAGTCCCCTGTGCAGGGCATGCATGGAGGCGGAGGAAACTGCGGCGCATGTGCTCCTTGAGTGCACGGGCGTTACAAAGATTCGTGAGGAGACCCTGGGAATACCACGATCCCATACGGATGCCCTGAGGAGACCGGGAACTCTGATCTGCTTCTGGAGGGAGGTGGGCTGGCTGGAGTAAGCGGCCACCACGGCTCACGCACAATGGTCCACCTTAAGGATCAAGTGCGGAAACCTAAAACCCATAAAGAAGAAGAAGAAGGTCTGCGGCCCGAAAGTCTGACAACCAGTCGTACCAAGTGCTACCGTATTGCCCAGTACTAACTGGGTTGTGGAGGTCAGGCAGTCGCCCCATGTAAAATAGTGGAATTCAGCGGCCGACCCCGACCCCCCTTTTTGTGAAAAGGCTAGGCAGATGATGGAATGGCATAATGTGGTTGTGGAAAGCCTCTTTGTCTGCCTATGACAGAGGTCATTTACAACCGGGAATAAAAGCATTATTGTGTTTAAGTATTAGAATTCGGAAAATATCGCAAGTATTTCCAGAAATTGTCTGTCACGACGGAAACTCGATGCGTTAAAGAGGATGCTCTTAGTTTGATTCAAACCATTGATTGTTTACCCCTCTTTCAAACATGAAAAGAAATATCAAATTGAATTCTATTACAATACAATATGGGATTCTTTTCCCTTCCTATGCTTTTGATAATAATCAACAGATGCATGTTATTGTAGCCAATGCGGGTCGGTTTACGAATGACGTCACTTATTGATAAAATATATTACTTAGTTTGAATTTCCGACAAATAGGATAATATTACCATTCCACATACTGCTGATTTAGGGCGCCTTGTGAAACATTACACCCGTGATGTAATGCGGGTTTTCGACGGAAATGGGTTTTAGGGGGGAATTTATGTCCCTATTATGTATTTTATCAGTACTGTGGAAACCAATAATTACCAGAAAAAACCACTTCTCGTATACGTAGTTTCCAAGTATTAAGCAATATGGATTACCTACAATATTATTTTACAATATTTTGTAAAATTGTAATACGTATTGCAGTAATACAATAGGGGATCGGACTGGGTCAAAATAATATGATTCTGTTTAGTCCGTAAGTTAGATTATCGAAAAATATTGAATACGTGTTTTTTGTTTTATCAAATCAATAAAAAATGACGAAGATAAAACGCGTCAAAGTTCTTGGAGTGGGGCTTGAAACGTCACTTGTGTCGTCAAAATGTACTATCATATGACGTCAAACGAGTTTTTGAAGCACTGTATCGTCTTCATTTTAAGTTTACGTGAAAAAAGAAAAAATACGTGTCCAATAATTTTTGGAAATCTATCTGACGGACTAATTAGTTTTTTTTTGTCCGATCCCCTATTTAAAAAAATCTTAAAATGTTATTTTGCTAAAAAAAAACTTTGACCAAGCTACAAAATCAAAAATAATTTATACAATTTCGTCTGAGAATCAGCACTTTTAGAATGTCATAACCACGCCACCATGTCATAACCAACGTCCTTGCAAATATACTTAAACATAATATTACCTTGTCTATAACCGCTGCAAAGGTGTACAGAGGTTTCTCCAGTAGCGTGAAATCGTCAGGTATTTTATCTTCCCATTTTATTGTCATTGAAGAGTTGTTGTTTGTGATCGCAAATATGATAGTAGGGACACTTCTTGTGAAGTCCCATATCTGGTGCACCGTATCATTCCAGCCATCCGCTTTGATATAAACAAGGGTTTCTTTTGTGCAGGTGTCACATCCTGGGTTGATTTTTGCAGTAATCTGTAAAGTAATAAGTACATAAGAAATAAATATGACTGCATCATTGGCATTTGAGGTACCTAGTCAGCATGTGTAATGTGAACTTTGCTATCATTGTGTCAATTGACATTAAGGCCAATTGGCCTGATGGCCAAAAGCCTTGATGAACATCAATCGAGACTCTTGCTTGGCAGTTGGATCAAGAGCCTGATTCAGAAGCCACAATACAAAACTAGAACACAGAAATCTTCAATGTTCATGCAATTTCTTTGTAAATTAATATAATGCAGATTCATTGGCCGAAAAATATGCCAGCACTCTGATCACAAGAAGATTCTTGCTACCGTCATCATATTTATTTAAAAAAAATATTCTCTACAATTATTTAATATAAATTTGTCATAGTTGGATCCTTCAGGAAAATTCTAATGAATCTATTTACATAATGATGTACAAATAAACTAAATTGTTGTAGGAATGTAGGTCACATGCATTTAGATAAGGTTCAAATAACATAAACATTAGATTTAGTGGGAGGATAACACCAGAGAAACAGACCAAGGCTAAACAGTGAATAGGCCATATTAACATATTTGGTATTGAACCTTGATTAAAGATCTTAACATGAATTGCGAGGCCAGGAAAGTGAATTTGTAGTAAAAAAAAATATACAATGACAGATGAACTAACAATGACCCATTATCACTGATCATTGCTGACCTTCGCCTTCTAAACACAAACCGCTTTATTACAAAACGTAGTTAAACCTGGTTTAACTTAGACTTGGTTTATCTCACATGACATCTCACTTCAATAATATTCAAAAGAAAGTGACAGCACGCGAGATAAACCAGGTCTAAGTTAAACCAGGTTTAACTACCTTTTGTAATAAGGCGGAAAGAGATAAAGCGAAACAAAAAAGGGGTGTCAACATCACTCACTAAAATAATCTAAAATAATTTATTAAAACAAAAAAAAAATACCACTTCCACAAAACCCACCTTTCTGTCTTGTCCACACGCGAAACAAAGTAAAAATCCAATTAACAAAAACAAAATCTGTGACTGCATTGTTATCATTTTAGGAAACGAATTTTTTGCACAATACAATCAATATGTTATTGTAATTAAATCAGTCTCCGTGTCACAGAACAATAAACAAATGATAATGATATCGGCACGTGCACTCGGTACGACGACGACAATTATTCCGTACACGATATGTACAATCAATAAATAATTTACAGCTTTCTTTCCGTATTTTTTGTCCGTTCACCTCGCATTTGGTGCACTGCGTCATACTGAAACCCGGCAAATTTTAATATACTGTTTTGAAAATTCGCTTCGGTAAATTTTCAACAGGAATCATATCTTTCCTATCAACGCACTGTGCTATCTAATTTGGCCGTATTTTATATCGCAGCGTGGGCTGTCAGTTTCGTTTAGAAATATACCTAATTTAGTTGTCATTGCAGTTGACAGCGCGAGCGAACCTTGTTGTGAAATAGGTAATTTAGGATAAAATAAAATTAATAATAATTACAAAACCTTTTTTAATTATTATTAATATTATTTTCAAAATATTAGTTTTGTCGTAATCATTTCTCTTATTATTTTTTATCGCTGTAGCAGTATCCATCCTTCCTTGAGGACAAGTAGAAGTCTTTGGTCGAGGACTTCCCTCTCGTGGACACGATCCCGGTTGCATGATGAGGGTATGATAGAAATCGTGTTTATTAGATTCTAAAGGAAACGCGTATACAAAATTACCCCACCACCCCTGCGACCCTGGCTTATTATAACAAGGTTCTACTTCTAAACTACTGAACCGATTTGATGATTTTTTGCAGTTGGTAGGACAGGGAAAGAAATTGAAAGAAAGATCCGGTCAAGTGCGTGACGGGCCACGTACAATGTAGGGTTCATCAAAATACGCGTATTTAATAACTAAACTGATGAACTCAATATTACCATTTTCATCTACGGTTTTGTAAAAAGCAATGCATTATTTTAGAAGTTCATTATAAAATGTGTTCCGTCTTCATAGAATAGGTAGTTAAATAATATGTATAAATAAAACAACGATTTGCAGTATACAAAATATTTATTTACTCAGCAGTTTCACTGCCAGTATTAATTTTCTTCCTCTCCTCTTCATCGCTTAGCGAGTGTTGCCGTTTTTCATTTTTCTTATTTTTAGAGTGTTTGTTTTGATTCTTATGCGCCTTTGTCATCTTCTCTTCTCCCACACTGTGATGAAAAGACACTAGATTATCCCGTGAGATTATCAAAGTTATAAAAAAATTGAATCGAGTTACTAAATAAATAAGTAGTAGTGAATTTTTTGTTGAAATATTTTGCAACTGGCAACATTTTTCTTCGTGCAGAAACATAACTTCAGTAATGTTGCGCTAGTTTTATTTATTGGGAATCCATGGCTTTTTTACTTTTTATGTATACATCACCTGCACAGCCCTGCCTTCCAGTCTAACCGGATGCTTCAAAATACGTGAATCGACCGTCTCCCTGCCTATCTCTACAACCCAATTTTGGGGTAACCCCGACACCCCTTGCCAATATTGTTTGCTATACTTGCAGGCTGCTTCTGGCTCCCTATAACAACTTTCAAAGACAAACAAAAACGATAGCTGAGACTGTGGCTGAGACTAAAGACTTAGCCTAGCAGACAAATGTGTTGCAGGGAAGTGTTTTCTGACACTTCTTCTTCCCAGCTAAGACACTAGCTAGGAGGTGTCGGAGGTGTATCGGAGGACCGTCTCTTGTAAAAGACGTTAAAAAGAGGTATTTATCAGCCTAATTTGAATAAATGTCTTTTACATCTCTCATATTCGGTAAGTAGGTCCTTATTACCCCCAAATGGGGCTTGTAGGTGACCAATTAGCGCTCCAGGGCATTAATGTCGCAAGAAAAGCCCTAGGGCGGTAAGTAATTAAAAAAAAAAAACACTTCACTCTTTCAAAATGTTCGCGTACATCTAACCATCATAGTACTGGCAATAGACATCATGCATTCAGCCCAATGACAAAAGAGGTCGCTTCGCTATTCAGCCTTGTCTTCGTATGAGTATACCGCCTGTGTGGGGGAGGCTTAATAGTCATCAATTTTAAATATCGAACGGCGAAGCTCAATATCGTTCTTGAAAAAAAAAAATTAAAAAGAGATGAAAAAGACGGTAATAGAAAACTTTACTTTCAATATTGTTTGTTTTTGGATTTTTTTTATAATTTCGTGCTAATTAGGAAAAAAACACGAGTTCTGCAAGTAATGGAGATATAAGCTGCACTCCCGATTCAATGAAAATGGAAGCTGAAGCAGCAATTAACAATATTTTGCCTGAAAGTTCTAAAGAGAGATATTTGAAAACTTTATTCTTGTAATGCCGGTTTTCTTCTTACCTCATAATCGAGATGTAAAGCAGAGTAGTTAGCTCGGGTGTAATCATCAATTGCACCCTCGAACTATTGGCGCCCTCGCTGCGCTCGTGCGCCTAAATATCTCGGGCTGCAATTGATGCCTTACAGCCCTTGGCTACTAATCTACTATTGATTTTAACGTGCTTGCCGAGATATTCGGGATAGGTCAAACTGTCATAATTACATAGGTCGCACGCGTTTTTGAGGTCTTCGTAAACAAAAATACGTACTTAACAGCAGCCCTAGTGCCAGGTCCCCAGTTCGGTGTAGGGTTGTACTGGAAGCGCAGCCGTCCGTCGCGCCGGCTGGTGGGGTTGGCGTCACCACGGGTACTGAAGTCTATGTCCTGCGTTTTGATGTCCTGGGTCAGGATAAACCGAGCTACCGCATCTGCTGCTAGTCTGAATAAAAAGAAATAGCTTGATAATCTTCTTGTCATTATAGGAGTCATTTATTTTCCATTGTGAGGATCGGCCGGAGGAGCATACTGTGAAAGTCTGCTCCGCTGGGGCGGAGCCCCGCTGTGTTCTCGTAGCGGCGATTAGCGGCGGCTCGCTCTCGCGTCCGGCCCTGCCCTGGTGCACAAGCCATGGTAGACGGTGAGTATAGGGCTAACACGTCCGTCCGCCTTATAACGGCAGGCCGTTAGGGCCGACGCTCAATGTTGGAGAACAAACCCTTATTGCAAATCAGCAAGAGCCAACTTCCAATGAAAAGAATAATGATTACCACATTAAACATACTTAGCATGTTTGGCGGGATGCGTCAGCTCCCAAGTCCTGATGATGTCCCACACCACTTGAGAAGGCGCGGCTGTCTTTATCGACATCCGTGACGCGTGCGAGTACGACACTTTGTAGCCTGAGTTCAGGAGGGCTGACCTGCGAATATTTGTCAAGTTTAGTTAGCTAAGTAGTGGGTGGACGGAGGGATGAAACGCATCTGACAATTACTGTCGTGGCAGAAAACACCACTTACTGGCTGTTCCAACTTGCCGTATACTGTTGCATGCTCCAAGTCACCCATTCCTCGGACATTATCCGCTATTAACGCTCTCCTGGACTCAAACAAAGATCTTGATATATTTGCGGATGAATGGAAGGTGATACTGTCAGAATGTTTGAAGTTTTGTGAGAAGATTGCATGACTGTGTTTAATAAATTATATCTGTTTAAATAGTGTAATTGGCTTCGGCCGTTCTATTTAAAAATAAATAAATAAATGTGACTAAGTATACTTAAGTATAAGTAGTACGACGGGCTGGTGTCCGCAACTCCACGTTCGATGCGCGACGCATATTATTTTGACTAAAAAAGTGATGAATATGTTGCTAATGTTGATGGATAGGAGAGGAAGGCCAAAGAAAAAATATACGATTTTTTGTGTGAGGAATGATATGAAAGAGAAAGGATTAGATGAACCCGTGACGTCTGACAGGGGAGAATGGAAGAACAAGTCGATGAGTAAGCTAAGCAATGGAAATCTTAAAACCGAATTCAAATGGATGTGATGAAAGGTGCAAAAGACTGTCACCGAATAACGTCCAAGAACTGGCAAATAAAATGACCCACATTAGGCAGACCACATAGTTCCATCGGGCCATCGGGGGAAAACCCTGGATCAGGATGAGGCTGGCACCGTGGAGATTGGCACAAGAAAAGAGAGCCCTTATGATGATGATGAAGGTTAATAAAGACATGGTGCGTCGACCCCAAATAAACTGGGATCAGGACAGGAAAGTGATGAGAAGGCTAAGTTGCAATGGGCACAAAATCTGGCATCAAAGCACTCATATTTTAATTAAAAACTAAATCTAATTTGATTGGATATGTTTTAAGTTGAAACTCCTGCCTCCTTTACAAAAACGCCACCAAATTCATTCACACAAAAACATCCTACACTCACCTCATAACCAACATGGGCATAGTCTCCAAATGCACTCTCCCAAACAGTCTATCCATGGTATAGTACAGCGGTACATCCTGCAACTCTTCCCTCACCATGGCCAGTACACCAGCTAACCGCTTGGCAGTACCGAACAGCTCCTGGTTATCTTCTACGTGGGTGAGGACTCGGGTCACGAAGGTTTCGTCGTGGATAGGTGCTGACCAGATTGGGCCACCTAGCTGGTGGAGAAAAGAAAGGGTTTTATAGTCATCTGGTTGCTTGGGAGTAGGTTTAGTTCTGTGAACCAGTGCTGCAAGTTTCTGCTAGATTTCTATGAGTTAGTGGTACTATTGGCAGATATTCCAAACTTGTAAACGAAAAAACAGTTGAAATTTAGCAATATAAAAAATAGTAGGGCAGAAAAAGTCATAATCTGACATTTATAAGCATAACATAATCAGACTTTAATGTTGCCACTCCTGGCCTCCTCTCTACGAGAGGGAATGGGCTATTATCCCACCCCCACCATGCGGGCCCAGACCTACGCTATTTACTCGATTACGGCGAAGCTCGTATGTATGTTCATCTGCTCCGGCATAACGTTTAAACTACGAATCATAATTCGACAAAAGTGGTATTGTTAGAAGCGTCTTGGTAATCCGCTAGATAAGGAGCAAACACTTATTTTAATATTAGCTTTTGCCAGCGGCTTCGCCCGCGTGAAAATGACGATTTTCCATACAAACTTTCATCCCCTATTTAACTCCCTTAGGGGTTGAAAATCGAAAAATCCTTCCTTATTCCTTGTCTACATTATAAAGGGAACCTCTGTGCAAAATTTCAGCTTTCTAGGTCTAAGGGTTTGGGCTGCGGACGGTGAGTAATGGGCTAGCTCGCCGTCCGGCCGTCGTCATGACGGCAACAGACCGTGTCGGCGGCGCGTTCGTGTTCAACGCGCGCCTCAAAGAGATGTCAGTAAGGAGGGGCCCGCAAGGGCCGACGCCCGTCGGGGCCGCGGTATTATGTACTAGATTACGTGGCCTCGGCGCAAGGGCAAAGAAGGAACATGGGTTCGGTTTTTAGTCAGTAGAAGTCTGACACTCCCCTTCGCTCTGCCCAAGAGCGGGGGGGGTCATTCGATGATTTTCCACCCACAAAAAAAAAAAAAAAAAAAGGGTTTGGGCTGGGCGTTGATGAGTCAGTCAGTCAGTCAGTAAGTCAGGAGTCAGGACTTCTCTCTTTATTTATATAGATTATGGTGATCAGCATAAAGTCACAAATTATAGAGCAAAAACTTTTGAAAGGTTGGTTAATAAATGTATACTTGATCAACATTGTTACTTACATGATGCCTCTGGTTACAATTCACACAGTGCTCTCCAACAGGTGGCGCTGCAGGCAGGTAGGCCTTCATTTGTGCCGGGTTCCTCTCTGAAGGGTTAGGTTTAAAACCACCCAGTGGTTGCAGGGTTATGTTGTCGCAGCCAGTGCATTGGTACACCATGGCTAGTTTGCTGGAAAATTTTGTCTATTTTAGGTAGGTCAAAAATAGGAGACAACCACACACCATACTTATGCATAACTGTGTTTTAAGTATCAGTATGTTTGAAATCACATCAGGTCATCACTGAAACGGAGCTCCGTTTGAGTTCGAACCTCATCTCGTGGTCGCAAGTGCGCATATCATGCTAAGCATGGCCTCTTAGGTCAATTTCTGCTCAGGTAACTAATTGCTGGTGGAACTAATGAGAATGATCCATACAGATCAGGTTATTCAGTTTCTTTATTTTTCAATAGGAATATCTCAGTAGCTGCCTGGAGCTTGTAAATTGATAGTGCGACACCCCCGTGCATCGCAAATCACGATAACTCATTAGTCCCCCTGCCTCCACCTGATCTTTTTCCGGTTGGATCGGATTGGTGCCGCATTATAATACCTGTTTTTTTTGTTGGGTGGAAAATCATCATATAACCCACAGAACAGAAAAAACTCTGTAGAAGTGGTATGTGACGAAATCTGTATCGGAACCAGTGTCGCCAAACTAACACAATCAAACCATTAATCATACAGTGCACTACAACTATACAATTTGTTTGATTGGTCGTTTCAATTTCAATCACAACCAGCGTAACTCACAAATTCTACATTTTAAAAATATACCTTCGTGGTATTACGATAGGATTTATTTTGCTTCACTCAGAAATAAAATACGACGTTTTGTAATCAGCAATCATACTAGACATTATTGCCTAGTAAATTCCGCTACTCGTCCATAGATGGCAGTATTTTCAATGGACGCAATAATACACTTAAAAACTGCAGTAATAAGGATTATATTCGCGTCACAGGTCTGTATTTTTTGCTACTCTGCCAAGGAAGAGACACATTAAGCTTTTATCAATATTATCGATATCGATAGATAACCAATTTATTTTGAAAAAAAGTTTGTAGTATTATAAAAGCTCGTGAACACAGTCATTCACAAGAAGTTGGCAGATTCGGCTCAAAATTAAGTTGTTATAGTTTTCCTTGCCTATCTTTCAAAACTTTATATATTTTATGTATGTATATATGTATGTATTTATTCTTATAATTTAGGTATATATCTTTTCTATTACGTTTTTTTTTTTCTGTTTTGCACCTACTATGTATTGTCTCTGCATCACCCTAAGGTAGACTGGTAGAAAATGCCCAAGGCATTAAGTCCGCCTTTGTACGATTTTGTTGTGCATAAAGTTTTAATAAATAAATAATTAAAATGTTGTAATCGTAATTATTGCACTGCAGCATAATACTATTTGCTAGTGAACATTTTGGATTTCATTTGAACTAATATTATAAATGCGAAAGTTTCTCGATGTCTGTCACGCCAAAACTACCGATTGAATGAAATTTGGTACACAGATAGTCTAGAGCCTGAAAAAAGGACATAGGCTACTTTGTAAGGTTGTGGAATCTTGTGGAATCAGTATACCATAGATGGTTCGGCGCGGATAGGTGCGTGATGCCATAATACTATGTATTTCATATAAAGATTTATAAAACGCGATGACTGCGGCGATTGCGGCGCGGTCAGGTGCGCGTTCACCTTTGGTGCGAAAAAAAGGTTGAAAGGGACACAGAAGGGAAGGGGAAGGGGGATGAAGACATTACTTTTGGTCGCGACGCGATAACCGACATCGCCGGTAACCGACATTCACGCGGACGAAGCCGCGGGCATCAGCTAGTATCTTTATAATAATAATCACTTTATTATTATGGTTTGGTGGTCTCTATGGTCCTTACATTCATAATTTATTTAAACAGGTATATTTCGGTGGTAAAGATGCCATCATACAAAAGAAAAACATAACTTGTCAATATTATTGTGTCAGTTTTTACGTAAAATGTCAATGCAATTATCAATCATTATTAAAATTTGTAAAAGTTTGATTCTATATTAGCTACAAAACATGTAACTTTAATGTTGTACAGGTACACCTCTCAAAATAAATTTTATGTGATAATTAGGATCTTTGTATTGAAATGTTAAACAGTAAGTAAAACATTGTTTTATTTTATCGATATCTAACGATCAAATCTGCAACCGATCTTAACCACATCACTAATTGAGTAGCATGGAACTTTCGAGAACAAAAAAGATCATTGTTCAAAATATAACAATCGACATTCGATCTAAAATAAACTTTATTTCAATGGGAAAAGGTTGATTATAATTTTCTAATAATGTGACAGATTGTCACATTTTTAAGAAATTTTAGTAAATTGATATTAACTACGATTTTATTAGAAAACAAATAAAATCGTATCTACCGATGATAGGAAACACCTCCGTTTTTAAGTTTTTTTTTTCTACAGTCATTTTTACGCTCCAAAATTGCACAATACGTGACAATACGGCATATTAATGCAAAAATTAAATAGGCGGGAGACTAGCGACTCGAAGCGATGTCAAAACACGACTAAGTCAAAAATTTGAGAGTTTGCAGTACAGTGCAAAGATATGACAGCCGTGCTACGCCTACTTAGCATTTCCACTGTTCTTTCTGTTCCGTGATATAACCCCTCTCGCTCTTGGGCAGAGCGAAAGGGAGTGTCAGGTTCTCTCCCTCTCACGTTCCGCCACCTCCTTTGCTAGCATCACTGCTTCGCCGAAGGAGGCGACGGCGTTTCATTCCTCCTCGCCCCGGACCATGGCTTGCACCAGGGCCGGATGCGAGAGGACATTATAATACCTTCATACCGCAATTGGCTATAACCTCCGTTAAGATTACCAGCCATAAAAAAAATCTGTTAAGGTGAACGCGACAAGGTAGCCCGCGAAATTAGAATTTTCTGCAATTTGCCGGTCAGCGTCAGGTTGTATGTTAAATTAAATAAAATAGGATTCGCGGCCGTAATAAATGTTTATTTATGATTAAAATCACCAAACCAACTGTCTCAGTTCATATCTCTTGACTATTTGATGAAAAAGGCATTCAAGAGACTTATATGAACTGAGACGGTTATATTGGTGTGTCAAGAGAGTATCGTATTATTGTTAGCACTACTATGTGCTTACCTAGTAGTGTTCTTACAGTGGATAGCGCCGGTAAAGACCCTCACGAACACGCGGATGTAGAAGTCTGCAGATATACTGACCAGCGGGACTATGTAGCGGCCGTAGCGGTTTGCGTGCGATTCTATGCATTGCAGCATTATTCTTAGAGCCTGGAAGAAAAAAAAAGTGTTGAATCAAATATTTGGAAGCCCACTACAGGTACAGTTGGTGAAACAGGAAACTTTAATTTCGTAACGTAAAAATATGTACATTACGAAATTATAATCCATTAGTATGTTTTAGGCTCCCAAAGTCACATATTGTCAAATGGCGGTCATCACACCATGTCAGAGGCTCTTGAGGCTGTTTAGAAACTCTGGCACTAGGGTGTGTGGGGTCGTTAGGCCTTATTGCCCACACGATAAGAAGAACAGTCTTAAATTTATTCATTCTCTGGCAATGGCAACATACATACATAACACACAGGATTTAGAAGCAAGTTTACATGGCTTATGAGCTCTTTTTAAGAAGAAGTGAGCACTAAGAAAGGATTTTGAAAATACATTCTATAAAGAGATTAAGATTATAGTTAATGTTTTGGTGATAAATCCTACTGGCCACTGGGCATGTTACTCATATAGGAATACCTAAGTTTCGATAACATGAATGTCTTCACAATTTAAATATTCACTCACCAATTCATGACAGCATTTCGTCTTCAAGCTAATAGCTCCATATTTAACATAACAAGTTTCAGGTGTGTTTCCTGCCAACACGGCCATGTCCGTTGCAGTGACCAGCAGTAGACCTCCTTCCTGCACACTTTGGACTGCAGCATCAAGGAATATGGAGGGGCATCCGTAAGGGTCCAGGTCTATGGCCACAAACCGCTTCGAGTACTGTTTGTGTTTGTACATTAGCATGCTGATGGAAAGAAGTATATAAATTAAAATTACACCGTCATTTATGGGTTTACTTCGCAATTTTTTGGCTGAATGAGGCCCAACGCACAACGGCGGAGGCGCAGCGAAGATACTGAGAATAAACCTTAACTCCTATGACATGCGGTTGAAAACGGCATGCAACGCGAGACGCGCGCGGTGAGCCGTCAAGCTGCCACGAGAACAGACAAGAACCGCGCTTCGCCGCGCCTGTTAAGGTTTATTTTAAATTGATTTATTCTCAGTATTATCGCCGCGCCTCCGCCAGTGTGCGTTGGGCCTGAGTCATCCTGGTATCACATTGGGGTAGGTGAAAATATTCCCAATGGGGAGATGTATAGCATACCATTCAATCACTTCAGGCAGGCACAAGCCTTTTCAATCCAAGATTTGATCAGATTTTTTCAGTTCATATCAATGCACATCATGAATATCTTAGACTAACAAATGCGTTGATTTGGGTACTTTCCCTGACCTTATGAAGATCAGTAAAGTCATCCCTCTATTTAAATCAGGGAGTAAAAATGATATTGGGAACTTTAGACCAATTTCTATTTTACCTGCCTTTAGCAAATTTTTTGAAAAATTAATTCTCAAACAGTTGTTAGTACATTTTAATTTAAATAAACTCCTTCATAATGATCAATATGGCTTTACAAAGGGTCGTCCGACTACGGATGCAGGTGTTGCTTTGCTAAAACACATATTTAACGCATGGGAGAAAGCGCAAAATGCAATCGGTGTTTTCTGCGATCTTTCTAAAGCTTTTGATTGCGTACATCACGACACGCTTTTACGGAAACTGCGTCATTACGGTGTTCAAAATGAGGCCCTAAATGTGATAGATTCGTATTTACAAAATAGATTCCAATGTGTAGACGTAAATGGCGCGAAATCTTCCAGGCTACCGGTTTGGCTAGGTGTACCTCAAGGTTCAATACTAAGTCCGTTTTTATTCTTGGTTTAAATTAATGATCTGCCATATTATTTAAAGGGTTTTTGTGACGTTGTACTATTTGCAGATGATACCTCTCTTATCTTTAAAGTAGATAGGAATAGACACGATTTTGACGACGTAAACAGCGCGCTATCAATGGTCACGGATTGGTTCACAACAAACAACCTTGTTCTTAATGCCAAGAAAACTAAAATAATTAAGTTCGCTTTACCCAATGTTAGAAATCTAGGTCCCAATATTATCCTCGCCAATCAGGAGCTGGAAACTGCCGACTCTGCTGTATTTCTGGGCATAACAGTAGATTCAAAATTACAATGGGGTTTACACATATCAAGCCTAGCGGGAAGGCTAAGTTCAGCCGCATACGCCGTCAGAAAAGTAAGACAATTCACTGACGTTGATACAGCACGGTTAGTCTACTTTAGTTATTTTCACAGCGTTATGTCCTACGGTATTCTGCTGTGGGGCAAAGCTGCTGATATTCAAAATATATTTGTTCTGCAGAAGCGAGCGGTTCGTGCAATTTATCAGCTGGGTCAGCTGGGTGCCCGAGTTTCCCTTAGAGATTTTTTTAAGGAGATTGGTATTCTCACGGTTGCTTCTCAGTACATCTTTGCCAACATTTTATATATTAGACAAAATATCCATCTGTACACTAAAAACAGTGATATCCACAACTTTAACACTAGAAATAAGCATAAACTACGCGCTCCTTTTCACCGGCTTCACAAAGTTCACAATTCATTTGTAGGGCTCGGGATTACATTTTATAATAAACTGCCATCTTCTTTTCTAGACTTGCCATATAATGAGTTTAAAGCCAAAGTTAAATCTAATCTTTGTTTAAAAGCTTACTATTCTATTAACAACTACTTAGATGATAAGAATAGTTGGTCGCTGAGTTAAACACAAGACAATGTTTGTTATTTGTGTTCTTTCTCCAAAATTAGTTTACTGTTATGTTATGTATTTATTATTTTATTTTTACATTGTTTATTGTTATATACTTTTGTTTATTACTGATTGTGTCTGTAGTAAATCTTAAATTTAACTGACACCTTGCTATTGTATCGAGTCTGGTTCTTCTAACCAACCTAACAGACAGATGTGTGCTGGGGAGTTTGTTCCGCCACTTCTTCTTTCCAGCTAAACACTAGGAAGTGTCGATGGGTGGGCGTTTTTGGGGGACTGTCTAATAAAAATGTAAATACAGTGAAACCTGGTTAAATGTGTCTCAGATATCCAAATCTGTCTCATGGGAACTCATACTGGGGCAGTATGAGTTCCAGTTATAGAGATTTCTCACTTATCCAGGTCCCAGTTGGCCAAGTTTCACTGTAGTAAAGTGAAGTAAAGTAAATTTTGACCTTCGAAAAGTGCTGATTATCAGCCTAGTCTGAATAAATGAATATTGATTTTGATTTTTGATTTAACTTTTAAGCAAGTGCTCCACATAGAGTAAGTAACTCGATGCAGTATGTCTATTGCTTAGCTTACTATACATGCATAACACAACATCACACCTGTAATTCCCAAGGGTTGGGCAGAGGTGTATGTAATAACACACCAACAATTCGCCAGCTATGTTTAGACCCATGTAATAGGGGCAAGCCTTTTGCCATATAATAAGTATAAGTACGACGGGCTGGTGTCCGCAACTCCACGTTCGATGCGCGTATTTTGCGTGCAGGTGGGATTATCACTCGATCCACCCTAGCTCCCCGAGAAAAGCCAGCAGTCCCTTGGTGTTACTGGCAATCTCGCGGAGAGTACCTGGGTCACCGAAGTACTTGGTCCTATACCGGGCAACGCCCGGACAGTGCAGAAGCACGTGGGCGGCTGTTTCTTCTTCCTCCATGCAGGCTCGACACAGAGGACTATCTGTGACACCTATAACAAAGAGGTGCTTATTAAAAGTACCGTGTCCAGTGATGGCAGCCGTCACTGTGCGTAGTTGCAGCTTAGTCAGCCGGAGCGCTTGTTTGGTGAGGCGGGTGTCGATGGCGGGTAGCGCCTCCTTGGCCTGCCTGCACTCGCCGTGGTCTAGCCACAGCTTGGCGTGAAGTTCTTTGGTACGTTTCCTTACCAGCGTGCGAAGATAGCCGAACGGGAGTGGCACGATGGGTTCTGGTCCCACCACCTCCATGCTCGAGCCCCTACGAGCGAGCTCGTCCGCTGCATCATTGCCTCGGGAGCCGCTGTGTCCTTTAATCCATTGAATGGTTACATTATTGAGGTTACCAACCTGGTTCAGGCGTTGATGGCACTCGTGTATTAGCCCGGAATTGACCGTGGGGCTCCTTAATGCCAGCAGCACTGCCATGCTGTCTGAGAGTATACGGATGGAGTGATCCTTTACCTCCCGAGCCAAGATGGCAGATGCCGCCAGGGAGATACCCAAGCATTCTGCCTGAAAGACAGTGTTGTGGGCCCCCAGAGGTACGGCGATGTGGATATTGAGATCCTCCGAGAAGACCCCTGCTCCAGTACCAGTACCTGTTTTGGATCCGTCCGTGAAGATCCGTACTTCTGCAGGGTTAAGTCCCTCGCAGCGGTGGTCTTCATGGAGTTGGATTTTGTATTTTTTATCGAATACGTACTGTTTGGGTACTCGATCGTTAACAGCTTTCACCAGGGGGAGCTCACTTTGGATTCCCTCTAGTGCCGCAGTATGTTGCGTGCATTTCTTACCCCAGAGTTGTAGCGTATTGAGGCGCAACGCCGTCATTGTTGCTTCCTGCTGAATGAACAGGTGGAGCGGCGGAATTCCCAGTATGGCTTCGAGAGCTGCGGTCGGGGTTGTCCTCATGCAGCCTGTGATTGCCATGCAGGCGAGCCTTTGCATACGTTGCAGCTTGCTTATTGCTGTGATTAATTTGGTACGGGGCCACCAGACCACTGCCCCGTAGGTGATCATGGGTCTGATTACCGCGCAGTAAAGCCAGAGTATAATTTTAGGGGATAGGCCCCACTTCTTACCTATCATTCTCCTGCACTGCCAAAAGGTAAGGCAGGCCCTGCTTAGCTTATTGTCAAGATGACTGCTCCAATTTAGCTTGCTGTCCAGGATGACCCCCAGGTATTTGACCTCGTTGGTTAACTGGAGCTCAGTATCAAATAGCTTAGGTAGGCAATGAGGGCCTAGCATTCGTTTTTGGGTAAACATGACTAGTTCAGTTTTTGAGGGGTTCACTGAGAGATCGAACTCAGCACACCATCGCTCAACTATACGTAACGCCTGCTGAGTGAGGTTACAGATTGTCCCTGTCACCTTCCCTGAGATAAGGATGGCGAGATCGTCTGCGTACCCAATAGTGTAGAAGTGGTTAGCATTGAGCTTCGTGATGAGGTCATTAATCACCATATTCCAGAGAAGGGGCGACAGCACTCCTCCTTGGGGACAGCCCCTGACTATCACTGCTGACTGCTGCTCTTCACCGAGGCGGACGACTCGTTTGCTAAGCATATTGGTAATCCAGTCTATCAGTACCTGTTCCACCCCGTGTCGGGAGAGAGCGGCGCTGATGCTGGAGAAGTTTGTTTTGTCGAAGGCTCCTTCGATATCTATAAAAGTACCCAGGCAGGTGCCCTTCTGATGTATCGCTTCCTCTATCCGGCCAACCACTAGATGAAGAGCGGATTCAGTGGACTTACCCGCACTGTATGCATGTTGATTTGCGTGAAGAGGTAATGCTTTTAAGACGCCATCCCTCAGCTCTCTCTCACATATCTTCTCCATGGTTTTCAAGAAAAAGGAGGTCAGGCTGATCGGTCGGTAGGATTTGGCGTTAGTATAGTCACCCTTACCTGGCTTAGGGATGAATATGACTTTCACTTCCCTCCATCCTTTCGGGATGTATCGAAAGGCCAGGCACGCCCGCAATATGGGCACCAGTCTTTCAGCAACGGAGAGCCCACCCCATTGCAGTAATGCAGGGAACACCCCGTCCGGACCGGACGCCTTGAAAGGATGGAAGCACCCGATCGCCCACTGGACTTTCTCCAGCGTGATCATCATGTGAGCATAGTTCCAGTCGTTTCCTGTTGGAGTTTGGTTTACCTCAGTCCAGTCAATTGTGGGTGTGAAAACGCAACCTGGGAAGTGAGTTTCAGTAAGGACGCGCATCGCCTCTTCTGGAGTAGTGGTAAGCGTATTGTCAGGTTTTCGGAGCACTGCAGGTCCATCAGAGTTCTGCTGTGCTAGTATTTTCCTTACCCTGTTTGCTTGCTGGCAGGATTCTATTTTCCCGCAGTATTTCCTCCAGCCAGTAGAGCTTCTGTGCCGGATGCATTTCTTGTAGCTGGATTTGGCCGCCCTATAGACGTCCCAATCCTCGTCAGCATAGGTGTTCATGGCTCTGTTAAGGGCTGACCTTACCTTCCTGCGCTTGCGTTCCAGCTCGGCTCCCCACCATGGTTGCCTGCCTGGTGTTGTGGGCGGAGTGGTTTCTGGACAGGACGCATGATAACTGTCTAATAGTGATTTCGACAGGTAGCTTACTCTTTCTTCAATCTGGCCCGTGTTCTCAATGGTCGACCAGTGCTTTGTTGGCGCAAGCTTAGTTTCAAGGATGCGAGTGAAGGCAGCTCGATCCGTGTTGCGTGGGTTGCGACGTGGCAGTATAGGTGTCACACAGACCGGGATGTCGAAGCGGATCCACCTGTGGTCCGAGCAGGAGGCCTCTTTCGAGACCTGCCACCCGGTTGTAATGGCCGCTGCGCCCTCCGATGCCAGAGTTAGATCTATGATCGTTCGGCTGCGTCTGGTGACGAAGGTTGGTTCGGAACCTGTATTTAGTAGGGTTAGGTTAGTCGTAAACAGATAGTCAACTAAGGCCTTACCTCTTTCGTTCTGCGTGTTCATGCCCCACAGAGGGTGATGAGCGTTTGCGTCGGCCCCTATGACCACCTCGAGCCGTGTGCACTCACAGTGCTTTACGAGGCGGGCGAGGTCATGCGGGGGTGGCTCCTCTGCCTCTGGCATATAAGCCGAGACGAAGGCCACCTCTACTTCCGTGTCCCCGCGCTGTAGCCTTTTGCCATAAACCTAGCACAAATCCAGGCTTCATGGCTGCTAATGAGAAAATACTGAGGGAAAAACCCAATATAACTTCGCCCGATCCGGGAATCGGACCCAGGACCTCATGCACAGCAGCAAGTACTACAATAGTCTTCTATCTATATAAATAAAAAGCGAAGTCCTGACTGACTGACTCATCAACGCCCAGCCCAAACCCTTGGACCTAGAAAGCTGAAATTTTGCACAGTTTCCCTTTATAGTGTAAACAAGGAATAAGGAAGGATTTATCGAAATTCAACCCCAAAGGGATTTAAATAGGGGATGAAAGTTTGTATGGTTTGTTGAAAATGATGATTTTCATCATTTTCACGCGGGTGAAGCTGCTAAAAAGCTAGTTTTACATAAAGTCTTACCAAGCATCATCCTGGCTGGTCTCGATCAAATCATTTACATTATTATGCACAATATTCGCTTTGATAGTCTCCACTGCTTGCGGCGACAAGTCATTGGCTACGATCTTAGTGATATTTGGCACTTCTTTAGCATACCGGATGCTTCTCAGTCCAGTTGCTGAAAGAGCTTCTAGTATTGTTATATCAACCTGAAAAAGGATTGAAATTAGTAGCCTATTTATGTTAATATATTGTAGTAGGTACCTTAAATATAACTGCAGACCACAAACCTCAAAGGTTTGAGGAATTTGCTGTCATAGTGCATGGGCCAAGAAGGAACATTCAGCATTTATGTTTTTTTTTCTGTTTATCATATATTTGTTATTGATTGTTATGTATTATGGGGTTCAGAACTTAGCCTCCACAGGTGATACTTATATATTTACATTGATAAACACAGGATCTTGTTGTTATTAAAAGTAAATCAAAATAAACAAACCTCAGTATCAACTTTTTCCTTATATTTACTGTTTTCTGCATACTTTTGCTTTTTAACAAGTTGCTCAGCTTTGTAATCATTGGTAAATATTGTCAACACAGCTATGCTTAGGTCTCTGTTGAATTCTTGCACTGGGTTGTAAAAAACTTGATCAGTTTGGAAGAGAATTTCAGCTTTTCCTTCTTTTATTGACGTGTGCTTTGGAGCAGCATCCATTTTCATAATCCTCTGCAAATAATAACAAGAAGGTATGGTTGATTTCTTTGAGGTTAAGTATGTTTACAAAAGGTAATATCTAAAACTAAATAAGTTTGTCTTGTAAAATATAAATAGAAACCTGGGAAAGGACTGTTGCTATCCTACGAAATTTAGTTACATTCATAAAGTTTACAAAATTAACAGTTTTACACTACCAATGACAATGATGATTTATTATTGAAATGTCACTGTCAAAAGTGTCAATGTCAACAATTACCTCGGTGAATTCCGTTCTTACAACCGGAATTTGTTTCCGAACGAAAACACCGTAAACACTCATTATTTACACGTATCAATTTAGATCAAAGACTACTCTAATATTGATTTAGATCACATTGTATCAACTTATGAAAAGGATATTGCAAAAGGTATAATAATACAATGGCAGGGGTATTATTTTTGTTATGTATTTGTTCATTTCGGCCACAGTAGATTTCGGCTCTGTGCCTATGGCCTGACCGCTGAGATTACCTCTTCTATTTATGCTCACGATTAGGTGTGTGTACCCATCATCTATCCCTTTCTTCCCTAACCAACCTAACTATTGCTGTCTCTCTCTCATGCTGTGCTTGACGGCTAGAGTCGGACCGCGCGGCGGCGCGGCCATTTTCCTCAGTACGCTTTTATTTACGCAAGCGAGTGGTGTGTGTATAAAAAAATCGTTAAAAACGAAGTGAAAATTAGTGAAAACTAAAAATTGTTAAAAACGTTGTGTAACGTTCGATGAAAGTTAAGACCTTAAGGTGAGTAACTAACAGAAATGTACATTTATTCACAGAAATTCTCTTTCGCTCGAGATTACGCTAGCACCTATTTTTCCTGGTCCAATCCAGACTGATAGGTTAACTAACGCTAGTTCAAATTAGACTCCGATCTCGGGTTCAAGCCCAGACGGTTATAGCCCCGAATCACGTTGTGAGTGACCCGACGGGACTCTAAGCAACCGACCTCGGTCGCTGATGCGATCGTATGGTAATTCTGGTCCGACCGGTCGCGGAAATTGGGCCGACCGGGCCCCGAGTTCGACCCGATCGGGCACGAACTCTGGTCCGACCGCTCCCAGATGTTGGTCCGACCACCCACAGATATTGGCCCGACCGGGCCCGGAATTTGGCCTGACCGGCCAAGAAGCTTGGGTCGACCGGACCACAGAGTTTGATCCGACCAGCCACGTAATTTGGTCCGACCAGGCCGCGAGTCGAAACCGACTTTTCTTGAACCTGAATTTGATAGCCCGACAAAATCCATTGATCGCTAGTTACTTAAGCGCTCTTTTCCATTCGACAGATGGCGACTTCACAAAATTATACCACGCTTGGTGAACTATATTCCCGAAACGGCGAGGAAGAAGACCAGGAGCTATTGGCCAAGATAAAAGACATAATTGAAAAGAGTCTACCAGTTGGATGGAGAGATTGGAAGGTGATTGACTGGACCAAGGAAGAACTTTTTGGCAGCAAAATAGACCACAAGGTGCTCAACAAAATCCGTTTTGCAATCCCTTCAGTGGAGCTAGCACAAGCCTTTTTTCCTGAAGCGAAAAACATTGGCGAAAAGTCATATAAAAATATGAAGTTAAAACTCTTAGACTGGGATATCTGCAGGTCTCTTATAACGAACCCAAATCACATAGCAGCAAAGTTGCGCGGGTCTTCAGCACAAGCCGAGCTGTTCCGAAGAGCAGTAGACACAGTAAGAGCATCGGTGTGCTCTAGGGAACAGATCTCGGACATACTAACGACGGACGAGTCGCACAAAAATAGAATAAAAAGCTATTCGAGATCTAGTCCAATAAGAAATAACCCACGCAAACCCCTCAAACGAAAGCGGCCCAGACTCCCATCATCATCGTCTTCGTTGAACTCAGACCAGTCGAGATCAATAACAGCGGCCTCATACACATCGCCGGAGAGAAATCTCCCCAAACGAGCACATTACTCATCATCACCTCCCGGCTCACCGGAAAGACTAGACACTGATTCGAGGCTGGATCGCATGGAGGGCATGATCCAAGGCTTATATGAAATGGTTAATGGCAGAAACAAGGAGAACGATAGTAACCTCGACGCTCCAAGCTGGCAGGCTCCCAGCCCGGGACTAGAAGTCTTCGATACGGAGAACAATAATTGGGACATATTCTCGCCAAACACGAAGGAGTCTGAACCAGCCATACCTAAACCAAATCCGACTATAGAACACCAAGGCCTAAAATGCCAAAGACTAGGGGAACAAACCTGGAACAAAATTCGATACGCAGACTCACAGAAAAAACTTCAAGCGTCTCCAGTTTTTCATTGCCTTCGCGTAAATGGTACAATGTACCAACACTCCCAACCCAGCCAGCTAAAGGACCTGTTGGGAAAATGTGACTCGGCTTTCGGCACCATTTCTCACGGACTTCTAATTCAGAGACAGAAACTTCAGGAAGCCCTAAAAAAAGTGGCAGAACAACACCCGGATGCAACAGAAGGCCTTAAAAATATTCTAGCGTCAGACGGCGAGTTTCGCTCAGTATCTGACGATTTACTTCAATATACCTGTGGCAAGCGAGCCGAGGTAATCGAATCCAGGCGAAAACTTTATGAACCAAAGAACAATTTCTACAGATCAGTCCTCAACGACATCCCACCATCGGGGACTCACTTATGGGACGAAGATAAGTTACAAGAAGTAATCAAAACGCATGGGGTCTCCAAAATTGCTCCAGCCCCCCGTCGACCGATATCGAATCATACATATACAGACAAAGAAAACAAGCCTAAACTACCCCGGGACCATAGCTCTTTCAGAAAACCACATCAAGGTACCAAAAAATTCAAAAAATCTGAGTTCAAAGCTCGACCCCAGAAGCAACAAGCCCCAAGAGACTCCAAACGTTATAATCCTAAGGAAAGAAACGGAGGGGGGAGACGGCATTATCTTTGACTATCAATACTTTCGGGCGGGCCAGTTAGCCAACCATATGTCAACGTGGAAAGACCTAGGGGCACCGAAATCCATCTTAAGCATCATAAAAGGCTATGTAATCCCGTTCTCAACGAAACCACCAATCACAAGATTAACATTGGAACTACTAAAAAAATTCCAAACACCCACTTCTACGCTGATGGACCAAGAGATTGCAAAAATGATTCAACAGAAAACCATAATCAAATTAGACTGCAGGAATGGTTTCCTTTCAAAAATGTTTCTAACACCAAAGTCGGACGGTCAATGGAGACCGGTGTTCAACCCAAAAAGACTGAACGATTATGTCAAACTACAAAAATTCCGACTTGTAAACCATCGACAATTACAATATTTTCTACAAAAAGGAGACTACATGACCAAAATAGACCTCTCACAAGCCTACCTTCATGTCCCAGTAGCAAAAAGGCATTGGCGATACCTAGCACTCCATTATCGCAACTCAACCTACGCAATGACAGCTCTCCCCTTTGGACTAAGTTCCGCGCCTCAAATCTTTGCAAAAATAATAAACTGGGTTGCCAAATACCTAAGAAAACAGAATATCCGTTTAATTGTTTATCTCGACGATTTTTTGATAGTGAATCAAAACTCACGACTTCTAAAAAACGAGGTGTCTCTAGTAATAAAGACCCTTACAAATTTGGGCTTCAGAATAAACTGGGAAAAGTCAGTACTAAATCCAACGAAAGAAATAACATTCCTGGGAATAAAATGGAACACAAAATCGAACCTGAAAAGCCTACCATTAGAAAAAATAGAATCACTACAGAAAACTATAATAAAAACCATAAAATTAAAAAAATGGAGTTGGCGACAGGCAAAGTCGATGCTGGGCAAAATGGAATTTGCATCGTTCGTGATACCACTAGCGCGACTACACTGCCGGAAGATTCAACGAGCAGTGAACCGGCTACCAGAACCCGTACCCAACCTACATTTCAAAATAAAACCACAAATTATTCAAGAGTTAGACTGGTGGTTAGAAAATCTAGAACAAAAATCAAAGATAATTCTACAGGAACCACAAATTCACCTAGTCACAGACGCCTCAAATACGGGTTGGGGAGCAGAACTAGAAGACAAACTGATCTCAGGACTGTGGAGCGCCGACCAAGAGAAATGGCACATAAACAAAAAAGAAATGTATGTTATTTACAAAATGTTAACAAAATACCAAGATTCTCTTCAAAACAAAAGTATACTCATTCAGTGCGACAACAGAACGGCAGTGGCATACTTAAAGAACCAAGGTGGAACCAAATCCGTATCGCTTCTAAAACTAGCAAGCGATATCTTGAATATAGCAATGCGCAAGAACATAGAAATACGAATAGAACATATTCCAGGTCAGTACAACGTAATATCGGATCATCTATCAAGGGGCAAAAGCTTACCAGACTGGCACCTATCAAACTGGATGGTACAAAAGATATTCAAAAAATGGGGCACTCCGTGTATCGACCTCTTTGCAACTCAGCAATCAGCAGTGGTCACAAAATTCGTCACGCGATTTCCATGCCACCAGGCAGAGTACGTGAACGCATTCACAAGGACCTGGGACTACAATCTAGGGTGGATATTTCCCCCTCCACCATTAATACCCAGGATCCTACAACACCTCAATCAATGTCAAGGGACGTTCATATTAATAGTCCCCAGATGGGAGAACGTATATTGGCGACCAATACTCAAGAAAAGAGCTACAGACAAACCATTCACAATTCGGAACTTGGCCCAACACTTGACAGACCTTCAAACCAATCTGCCTCCTCCCAAAATACAGGATTTGTACTTGGAAGCATGGAAAGTACGGGGTGGGCCGATCTAGTCAAAGACTGGACAACACAGGAAAAACAAATTCTAGAGACTTCGTGGCGTAAATCATCCCTTGGCACTTATTCAGCAGCATGGAGGACCTGGTGCCAGTGGGCTAAGGAGAAAAAAGTCTCAATAAATAACCCAGATCCAACAGAGGTAGCACAATATCTTTGTCACTTATATTATAAGAAAAACATGTCTTATAGAACTATTTATCTGCATAAGTCAACAATAGCAACATTCTCAAACCCTCTTCATTCTGACAGAATCTCTAACAACCCTCTAGTAAAACACACTTTAAAAGGAATTTCAAATGCAAAACCACAGATATTGCGTGCCAAAATCTGGGACATAAATAAGCTGTTATCCTGGATACGACACAATCCTCCAGACCCAAGTAACCTTTTTCAAGTTTCTAGACATTTGGCAACGCTACTACTTCTGGCATCAGGAAGGAGAGTCCATGATCTAACCCTTCTTAGGATAGATTCAAATTTCCTAGTACAGTCAGAAAATGAAGTTACTTTCTGGCCACAATATGGATCAAAAACAGATAAGTCACATTATATACAATCAGGATGGAAGCTGGTGAAGAATGATCATGAATTATGGGATACTGTGAGCTGGGTTAAAAAATATATCACATTATCACATTCAAGACGCCAGGTCAATAATCAGGTAATCCCAAACTTATTTGTGAAGACACGTGGAAAAACTGGACCAGCTTCTCGCTCAGTGATAGCTGGCTGGGTCAGAACTGCCTTAGTGTCAGCTGGAATTGACGCAAGTGCAGGCAGCACCCGATCTGCAGTTGCCACTTATAGATTTAATAATCACATCCCTCTAGATGAAGTATTGAAGAGAGGAAATTGGCAAGGCCCAAATAACTTTTTTAAACATTACTATAGAGAAATAGATAAGTCAGGAATTGGGGAGGATAGTGCTAACATTGAAAACACTGTCACTAAATCATTTATACCAGTATGATCATAAGATAAGGACATGAGAGGACTTAGGATCTCAATTATATTATCTTAAATTAAAATTTTGTTCCTGTTTAAAGTAAATTTTATAATTGTATTGCATTATGACTGATTTGTTATAACTTGATTGTTATGTTATTATTACTTATATGAAGGTGTTAAATTTTCTAATTATATTGCAGCAGACTGAAGTAAAGTCTGATTAGTTACCTATTATATTATGTGATTTTAGAGGTGTGTTACCTAGTGTGTTACTAATAAAACTAAGTTTACAAATGTTACTTATTAAGTAATTAGATGATTGTAAGGTGGCTGACAGGCTTAGTTAGCCTGGAAGTTGACATTAATTATGGTGAAAACTTTTAAAATTATTGCTTTAATAATAATGTTTGATTTATGTAAGCAATTTTTACATAAAATACATAACATCTATCCTGTATTTCATTGTAATTTCCCTACGACTCATATCACAGTACGCTGCTGTGCTGAAACTAACATGCCGGCAGATTTAAGACATATCTCAGCGGTCAGGCCATAGGCACAGAGCCGAAATAAACCAATTTTCCCCCCAAGGGGAAGAAAATTGATATTTCGGGTCTTGCCGTAGGCCTGACCGTGGCCGGTGGCAATTCCTTGCCGGCTCACCGGCTGATATAAAGTACTGAGGAAAATGGCCGCGCCGCCGCGCGGTCCGACTCTAGCCGTCAAGCACAGCATGAGAGAGAGACAGCAATAGTTAGGTTGGTTAGGGAAGAAAGGGATAGATGATGGGTACACACACCTAATCGTGAGCATAAATAGAAGAGGTAATCTCAGCGGTCAGGCCTACGGCAAGACCCGAAATATCAATTTTCTTCCCCTTGGGGGGAAAATTGGTTTATTTTCACGCACAAAATGTTTCTGCTACCAGCTCCGTGCGATTCATCTGCCCTAGTGGCCCTAGTCAAGGCCAAAATTAAAAAAAAAACTAATGTCATGCATGTCATGCCATACTTTTGACGTTTCATAATCTTGAAATTTTTGAAGAATCTGGAAAAATAACCTACTTATTTGCTGAATTAGTATATTTTAAATGGAACAGGGCATATAAAATTTACAGAACGGCTACAAGAATAAAAAAATGCATACAGCCAGTAGTTTGTTGCGGAACAGCATCCTCAGTCCGAACTTGAAGTCATCTGTGGTTCGCAATGTAGCAAAAGTTGCATCACATAGTAAACCGGTGCAAAGGTTGTGTTATTCTGGGGTTACTGGTGCTAGGGGTGCGCGGATATGTAGTTATACTGGTAGTTATTTGAGTCTGAGTAAGCAGGTTGGATTTGGGAGGTATTTCTCGACGAATAAGAGTGATCCTCCCGAAGAGGACCCTGAGCATAAGGACGAGACGCCACTGTTCAGCAGCCAGCTGCCAGCGACGGTAGCCGTGCCTGAAGTGTGGCCACAGGTGCCCGTAATCGCCATCAACAGGAACCCTGTCTTCCCGCGTTTTATCAAGCTTATTGAGGTTAGTTCTTCAACACTGATTAAAGTTTAGGTCAATGGGTCTTCTTAGAGGCGGATTTATGTATGCCTAGTAATGTTCAAATGTTATTAACTTACTAGATATTGCTAGAGACTTTACTTGAATGTACTAACAGGGATGTTTTAAATGTACCCCTAAACACATGGGAATAATGCCTTATAATATTCTTATAGGCCATATTTGTCAACTTTTTATTTACAGTAGAGCTGGTTCATAATTTATTTTGTAAGAAGCATAGCTAATCTAACTTTATGGTCTCACACAATGACACATTGTTTAGCAATGATGAAATGTATGACAAGGTTGTTTAATACTTTTTTTAACAACACTATTTTTCCGAATAAAATTGTAACCTTTCCGCAGATATCAAACCCAGCTTTAATAGATTTAATAAGACGTAAAGTGAAACTAAACCAGCCGTACGTTGGTATATTTCTACGTAAGAAAGAGGATGACAAGTCCGATGTTGTATCAAGTTTGGATGACCTGCATCAAGTGGGCGTATTTGCTCAGATCCACGAGATGCAGGATATGGACTATAAACTGAGGCTCGTAGTGATGGCTCACAGACGGATTAGGATTACGGGACAGTTTATTGAAGATGAGATTGAAAGTGGGCCTGCTGGTGAGTTACTTTGAAGGTTTACCATTTTGAAGGGTTTGGTTTATTCCTAAGTCATCGTCATTCTCCTGCCTTACCTCATTTTTTTTAACTTTCACACCTCAAGCCTTTAGAGAATCCTTTTTTATTGTGTTCATATCTAATAGTAAAAAGTTCTTAAAATATTTTTAAGCCCATGTAGGGTGAGCCTATTGCCATCAACTGGTCACAAATCCAGACTCAATGAGTGCTACTGAAAAATTCCCAATAGAAAAATGAATAACAGTTTGCGGAAACTGGAAATCAAACCCTTATGCTAAGCTCGACCAGCCAGAATTGTTTTTCCTTTCATATTTGTAATATATTTTTCACCCAAACTGCCTCCGTGGTTGAGTGGTTTAGGCATTGCCTTGTGACCTGGAGGTTGCGGGTTCGATTCCCACGGGAAGCATACTTTGTGAAGTTATTTCCAGTTTGGTTAGGACATTGCAGGCTTGAATCACCTGATTGTCTGATAAAAAGATGGTTCCGTGCTTCGGAAGGCACGTATAAGCCGGTGGTCCCGGCCGGCAAATGGCGGTCGTCAAACCATGTCAGAGGCCCTTGCGGCCATTTAGAAACTCTGACACTAGGGTGTGTGGGGTCTTTAGACCTTACTGCCCACACGATAAGAAGAAGAACTTCTCACCCTCACACACCAACTTCATTTCTGAAATGCCGAAATCATTTCAGAAATGAAGTTGAAGTTTCCGCTATTTAACGTGGAGCTTAACGTTGCCCGCGAAGAGTCTGATGCGGAGCGGCGTCGGCGCAAGTACCGGAATACCAGGAAGCAGCAGCAGGCCTCTAAGGAACCGGAGACTACTGAAGAGCCTCCTAACAAGGAGTCAAAGAAACCAGCTCCGGATCAGGTGATGATGGCCAAAGTGGAGAATATGGTGCATGAGAAGTTTCAGCATAATGAGGAAGTGAAGGCGTTGACGCAGGAAGTTATTAAGACCATCAGGGATATTATTAACTTGAATCCTTTATACAGGTTAGTATTAGTTTAACTAAACTAAACAGGTTAGTATATTTATATCCTTTTTTTTTTTTTTTTTTGGTGGGTGGAAAATCATCGACCAAAAAAAAAAAAAACAATTGTAACATATTCATTGTTCAACTGGGAAAAGGTTTCATCACTTTTGATTAAAAAATACAAAGCGGTCTGTAAACACTGCTGGACTGAAGACTTCCTCCCTGTGAAATAGAGTTGACTTTAATCCAGTAGTCACTATGAGTGGCTAGTGCGAATTGGTGGAGGTCACATATCCCTCTGAGTTTACTTTTTGAAAACGGAGTTTTTCTATTCATATATTCTTGGATAGCAGATAAAAATCTGCTTTCAGCATTAGCTATAAGGGTGTGTCCTTCAGTGAAGTTGTCCTCAGCAGTAGCATGTCTGTTTCCTGTAGCTGTATGTTGTAGCTCTGAGTTGTCTACATAACAGCCAATTTGTGGGGTGACTTCTATGTCTTTGTAGTTTTATGGCTCTCTTGGGTTCAAATTTAAGCGCCCGGGTATGATCCTACGACTTGTAAGTGCGTTTTCAATGCTGACCCTGGTCTCAGTCAGGTCAACAGGCACTGGCCATGATTCCATGGCATGCTATCAGACTATTATCCAACTGTACTTGAGCGTACAACCTTCATGCATGAAATGCTACAATGTCGTGTCATTGGTTGCAACCTTAGGATACTCATTATCAAATACAGTTGCATGGAATTCAGTCGACACTCAACTGGAACAGTGGGTTGTGACTGTCTGTCATAGAAACACTAGAAATTCAGACAACTATTAATCACTCAAAGGTAACGTCTTTAATACCGCCTTCCTTATACCGGCGCTTGTTGCCTGTGACGTTCTTCAGCGACCTTAAAAAGGTTAAGCTGAATAATTGTTTATGTATCCCCTGGGACGAGGAAGCGGACCAGTGGCGCTAGTCCGGGGCAGTGGAAGTTGCATTAGATCCCGCAGCCCCCTGACGCAAGTGTGCAAGAACACCGGTGTGAAAAAGCATTTTGTTAAGCAACTTAGGAGATGCTTATAATGTTCAGCAGTCGACTGCAATAAACTAATTTGCTTGTAACCCTAGTATGTTCGACTGGTCTGAATTGCGTGGCATATGGGAACGACGTTATCTTGCAATCCTTTAGGGCAGTGAGCACGTTTCTCGAAGCGGCATCTGCCTGAGCCGGTCAGAAAGGATTATGTATGTCCGATCTTTTTGCGAAAATTGTGGTGGATGTTCGGCTCAAGCTTGCCGCGTTGGTTAAGTGTGATCTTTGTTCAATTTCCTGACCCAAGATTTGCCTACGAGTTTGAAGCCGCCGTTAGCCTCTATCATTCCAGCTATCTATGGTAATTCAATCTAACTCTTGTTTCCCAGGGAATCCTTACACCACATGTTGGCACAAGGTCAGCGAGTGGTGGACAATCCGGTGTACCTGTCAGACTTGGGCGCCGCTCTAACTGGATCAGATCCCACGGAACTGCAGGCTGTTCTTGAGGAGATGGACGTGAGTGAACTTAATAAGGATGATTAGTTAACAGCCCATGCTGTGGCTTGTTGTTTAATAAAAAAATAATGGTAAACAATTGGCTATTTGACTACTGTTAAAGATTTACGTAATTATTGTGTTATTTCAAAGAACTACAGAAATAACACGGTGTGTGAAAAAAGTAATCAAATCAGCAGACACAGAAAAAAACCCTGAAAAATATCTTGTATTTTTTTGTAGCTCCCTGACTGGTTCATATAACCCCAATCCATTTAGGTCGCAAGTAAATAAGCTTCTTCTGGGTTCGTTCAATCGTCGACCTCATCTCTGCCCCTGGGGCACGATTGAGGTCAAAAGTACACCCATGTCATATAAAAAAAAACTTGTACAGACTTAGGAAGAAGCATCCTATTACTTTTCCGAAGATTATCTAAAACAATAATTAACTAATATCTCCTTAATCAAGACTTCCATTTCGTCCACCAGATACCAAAAAGACTGATGATGTCCCTCTCGCTCCTGAAGAAGGAACTGGAGCTGTCCAAGCTGCAGCAGAAGATCGGCAAGGAAGTGGAGGAGAAGGTCAAGCAGCAGCATCGGAAGTATATCCTGCATGAACAGCTTAAGGTTAGAGCTTAGAGCTAGAGACTTTACTAAGATATTTGTAAAACACGGATCATACACTACTCTTCATATTTTAATGAGTTCTGGACAGATGGCTTGGCTTAGCTCGCGGTAATGCTTACCTAGGCTGAAGTAATTTTGTGGCAAAATTTAAAATATCGAATTCCCAACTATACAAATGAATACAATATAATGAACACATTTTTTTGACAGAATTATCGTTACATACTGTGTTTCATCCACGTTTATACAGTCATTTGGACATACCTACACTCAACCAGTATGCGTTTATAAATGGAGTTAAGTTAATATGAGCTCAACATTATCTCTGGTAGAACATCGACACGCTGTATATCTTTTCCCCTTCAATTTGAAGTATTCAAGTCTTCTTCATCATCTGATTAGAGCCTAACCTCGTGCCTGATTCGGCTTTACATGCCGTCAACAAATATCTCTCAGGCATGCTGATTTTCGTTCACCGAAGCAAGGGATAATTCTGCAATAGGCACATTTACCCGAAAAATCAGAGGTGCGTGTCCTGGGTTCGAACTCGAGAAATATGAATTGGCAGTCCTACAGTCACACCATCACTGCATTGAATTACCTATTCAAGTTATTACATTACTTCATCATCATATGGACATGTGATGCGAAGGAATGAAGGAAATGTTGTGAGGAAAATGTTGAGTATGAAATTATGAATGTAGATGGCTATAAAAGGAGAGGAAGGCCAAAGAAACGATGGATTAACTGTGTGAAGGATGATATGGCTAGAAAGGAGGTGACTGCTGAGATGACGAGAAATAGGGGAGTATGGAAGAAGAAGACATGTTGCGTCGACCCCAAATGAATTGGGATAAGGGCAGGAGAATGATGACATTACTTCATCATCATCATTTTACCCGAAAGACATCCACTGCTGGACATAGGCCTCCCGTAAGTGTCGTCACATTGACCGGTCGCGTGATCTCGCATCCAGCGGATCTCCTCAACCGTACACGCTTCAACTAATGGGAGGCCTTCCAATGCAACGTCTTCCAGTTCGCGGTCGCCACTGTAAAGCTTTTCGACCCCAACGGCCATAATAAAACATTAATTACAATATCCTTGAATTCTTCAACAGGTGATCAAAAAAGAGTTAGGTCTAGAGAAGGACGACAAGGACGCGATAGGCGATAAGTTCAAGGAACGCTTAGCTGACAAGCAGGTGCCGCAAGCGATACAGACTGTCATCGACGAGGAACTCAACAAACTCAACTTCTTGGAGAGCCATAGCTCCGAGTTCAAGTAAGTTTTTAAATGAAGGCAATAATTGGCTTTTTGAATACTTTTAAAATTCACGAAAATGTTATTTTAACTAACAGAAAGAACGCTATGTGTGAAATGAGTAATAATATCGATCAAAACATGGAGTAGCTAGTCTACATGCTCTAGAAGTTTTGTGTGGGGGCACTTTCTATCCTTGTAAAACGGCCGTGAAACGGCCATTTGTACTACGTAACTATGGCGGTATGAAATATGACGTCACATTTTTGTAGCGCTGTCTTTGTCTAGCAAGTCATTTACAGTCATATTTTTTTTTGGAGGTTTGCTTCTGGTCTGGGCAGAGTGGTAGACTAGGGAGTGTCTGACTTCTATTGACTAAAAACCACCCATGATCCTTCTTAGCCCTTTGTGTCGAGGCCGCGGTATCTTCCTTTTGACCCCTAAAAACTAAATAAAATCAATAATCCCTCACTTTCCCAGCGTCACCCGCTGCTACCTAGACTGGCTAACCTCCCTACCTTGGGGAGTGACCTCCGAAGAGAACCTCAAGCTAGAAGACGCGCAGGTCATACTGGACCAGGACCACTACGGTATGGATGATATTAAGAAGAGGATCTTGGAGTTTATCGCTGTGTCCCAGTTGAAGGGATCTACGCAGGGCAAGATTCTGTGCTTCCATGGACCACCTGGTGTGGGAAAGACTAGTATAGGTGAGTTTTAATAGTTAATTTACGTTTAAATTATATTCAAAATCTTTCACTATTTGTTTAGTCGTCATCATCATTATCCCTAGTCTAATTTCACCTACTGCTGGATGTAGACCTCTCTTTCCTTCTGCCAATCTCCATGGTCCCGTGCCTTCCGGGGTTTTTCTTCAATGGCAACTATGTTGTCTGCCCATCTCACAGCCGCCGCCGAAAGATCCACATTTTTTTTGGACAGTTCTTGGACGCCATTCGGTGATAGCCTTAGTCCACCTGTCATGCCACCTTGCTAGGTGTCCTGCCCAACTACATTTGAGCTTCGTAACACGATTTCCAATATCGGAAACCTTGTACGCTTTCGGATTTTGACATTAAGAAGTCAATCTATCAGTTTAGTGCCGACTACCGTGAGATAGATAGTAATATTCTTCCCGATACTTCACCCTGCTTTCTGCTCATAAAACTTTCAAAACATTTCAGCATTTGTAAAATCAAGTCAAATTCAATCTTCCCCCACTAACATTACCTTCCATTCCAGCTCGTTCGATAGCCCGCGCGCTGAACCGGCAATACTTCAGGTTCTCAGTGGGCGGCATGACGGACGTGGCAGAGATCAAGGGCCACAGACGTACATACGTGGGCGCCATGCCGGGCAAACTGGTGCAGTGCCTCAAGAAGACCGGCACGGAGAACCCTCTGGTGTTGATTGATGAGGTGGATAAGATTGGCAAGTGAGTATCAGGGGATGGGTTTTATAAGAGATGCTTAGAAGCATAAAGCGTTAGGGCTTTTTAACGGACACGCGGCACGTTGTGGAGTGCAGTCCGCAATAAATTCAAACATACAATAGCGATTTAATGTGCATTTACTTGAAAAACGGCGTCACTTGCGGCGCGACGGGGACTGTATTTCCTCGTGTGATAGACGGAAAAACCGCCACACGCGACGCGCAACACACCACTTACTCTGAAAGCCCTTTAAGTTACTTATGTCGCGTTCACACCAAATGTGTAATTGTCTGATCAATGTGAGCGTAAAATTCAAAACACATATATTAAAATAGCTAAAAAAAAACAAATAGGCGAACATACGTTACGTCCAATTACAACTTGGGAATGTTGTATGTGTATTTTGTACTTACCGAGCATACCATCTCACATGCCGCAGGCATGTCTGGTCCAATAGGGATGTTTACTGACCTAAAAAAATATGATTCTAATTAGTCCGTCTGTTAGATTACCGAAAAATATTGGATACGTATTTTTTTGTTTTATCAAATCAATAAAAAATGACGAAGACAAAACGCGTCAAAGATTTGAGTGGGAGGTGGTGACGTCACTCCTCGCTAAAAAAAAATGACGTCACTCGAGTTTTCAAAGCACTGTATCGTCTACGTTGTTTGTTTACGTGAAAAATGAAAAAAATATGAGTCCAATATTTTTTGGAAATCTATCAGATGGATAGATTTGATGGTTAGATTTTTTTTGTTGACTACCCTGTTCCACTAAAGCTAAGAATAAGAAGCTATCTTCGTTATTTTTGGGATCTTGGTTACGTACGGCACACAGAAAAATGATAAACACCTTTCTTTATACCCAGGGGCGTCCACGGCGACCCATCATCAGCCCTCCTAGAACTGCTGGACCCGGAACAGAACGCGAACTTCCTGGACCACTACCTGGACGTACCGGTGGACCTGTCCAAGGTGCTGTTCATCTGTACCGCTAACGTTGTAGAGCATATACCTGAGCCGCTGAGGGATAGGATGGAACTTATTAATATGTCTGGTGAGTTGTGTGGATTCATAAAATTATTCCTACCGGATTGATTTTTTTCGATGCTTTAACCAAGTGTTTATTCAAAGTTTGGAATCTTAATGAGAAAGTCTCCAAAGTAATGGAGATAAGTTTGCATGCTCGCCATCATCATTAGAAGACTGGTCAAAATAAGCTTAAACTTTGCTGTAGGTGCTGGTGGACACTATGATTTAATGATTATATATTTTTTTTAATGTAGACGATGATTGCCGTAGCTCGTACTATTTCTGGGAGAACTGTAGACAAATGAGACTAAATAATTTTGGCAAATTCATCAACCCAATCACTTTAGTTATACAGTTGCCTTTTAGCTACTCTATTAAATCTAATCTATTTAAGTCGCGAGTAAACATGCTTCTTCTGGGTAAGCTCGTTCCATCGTCGACCTCATCTCTGCCCTTAGGGCAAGATTGAGGTCAAGAGCAAGCCTCAAGAATTTATAAGAATAAAAAAAATTAAAGTGAATGGTCGCTTTCTTGTGAGTTCCGCTTTCTTCTTCCACCAGCTAATCTCCCACCTTAATTCCAGGATACGTAGCTGAAGAGAAACTGGCGATAGCCCAACAGTACCTGGTCCCGACTGCGCGCAAGAACTGCGGCCTTAGCGACGAACAGCTAGACTTGACGGCCGAGTCGCTACACACGCTCATCAGGTCTTACTGCCGGGAGAGTGGCGTCAGGAACCTGCAGAAACATATCGAGAAGGTATGTATGTCTTTGTGTTTGTGGCGACATCTATAACGCCACATACAAGAACTGCGGCCTTAGCGACGAACAGCTAGACTTGACGGCCGAGTCGCTACACACGCTCATCAGGTCTTACTGCCGGGAGAGTGGCGTCAGGAACCTGCAGAAACATATCGAGAAGGTATGTATGTCTTTGTGTTTGTGGCGACATCTATAACGCCACATACAAGAACTGCGGCCTTAGCGACGAACAGCTAGACTTGACGGCCGAGTCGCTACACACGCTCATCAGGTCTTACTGCCGGGAGAGTGGCGTCAGGAACCTGCAGAAACATATCGAGAAGGTATGTATGTCTTTGTGTTTGTGGCGACATCTATAACGCCACATACAAGAACTGCGGCCTTAGCGACGAACAGCTAGACTTGACGGCCGAGTCGCTACACACGCTCATCAGGTCTTACTGCCGGGAGAGTGGCGTCAGGAACCTGCAGAAACATATCGAGAAGGTATGTATGTCTTTGTGTTTGTGGCGACATCTATAACGCCACATACAAGAACTGCGGCCTTAGCGACGAACAGCTAGACTTGACGGCCGAGTCGCTACACACGCTCATCAGGTCTTACTGCCGGGAGAGTGGCGTCAGGAACCTGCAGAAACATATCGAGAAGGTATGTATGTCTTTGTGTTTGTGGCGACATCTATAACGCCACATACAAGAACTGCGGCCTTAGCGACGAACAGCTAGACTTGACGGCCGAGTCGCTACACACGCTCATCAGGTCTTACTGCCGGGAGAGTGGCGTCAGGAACCTGCAGAAACATATCGAGAAGGTATGTATGTCTTTGTGTTTGTGGCGACATCTATAACGCCACATACAAGAACTGCGGCCTTAGCGACGAACAGCTAGACTTGACGGCCGAGTCGCTACACACGCTCATCAGGTCTTACTGCCGGGAGAGTGGCGTCAGGAACCTGCAGAAACATATCGAGAAGGTATGTATGTCTTTGTGTTTGTGGCGACATCTATAACGCCACATACAAGAACTGCGGCCTTAGCGACGAACAGCTAGACTTGACGGCCGAGTCGCTACACACGCTCATCAGGTCTTACTGCCGGGAGAGTGGCGTCAGGAACCTGCAGAAACATATCGAGAAGGTATGTATGTCTTTGTGTTTGTGGCGACATCTATAACGCCACATACAAGAACTGCGGCCTTAGCGACGAACAGCTAGACTTGACGGCCGAGTCGCTACACACGCTCATCAGGTCTTACTGCCGGGAGAGTGGCGTCAGGAACCTGCAGAAACATATCGAGAAGGTATGTATGTCTTTGTGTTTGTGGCGACATCTATAACGCCACATACAAGAACTGCGGCCTTAGCGACGAACAGCTAGACTTGACGGCCGAGTCGCTACACACGCTCATCAGGTCTTACTGCCGGGAGAGTGGCGTCAGGAACCTGCAGAAACATATCGAGAAGGTATGTATGTCTTTGTGTTTGTGGCGACATCTATAACGCCACATACAAGAACTGCGGCCTTAGCGACGAACAGCTAGACTTGACGGCCGAGTCGCTACACACGCTCATCAGGTCTTACTGCCGGGAGAGTGGCGTCAGGAACCTGCAGAAACATATCGAGAAGGTATGTATGTCTTTGTGTTTGTGGCGACATCTATAACGCCACATACAAGAACTGCGGCCTTAGCGACGAACAGCTAGACTTGACGGCCGAGTCGCTACACACGCTCATCAGGTCTTACTGCCGGGAGAGTGGCGTCAGGAACCTGCAGAAACATATCGAGAAGGTATGTATGTCTTTGTGTTTGTGGCGACATCTATAACGCCACATACAAGAACTGCGGCCTTAGCGACGAACAGCTAGACTTGACGGCCGAGTCGCTACACACGCTCATCAGGTCTTACTGCCGGGAGAGTGGCGTCAGGAACCTGCAGAAACATATCGAGAAGGTATGTATGTCTTTGTGTTTGTGGCGACATCTATAACGCCACATACAAGAACTGCGGCCTTAGCGACGAACAGCTAGACTTGACGGCCGAGTCGCTACACACGCTCATCAGGTCTTACTGCCGGGAGAGTGGCGTCAGGAACCTGCAGAAACATATCGAGAAGGTATGTATGTCTTTGTGTTTGTGGCGACATCTATAACGCCACATACAAGAACTGCGGCCTTAGCGACGAACAGCTAGACTTGACGGCCGAGTCGCTACACACGCTCATCAGGTCTTACTGCCGGGAGAGTGGCGTCAGGAACCTGCAGAAACATATCGAGAAGGTATGTATGTCTTTGTGTTTGTGGCGACATCTATAACGCCACATACAAGAACTGCGGCCTTAGCGACGAACAGCTAGACTTGACGGCCGAGTCGCTACACACGCTCATCAGGTCTTACTGCCGGGAGAGTGGCGTCAGGAACCTGCAGAAACATATCGAGAAGGTATGTATGTCTTTGTGTTTGTGGCGACATCTATAACGCCACATACAAGAACTGCGGCCTTAGCGACGAACAGCTAGACTTGACGGCCGAGTCGCTACACACGCTCATCAGGTCTTACTGCCGGGAGAGTGGCGTCAGGAACCTGCAGAAACATATCGAGAAGGTATGTATGTCTTTGTGTTTGTGGCGACATCTATAACGCCACATACAAGAACTGCGGCCTTAGCGACGAACAGCTAGACTTGACGGCCGAGTCGCTACACACGCTCATCAGGTCTTACTGCCGGGAGAGTGGCGTCAGGAACCTGCAGAAACATATCGAGAAGGTATGTATGTCTTTGTGTTTGTGGCGACATCTATAACGCCACATACAAGAACTGCGGCCTTAGCGACGAACAGCTAGACTTGACGGCCGAGTCGCTACACACGCTCATCAGGTCTTACTGCCGGGAGAGTGGCGTCAGGAACCTGCAGAAACATATCGAGAAGGTATGTATGTCTTTGTGTTTGTGGCGACATCTATAACGCCACATACAAGAACTGCGGCCTTAGCGACGAACAGCTAGACTTGACGGCCGAGTCGCTACACACGCTCATCAGGTCTTACTGCCGGGAGAGTGGCGTCAGGAACCTGCAGAAACATATCGAGAAGGTATGTATGTCTTTGTGTTTGTGGCGACATCTATAACGCCACATACAAGAACTGCGGCCTTAGCGACGAACAGCTAGACTTGACGGCCGAGTCGCTACACACGCTCATCAGGTCTTACTGCCGGGAGAGTGGCGTCAGGAACCTGCAGAAACATATCGAGAAGGTATGTATGTCTTTGTGTTTGTGGCGACATCTATAACGCCACATACAAGAACTGCGGCCTTAGCGACGAACAGCTAGACTTGACGGCCGAGTCGCTACACACGCTCATCAGGTCTTACTGCCGGGAGAGTGGCGTCAGGAACCTGCAGAAACATATCGAGAAGGTATGTATGTCTTTGTGTTTGTGGCGACATCTATAACGCCACATACAAGAACTGCGGCCTTAGCGACGAACAGCTAGACTTGACGGCCGAGTCGCTACACACGCTCATCAGGTCTTACTGCCGGGAGAGTGGCGTCAGGAACCTGCAGAAACATATCGAGAAGGTATGTATGTCTTTGTGTTTGTGGCGACATCTATAACGCCACATACAAGAACTGCGGCCTTAGCGACGAACAGCTAGACTTGACGGCCGAGTCGCTACACACGCTCATCAGGTCTTACTGCCGGGAGAGTGGCGTCAGGAACCTGCAGAAACATATCGAGAAGGTATGTATGTCTTTGTGTTTGTGGCGACATCTATAACGCCACATACAAGAACTGCGGCCTTAGCGACGAACAGCTAGACTTGACGGCCGAGTCGCTACACACGCTCATCAGGTCTTACTGCCGGGAGAGTGGCGTCAGGAACCTGCAGAAACATATCGAGAAGGTATGTATGTCTTTGTGTTTGTGGCGACATCTATAACGCCACATACAAGAACTGCGGCCTTAGCGACGAACAGCTAGACTTGACGGCCGAGTCGCTACACACGCTCATCAGGTCTTACTGCCGGGAGAGTGGCGTCAGGAACCTGCAGAAACATATCGAGAAGGTATGTATGTCTTTGTGTTTGTGGCGACATCTATAACGCCACATACAAGAACTGCGGCCTTAGCGACGAACAGCTAGACTTGACGGCCGAGTCGCTACACACGCTCATCAGGTCTTACTGCCGGGAGAGTGGCGTCAGGAACCTGCAGAAACATATCGAGAAGGTATGTATGTCTTTGTGTTTGTGGCGACATCTATAACGCCACATACAAGAACTGCGGCCTTAGCGACGAACAGCTAGACTTGACGGCCGAGTCGCTACACACGCTCATCAGGTCTTACTGCCGGGAGAGTGGCGTCAGGAACCTGCAGAAACATATCGAGAAGGTATGTATGTCTTTGTGTTTGTGGCGACATCTATAACGCCACATACAAGAACTGCGGCCTTAGCGACGAACAGCTAGACTTGACGGCCGAGTCGCTACACACGCTCATCAGGTCTTACTGCCGGGAGAGTGGCGTCAGGAACCTGCAGAAACATATCGAGAAGGTATGTATGTCTTTGTGTTTGTGGCGACATCTATAACGCCACATACAAGAACTGCGGCCTTAGCGACGAACAGCTAGACTTGACGGCCGAGTCGCTACACACGCTCATCAGGTCTTACTGCCGGGAGAGTGGCGTCAGGAACCTGCAGAAACATATCGAGAAGGTATGTATGTCTTTGTGTTTGTGGCGACATCTATAACGCCACATACAAGAACTGCGGCCTTAGCGACGAACAGCTAGACTTGACGGCCGAGTCGCTACACACGCTCATCAGGTCTTACTGCCGGGAGAGTGGCGTCAGGAACCTGCAGAAACATATCGAGAAGGTATGTATGTCTTTGTGTTTGTGGCGACATCTATAACGCCACATACAAGAACTGCGGCCTTAGCGACGAACAGCTAGACTTGACGGCCGAGTCGCTACACACGCTCATCAGGTCTTACTGCCGGGAGAGTGGCGTCAGGAACCTGCAGAAACATATCGAGAAGGTATGTATGTCTTTGTGTTTGTGGCGACATCTATAACGCCACATACAAGAACTGCGGCCTTAGCGACGAACAGCTAGACTTGACGGCCGAGTCGCTACACACGCTCATCAGGTCTTACTGCCGGGAGAGTGGCGTCAGGAACCTGCAGAAACATATCGAGAAGGTATGTATGTCTTTGTGTTTGTGGCGACATCTATAACGCCACATACAAGAACTGCGGCCTTAGCGACGAACAGCTAGACTTGACGGCCGAGTCGCTACACACGCTCATCAGGTCTTACTGCCGGGAGAGTGGCGTCAGGAACCTGCAGAAACATATCGAGAAGGTATGTATGTCTTTGTGTTTGTGGCGACATCTATAACGCCACATACAAGAACTGCGGCCTTAGCGACGAACAGCTAGACTTGACGGCCGAGTCGCTACACACGCTCATCAGGTCTTACTGCCGGGAGAGTGGCGTCAGGAACCTGCAGAAACATATCGAGAAGGTATGTATGTCTTTGTGTTTGTGGCGACATCTATAACGCCACATACAAGAACTGCGGCCTTAGCGACGAACAGCTAGACTTGACGGCCGAGTCGCTACACACGCTCATCAGGTCTTACTGCCGGGAGAGTGGCGTCAGGAACCTGCAGAAACATATCGAGAAGGTATGTATGTCTTTGTGTTTGTGGCGACATCTATAACGCCACATACAAGAACTGCGGCCTTAGCGACGAACAGCTAGACTTGACGGCCGAGTCGCTACACACGCTCATCAGGTCTTACTGCCGGGAGAGTGGCGTCAGGAACCTGCAGAAACATATCGAGAAGGTATGTATGTCTTTGTGTTTGTGGCGACATCTATAACGCCACATACAAGAACTGCGGCCTTAGCGACGAACAGCTAGACTTGACGGCCGAGTCGCTACACACGCTCATCAGGTCTTACTGCCGGGAGAGTGGCGTCAGGAACCTGCAGAAACATATCGAGAAGGTATGTATGTCTTTGTGTTTGTGGCGACATCTATAACGCCACATACAAGAACTGCGGCCTTAGCGACGAACAGCTAGACTTGACGGCCGAGTCGCTACACACGCTCATCAGGTCTTACTGCCGGGAGAGTGGCGTCAGGAACCTGCAGAAACATATCGAGAAGGTATGTATGTCTTTGTGTTTGTGGCGACATCTATAACGCCACATACAAGAACTGCGGCCTTAGCGACGAACAGCTAGACTTGACGGCCGAGTCGCTACACACGCTCATCAGGTCTTACTGCCGGGAGAGTGGCGTCAGGAACCTGCAGAAACATATCGAGAAGGTATGTATGTCTTTGTGTTTGTGGCGACATCTATAACGCCACATACAAGAACTGCGGCCTTAGCGACGAACAGCTAGACTTGACGGCCGAGTCGCTACACACGCTCATCAGGTCTTACTGCCGGGAGAGTGGCGTCAGGAACCTGCAGAAACATATCGAGAAGGTATGTATGTCTTTGTGTTTGTGGCGACATCTATAACGCCACATACAAGAACTGCGGCCTTAGCGACGAACAGCTAGACTTGACGGCCGAGTCGCTACACACGCTCATCAGGTCTTACTGCCGGGAGAGTGGCGTCAGGAACCTGCAGAAACATATCGAGAAGGTATGTATGTCTTTGTGTTTGTGGCGACATCTATAACGCCACATACAAGAACTGCGGCCTTAGCGACGAACAGCTAGACTTGACGGCCGAGTCGCTACACACGCTCATCAGGTCTTACTGCCGGGAGAGTGGCGTCAGGAACCTGCAGAAACATATCGAGAAGGTATGTATGTCTTTGTGTTTGTGGCGACATCTATAACGCCACATACAAGAACTGCGGCCTTAGCGACGAACAGCTAGACTTGACGGCCGAGTCGCTACACACGCTCATCAGGTCTTACTGCCGGGAGAGTGGCGTCAGGAACCTGCAGAAACATATCGAGAAGGTATGTATGTCTTTGTGTTTGTGGCGACATCTATAACGCCACATACAAGAACTGCGGCCTTAGCGACGAACAGCTAGACTTGACGGCCGAGTCGCTACACACGCTCATCAGGTCTTACTGCCGGGAGAGTGGCGTCAGGAACCTGCAGAAACATATCGAGAAGGTATGTATGTCTTTGTGTTTGTGGCGACATCTATAACGCCACATACAAGAACTGCGGCCTTAGCGACGAACAGCTAGACTTGACGGCCGAGTCGCTACACACGCTCATCAGGTCTTACTGCCGGGAGAGTGGCGTCAGGAACCTGCAGAAACATATCGAGAAGGTATGTATGTCTTTTAGCAGCTCAACATCGCAGATTACTTATAGTCCGGTCAATTTAGACATAAAAGTAGTGGTCAAATAACAATAATTCCCACAGAGCCAAATATTGGTGGAGAGCTGGGGTATACCATTACAAACAAAGTCTTAAAAATCCCCATCGATCCTATGTGTGCTACAAAAGTTATTCGGGGTCAAAGGTCAAAATTTGAGATTTTTTGATTTTTTCTCGAAAACGGTAAGTTTTATCAAAAAAAACCTCAACCCAAAGTTGTAGATCTTAAAATTCTCTACAGAAATGCCTGTCATTATTATTTTCTAAGAGTTTCCATTCCTGAGATATCGCGATTCTACGTGCCTTTATATAAAAGCAGAAGGTAACTCACTCCTCACGAAATCTCGAAAACCGCTGGACGTATAAATATGATTTTTGGCAAGGAGGTAGTTTATAGTTAGTAGATGTCCGTTAAGAACGGATTTTGCGATAGGGCCGGATTAGGGTGGTCTAAGGGCCCACGCAAGTTTGTAAACTGTAAAGTGATTGATGAACTATCTGTAAATCCATTTAATTATTGGCCAAAAACACCAATCTGTTATGTAAAACTAAAAATATTTTATAAAAAACTAGCTTTCTCTATGATTCCGCTTTTGCAAACACTGTTTTAAGCTTTCACGGTTTCTAACTAAACTGTGGCGGCACATCACTAACTGCTACGCCCATCCTTATTTGCCGGAGCGAGGTGTCTAAAAGGGACTCAAGTCTGACGTATGGATTTTTCTCTTGGGTTCTCGGTTTTGTCTGAGCTATTAAATGTGTTTCTAGAGGAAGAGTCGTTTACTTTATTACACACGATTCTCGTGGACATCATTCCCACAATTGGTGTCCCCGACGTGATCCGTCATGACGGACAAACACGCACCTAGATTGGACGAAGCCGACGGAGATTTTGTAGATGCAGCATCCGACGCCACAGTGAACAGAGTCGCAGTGCGTCTGCCGCCATTCTGGCCAGAAGACCCGGAGGTATGGTTCGCGCAAGCAGAGGCGCAATTTCAAATTTCCGGCATTAAAGATGACAGTACGAAATTTTACCATGTCATCTCTCAGCTTGAACATAAGTACATTCGCGAAGTAAAAGACATCGTGAGAAACCCTCCACCGACCAACAGGTACGAGAAGTTGAAGCAAGAGCTAACAAAACGGTTATCTATTTCTCGTCAACACCAAATTACTCAGTTACTTTCGCACGAAGAATTAGGCGATAGAAAACCGTCGCAATTGCTGCGCCATTTAAAAACGCTTGCCGCAAACGAGGTAACCGACGAGTTTTTGCGAAGTTTGTGGTCGAGTCGCCTACCTCCTCATGTTCAAGCAATTATTGTGACGCAAACCTCTGGTAGCCTGGAAGTCGTCGCGGAATTAGCGGATAAAATTTGTGAGGTCGCGGCGCCGTTACACCACCAGGTAGCGAGTACAAGCGCGAACGCCGCCAGCGCCTTCAGTAATTTCGACGGTTTATTGAAACGTATCGATAAAATGATTACGTCACGTATACATTCAGAATTAAGCCAACAAATATCGCAATTAAACATACGTTCGCGTGATCTCTCTCCCTCTAGAGGCAGATACCGATCGAGGAGCAGTAGCCGCAGCAATACACGTGGCGTTTGCTGGTACCACAAGAGGTTTGGAGATAAAGCTACGAAATGCACATCTCCTTGTTCATACAAGTCGGTAAACTAGGGCGACAGTTCGTAGAGGCGACTAACGACTGTCAAGGTGCTACCAGTCGCCTTTTCATCACAGACCGGAAAACAAAGGTACAGTTTTTGATAGATACTGGTTCGGATCTTTGTGTGCTCCCACGTCGATTCCTGCGCCAGTCCAGACAACCTGCGGACTACAGTCTTACTGCTGCAAACGGTAGTATCATCAGCACCTACGGTACCATGACTTTGCACCTGGACCTGGGTTTGAGACGAGACTTTGTGTGGAATTTCGTGGTAGCGACTGTGGATAAGCCAATCATAGGAGCTGATTTCATCGCGCATTACGGACTTTTGGTGGACTGTAAACACAGGCGTCTGATTGATAGTATGACAACTTTAACTGCACCTGGAACCCTCAGGGTTTGTAACCAAACCAGTATCAAAGCGATATCGGGTTCTTCTGAATTTCACAAATTACTTTCCCGGTACCCTAATTTGACCAAACCTTTTGGAGTATTTCGTGAAGTTAAGCACTCAACCGTACACTACATAAATACTACACCTGGACCCGCTGTATTTTGCAGACCGCGTCGTTTAGCTCCTGATCGTCTCAAGATTGCCAAAGAAGAGATTAATAACATGATTCGAGAAGGCACTGCAAGACCATCAGATTCACCATGGGCGTCGGCACTGCACCTGGCTCCGAAGAAGAACGGCTGGAGACCTTGCGGGGACTACCGTGCTTTAAATGCGCGCACTATTCCTGACAGGTACCCTATGAAGCATATAGAAGATTACGCTCATAGACTAGCTGGTTGTACAGCATACTCAAAAATCGACCTAGAAAAAGCCTATCATCAAATTCCAGTAGCCCCAGAGGACATAGCAAAGACTGCAATCACAACTCCATTTGGCCTGCTAGAATTTCCGTTCATGTCTTTCGGTTTGCGCAATGCCGCACAAACTTTCCAGCGGTTTCTTGATGAGGTGCTCAGAGGCCTCGATTTCTGCTGTTTCTCTTACATTGATGACATTTTGGTGTACTCTAGAAGTCGATCCGAACACCTGGAACATCTGGAAATGGTTTTTAAGCGTCTGCATGACTACGGTCTCCGTATCAATGAAGGGAAGTGTGAATTCAGCAAAAGCGAACTAGATTTCCTTGGTTTCCACATCACCCAGTATGGCACGCGACCCCTGGAAGACAAGGTTACATCCATAAAGGAGTTTCCACCACCAAAAACCGTCAACGGTTTACGCAGATTTTTGGGAATGCTAAATTTTTATCGCCGATTCATTCCAAACGCTGCCTCTGATCAAGCACCGCTGCACGAGATGCTGTCGGGACCCAAAGTAAAGGGTACTCATCCAATCACCTGGACGCAACTACTCCTTGAAGCTTTCAACAACTGCAAAGCAAGTATTGTTAAATGCACTTTACTCGCACATCCTGTCATGAATGCACCGTTGGCCCTTGTGACCGACGCTTCTAACTCGGCCGTGGGCGCGGTACTCCAGCAATTGGTAGATGAGGAATGGCAGCCCCTTGCTTTTTACTCAAAGAAGCTGAGCAAATCCCAACAGCTATATAGCGCGTATGACCGAGAGTTGTTGGCGATATACGAAAGCGTTAAACATTTCCGCTATATGATCGAAGGTAGACACTTTGTTATTTACACGGATCACAAGCCAATCACCTACGCTTTCTTGCAGAACAAGCAGAAATGCTCACCTAGACAATTTAATCATCTCGATTTCGTGTCGCAATTTACAACGGACATAAGACATATTTCGGGTAAAGACAACATCCCTGCCGATACGTTGACACGCATCGAAGCTGTAGCGTCACCTCCTACATTAGAACAACTAGCTCATTCTCAAGAACATGACACCGAGCTACAGACTATTATCTCCAATCGCTCAACTTCATTGAAGCTGGAACAAATGCCTATACCAGGTACAAGCGTCACTTTATTCTGCGACGTCTCTCTGCCGAGGCCTCGACCTTTTGCTACAAAGGAGCTGCGTCGGCAGATTTTCAACTCCATTCACTCGATGAGCCATCCCGGAACGAGGTCGACGACAAAGATGGTGACTGATAGATTTATTTGGCCCTCAGCTCGAAAGGATTGTCGCGATTGGGTTCGTACCTGTGAAGCTTGCCAAAAGACTAAAGTACACCGTCATGTTTCTTCTCCTCTAGGCAATTTCAAACTGCCACAATCGCGTTTCAGTCACGTGCATATAGATTTAATCGGACCAATGCCATCATCTCGCGACTATAAATACTGTCTCACAGCTGTCGACAGATACACACGTTGGCCAGAAGTACAGCCGCTGCAGGACATTACAGCTGAAACAGTAGCAAAGGCATTCTATGAGCTATGGATTTCGCGTTTCGGTTGTCCAGAGACATTGACAACAGATAGAGGTCGTCAATTTACCTCCTCACTTTTCAAAGCTCTTACAGATTTTTGTGGAGTCCAGCTGCGCCACACGACTGCTTACCACCCTGCAGCGAATGGGATGGTTGAGAGGTTTCACCGCACTTTGAAGGCTGCCATCATGGCTCACGGCGAGCAGCGGTGGACAGACGTTTTACCTGTCGTCCTGCTCGGCGTGCGTACAGCTTGGAAAGAAGACCTGCAATGCTCCGTCGCTGAAATGGTTTATGGTGAGCGCTTGAGAATACCGGGTGAGTTCTTCCAATCAACTAATAATGACCAGCTGAGACCGCCAGATTTTGTCTCGCAACTGAGACATAACATGTCATTTTTGAAGCCACAAGAAGCAGCTCGACATTCTCCAGCTTCTGTATTTGTGCACAAGGACCTCAAGACTTGCAAACACGTTTTTATTAGAAAAGGTGCACCTCGAGGATCTTTAGAACCACCATATTCAGGTCCGTATCCTGTGTTAGAGAGGACAGATAAGACCGTCACTGTAGAACTACAAAGAGGACCAGTTACAGTCACAATAGATCGTGTCAAACCTGCCTTTATTTTGTCCGACTCATCTGAAGATGCATCAAAGTCGGTAATAGAAAACCCAGATGGTCAACGTCCGGTACAAACCACAAGGTCCGGATGCGTAGTTAGATTTCCTAATTATCTTTCTGCAGGTTTTCCAAACTCCAAGGGGGGTGGTGTGGCGGCACATCACTAACTGCTACGCCCATCCTTATTTGCCGGAGCGAGGTGTCTAAAAGGGACTCAAGTCTGACGTATGGATTTTTCTCTTGGGTTCTCGGTTTTGTCTGAGCTATTAAATGTGTTTCTAGAGGAAGAGTCGTTTACTTTATTACACACGATTCTCGTGGACATCATTCCCACAAAACTTATACTGTCACTAAGAAAGAGGGTATGACAGATTTATCTGCATCTAACAATTTATTTACCATTCACCCGCGTTCTCATGTCAGTCATCCCGCTATGATGTCACTTGCGACAGCGTCTAAATGTCGGGTGCTCATAATGATGGATAATCACGGGAGATGTCCCGTAAGTGACACTATAACTTTACCGCTTCTGCGTTTACAGATCATTCCAAAACTCACACCTGTTTCCCTTCCTCAGATTTGCCGCAAAGTAGCGTACAAGATAGTGAAGCAAGAGACAGAGACGCTGACAGTGACGGACGCGAACCTGTCCGACTTGGTGGGCAAGCCGACGTTCAAGCACGATCGTATGTACGACATCACGCCGCCTGGAGTCGTTATGGGGCTAGCGTGGACTGCTATGGGTAAGTGTATTAGAGATTAGTCACAACAGAGTATCAGCAAAGTAGCGTACAAGATAGTGAAGCAAGAGACAGAGACGCTGACAGTGACGGACGCGAACCTGTCCGACTTGGTGGGCAAGCCGACGTTCAAGCACGATCGTATGTACGACATCACGCCGCCTGGAGTCGTTATGGGGCTAGCGTGGACTGCTATGGGTAAGTGTATTAGAGATTAGTCACAACAGAGTATCAGCAAAGTAGCGTACAAGATAGTGAAGCAAGAGACAGAGACGCTGACAGTGACGGACGCGAACCTGTCCGACTTGGTGGGCAAGCCGACGTTCAAGCACGATCGTATGTACGACATCACGCCGCCTGGAGTCGTTATGGGGCTAGCGTGGACTGCTATGGGTAAGTGTATTAGAGATTAGTCACAACAGAGTATCAGCAAAGTAGCGTACAAGATAGTGAAGCAAGAGACAGAGACGCTGACAGTGACGGACGCGAACCTGTCCGACTTGGTGGGCAAGCCGACGTTCAAGCACGATCGTATGTACGACATCACGCCGCCTGGAGTCGTTATGGGGCTAGCGTGGACTGCTATGGGTAAGTGTATTAGAGATTAGTCACAACAGAGTATCAGCAAAGTAGCGTACAAGATAGTGATGCAAGAGACAGAGACGCTGACAGTGACGGACGCGAACCTGTCCGACTTGGTGGGCAAGCCGACGTTCAAGCACGATCGTATGTACGACATCACGCCGCCTGGAATCGTTATGGGGCTAGCGTGGACTGCTATGGGTAAGTGTATTAGAGATTAGTCACAACAGAGTATCAGCAAAGTAGCGTACAAGATAGTGAAGCAAGAGACAGAGACGCTGACAGTGACGGACGCGAACCTGTCCGACTTGGTGGGCAAGCCGACGTTCAAGCACGATCGTATGTACGACATCACGCCGCCTGGAGTCGTTATGGGGCTAGCGTGGACTGCTATGGGTAAGTGTATTAGAGATTAGTCACAACAGAGTATCAGCAAAGTAGCGTACAAGATAGTGAAGCAAGAGACAGAGACGCTGACAGTGACGGACGCGAACCTGTCCGACTTGGTGGGCAAGCCGACGTTCAAGCACGATCGTATGTACGACATCACGCCGCCTGGAGTCGTTATGGGGCTAGCGTGGACTGCTATGGGTGAGTCTATCTTGGAGATTTAGCCCATCAGAATATCACCAAAGATCAGGGGCCCATAATACGGCACGTCCATAAGGCAAGCGGGCTGTTCAAAAACCCAAACACCGTGAAGAGTAGTTAGATTTATGGGCAAGCCAAGCTTTTTAAGCTTGTATCAAAGATGGGGTACGAGGACACGATAATATGACGATTATTTAATTACTTGCAATGTCCTTTATAAAATTGCCCTCCACATGAGACAATTCGGGCTTTAAGACCTTATAAAAAAACAAAAAAGAGTCAAGGTGAACTTAAAGCGACGAATCAAATAATACGTGATCAGCTCGACCCCATATGTCGAAGACTTGAGACATCTACCAACCCTCACAGGGACCACGTGGTAAATTATAGCCCATTCCCTCTCACGTCTTTGTCCCAACTGTGGGAATATGATAGACTGATAATGCTTAATATGCAGCACGACTCACTCCCGGTCACTCCCTTTAAATTTGTAACAGTTTAGTTCCATAGTTAATGTATTTTCTTTCTTTTTCCTGTAGGTGGCAGCAGTCTGTACATAGAGACAGCACTCCGCAACGCCGCCACAGACGACAAGTCTCCGTTCGGTTCCCTGGAGCTGACGGGACACCTCGGTGACGTCATGAAGGAGTCGGCGCGTATCGCACTCACTGTCGCCAGGAACTATATGGCCCAACACTATCCTGATAACAAGTTCCTGAACACGAGGTGAGAGTAGCTTAGAACGCGGAAGGCGCTCCGGGCTTCGGGGGCCACGTGATGACTTCCGGCCACCTACTACGCGGGCCTGTGGACGGTGAGTAACGGGCTAGCTCGCCGTCTGTCGACGACAGACCGTGTCGACGGCGCAGGAGTGTTCCACGCGCGACACAAAGAGATGTCAGCAATATGGAAGGGGCCCCTCCCAAGGGCCGACGCCCGTCGGGGCTGTGGATTATCGAAAGGCATAACGCGGCCTCGGCACAAGGGCGAAGAAGGAACATGGGTGGATTTTAGTCTGTACAAGTCTGACACTCCCTTTCGCTCTGCCCAAGAGTTATTTGATGATTTTCCAACCTCCAAAAAAATAGGGTAGCTTAGAAACACGCTGCTTTGCATCATTGATAGTTGTAATAAATCAGAAGCTCTTCGAAGCCAGTTGGGCCGCTGCAGGTACAACTTGTTCCGGTGGTAGTATTGGTCAGACAGTTCGTCTATGTAAAATACTGATATTCTGTAGTGGAGTGTCTAGCAACATTGTAACAATCTAGGGCAATCATATAGTCAAAATCAAACTGTTTTATATAGTTACCCTAGAAGAACAGGCAAGAAACACTATGGACACTAGGGCATGTAATATCGGAAGATTTTCAATTCCGATACTGAGTTTCGATATTAGATCTCAATATCGGAATTCCGATATTAATATCGGAATTACGTTATTTAATTTGAAATTGCACATTTTATTTATAAATTGCACAAATTCGGTATGAGGTTGGATTGAGTGCATTAAAAAACATTTTTGAATAATATATTATATCATTTGGTTCAAACTTTGGTTGTTTTAAAATATTTATTTACTTATTAAATCAAATAGCACTACTTCGGCGTAGAAAGGTCGTAAATGCCATTTTTAGACTGAAATTACTTTATTTTGAATGTTAAAGTTTTATAATAGGTACTATTTCGATTTCTATATATTTTTTATAAACGATTTCTTGAAAAAAAATAATGACATATAGGACAACAGTGAGGCCACTCAATGCGTTAACGGCGCGGTACGGCGCGGTACGGCACCGGAGCGGTACCGCAACGTCATCCTACATACAAATCTGTATATCGTGTCGGGTGCGCCAAAGTTCACCTAAAATTTCAACTCCGTTAATTGGAAATCCGAAAATGTTCTTCCTAACATTTTTCATCCTAACGATCGCAATTCCTAAAGTCTCTGTCTCTAATGTTTTAATTCCGAAGCATTCAACTTCATAATGTCAGTAGCAATAAACATCTATTACACTATTATTTGTTTTCCTATATTTTCTCAACATAACCATCTTTTACACTAGTATTCAAAGTCATATCTTTTTTGTTTATATTACTTTTTATTCATAATAATCAGTATTATTAAAGGTCCCATTAAAATAGGTGGACAAAATTTTAGAAATCATTTAGACCGCTAAAATGAGGACAATATTAAAAAAATATATAAGAAAAAGACATTAAAATACCTACTTTTATAGGATGAGTTTGTTCTAGAGTGCCGGCAATTTATTATTTTAAGTCAAAATAAAATCACTTTATATAGTGTTTTTTTTTTGTTTAGGTCTTTTTAGTTAGGCTTACTAAACGCTGTGTTAAAATTTGTCCACCTATTTTAATGGGACCTTATATACTATGCAAAGATATCCATAGGTTAGGTTAGGTTAGAACTGTGACCAACTACGCGCGAGCCGAGCGAGCGAAGCGAGCGGTGCCGCGGCAGCGGCCGGCGAGCGCTACCTGGAAATATCTGGTGTGTCTAATGGTCGCGAAATTTTTCTAAGTATTTTTTTCATAGTGCCCCCAAGACGACACTCTGACCTGAATTTCATTCATTTATTTCATTTCAAGACAAAAATCAGTGAAACGAAATGATTAAAGATCATTGAAAATATTATGGTAATTATGTTTAGGGATAAAAACGTTAGGATAAAAAACAGTAGGAGTTGAAATATGTTTACAATAACGATATTATGAATTAAAATTTTCGGAAACATGAGTGTTAGGAACATCGCCAGTAGCATTACAAATAGTAGGAATTCAAACTTTAGGATGAAAAATTTTAGGAGGAGTGATCATTCGGATTACAAATCGTTAGGAAGAACAATTTCGGGTAAAAAACTTTAGGTGAGCCAATATGGACCCATCGTGTCACACAAAATTTAAAGATTACCGTATCACCATAGTGTTATAGAAAAGTTTCAATGCGATTTGCCTTGAATCTAATTAACATAAAAACCACCCGAGTATCTTCATAATAATGTGTATTAGCAATAATTTATTTAGGTTTAGTTTTGAAAAAAGAATAATACGAAACAAAAAACTTGGATTCTTTGATAAAAAGAAGGAATATCATTAAAGCATTATTAACAGCAGCGATGGCCCAGTTGGCTGAAATGATGGCCCAGTGGTGGGGCAGCCCCGACTTACGAACAGTTAGTCGTGGGTTTGATTCCAGGCATGCGAATTACTTTGTGTAATTTATTTAATCACTACTGCTCTCAAAAAGGTTATGGAAAACAACGTAAGGAAACCGGCATGTCTTAGAACCAAAAAATTCGAAGACATGTGACATCTGCCAACCCCCACTAGGCCCGCGTGCGGTGGATTATAGTCCATCCCTCTCCTAAAGAGGAGGGTTGAGTCCCTGCAGTGGGAACATTATAGGCTGATCATCATCAGCCTTATCAGATTATTAGAAAGCCATTGTCTGTCACCAACTCATGACAGAGGTAAGCTACATTTTTGCCGACTGTAATAGTGTTTTATGTATTTATATTATTCTCTGTCCAAAATGCTTAAACATACTTTCATGATTCTTCAAACACATAATTGTAGATCGTAGTAAGTACCTACTGTACTACTAAATGCAGTGTTATTCTTTAATTTATATAACAAGTTCTCTCCCTATATTGATTAGCGAGGAATCACCAAATTCATGACAAAATGACTTAAATTATATTGAAAGCGACCATGACAATTAGAAACAACGACATTTCAACGACAAAATTGTGGCATTTACACCATTGACTCTAGTGATTAAATTGTTTTTTGATATTTCAATGTCACTCGTGACTTATATTGCTCTCCTATCGCATCATTAGTGAACTGGCAACCGGGATACGGTAGTGCGCTGTCGCGCTCGGCGCTACAAATGGATCTAGAACTGGCAACCGGGATACGGTAGTGCGCTGTCGCGCTCGGCGCTACAAATGGATCTAAAATACAGATTCAGTAAAAACTCAAAATATTGAAAAATATGTCCGATATTGCAATTCCGATATTGAGTGATCCAATATCGGAATTGTAATATCGGAAATTTTGCTCCGAGATTCCGATATTACGAGATTCCGAGATTCCGATATTCATGCCCTAATGGACACTCTTTTAAAACAGAATATTATGCAAAAGAACTCTCTTATATTATAAAGGCCGAGCTTTTGGAGTTTTATAGAGATACTGTCACCGTGACACAACTTGAGTTTAGGCACACTATAGGTACATCTATGCCCAAATTTTTCTCCAATACAGACGTGTTAATGTACATAATTCCCAGCCACATCCACCTGCACGTCCCGGAAGGCGCGACCCCCAAGGACGGTCCGTCGGCCGGCGCCACCATCGCCACAGCACTAACATCGCTAGCTCTCGCGCGACGCGTACGGAGCGACCTCGCCATGACGGGAGAGATATCGCTCACTGGCCGAGTGCTGCCCGTCGGAGGTATTAAGGAGAAGATTATAGCGGTAACTTATTTACTTTTTAACTACTAAAATAGGTCCAATTCTCAGTCATTCTTTCTTGATTAAAAATCTGAATATGGACTTTTTTCATTTTCAAAAAGAACCAGACTTAGGGACCTAAAATGGCGCAATAGCCTGTTACAATTTTAAGAATGCAACGTGATTCATTTTAGGCCCCCTGTTAATAAATATACAACCTACAGCATAAGGTATAATAATTATTATAAATAAGAATACGTTGACTCGTCAACCACCAAAATAAGTTTGAAGAATGATGGTAACTATGTAGTTTACAATTTTATTTGGTGTCGGGGCTGTGGGTTATTCGAACGAGATACCGCGGCCCCGGACAAAATGGGCTAAGAAGGAACATGGGTGGTTTTTAGTCAGTAGAAGTCTGTCACTCCCTTCCCCTCCGCCCAGAGCAGGAGTCATTTGGCGATTTTCTACCCTCCAAAAAAAAAAGGTGACAGCTTGGTCTTACAAACCGTACAGTGCAATCAAATTATCTTGGCAGGTCCGAACTTCGTGCAGGTTATTTTGTTACAACTAATGTATGAAAGTGTTTTGATATTTATTTTATTTGTATTTCTCACTGTTTAAGGTTGATGTTCCAGGGTAGCCTGCGATATTCAAATTTTCTTAAGTTTTTTGCAATTTGCAGGCCAGTGATAGGTTGTATGTTGATGAACATTTGATTCGCGGCTGTAAGACGTATGTAGTTACAGAATTATAATCATCAAAATCATTAATACAACCCTCCGAGCTCATAAAGCTTCCGGAATGGCTTTGACCTTGTAAAAAGTTATTTTTAAGGCTGGTTGGAGGATTCACCTTAAATTAGATATTTTCTGATCGTATAGGTATTGGTTTATCTGGCAATAACAGTATGCTTCACAAGTTTACATGCGTAAAAGTTCGCAGAGCCTATGTTCAGACCTGCCAAGATAATTTGATCGTACTGTAACATTGTCAATAATCACCTTAAGAGACTCAACAACATAATTTCAAATATTATTTCATCCTAATTTTCCAGGCCAAACGCTCCGGCGTAAACTGCGTGATCCTCCCTGAAGAGAACCGCCGCGACTACGACGACCTCCCAGCCTTCATCCGCGATAATGTCGACATACACTTCGTGAGCGAAATACACGAAGTTCTACAAGTCGCCTTCGAACAAAAACAGGTTTAACGATTATAGACTGTAGTGCTGTGGATTTAAGGTTTAGTCATTCTGAGATGGTACAGTTGAACAAGGTGTTTGGTGTACAGGTAGCTTAAAGTTGTGAACATATCACTCTTTTACATCACTCGTCCATAAGAGTTTAAAAATTACGCAAACAAAAGGAATATTGGTAAATGTGGTGGAAAGATGACCATGTTGCCTGAATACTTAATAGCTTGTTTGATTGTACTTCGTGTAGAAGCGAAAGTAGGTATATTCAAAAGAATAGTGCGATTTTGAACGCATTCGTAGTAAATGTCACGGTTACGTAACATCTAATTTGTACTCCTCTTGATCGATTGAAAATAGTAACGTCTGAAAAGTGTAACAACAAAACCATGTTCTGATTCCGATGAGACTCTTTTGTAAAATGTTTTTAATACAGTTGCTCAAAAAGTGGCGTATTGCAGGGACGTTAATAGCGTTCGGGATGTGGGCTATTACGTACTCGTGCTTTTTCTTTACCATTTCCGAACTCGTGCGTTCTCTTTCCCAACTGTCAAAATAATGTCCATTAAAAAAAAACTAACCACGAAGTTTTTACTAAAAAAAATCATAGAAGTTTTTATGATTCATGAAAAGAAGCTACTAATTGGTTTCAATATCAGATTTAATTATTTGATTCAATGAGTTTGGTTAGGTTTCATTCCATTTCATCTCATTAAAATTCATTCTCATTTCATATCAATAAAAAAAATCTACTGAAGACTTGACTGTATGGGCATAGTTCCCTTTGCCTACCCAGATTGTTTTGCCTACCCAGAATGGGTGAAGAAAACAAAAAAAAAATCTGCTTTAATTCTTTTACGGTTAGCGCCATTTTCCAAAAATGTTCTTAATTAAATTCCTTCATTTTTTCGCACCTGTATTAAAAATAGTTGTTCAGTACACGTGCGGAATCGTCATTGCAACTTGTTCCGACTGTCAACCCACACCTTCGGCTGCGCCTCGGCTCGGGTAGACATTTGTCGGAACTCTTTGCAATGACAGGCTTTCCACACTAATAATGAAATATACTATGTCTTGCTGTACAAGTTATTTGGACGTTTTCAGAACAGTCCTTTCACAGTTGAGTAAATCTTTACTTTCGCTTCTGTAATACGAAGTAGCTATTTCTTTTTTGTAGTTTGCCAGTAGATGTTGTCTAAAAGTACATATTATTCGAATAGGCTTTAATAGATATTGGAAAATTGAATTGGTGGAATATTTAAACGATATTTTTAATGAATCTGGTGAAGTGGCAAGACAATATTTTATGTGTATAAATGTTTATTTAATTAATTATTTATAAGAGGAAAGTGTCAATTTAGTAAACATGGCAGCAAATGAATCCTACCTGAACATTATTCTGTTACCAGTATTTTCCATCAATTCTGCAATTTGTAGCACAGTAGAGCTACACTCTATACAGTGGCTTATCGAAAATTAACATGAATACATCAATGTAAGGGGTACTACATGGTCGGGTCGACATGATTAGGGACAGCCGAGCGGCAGAAACGAATGTATTATATAGAAAATAACCGCTCGGCTAAGCCCGAATTGAAGTTAGGAAAGCTGAATGTGTTCTAATTGCTTCAGCCACAGTATTCACAAATGCTTCGATTCGATAAGTCGTATTTTGCATATGCTCGCTTACTTTCGTAGGCATTACGAAAGCAAGCTAGATAGATATACGACTTTTGTACTGACCAGACCCGATCATGTACCTAGCATCCATGAAGACCGAAAACTTATTTGTGATAAGTCGATGACTCACTGTATGGAGTTCGATTCGTAGATAGACTGTGGTAGATCGCCCAAAGATTCAATTGCAATCTTTTCACAATTTATTTACCTCTGATTTGTATTTGAGTCACAGTGATTTTTATACACGTTATAATAAGAATGCTATGGCTGTCAGAGGTCAAATTTTGGCCAGTGCACCTAGAGGACGGCAGGGCTGAGCCTTTTATCTTTGCCCAACGTAAATTAATGCGTAGCTACAAGCTAGTGGTAATAAGATACAGATTCTTGAAACTGTTTTTTCTACTCCTCCGCTATTATTTCTGATGATTTCGTTGCGGAATCCATGACAGTTAAATTGCTTCTGTGGGACTTGGTCGAGCTTCATTGTCTCGGCGTTATTCTGGTGGTCGCCACTGTTGATTTTGGTGCACAGGAGTTTAGTGGTTCGGGAATAGTGTGGCAGGCTAAATCGATCCTTCCCTTCGCGGCATTGGGTATTGAAATATGTATTTTGTTACCACTAGCTACGTATGAATATGCGTTTGGTAATGATAAAATGCTTTGCCTGCCTCCCTCGGTGAGCGTTAGCCACATCCGTGAAAAGATTGTACTTATCGCATAGTATAATTATTATGTGTTCACTTGTCCAATTTATTAATTAAGTCGCATTTGTTCATGATAAGTACCTAAAGTATATAGTTTATTGTAGTGCGAGCATGATGATGGTTGTTAAGTAGATAGCGGTGTAAGAATGTTGTTGAATTTAAATAAATATTTTCTTTTTTAATTTTGTAGTTTATTACTTACACACGCACATTTTTAAATTATTCCACTTTGCCCCACCAAGCCTCCAATCTGCCCCACTAAAATCGTGTGTAGCGGGGCAGTCGCAGATTCCACTGCAAACTTTAAGACATTCCAATTTGCCCCACACATTCGAAACAGCGCTTTGCTAAATCTTTTATTAAGCGCACAGCCAAGGAGTGGAACTCCCTGCGTGCGTCGAGCGTCGGTTGCCCGAGTTCATATAACCCCAATCTATTTAAGTGTCGAGTAAATAGGCTTCTTCTGTGTAAGCTCGTTCCATCGTAGACCTCATCTCTGCCCTTAGGGCAAGATTGAGATCAAGATTAAGCCCATTTCAAATAGAAAAGAAACTAAAGGAGGGGAGGCTTGGTGGGACAAAGTGGCATAGGTAATTCACATTTCTGTCCGTGAAGAATTACGGTGTATTGTATTACGTGTTTAGACACGCGGTAGTGTTTTATGGATCACTAAGAAAACTTCCATAGAGACATGGTCCAAGCGTGTGTCAAAAACTTGTGTCCTGTACAAGTAGTCTTATTCTGCACATTTTTCAGTTGCTTCATCTAGTTTTTTTTTTCATTTGAATTTACGAATAATAGTATGTGAAAAACATGTATCTGAGAATAATAGTCTCAAAATTTGTATCTACATGTACTAACATTTTAATTTTGCGTTAGAAAATCTTCATGAATGTCTTTTCACCTTGGGGTAAGCGCATGGGGGTTAGACTCGTACTGACTAAAACCTTCGACCTTGGACCAGAGTACGCGCAGGTCGTCACACTCTTTCGGCCAGGTTTTGTCGCATATAAACATGAGGACTCTGTCGCCGTGTAGTTCCACGTGGTCCAGGACATTTGTATAAGTGGCAGTCGCCCCAAATTGTCACCATCAGGCCACACCTTTTTGTGGACGAAAATGTGTACAGGCTGTAAGTCCATGTGCACATTGCCGTGCCGCCATGATCTCACACGCACGACAAATCATATGCGAGCAATGAAAGAGTAAATGTTCTCCTACTCTCATGTCAGTCAATGGGTGCCACTTTTGAACCTCCGACGAAAACAGCCGATTCTAATTTAATTTTCTTCACATTTTATTATTCGTAAATTCGAATTATCGAACTATATGAGCTTCCCAATACCTACCTAGAGCCGAATCGACACATAAGGGTCAAATTGAGACTTTCTAATTAAAGTCCCATTTAATATTGAGGCTCAAATCACACCGAGATAACGGCGAGTAGTGCGAAACTTGAAAAGATCTTGCAGCCGCGCGCGTCATAGCCCCCGAGACCGCGTGCCTCTCTGCCGAACCGGTCGCTGCCATTTCGGTGTGAATTGAGCCTTACACTTTTCGTTCTGTTTTCATTAATTTATTCGCGTGTATGGCTTGCATCCTAGTTGTTAAAACCCTGCTCCTCCTTCTTTAGCAGACAGTTCAAGAAAGAAAAGAAATAAATAATTAATTTCCAGCGACGAATCAAAGTGGGCAAGGTCAGGATCTACTTGTAGCAGATGGACGCCAAAGAAGACACTGTTTTGTTTTAAACAATTTTATTTTTAATAAATAATGTTAAGTTTTTAATCATTGTTTTATTTTAATTTAAAGAAATATCGGGTTACACAGAAACCCATTTTGTGGTTACACAATATTCAAATGTGGGATGATTTACTCGTATTTAATTAAATAATTACTTAATAGCTGGCTAGTTTCAAAAGCCCTTTTATATACCAAGGGCAAGTGTTAATACTGGTCTACTTCTTCAAAGACTTCCTTCCATCCTCCAAAAACTGTACCAGCACTGGGTAAACCTCGTCATAAGTGGCGATTTGGTTCTGTCTCACATGGTTCTGATATCTTTGCAAGGCTCCCGCCACAAACTCCAGCCTATCCCTCTCATTCCTGTGAGTGTCCAGCCATTGCATCAACTTCTGCACATTCCACCCAGCACAAGTATGGGGAGCCAACAGCTGATGGCCACCATGAGAGAACAAGAACATCATAACCAAGGAGTAGGGTAAGCAAGCACCTTCAGTCTGACTCTTGGCTATTTCTTGAGGAGTCTTCTCTAGCACAAGGTGCAGAGCCTTAAGCTGTCTGTAGTGGTCTCCTAACTCTGTCATATCATTTACTAAAGGAGATAAAGCAATCTCTAGATGCTTACAATCTATCTGCAACTTTACTCTACCAAACTTGCTCAGTGGTCTCACATTACAGATGTGCTGGGTGAACCTTTCAATACAAGCTCTGGCAATGTTAAGACAGCATTCATTGAGAGCAGATTTCTCACTGAACATTGACAAGTAAATGTCTTTACATCTGGATACAAACTGCTGCAGTTCCTTCATGTAAGGAGAACATGACAAGGACTTGCCAGATGGATCATCGGCCCTGATCAGATCAGGTTCATCATGCATGGTCATCAAAATAATGTATAGTGAGTTCTTGATTGATTCAGCAAACAACTGGAGTATTGGCATGCTGGAAATGTCTTTCAAGCTATTCTGAACAATTTGTATACTTTCATGAGGCAACATTGAGTTCATGTTTATGAGGACTCTCTTGATTTGTGACGAGAAGTAGTACAAAGAGTTGCAGAGGTCAGCATTCTTCTGCTGTGAACTTGTTGGTGATTCTATGATCTGTGCTACATCACTGTCCATTGATATCCTCTGTTCAGCCTCCACAGTCATCTGCTTGATAGACTTGGCCACACTGTTGGCCAAGCTGATGCTCAATTGTTTGTCGCCAAGTGAGATACTCAGTGCTTCAGCAATGACTCTGATAGCATTATCTATTTGATCCATGTTTGGAACTTGAGACAAGTGCCACATACTCCTAACAGGCTCTAGAAGCTTACCCAAAGATTTTGATAAAAAGGAGTTTTCCCATTTTGTAAGACATGAGCGGTTCATCTCTAGATCTTTAGATTTTAGTCTAGAGAGTAAATCATTGAAGCTTTTTAGTAACCTTGGGAAGTCAATTTCCACAGATTGGCTGACGGTCAGAGGGCTCTTTTCAAGTTCACTGCTGAAGACAAGGGACAAGTCGGCCCAGAAGTTCTTGGCTATATTCCTGAAGTTTCCAATAGCATGTAATTCATTGACTACATTCTGCAGCATAATGACTTTGGTGCAGCTGTTGTAAATGTCGACTTTGAAGAGCTTCTCAATATTATCCCAGAGTTTTATTTTGAAGTCTTGTGCATTCATGATGTTTGCTTTCCCTGGTGCAATTCTTCCAGAGCTTGATTTCTTTACTTCAATGGAAACCATTTGCACATTCAGTGCTGTTGTGATTTCCTTCTTCAAATCACTCAGTATGCTGTTGACAGATTTTTTTATCTGTTCCTCTGTACATTGCAGGTTGTGGAATACTTTGAAGCATTGTAAAAGTTTCACTTTGTCTCCACTCAATAGACTTGATTGCAATAGTTCAGTGGAGTTAGTTAATAACTCAGTTCTCCTATGTTGTACAGCTTTTAGAACCTCGTCAAGTAGATCTATCCCTTCAAAATCGTAGTCACCAATCAACTCATTCAGTTCAAACAGTATGATGGCCTCTTTGGATGGGTTATCTTTGATGCTTTGCAGTTTATTCCATAAGTTTAATATTTTAGAGGCGTGTCTTAGTAAGTTACACGTAGTTTGGACTCTTTCGAGCATCATAGTCTGGTTCTCTAGGGCAAAATACGGCGTATGTACTCGATCCTTCATTTTTTCGGCACCGCGTAGCAAACCTTGCACTTGAGATTGGACCGATTCTAAAGTCATTTCTAAGTCGGAAATATGACTTGCCTGTGTAAGTAGATCATTGTGTTTAGCTAGAACTTGCTTCTCCAAGCTTTTGCTTAGTTTTTCAATCCCCTGAGCGAGTTTATTCACTTGATCAGTCACCGAGAGGTGTTCATTGATTACGGGCTTTATAGACTCGTCTAAGAACTTGCTGTAAAACTCATCGTTCTCGATTTCTACACAAACGTCTTTCGCTTCCATAGTCTTATTATTTTCTTAATATAATTGCCTTTAAATACAAATAACACAAACTTATTTTCCGAGTGTTTACAAGTTTTTTTGATGACATCAATGACCACGACATCTGTCACATTTGACACTGACATTCGTTGATTATCAGGAATTTGGGTGACCAAGGAGAAAAATCATAGAAGTGGACCCCACTTTAGTCATCATTTCAGCCACTTTAGTGCTATTTTATAATGTAAAAATGTCTCGAGAGAAAAAGAGGTATTTTTTTAACTACTAGGAATACAAATAAATGGAAACCAATGAATAAAAGCACATAAAGTTTTTCATTCTGATCGTTAGGTTAGGGGCGAACCTTTCCTCTTTTTACCCGACTGCGGCGAAGCCCAAAAGGAGGGTTATGTGTTTGACGTGTATGTATGTATGTATGTATGTCCGTTTCTTTGTTCCCTCATAACTCATAAACGGATGAACCGATTTGAATGAAATATACGTCATTAGATTTGTCTTGATGGCGCGAGTGTTATAGGCTATATTCAATTTGAAAAACAAAGAAAAATTGCGGATTTTGGGGGCAAAATCGCGGAGTTCAAAAAAAAAAAAAAAACCAATACCGTCGAGTAGGGTATCAAAATAAAGGGTTTTAAAAGGAGATTACAAAAATATATAACACTTATATGTTTAAAAGAAATTCAAAGTGGAAAATCCTATAAACAAGCACAAAAGTTAAATCATCTGCGAAGAATTTTACGCGACCAACGAAAGAACAAACACAAAAGAACTAAAAAGCTGGAAATAAAAAAAAGTAGTTAAAAAACTAAAAAACCCGACTGAAAAAACTGAAAAGCAAAAAACAAGCACATTTTAAATTAAACAAAACTTGGAAGCAGGCGGGGTTCATTTGAATATTAAATTATGAAAAGAAAAAATGAAAATAGAATGGACCCCGCCTGCTTCCAAGTTTTGTTTAATTTAAAATGTGCTTGTTTTTTGCTTTTCAGTTTTTTCAGTCGGGTTTTTTAGTTTTTTAACTACTTTTTTTTTGTATTTATCTAAACAAAATGTGTTTTATGTTCATCCATCATCATGCACAGAATGTATTCACCCACTGCTGGGTATAGGCCTCTTTTTTCTTGTGCCAATCTCCACTGTCCTGTCAGGCGCATCCAGGTTTTTCCATCGATGCTAATTTTTTTTTTTTTTTTTAAAACGTTAGCCCACACTAGGAATTTCTCCTGTATCGTGTTCGTGGGTGCGGTTACAGACACTTTATTTAACTCAAATACCCAGACCCATACAAATATTTGTTCCGGGTGGGGATCGAACCCGCGACACGATCAGCCACTGCGCCTACCGTGTCGTTGAAGTGAATGAAACTAATCACTTTACTACATATTAGGTATATAAAATGTCCTAAATGTCCTAAGCATGTCTGTCTGTTCGCGATAAACTCGAAAACGACTGCACCGAATTTCATGTTTTCACCAATGAATGGATAGTGAGAGTGGTTCTCAAAGAAGGTTTAAGTATATATATTTTTTCGAAATTCAACCTTATAGGGAGTTAAATAAGGGATGAAAGCTTATTGGGATATTTTTCGATATCCACGCGGGTGAAGCCGCGGGCAAAAGCTAGTTTAATAAATAAAACACCTTGCTTCGTCAATTTTATTTATTTCAATTAGCACACAGTCTTGTGCTACATTGTTACTGAATTAATTAGTTATAAAATATCAACTATTTCCAACAAAATTGTGCACTAGCTTTGAAATTTATATTTAAGTAATATAATAAAAAATATTACATACTACAGCCCTCATTCGTAAACGTTTTCAAACATTAGATTCTTTTTCAGGACATAAAAATTAAAACTACTTAAGAAAAAAGAAGAAATCGTTTGAACAACGTTTACAAGCAAGGTAATTAATATACAACATTACATAGATTTTTATACTGTAAACGTTTTATTGCAAAGCTATAAAAATATTTTCGTTAGGTAAATACAAAATTATGGCTACGAAATGGGTGTAGTGGTATACATAATTCATGGCAAAAAATATTCTGGCTGATGACGATTTTCATGGCAGCTTGGATTTTCGTTCGTATTAAAAATTATACAATATTCATAAAAATATACCAAGTACTTATAGTTTGGCACCTAATTAAAAACGTATAAAGCTATACGCCTACACAGCTGAATTACATGAGCACTGACTTGCTTCAGGAAGTAATAAAAAAAAAACAATTGAGCGACTTACTTATTAGTAGGTATAAACTGCTTGATGCATGGCTAGACTGTAATTTATTTAACAACTATTATTATTTATTTACATTACAATGATGTTCTGCTTTTTACTACAATCATACAAACTGTGCAAAAACAAAATGTTGCAAGTACCTGGTGTATTTTTAGACTATAATTAAACTAACAACTAATCATTACAATAAACTTAATATACTAAAAAACGCTGTCAAAATATTAAAATTTATGATTGTTGATATTTGATTTAAAAAATTCGTTTGAATAATAAATTCATTGTACATGCTGAGTAAAATATAAGCTAAAGAAATATTGAATAAGTAATATAATCTGCGAATTTTGAACACAAAAGCGTCAGTTTCTCATAAAAAAAATAACTGCATTACCTAAGAAATTAGTTCCTCGAGGGCGTTTTGTGAGCAATCATAAGCGTAACTATGATTAGTAGAATTTGTCCCTTATCAAATTACAATGGCGCCCAAAATATTTGGGACATTATTTTGACAACGGTAAATTATACTAATCCTCTAATCACGTTTATTTGGCATGTCACCAACAAGCATAATTCGTAAAGTAGTTTCAAACTTCACTATAGCTTGCAAATTTGCTTCTAGCTAAAGTAGAAAACATTTAACAATGTTCCTAATATTATGCTACAATAACGATTGTATAATGATATCGGCTGCGCCTATTCGCGGCAGCGATCTCTATCAAAGATAAGTCTAGTAAAACAGGAATTACATAGTAAAAAGATCTTTAAAACTGAAAATATGGTAATTATTATACTTACTATTAACGATTTTTTAGATAGGATTGTTGAGCTATGCAGTAAACTTTTTTACCCAAATATTAAGTTATAAAGAGATATGGGGGGTAATACAAGTCAATTGTGTCTACCCAATTGTGCACTATTTGTACTAAACAGTTTACAACCAATCTAAAATTGTACTTGAATAATGCACAACCATATAGTACGCGAAAATGATTAGGATTTACCCTTTAAGATAATTCTCAGGGTAATCTGGAGATAGGGATTTGACATCCTTTTCATAAGTATTTGTATAATTTTGGTGTATACGTATGTCATTTTAATTCACACTTACAAGTTTTTTTCTAATCGACAGACACGGCCTTCGCTACAAGTATACTATGCTTTAAATAGCACCTTGAGAACTTGACGCCAGTGCTTGCCAGTGAGTATTTATAACTTGATAAGAGTGAGAAAAGATTCCAGATTAAAGTAAGGAAGAACTAAAGTGTCCGAAATACGTGAGCTTAGCAAAAATTACCCTCATGATCAGAAACACATTGATATACTTAGCGCATTCTTTCGTCACTGAAATTAGTCTTAAATTACCTAATTTGGGTTTAATACTTAAAAATAAATAATTAGAATCCATTGTCTATCGTTCATCAGTCTCCAGACTGAGGTCTAGGATTACATATTGGGGCAGCAATGATGAACCCCACTAAGTAGATATCTTCAATGAGAGATGTATGACAGTTTTCACTAATACAAGGCACCAAAGTCAATGCCCAAATAAAAGCGCTCTGTTAGGTTTCGACGTTCGGCTCAGTGCATAGAGTTCAAATTCCGACGATGTAATATTATTTAGGCATTAACTTAGGTGTTCATAGTGTTACTGAAAACCGGCAGTATTCTAAATATATAGAATAAATTGTAGTTTCAGTTATTACCCTCACAAAAGACAAACTCAAAGTCCACACATACCTCATAAAAATAAGCACAAAGTATAGTTCTGAAATATTTTCACTGTACAAAAAGTTATTTTTACTCAGCCACAGAAGAATGCCTTAGATTTCATAACTGCCTCATTTCTACATTATACATATAATATTTATGGATATTTCTCACAGAGATTAGCTAATTATAATTAATATTATACAAGGATTACATGCTATGTAGATTTTTTTTTAATATTAAATGGTAAGAAATAAGTCAAAAGCGCGTTTAAATGTAGCAGAATCTATTATTTTGTACACTCCCGGATAATGGAGTACATAGATGAAATATTATATCGATATATACTAACATCGATATCATTTGAGCATAGCTCTGTCAAAAAGTACCAACCCACATTAAAATGCAATTTCTGAAGTAACTACATAATATGATTTTAGATACTAAAGGATAATTAATTTTAAATCTGCTCATAACATGTGTTTCGATGTTTATGAGACTGATTTAACTGAACAGAAATTTATACTACATTTAGAATGTTTGGGCTATGTACTGAATTAATAAGACACAAATAAAGCATTCTGATTCATCATGAGTTGGTATTTTATAACAGAAGTATGTCTACATATCTACAATTATTTTATTAATATTGGTTGTATATTACAGAGTATGGCTGAATAGTCAAGACCTTCGATCAATAATAATATATTTAAGTGTCAAGAATCGATTTTAATTGAACGTATTTCAAATATTCGTATTATAAATTCATATTAAGGCTAATAAGTATTTAATTTTATACCATTAGCGTTTTCCCTAAACTTAGCTACACGATGATCATGGATATTGAACCTAACACTGATAGTAATAAGATTCAATTAACATGACTAAGCTGTGTAGTCAATAAGCTAGTCTACTGGCACGAAGTCAATATTATTGTTAACAAAAAGCTATTCAGTGTAGTCTAACTAATAGATAGAATAAAAAAAAACTATTTCAAACTCAAAACCGATAGTCACTTTATCGATTAACTTTTAAAAGAGTCGGGGCCTTTACAAAAAGCACTCGATAAAAAAGGTCCAACACTAAACAAGCCTTTGTCGACAATAAAATTGACTTACCGACTGGTCGCCATCAGATAATATCCACAAATATTATCACTAAATTATATGTAACCGAATTACAGAAACGTGCATCTGAATTTCCGGCCGGGTCCTATGGTTCGTCCTCGCCTATTCCTTTTGACTCGACTCGCCTTGTCCTTGCGGATCTCTCGTACTAGGGTGTAGAAAGCGTCATCGACGCCCATGCGGGTCTTCGCTGATGTCTCCACGAAGGGAACACCGTAACTTCGCGCCACCTGGAATAGCAGGAATTGAATCGATTAGATAACTATATTTTGTTGTTGGCTAGAAAGGAGGTGACTGCTGAGATGACGAGTTATAAAAATTAAGGAAGAAGATATGCTGTGCCGACTCCTATAAAATGGGATAGGGATCGGTAGGAGAATGATGACTTTGTTGTTTAATAAACTTGTTAAAACAACAAATCGATCATTCTTCAACAGACAAAAGGACATTGAACGTAGTGCAATATTGTGCTATAGATAGCCGATAATAGTGGTAGGGTAATCCCCGATCGTCTACGTTTTTTTTTTTGTTTTTGGATCTTTCTCACTCCTGGCCAAAGGCCTACCCCATTCCTTCCACTTTTGTCGCTGTTGCATTGAAAATAATACTTTTTTTTAAAGAAACCAGATAATTTGAACTATAAAATGATAGTTTACTAAAACTTATTCATTCCCCCACAGAGAAGCAACCGCGCACACAACACTTAAGGTTGAACAAGCCAGTCATTCTTCCATACAAACTTACGAAAGTGATTACTCCTCTGTTTGACGGTGTAGGTTCAAAATTAAAAATTGTATCAACTGGTCTTATCATTATCTAGGTCTGTATGGAAGCAGAATTGGAAAAAAAATATTGATTTGGAAGTTATGAACGTCAAAACTTTCATATTTTAGCACTAATTTAACTCATCTTTGGGCGTAAATAAGTAACGTATATAGTATGAAAAAGAAAAAAGTGAAACCATACGGACATAGATTAGTTATTCAAAAATTTAAATAATTTGATTTTGAACAGATACATTCAATAGATTTTTCATGAAACCAAATATACCAAAGGTCTGCATAGAAACAATCGCGCGCCCGTTTTAGTTGTGTCTCTTTCGCTCTATGCATTTCGCTCGTGATGTCGGGTGAAATAGCATGCATTTTAGCCCCGCCCACCAACTAGTTCGTGCCGTTGGCTTGTTTACCCTTAAGGGGAAATAAAGGGTCTAGTAGACAATCGGCCTGCATTCTGTTGACAAGCCCTATCGTTGAAGCCACGTGCATAGGGGCTGTGGGGGGTAAGAAAGCGACAGAGCTATACAGGGTGTCTAGCGCCATCTCTTTCCCACACTGGAATAGGTTTAAAACAATCCTGCTTCAAGACTTCATGGTAGGCCACCTGTAATCTCTGTTGTATTCCAACACGGGAACACAGTTGAAATATCAAACAGTATTATGTTCCCCAACATTAATGAAATTGTACAAATCCAACGGATTGCGCTGACATTTACGCTGTAAAGCAGTAAAGGTCACGTTTCCTAGAAATGAAGCTTTAATATCAGGGTTCAACCTGTGAATCCAACCTTCGGTTATTTTGCAGACCTAGGAAGATCTGATGATAACCATTTCTGGCTAGCTGTCATTAGGTGCAGAGCTTAGGCAAAAAACTTTCAAAACAGGAGTCTTGTAAGTTTTTTTGCATTATATTTTCTACCATTACCACCTTATGGAAGGTGAGTAATGTAATGTTTTTAAATACAATCAGATACATCAAATTGACAAGGATGTTAAGTACACAACAATCAATGCATATACAATAACACCTCTTTATGACAAGACTAGCTGACCCGGCAAACGTTGTTCCGCCTCCGCATGTGGAAAGATATTTTTTTTTTTTTTTTTAAATCGGGATAAAAAGTATCATGTGTCCTTCTTCTTGTTCTTCTTCTCAACCCGCGCATGCGTTGCAATGCGTTTTTCCTACCTACCTATCTACTACCCTACCTACTACCCTACCTACCCTACCTACTACCCTACTGTTAGCGACGCGCTCATGTTATCTTCATAGTTTAGTTTGTAAGTAGTTAGTAAATATAGATATAAGGGCCGATGGACCCCCACCCCGCGCCGGCAGTTGAGTCCGTGCGAGCACTGCAAGCGGGTGCGCTTGTACGTGATTTTTCGTTTGTAAAAAATATCTGTGCTTTTCCAAAAATATAAGTTTTTTAAGCTACCAAATCGTTTATCTTCGCCGATTACCACCCATAACACCTACAAAGTGGTCAATCGAACCGGATCAATAGCAGTTAATGTTTGTCACGCCACCAGTGAAAAACAAGATGGTGGGCACGCGAAGTACTGCGCGACGCAAACTCACGCAAACTAAACTTTTTGGGCAACAAAAGGGAGCTCAAGAAACAGATACTGAAGAATGTCAGTCTTCAACCAGTGCAGTAGCCAAAAATATGGAGTTTGAAACACCTGCGGCAGGGCCGAGTGTCAAAACCGAACACACGTTGCCAAAGTCGAAATGTCGATCCGAAACATCATCGGTTAAAGCTCGAAAGGCGCAGTTGCTTTTGGATGCTGCAAAGGAAAAGGCACAGATACGACTGGAGCTCATAGACAAACAGCTGGAAGCGGACTTAGCTGAACTACATGAAGAAGAAAAATACAGTCCACACGAAGAACGCGCTCACGACGTGGAACAATGGCTGGAACGGAGTCATCACGAATTAATGCAATCGGCCCCCGATCATGGTAATCCCTCGGGCGAGTTGCATCCACCTGGGACAGAACCAGCCGCGCCTGCTAATGCTGTCCTCTTTACGGCACCAGCAGCATCACCAGGACTACCCACGTCACGTCAAAAGCCGCCACCTTTAGTGCCTCATCTGCCGATGGAGCCGCACTCACACACTGTAGCCGAACCGCCACCGACGGCGGAGGCCACCAGTATGCAAGCGACTATTCAGATGCTAGCTGGCGCTTTGAAAGACCTGGCTTCTACGAGTGCACCAAATACCAACCTTATAACTCGATTAAGTACGCCGAAGGATCTCCCAGATTTTTCAGGGGACCCACTGGAATTTCTACAGTTCAGACAAGCCTATAAAGAGTCAACCGAGCTATGTAAATTTTCTCCTGAAGAAAACCTGTGGAGGTTGAGGAAGTGTCTCCGAGGAGCTGCCAAAGATGCTGTCGCAGCCTTACTTATTTCTGCGAGTCCACCGTGTAAAATCATGGCTACTTTGGAGCTACGTTTTGGCAACGCTGATTTAATCATATTTAAAATAGTGCAGGATATAAAGAAATTGCCTTCAATGTCACAAAATTATCATAGTGAAATTGTGCCATTTTCAGTGAAAGTGCAAAACCTGATACAAGCAGTGCGAACAGTTGGACGCGAAGAATACTTACAAGGTATGAGCATTGTTTCAATTATATTATCCAAGCTGCCTACGACACTGCTAAGTAAATGGTCTGATTATAGTTTCCCGCTCATTACTGAAGGAAAGAAATCCCGTATGGTCATATTATCTGATTTCTTGCACGACGAGGCCGTAAAAATATCAGTTACATCAAATATCTATTTTACGAGTCCTCGCACTGACCAAAATAAAAACAATAATCATAAAAACAAAGATAGTTCCGGCCACAGAAGAGATAAAAGAGGTTAGAAAGGAAATAGTTCCTGAATTGTATTAGAACGCGTGTCGCCGCTTGTCTCCCACTCTCTTTAGCCACTACATGCAAGACGCTAGTAAGTACGCGAATTATGCACACAAATAAACCGCACTCACTTAGATCGCGAGCTTGCTACTGGTTGTCACACTAGCGCAAACATTGCGTTTGACGTACACTCACACTTGCGTATATTTCTCATACATGTTACGGTGACCAAAAGGTCGATAATGTATATCGATAAAATTACTTGAGTTTTGTTACTTTGAGTTTTGCAGTTTTTGCTTTAATTTCGGGACGGGACAGAAAGAAAGAAAATAAGAAAGCAAAAATATTTATTGGTCTCTCACACAAAAAATTAAAGATAAAAAGTAAACATAAAAGATTTTTTTCAAATATTGAACATTAAGTACTTGAAATTCAATTTCAATTCAGATTTTATTATTGTCTTGAAATAAAACTCATTTATTAAGTAGCAATAGCATGCGTTTGCTATCTTTCAAATACGAATTTTTCAGAATAAAATGCAATCTCACACTAATATTTTTCTATAATAGCTTTAGTCAGGTCTGTAACATATCTGGATCTGTTGGAAACCTAAAAATAAAATTTAAAATGTATGTTTCGATTTATAAATGGCTAACCTCAAAACAAATTTTAGATGAAAAACAATCAATAAACAATAATAAGGTATTGATAGTATGGGATAAACAAAAGTTATTTTAATCATAACATAATAATCATTTGAATGCATTCACACATACTAAATATCGACATTATTTACAACTTGGTACAACACTATCGAAACGCAAAGAGTAGGCAGAATTTAAGCTTTGGCTCGTCGCACGCGACGTTCGCAGTGAACGAAATGCATTGCGCAATCGCCCACGTAGTACAAGATGGTACCCACGTATTGCAAGCAATGTACATAATTTCGTTTCTGCTTGCGATTGTATCATTTTTGTCTGCGAACTACATAATACTATTGTAATAATTACAAATATCACTTGTATTTTAAGGTTTTTAGACTTACCGATGAAGAGAAATCCCTTCTCGAGCCACACTGCACACCTGGCTTCTTTTCCGACACGTAATAATCGCGCAACACGGCATAATTCTTTTTTTTTCGCGGAGCTCCGTTCGCTGTCACAATATGAGCGCGATTGTTGGTCAGTAAATCAAATTTTGTCGACATATGATCGTCTGATCATATAGGCGGCGCGCGTGCCCCGCCCACATGGCCTTTCTAACCTCTTTTATCTCTTCTGTGGTTCCGGCAATCGATCTCAAACTATATTATTACAAACAGATGATGAGACCGATAACTGCAAGTTCTGCCGTACCTCAAAGCATAAGTTAACTGAATGTAAACAATTCAAGAAGGCGTTACGTAAAACCAGATGGGATTTCGTAAAACGCAACGGGATTTGTTATAAATGCCTAACATCGCGCCACGCACGAGACACGTGCTCAGCACCGCCGTGCGATAAGAATGGCTGTGGCGAGGGACATCACAATTTGCTTCACTACGTCGTAAACAAGCCGAAAAATGACGCTGGAAGTAGCCAGGTTCCGGAGCCGAGGTCAACGCCTGTGCAGCAGGCCACGGCGTCGGCGACGCCGCCGACGTCCTCCGCTGATACTACGCAAACAGTGACGCATATTAACGCGAGTGAAAACAAAGTGTTACTCAAAGTCGTACCTATACGTATACACAGTGCTAACGGTGTGTTTAGTGCAAATGCACTTCTTGATGACGGATCGACCGTCTCACTTATCAGTGCGGGGTTAGCGAAGCGTGCGGGGCTTCGAGGCCGGTCAGAGACGATGCGAGTTCGCGGAGCCTGGTCTGACGACGAACTAGTGTGTAAAACGACCATCGCGCATGTTAAATTATCGGGTATGGACAGTAAAGTACATAATATAAAACTTCGGTGTGTAGAAAAATTAGACTTACCTGTGCAACAACTTTCTGTTGTTAATTGTAATGATTATAAAAACCTGTTTGGAATAGATAATAAGTTATGTAAACACGATGTAAAACCAGAACTTTTAATAGGTCAAGATAACTGTCACTTATTGTTACCTCTCAAAGTTATAGTAGGTAAATTGTATGAGCCGTCCGCTACATTAACCCCCCTAGGTTGGTGCATTCATGGTATGTTGCGAAGGCAACACGCGCAACACGCGCAGGTCGCCGCCGACGCCGTCAAGGCGCACGCCACTCTGCTGCTGAGCTCGGCAGCTACCACCGCCGCGGACAGGGACGAGCGCATACTACGGGACCTCCACGAGGAGGTGAGGCATTCTTTCGCTGTCGACGCCTTGGGAGTGTCAGGTAAGCCGAGACAAAATATTAATGATACTCGTGCTGTCGCGCTGCTGGAAAAGTCTGTCGAACTCGTCAACGGTCGCTGGCGTGCAGGTTTGCCTTGGAAGAATGAGGCCTGCACTATGCCCGACACCTATCCTAACGCTCTGAAAAGGTTAAAGGGGATTGAAAGGAAGATGGCACGTGACAATGGTTTCGCCGACAGATACCGCGAGCGAATAAATCATTTATTACAAAATGATTACGCTCACAAGATGGAAAAGGGACTGACGGCACCCCGGACATGGTATCTACCACACTTTGGGGTCGATAACCCCAACAAAAAGTCACTTAGGCTAGTGTTCGATTCTGCGGCTCCAGTTGGTGATAAATGTCTAAATGACTATTTACTTACAGGGCCGGACTTGTTGTCATCTCTGTTTGGTATAATGCTGCGCTTTAGGGAATATTCAATTGCAGTAACCGGTGACATCAAGGACATGTTCCTTAGGGTTAAAATTAGCCCCGAAGATCAGCACGCGTTTAGGTTCCTTTGGCGGAACAGCCCTGACGAGCCAGTTGATATTTACATTATGTCGTCACTAATTTTCGGCGCTAACTGTTCTCCTTTTATAGCTCAGTTTGTTAAAAATGTAAATGCGCGTCGTTACGAGTCGTCATTACCAGCTGCTGTTAACGCGATATATAAATCGCACTATATGGACGACTATATAGATAGCTTGCCGGACGACACGACGGCGATAGAAATGGTTGAAAATATAACTAAGATTCATAGCAGTGGTGGTTTCCAAATCCGTAACTGGACAAGCAATAGCATTGCTGTTTTAGATAGTGTTCCGAAGGATACCTTAGGTACTGCCAGCGTTAGGTTCAAATTCGAACAGGAATTCCATGGCGAACGCACTTTGGGTCTCATCTGGTATCCTGGAGAAGATGAATTAGGTTTCGACGTGTCTCTGAAACGAATACCGGAAAATATTATTTTAAATAAGGATAGGCCGACTAAAAGAATCATGCTACGAATAGTTATGTCGATTTTTGATGTGTTAGGATTTTTAGCACCATTCACTATTCAGGGCAAAATTATGTTACAAGACACTTGGCGCTTGAACATAGGCTGGGATGACGTAGTACCCGATAGTATCTACAATAAATGGTGCAAATGGATCGAGTTATTAAAGGATATCAAAAAAATACGTATTCCTAGGTGCTATAACAAAACTATGGTGTCGCAAGGTGGGAGCGAGACGGAAAGAAAACCGGTTGCCGAGCTTGTAATAACAAAGACACCTCCTCCCGCCGCCGCGCCCGCGGCCCCCGCGCTGGAGTTATCTGCTACGAGAAGCAGCTACGGGACGTGTAGACCTTCTACGACCCCCGCTACGTGTGCTACGCCGGCAAATAATAGTTATACACGCTTACAGTTGCATTTATTTTGCGATGCATCTGTTCAAGCTATGTGTTGTGTCGCGTACTGGCGATGGACAGTCAATGGGAATGTTAACGTTGCATTTATATCAAGTAAATGTCGTGTTGTACCCGTTAAGCCCATGACTGTACCACGAGCCGAGCTACAGGCGGCGCTGTTGGCTACACGATTAGCTGATACCGTTCTCAAGGAACACAGATTAGTGCCCGAGCGCCGATATTTTTGGTGCGACTCCACCACCGTTCTACAGTGGATTAGAAATAACACGCGTAGGTATAAAACGTTCGAAGCGAACCGATTGGGAGAAATTGACGAACTCACGCGTATTCATGAATGGAGATATGTACCTACCAAATTAAACGTAGCGGACCTTGGTACTCGTGATGAATTTAACCACACAATGTTTCACAGTGAGTGGTTCTCAGGCCCTGATTTTTTGTACGAGATGGAGTCCTTATGGCCTGCTGACATCGTGAGTCCCGACATCGACAGAGAAGAAGGAAGTTTAGAGTGTGTAGTTGTCATGCATGAACCTACATGTAACTTACCTGTTCCTGAGCCGCAGCGGTTTTCCTCCTGGCTTCGCTTGCAGCGAGCCACGGCCGTAATTCTGAAATTTATTGATAGATGTAAGAAACTTACCGGTGAGGTTGACTGCGATGCGATGGCTCGAGCTGAGATCCTGTTGTTGAAAAAGGCACAGTTGGAATCGTTCTCCGCCGAAATATCTGCAATAAAAGATGGAAAACAATTGTCACGAGATAGCAAGTTACTTACCTTGTCACCGTATCTCGACGAAACTGGTTTACTCCGCCTCGGTGGCCGCATCGATGCTGTGTCAGACGTGGATCTAGAAATGAAAAGACCCATTATATTAGACGGGAAGCATGATATAACGCGTCTTCTTGTCCGGTTTTATCATATTAAGGCAGCACACGGGAACCAAGAAATGGTCGTCAATAATCTGAAACAGAAATATTGGATTATTAGAATAAGGCCAACAGTTAAAAGGGTGGTCTCGAATTGCATGCTTTGCCGAATAAGGAAATGTAAGCCTCAAGTACCCAGAATGGGTGACTTACCTCACGCTCGAGTAGCACATCACCAACAACCATTTTCATTTTGTGGTCTGGACTTGTTTGGTCCGATGGAAGTGACTGTGGGTAGAGGAAGGCAGAAGAGGTATGGTGTTTTGTTCACCTGCCTAACTATACGAGCGATTCATATCGAGCTCGTTCCATCACTTACTTCTGACTCTTTGATAATGGCGCTGCGACGCATGGCAGCACGGCGAGGATGGCCCTGTCATCTATACTCTGATAATGGCACCAACCTTAGAGCAAGCGACAGGGAACTGAAGCAATCAGTGGAGGAACTTAATATAGATGCTCTCAGGGCCGTCGGCGTGAACAACGCCATGCAGTGGCATTTTATACCCCCTTCCAGTCCTCACTGGGGTGGGGCCTGGGAGAGGCTGATTCGAAGTGTGAAAACTTCACTTCGAGTGATAATGAAGGAACGCGCTCCCCGCGAAGAAGTGCTACTTACCTTGATGGCGGAAGTGGAGAACATGGTGAATAGTCGCCCGTCGACACACGTCTCCGTGGACCCTGAAAGCTTGGAATCTTTAACTCCTAATCATTTTCTTTTAGGTAGTACATCCGTTACGCCTATCATTGGGACTTTCGATGATTCCGACATGTTTCTACGCAAACAATGGAGAAAGTCACAAGCGTTAGCGGATATGTTTTGGCGTAGATGGGTGAAAGAGGTTCTCCCTGACTTGCTGCCTCGAAGAAAATGGAACGAGGAGGTGAAACCTTTGCAGGTAGGTGACGTAGTGCTAGTGTCAGATCCTAACAGTCCTCGTAGCACCTGGCCGAAGGGTGTCATTCAGAAGATATGCCCAGGTAAGGATGGACGAGTCAGACTGGTCGAAGTAAAGACTAAGACTGGTGTCTGGAAGAGACCTGCAGCACGCGTCGCGCGAATTTCACTTGTTGAGGCAGGGATGATATGATTTAAATCATTTGATTAAAATCAGTGATTTAAATCGCGATTAAAATCAAATGATTTTTTTATAAAAATCGATGATTTAAATCAGTTCTTTTTTACTGCAACCAAAACAGCCAAAAACTGTCCAGGGACTTCCCCCGACATAAACTATGGCGCACACATTCACATGTGCATCGCTTATATGCCCTTACCATTATACTGAAAGAACGAAATTCAAAGAAATAAGTGACTACGACTACGGTGAAACCCAAATGGTTCTATGTTCATTTGTAAATGTTGTCTTTTTTTTTAAATTATTATTTTTTGTTGAATATTACAAAATGGAAGCGTTTTTTTTTAATTACCTTTAGAAGAATATAGTTTGTTGATTTTCGTTAATGTTATTTTTTATAAATTTATTTCAATATTTTGTTAAATAAGCAAGTAAATAATAATATGCTGGGTACTTTGTTTTTTTTATAAAAGAATGACTTAATAAAATAACTAATATTTGGATTTAACAAAAAATATGTTAAGTTTTTTTAAATAAATAACTGACTTTCATACTGAAAACGATCAGGTAATAAAAAAAATCAAAAAAATCTGATTAAAATCAAATAAATCCGATTTAAATCAAATAAATCCGATTTTTTTGATTTTTTTATAAAAATCGTGATTTTTATCAACCCTGGACTTGAGGAGTGCTGTGCCAGCACTAGGGGGGGGAATGTTAGCGACGCGCTCATGTTATCTTCATAGTTTAGTTTGTAAGTAGTTAGTAAATATAGATATAAGGGCCGATGGACCCCCACCCCGCGCCGGCAGTTGAGTCCGTGCGAGCACTGCAAGCGGGTGCGCTTGTACATGATTTTCGTTTGTAAAAAATATCTGTGCTTTTCCAAAAATATAAGTTTTTTAAGCTACCAAATCGTTTATCTTCGCCGATTACCACCCATAACACCTACACCTACCTAAAAAAAAAAAAAAAAAAAGTATCCTATGTCCTTCTCCTGGTTCTTAGCTACCTCCCTACCAATTTTCATCTAAATCCGGCCAGCCGTTCTTGAGTTATAAATGGTGTAACTAACACGACTTTCTTTTATATATATAGATGACGTAAATGAACCGACAATGACGTCAATCATGAAAGGCTGGCAAAAATGCTAATCGCATAAATATTTTAGGAACGACGAAGACATAGCTTAGATTTATACTAGTTGCGTTAACTAGGTCAGACAACGATCGTTACATTTTAAAGTTCGTAGGTTAAGGCCGGCCCTAATGGATGGCATTATGGAAGCCTAGATGTTAATCGTAGCGGCAACATTATCAAGGCTTTTCTGGAAGACTTGAGCCTTTATTTTAATTTGTTTGTAACATCGTCAGCCAAGCAAACACAAAAGCGATAAGACTGAACGTCAAACCAATAAATAAAACATGTTAAGGCCTTAAACATTACAAACAGCTATAAATTATTATATTTACGTCAGATATACCAGAAGAGTCTATCCATTTAAAGACATTCATATCTACAGGCTAGAACGCTGTTAGATGTTTGATTTGCTCGAGGACAAAAGCGTAACGAAATAAATGCCAAAAAAAAATGAAAAACGTGGTTGGTGGCCCAAACCACAAAAAGATGAACATTTGGACTTTGTAATCTCCCATCTTTCGTCTCGAGAACAATGATCACAAAGAGAATTGGGCTTAAAGTTTGGGACAAAACTTTCAGTTTGTGTTGAACTTCAGAAAGTTTATCTTCGAAGTACGTTTCTACGGGCACTTGAAGTTGAAAGGTCAACAGCAAGTTGCCAGATAGAAACAACAATTTGGAACCCCTGATGAGTTAGCAACTGTGGAGACATTTACAAGTGTTTTTATTTTACAAGCGAATATTAGGACAAACGTTTATATTACCTATGTCGTAATATTTGTGAGGATTTCAATCTCGTGCTGCGGGTTGGTCACAAAGATACCGGGGCCTCGACATAAAGGGTTAAGAAGGAACATGGGTGTTTTTTAGTCAGTAGAAGTCTGACACTCCCTTTCGCTCTGCTCAAGAGCGGGAGAGGTTATTTGATGATTTAAAACCCACCACAAAAAAAGGACTTAAATCTCGTGAGGAAAGTTATGTATGAGGATGGCTATAAGAGGGATAGGATAGGGGACTAGGGGAAGATCAAAGAAACGGAGGATGTCCTGTGTGGAAAACGGGAAAGACCCATGAGATGACGAGTGACTAATTGAGAAGTATGGAAGAAGACAATGCTGCGCCCACTTCAAATAAATTGGGATAAGGGCAGGGCCTTAGGCACGTTAGGTGAATGATTACGACTCGGCAAGCAAATTATTAGATCTAGATACACATTAGTTGAAAAGGAGATTTGAATTGTTCGGCCTAATCAATGTTGAACTGATGACAAAGCTTCTACTACTAAACTTGCTGCTTCTAAACTTGTAGCTTCTATCACGGAAATGTGACACTTTAGAATTTAGATAGAAGCTTTTGTCTCGTACAAAACTTGTTTACAGTATTGATTACTACAGATTTCATGCGTGGCTTTTTGGTCTCAATCGCGACTGCTGATCTTGAAGTCCTGGGTTCGAATCCCGGGTCGGGCAAACTGTTACTCGATTTTTTCATCAGGAACTTCTCAGTAGCAGCCACGAGTTTGTGTTATGACCGGTTGATGGCAATAGGCTCGCCCCCAATGACATGAGACTTAAACATAACTGGCTAAATGTGGGTGTACTATTAAGTAAACCTCTGCCTAACGCCTGTTATCCCTGACTGAAGGGTGATGGCGTGGTATTATGTAAAGCGTGGTCGCAATTTAGAAAATAAAATATAATGGCGGCAGTTGATATAGTGACAGGATTATTTGATAGAGCAAATTAGTATATTCTGGACCACGATTTACTCAAGGAAGTTACTCATATAAATTTCATCATCATCATCATCATTTCAGCCGAAAGACGTCCACTGCTGGACATAGAATGAATAATATAAATTTACAACATACATATTACAAGCTTCTGAGTTCATGTTAGGTACATTTTAAGCTCATCAAAACATTGTGACAATGACTAATTTGTATAACAGTTATCCATTTATTGCATGATAATTATGTATTTATTTATGTATCACCAGGAACCGTATTATTACTCAGACGATTATAATTATTTTTAGTTCTGATCTCGAACTTTGAAATATTTCCTATACGAGTATGTATTAGGCAATTATTATTATAAAGTGGTTTCAATTGGATATTAATTTATTGGTGTTGGTATTTACCGTAAATAACAGAAAACACATTTTTCCGCAAAATAATTAAAATTGGTCGTTTATATGTATCGTTAAATGACAACACACCTTGCGTTTACAAACATTTAAACTCACATACACAAATAGCCAGACCCGAAACAACTACCTGCTGTAGGCCATACAAATACTTGTCCTATGTGGGAATCAAACCCACGATACGCAGTGCAGCAGCCACTGCGCTAACCCGTGCCAACAAGAGCAGAAACTAAGTCCATGAGCGCACGCGCAAGGCATCTCTAGCAATATGCATATTATGCTTGTGCTCTTGGCTTTAAAGAAACAAACTTTATGATAGACCAGACACACATTTGTTTGGGTGAATGTCTGGTGGAGCAAGCGACTGTCTGACCTCCCTTTTGTTGCTATTTAGGGCAGGGTAAACATAAAAATTATTCTAAACGAGTTGTTTATCGATAAGTAAATAAATATTCAGATTGTGGTACGGCCTCTTCAGTTACATGCAGGACCACCCATTGGATTTGTGTAGGTTGTTTTTGGCCCAAAATTTGAGCACTTTTACGGCGTCATCGGTGGCAGTACTTTGACTGTATTTAATAAGGTACAGAAGGCAGAATGGGAGGTGGAACATAGGTTGACTGGTAGAGAATCCCTTGTTACATTAAGTCCGCCTATGTATGTATTAGGGAACCGTTTTTGCAGAAGGGAGTGTCAGACTTTTACTGAATAAAAACCACACATGTTCCTTCTTAGTCCTTTCTGCCCAGAGCCGCGGTATTTCTTTCGAACAACCCGCAGCCCCGGCAGGATATTGGGGAATTTTGAATTTGTTCTTGATTTTTCACAAGTTGGCCATTAGCAGAACATTAGGGATCAGCAATGGAACGTATCGCTACCATCATCATCATTTCAGCCAAAAGACGTCCAGTGCTGGACATAGGCCTCTCCCAGGTCTCGCCACATTGAGCGGTCCTGTGCATCTCGCATCCAGTGGATCCCCGGAACCTTCACCAGTTCATCGGTCCACCTTGTGGGAGGCCTTCCAACGCAACGTATTCCGGTTCGCGGTATCGCTATCAGTAGCTAGTCCATCATAATCTTAACTTTTACATTGCAGGTGAATACCGGGAGAATAAGTTTATATCCGGAATTGTTTTGTGATAGGTAGGTACTGGCGGTGTAAACAACAAAAAAGTACCGCGTATCTAACTACCTACTGGATTTTTGCTTTAAAAATAAAAACAAGATAATACACTAACCCTTTTGTTTTGCTTTGGGGCTTCCCCTAGCATAGTTGTTATGACATTGATGTCTTAAAATCACATAATTAATTACATTTATCTTCAATCTACTAGTTACCAAGTTGTTAATATCGTAATTAAACCCTTAGAAAGGCTGATTTTGGCAAGGATAGACAACAGGATGTTTTAATTACACATAATTAATTACCTACATAATTACATTTATCTTGGATCTACAAGTTACTTTTTTGTTGATCTTAAATCGTTTTTTTATCCATAGAAAGCCTGATGTTGCCAAGGATAAGGCCACGTAGTAGGAATGTTATAAATGGTACTTACCTAAACAAAAAAAAAAAAGAAAAGAGAGCCTACACCCAGCATTGGGTCAAGTCGGGCTGTGGATGATGATGAAACTAAAACAAGAAGTCAAGAACACAATATTCTTGACTTATCCATAAGTTATTAAAATGAGTTACATTTATAAATATAGGTACCTTCTTTAGTTTATTTAAAGTAATACTTATTTTTAACTTGCAATAACCAACATCTAATTGGATGCCTAAATAAATGATTGCACTGTTGGAATATCAAAGAACGGATTGATTTTTAAGCTGCGCTTAGTTTTTGTGAAAACGGGTATAAGTCAGTTCATGGTAATGGAATGCATAAAATGAAGACATAAAATATAGTATTAAACCACTTGACCGTTATTCGAAGCATAATTAAACAATTGAGATAGGCTGTATCTTGTTTCCTGTGCCATTTTTCCATAAGTTTCTAGCCGTTTAGCTCTCGTGACGTCACCGGGGCAGAGAGGGGAGGGCGCTTGCGAGCGCGCGAGCCTCTGTCTTGTTCATTGGCGTTCTTTTCCTTGCCGCAGACGGTTGTACCTAGCGGGTGAGTTTTTTTAAAAACTTTATAACCGTCATTATTTTTCCTTACGATCGAAAACTGGCAATCAGTTTTCGATATTATTTTAACAGTTTCTAGTGTTTATTGTGTGTAATTGCTTTTACTGTTTTTAGTGTTCAGTAAATTAATGCTGGAATATTTTAATTAACGGTTTTCCGTTCGCTTTTTGAATATTCACTTTTTTTCCAGTGTTTTGGTGTGCGATTGTTTAAAATATAATTCGAAATGGATAAAGAAATAACGTTGATTTCACAAGATGAACCGGTCGCAGGCCCTTCTCGCGTTGCAAATAATAAGGAACCTAGTAGAAAACGTAAACGTTCACGTTCCAGCAGCAGTAGTAGTAGCTCTGATAGTACCAGTTCCAGTACATCTAGTTCTTCTGACAAAACATAAAAGTGTACGTCGCCGCCGTCATAAAAAACGGGGGGGCAAGCACAAGCGTCGCCGCTCAGAGCGTACAGTGCAACAAATCAGTGATTTGCCTAATCAGTATTTTAATAATAGTGTGCCAGTGGCCGACGATGCTATTTCCCTCTTTGCCGAGGATGATTTCGAACAAGAAGGTAGTAATTTTCTTGATAATTTGGGAGTTGAGATTAAACTTAAAGAACCGGCTATTCCAAAGGCTGACGTGCGTTACGTAAACGTATTAAAAGAAATTCAGTTTTTTAATAAACCGGACTGGAGTGAAGTACGTTACGCGGAAACCCAAAAGTCCTATAACCACAGCCCGGGTTTCGTCGAACTCGAGGCAAACGAGGAGATTAGACCCTATGACACACTTAAGCACTTAAGCTACTCAGAGAGAGCTTATGCTTCATTAACTTACGGTTTGTTAAAGCAAAAAGAGTCGTTAAAGAAGGAACTTTGTGCTTTTATGACATGGGTCCGAGACCAGAAAGAAGAAATTAGCTTCGAGGCTATAAACCAAAAGCTTAATGATATTTTTACTACCGGTGAATTTAGCAAGGTTTCGGCAGACCTTTTGCAGATGGTTTGTGGACATAGGGCTGAAACCATACAAATGCGCAGAGATAGCATAACAAATGCGGTTCGCGACCCGTTAGTTAAGGCATCAATTAGAAAGATTCCTCCATCTGAGGTCAACCTATTTAACTCTGAGCAATTTATTGTCGCTTTAGAGAAAGTTGGTGGTATCAAAAAGGCCTTCTGGCCTGCTTCTAAAGCGCCTAGCTCATCTAAATCGGCTTATGGTTCGGCCTCAACTTCGCAAGTTGGAAAATGGCTTATCCGTCCCTCGCAGGGGCAGCATTCGGTTCCACCCTCGCAGGGTAAGAACTATAATACTAACATGCCCGCACATGGCTGTCAGAACTGCAATGTCCCCTCGCAGGGTGGCTTTTTGCAACATAATATACAATGTCCTTCGCAAGGACCGGCGCAAGCGTACTACAATTATCCTCAGCAGGGTAGTGGCGCAGTGGATAGAGGTTCCTTTCGCTCTCGTGGGGCAAGACAGAACCAACGATACCACGCCCACAGACGTGGCAGTCATAAGCGAAGGTCATCACCTTCAGGCTTCAATGCCAAGAGAAATAAATTTTGACATGAACATATTTCAAGCCGGTCAGTTATCGAATTTCGTCGACCGTTGGAGGCAAATGCATGCACCAGAATTTCTTGTTCGAATAATTCAAGGGTACCGTATACCCTTTCAGCAAAAACCTCCGTTAATTATGCCCAACTTAGACAACAAAGCGTTTCACACACCAGTGTCGACAGAAATGACGTTGATCATTCAAAAAATGTTGAATCAAGGAATTCTAGAAATTGTAAGTCCAACTCCAAGTTTCTTATCCACCCTCTTCCTGGTGCCAAAGAGCGATGGATCGGCCCGACCGATTTTCAATTTAAAAGCCTTAAACGAATTCGTACTGACCACCCCTTTCAGTCTGATAAACGTATTCCGAATCCCAGATTTCATTCAGCCCAAAGATTGGATGTGCAAGCTGGACATTTCCCAGGCATACTTCCACCTCAACATAGCAAAGACCCACAGGCGCTTCCTACGCCTTATTTACAACAAACAGCTTTTGCAAATGACCTGCCTTCCATTCGGTCTCAGCACGGCTCCAAAAACCTTTGCCAGTTTGACAAATTGGATTGCCCAAGTAATGAGAAGCAAAGGTGTGAGAATATTGGTATTTCTCGACGATTTTCTTTTGGCTCACCAAGACCCAAAAATTCTCCAAAGCCACGTCACCCTTCTGGTAAACACATTACAATATCTGGGGTGGCAAATAAATTTCCAAAAATCCATTTTAACACCAAAGAAATCTCTGGTTTATCTGGGTGTGCTGTGGGACCCTTGGTTAAACCTCAAATGTTTACCAAAGGAAAAAGTAAGTTCATTGATGGCGAAAATTCGCCACATTGTAGATCTGAGAAAGACAGACCTAAAAAAGTTGCAGAGCGTAATAGGAGCTCTAAACTTTGCGAGTTTTGTCGTTCAAAGAGGGAGATTGCATTATCGAGCTCTATTGAAATTCCTAAACACTCTAGATCTCAACAATTCTGTCAAGGTATATTCTGTACCAGCAGACGCAATGGGCGACCTACAATGGTGGGCCCAGAATTTGCAGCATCCGTCAATTCTACACCACGCACCGGTGTCTCATTTTATCACGACGGACGCCTCCGACTTAGGTTGGGGCGCCCAGATAGACAACCAGTCCCTAAGCGGGACTTGGTCTCAAAACGAGAAATATGCTCACTGCAACGTAAAAGAAATGTTGGCAATATTGAAGGTCTTCCAAAGTCATTCCATGTATCTCAGCCAATCTACAGTCACCATACAATGCGACAATCGCACGGTAGTAGCGTATCTCCGTCACGAAGGGGGGACCAAATCCACGCAATTGATGGACATAACTTACGACCTATTTTGCTTGATAGATCAATACCAGATTCAAATCAAAGTGCACTATATTCCGGGGAGGTACAACAGCCATGCCGACCACTTATCACGGTTTCGCCAGGTCCCCGAATGGCATCTGTTGCCCGAAGTCTCAAAAACAGTATTCCTGAAATGGGGCATTCCCCAAGTGGATCTGTTTGCTTCCAGCAAAGCCCACGTAGTCTCACGTTACGTATCGAAGGATCAGAACGACAAACAAGCTGTAGCCCACGACGCATTTTCGATTGCTTGGAAATTCAATCTGGCATGGGTGTTCCCGCCCCCGTTTCTGATACCCAAAGTTCTGAGCTACCTCAATCAGGCATCGGGAATTTACTTACTGGTAGCACCGAGGTGGGAAAAAGTGTTCTGGCGCGGCGATCTCAAAGCCCGGGCTTTAGCCCCACCATTCACAATACAAAACCTGGACAAAGTACTAATCGATGTGACAACAGGACTACCACCACCTCGCGTCCAGGATCTTGTATTGGAAATATGGAAATGTGGGGGTGGACACAGGATTTAGGTGATTGGGATAATTCTCAAATAAATCTACTGAAGAGTTCTTGGCGCGCTTCCACCCTGAGAACTTACAAGCCTGCATGGAACCGCTGGGTCTTATGGTGTAGAGCTAGGAGTGTTAACCCTAAGAGCCCCTCAGGTTCTGACCTAGCTCGTTTTCTAGCTGATCTGCACATAAAACATAAACTGTCTTATAACACAATAATGTTACATAAGTCCGTGGTCTCTACCCTTTGCAATGTAAATAATTCAGGTGTTCTAAGTAATCACGTTTTGGTGAAACACGTTTTGAAATCAATTTCAATTAAAAAACCTATTGATTCCAAGTTGCCCATCTGGAATATTGATGATTTTGTTTCCTTTCTTGGCAAAAGAACTATAAATAGTAATAATGTTTTTGATGTATCGAGTCAAGCAGCTGCCTTATTAGTACTCTGTTCTGGTAGACGTATTCATGACTTGACCCTCCTTATGACTGATAAAGATAATTATTTAAAATCACCAGAGCACGATTTTATAACTTTGTGGCCTGCCTTTGGGTCTAAAACTGATTCATCTGACCGTAGGCAATCAGGATGGAGATTATTTAAAAATAATGATGATAAGAATTTGGATCCAGTATTCTGGGTTGAACAGACCATATCACTGCTTTCCATTAGACGTCAGGAAGCAAAATGTCATAACTTGTTTATCACAACAAGAGGTGCAGCTCGTGCAGCCTCACGAACGGTTATTGCAGGCTGGATAAAAACCCTGATGCGTCAGGCAGGCATTGTTGCTACTCCTGGAAGTGTCCGGTCCGCTGTTGCTTCTAAGAATTGGTTAGACAACTTCCCCATAGAAGATATTATGGCTCGGGGAAATTGGAGGTCCTCTAATACTTTTATACGATTTTATAAGCGACAAGTTTTGGATTCTTCTAGGAATAACAGCATTACTGGTCTATTTAATCCAGTGAGTTAGGTAACTAATTAATTTGGTATTTAATGTTGTTTTTTCTATTTTAATAATACAATACCTTTTCTATTACATTCTCTTTTTCTTGATATAACCCTACACATTGGCGTTCGTCGTGAACGTCACCAGGCGATAACAGACACATCTCAATTGTTTAATTATGCTTCGAATAACGGTCAAGTGGTTTAATATCGGCGTTTTACCTGAAATAAAACGCTTATTAAACTACTTACCTTATTCGAAGCATAATAGTAATTTCTGCCTGGTGACAAAGTCAATCATCCAATGAACAAGACAGAGGCTCGCGCGCTCGCAAGCGCCCTCCCCTCTCTGCCCCGGTGACGTCACGAGAGCTAAACGGCTAGAAACTTATGGAAAAATGGCACAGGAAACAAGATACAGCCTATCTCAATTGTTTAATTATGCTTCGAATAAGGTAAGTAGTTTAATAAGCGTTTTATTTCAGGTAAAACGCCGATATTAAACATTGGATAATTGTTTGTATTTGTGCAATGGTGTAATGATATTGAATGCAAACATGTTTTCTTTGTATTACTAGTACGTATGTTAGGCGTTTTTTGTGAATGTTAAAAAGTAAATAATGACTGTTTTTTATAAGGCTGATTTGCTTTGGGAGTTATTTTGCATGTTTTTTTACTTTATGCTTTTTTTTCAGATTGGTAGATTGTTTGAGACCTATTTGTTGAAGGTTTTTAGAATGCTTGTATTTTAGGCCTGCTTGCACCACAACTTATTAAATGTAATCAGCAGTAATCCTGCAGAAATTATGTTTTACCTCCTCCTCCCCTATTATTTTCTGATTAATTTTATTGTGAGATCCAAGGGAGTTTTGGCGTTTTTCTGGTGGTTGCCACTGTTGATTCTGGCTTTTAAGAGTTGCAATGGTTTGGGAATAGTGTGGCGGGCTTGTCCCAAATAAAAAGAAAAAAAAGGTAAGTAATCCTATTTAAAATCTCGTGCCAATTCTGTAAATTGTTATCAATAAGTGCTCCTTACAATTAGAAGCTTTTATTATTTAGTAATTATTAGCAGATAAGCTAATTATAAAAAAAAATTAAAACATATTTATCCTTTCTGGTTCAGGAAATATTACTGAACTTTCACTAGGAATATTACACAGAGACAACAATCTGAGTTTCTCCTTAATTACCAGACTGAAATGATTAAGGCAAGTGTCTGAAAGTGCAAACATTATTTAAAAGTGCTTTCATTGAGCTGAAGTGGCACGTTGAACAATGTACGGACACCACATGAGTCACGTTTATGAGAAGTACACTTAATTACTTTTAATTGCTGTCTTGTGTTATTTTCTTTTGACTTGCCTGAGAATACCGGAGTTACACAGGTCATACAGTCAGAAATAAAGTATTCCAAAAGATGTAATGCTTTTTTTTAATTCAACACAAGTTGCAAATCATTTAAAGTCACAAGTGGTTTTATTTAACCACTTATGTGATAACATGTCCTAACAATAAACATTACGGATTTATGAGTGATGGTAGATCCAGGTTACACTAAAAAGGTGTATGGAAAAGTATTCAGTAAAATTCCTCAACCTACTTATTACGTTGTTGATTGACTGCCACAGACAGAGGACTTTTAGTAATAAAAAGAAGAAATCCGGAATGGGGGGACAAAGGTAAAATTTCAATTGGTCATTAAGTATGACATCTTGGAGTTTAAACATATACACAAAGTGTTCTGTGTTGATTGGATCCTTTCAATGTGTCCAATTATATATTGTGGTATTAATCTTCTTATCAGTATTGGCATGATAAGAATGGTTAAAGTCATGGTACAAACACTAGTCAGATTGACTGACCAGGATATAGGTGTATATTCAAGAACAGCCACATAAAGAGGCTAATCTTATACACAATTTACTGCAGTATAACTTGGGAAAGCCTACTAAGGCTCAAGATAAGGCAATCAATAAATCACTATACTGATTATTGGTATAGGATGCTACGCTAGTAAGTGAATTATTTGATAAGTTTGTCTGCATTGGAATGTAAAGCACTTGAACTTGTTATTGTTTTCATTAAAACTATCCTTTGTTGGCATATCAACAAGTGTTGTTTTTCTATTTTGAATGTTGACAGTTTTTACAAAGGAAAACAATAATGTTTTTGTCTTCAAAACATTTTGCAATAACTTATGCCCTTGGCTTCGCCCACATGGGTTTAGGAAATTTGAAAGTCTGAACCAATTCATCTTCTTCTTTATCATGATTCATGTAGGTACTTATTACCTAATCTGGTACTTATCAGAGATTTTATGCTGCCCATTGGCCTCTAACATGGCTTTAAATCCCATCAAGCATGCTGGTTTCCTCATGACGTTTTCCTTCTCCGATAATTATACAATATGCACTGTACTAAGAAAAATCAGAGGTGCATGACTTACTTAACACATTGGGGAACTGGGCGAAATAATCCACAACGAAAGGACTGATTGCCCGCCTGGTGTCTGCTGGCGTCCCCGGAGATAAATAGAATAGAATACTTAACACATATGAATCGGCAGTGCGACGGTCATAAACTCATAGCACTAGCACTGCTATACCAACCAAGTCATGGTCTACAATTACATGAATACCAATTTCACCTAGGTAAAATCATTTCAGCCATTGAAGCGTAAAAGGCTATCAGACTAAGTTACTTTTGTATTTAAAACAGTAATTTGGATAGTTACAGTTACACATAAATGTAATTAATTCTAAATATGAGGTTAATGTGATACAGTAATAAGCTCTGTTTGCGCAAGTATTAGATGGTGTTACCAAATATGTGTTAAATTGTTCAAACATGGCTGTTACGTTATGTTTACTGTAGCCTAGTTGTGGCTTAAATATGTGCTAGTAAGCATTTTTTAGAATAAGATAAAATTGATGGCAGTAAAAAGGGTCGCAGGGACAAACAGTTACGACAAGTTCAGTACATCATGCCTCATTCTGAACCTCTCCACAAAGTGAAATAATTTATTGGTAATTTAAAAACAAGTAAACTGTTCTATTTATTTTGGCCTTGAAGGTATTGCACTTTTGTAGGAAACAGCTGTTTTTTTGTTTTAATTACTGATGAAAATTGTGTACTAATGTCACAGTCACCCTGTATGGACAATTTAACTTATTTCTCTGGCATAGAATGAAAGGGAGAGGGAGGCTATTGCCCAGCACTTGAACCATACTAATCAGCATTGTTTGTTAGAAATACAGAAGAAAACATAGCTTGATGAAATTGACAGCATTAGTATAACAATGAACCTTATTTATTTTGTAAGAATTATACAACAGAAATTTTTGTCCTTATGAGACAAAGATTCTTCTTTTCTTGTGTACTGTAAAAGCATCTAGAGAGGAAAATCAATTAACAAAACAACTAACATTAGGTAATTTAAACAAGTTGTAATAAATGAGCATTTGTTTACACCTCTCACAGAACTATGCTACAGTTGATTACATCATCTAATACTTTTTAATAACTATGACAGCACTAATGTAGGTAAATAGGATCAGCTCATTGTGTACCTATCTGACATCTAGATCAAAATTTCTTGACAGACATTATACTATGCTTTTATTAAAGGTGACATCATTTCTTTTAGTATACCGAGGTTGAATTTAATTTTATCCTTAACTGTATACAAAATGAACTATAGTTTTTGTTGTAAATATTGAGACTAAGTGTTATTCTTGCCTGACGTCTTCATGAGAATACCATCACATCAGTCATACCCAAAGGGAGTAAAATGCAGAGGAATATCTTTATTACACCTATTAGTCTAGTCTTCTTTAAGAATTATGTAAAAGGGGGCGATCCTATTGGCATCAACAGACACACATTCAGACTCTAGAGGGCTGTTACTAAGAATTTATTAATAACCTAATAACACTGTGCCCTATCTAGAGTTCAAAGCCAAAATTAAGCTCAGTCAGTAGTACTTAGCACATGCAACGGCTGCAACTGGTAGACCAATGAGGTAGTCAAGATAATGAGGTTTAATAATTAAACGTGTGGATGTACACAAACAAAGATTCTTACATGTAAGATGATTACAGTCCCTTCACATAAGCAATTATACAACAAATGGGAGTTAATCATCAATTAAGTGTAATTTTCATTAGATGCTTGACTTGTGAATTAATAGTTCCTTAGTTCTTTGTCATGCACATACACTAACAAGACAAAACAATGAGAATCTAATGTGGAGAGCAGATAGTAAGCACTTATGTTTAAATTGGTAATTTTTAAAAGCGATTGTCTCACACGGATTGTTATTTGAAAACAGTATTTTGAAACATTATTATAAAATATCTGAAAGGTCAAAGGTAAAGAAATGTATATTGTTATTCTATGACAAAAACCCTTTTACTATTTGGGTATGGGTGTTCAGAGTCATGAGTGTAGAGTGTGGTGCAGTTTTATTATGTAAACAGTCTCACCTCTCGCGCCTGCGCCATGTCCACGGCCCACGCCTGCAGGTCGCATTTGTTGCCCACCAGCACCATGGGCACCTCCTCAGCGTCCTTCACCCTCTTGATCTGCTCGCGGTACGAGCCAATGTCTTCGAAACTTTTAGCACTGTTCACTGCGAACACCAGCAGGAAACCCTCGCCCGTTCGCATGTACTGGTCCCGCATCGCGGAGTACTCCTCTTGACCCGCCGTGTCAAGAATATCCAACAAACACGTCTCACCATCGATAACTACTTGCTTCCGATACGAATCCTCGATCGTAGGATCGTATTCGTCCACAAAATGATTCTGTATCAGTTGTATAGTCAATGCGGATTTACCGACGCCTCCGGCGCCTACCACCACCAATTTGTACTCGGTCATCTTGCGACGAGTTAGGAAGAATATTTTTTCACACCACTAATGTCACTAGATCAGAAACTACGCCCCTTGTCGTGCCACACCTTTTAAATTACTCACATCGGCATGGCTGTCGCGACCTATGTTATTGCACTCGCTGTGTCCGTAAAACGGCTAATTAATGTATTATTAGAGGCAAATGCAATAAATAACAATGAGGAGGTTCACTCACCCTTTTACCGGAGTGAGAGTACGTTCGGAAATGTTATATGTTGATGAGTCATCGCTGTCTTAATGTACAGTAAATTATTATTTTATTTTCATTATAAAGCAATTAATTGTTTTTTTATGTGAAGAAATGTATATCTAATAATGTGTTCTAAGAATAATTTGTTTCATGTTAAATAAGAAAGCAAAATGCATCCGAGACTAGAACAAAAAAAAACTTCAGAACGCACTCCATCATGATTTTGCTGGCTTGTATTAATTTCAAAGAATAACCATAGATGGTGCTGCTGTATTCCTCTGATTCCTCTATTCTTAATTTGTTACACAGCTGCATAAAAAATGTTTAGTAAATAATTACACGTAAGTATAACAAATCATAACATAAACATGTAGTTTATGTTTAAAACATTTTTATATAACAGGTCTAGGCTGGCTAATGTTTCTTGTTGATAAAACGCCAGTTGAAATAAAACTAAAGTAGGTACCTAGGTAATTCAAGAATCAAATATAGTTGTCGAGTTGACGTTTAGTTTTGTTTAACAATATCTGGGAGTTTGCTTGAAATTGCTTGAATTTATTACTCATATCGATATTCTTCGAGCAGCATAATGTCTGGAGATAATAAAGGCGAAGAATCTGCAGGAGAGACTTTGGAGGAAGCAGGAGCACTAGAAGCAGATGTTGGAGCTACATTGTATGATTTGTATTTCCTTCGCTCTATTTCTTTTAAATGCTAAGGTTACTAATAAACTTTGAGCACAAAACATTATTTTAGTTAGGATCGAAGTTTACGTCTATTTTTAGGCAGTGCAGTGCATTGGTATAATTTTGGTACCTACTTGGTAGTGACATCTAGCGTAGATAGGTAAAATGTCGCTAACAGCTGTTGATGTGGTTTTGAGTATTCTAAGGTACAAGATTTTAATAGTTTTATTACTTAACTGACAATGGCACGGTAATAATATATTGGTAAAGTACCTACTTGGATTTTTCTGGCCAAATCAGCAAATACTAATTGCTGTGTCTAATAACTTAGTTATTTAATTAGCTGCTCTACAAAATACCTGAACCTTCGAATTAATTGAACCTTGGAAGAAACCAATGTAGTATCAAACTCACACACATTTACGCCACCTGTGTTCGGTTAATGAAAGATCGCAACAACCAGTTTTCGTTGAGGAAGTATAGATGGCAGTAATAGCAGTTATTAAACGGCACGTTTTGTTCTCCATAGGAACTCCGAACGGTCCGAACCTTGCTCTAGCTATCCTGCGATGCTTAGCAAGTGGTTTTAAATCAACCCGTAAAGGTTTCTTTGCTGCCCTCTCCCAGTGAAGCTGAAAGCCGAGGCTCGTACACATGGAGTGCCCTAAGCGCGCAGTCGCTTAATTTATAAGTTACTAGCTGAACCCGCGCATGCGTTGCAATGCGTTTTTTAACCGACTTCAAAAAAGGAGGTTACTATGTTCGTGTGTATGTATATTTTTTTTTTTTTTTATGTATGTTACCTGATTTCTCCCCCGTTTGTGGACCGATTCTCAAAATTCTTTTTATATTTGAAAGAGGTGGTCCCATTTTTTTTTTGGTGAAGATCTGATGCTGATCTTCGGAGATATACAATGGAACTCTTCAAAAATAGATGGCAAATCTGTCGTAATTGCTGGAATCGCTTGGATGTTTATTGAAATACCATTATCATGACGTAACATCACGCCTGTATGCTCTGAGGGGGTATACAGATGTGTACAATACACATTTTTTTAGTTGTTATATGAATTTCATAGACACGTATTACATGTTTCGTGCTTTTTCTGGCGCTATTCAAGTATTCGCATCTAGCAGTCATCACTTTTATTCATGTTGATGAGCTGATAATGGAAGGTATACTACCCCTCAACGGTTAAGAGTTGAAAGCAAAAATAGGGGAATTTTGAAGGTTAAGGGTTAGGTTTCTTAGTTGAATGTAAATGCATAGTAAATATTTGTATAGGATATAATATAGGTACCTATTACAACTAAAAATGAAAAAATAAAAAAAACTTTTTTGCAAAAAAAACAACCGACTTCAAAAACACCAAAAAGAGAAAAATAAACTTCAGAAGAAAAATCAGCTTCTGAAGTCGGTGGCAAAAAAATAAAATCAAACAAACAAATGTCACCGACTTCAGAAGCTGATTTTTCTTCTGAAGTTTATTTTTCTCTTTTTGGTGTTTTTGAAGTCGGTTGTTTTTTTTTCCTACCTACCTATCTACTACCCTACCTACTACCCCACCTACTACCCTACCTACTACCCTATCTACTACCCTACCTACTACCCTACCTACTACCCTACCTACTACACTACCTACTAGTCTACCCTACCTACTACCCTACCTACTACCCTACCTACTACCCTACCTACTACCCTACCTACTACCCTACCTACTACCCTACCTACTTCCCTACCTACTACCCTACCTACTACCCTACCTGAGCCATTCCGAGAAAAATTGTTCCGTTACTTATGGGATAAATCGGACAATTTTAAAATTTCCCCTATATGTCTCGTCACTAAACGGACGTGACGAACTCCGCTTACTAATAATAATGACGACAACACTCAATATTCTTTGTTCTTTTAGAGGAAATAATTACTTCACGACTTACCCAGATACATGAAGTATAATTCGTAAATAAAATAATGTATTAAGAACATATCGGAATCACGTTATTGCTGTGACTATAGTGGACTTCTTAATCGAGTATTTTTAGTTAGTAGGGCTTTCGTCACGGATTACTGCGTCACAAATACGCCACGGGTAAAAAGAAATGGCTGATGACTACTACAATAATGTTACCATGATAATAAAATAACTTGTTTTGGTAGTTATTACAGCAAATAAAACAGTATAAGTTTTTAAACTGACATGGTCACTGACACTACTATTAATATCATAAACGGGATATTTACCATGTTTGATTGTTGTTTTGAGATCCGTGATCATGGTGCTTGTAACAGCGCCGAAATATCGAGAACTCAAAACAACAATCAAACATGGTAAATATCCCGTTTATGATATTAATAGTAAATAAAACAGTATTTCCGTACCGTGACTAAAGTGGAATGTCCACCATGGTCAAATTTGATTAATTTAAATTTCATAAATTTTAGTGTAATACAATAAGATTTATGAGTAAAATTAACGGTATAATTAAAAACAAAACAATATTCTATAATAAATTCCAAACAATGCTGAAGGATGCCTAAAAAAACCATGAACTTCGGTTGGTTAAGGGCCAGCTTCGCGGACGCGCCGCGCGAAGTTTAGGTTTTTAGCGCTACACTCACAACGATCGAGGCTCGCGCACTGCACACGCACACATGTAGGTATGCACAGTGGGTCGCCACGTCAGACTTTGACTCGCCAACTAAATTGTAACTTTATTGTCACTGATTTTGATAATATGTGGTCAAATTAGTGATTATTAGTGATTATTAGATTTATTAGCATAGCGAGATTAATAATGTACATATATTAAATTGTACTATATAATTTTATTATTTTAGATGCACAATACAAAATGAAATTGTTATTCCCAATTACAAAAATAATATATTGTACTGAAAACCGTGATCACATAAATCTTGCAATTGCTTAAAAACAAAGTCAACGTCGACCAATCTGCGGCCAACAACCAGTTCATGTTCTTCAGGCTGCAGCTCCGGGACCATGATTAGTGCCGGATATTCTTGATTCTGCAATAAATATAACATATCAGATACCTAATGAAATAAAATGAAGACAGACAAGCACACACACACACAATGTGCAGGGCTCCTCCACACGGCCGGACCTACAGGGCTACAACGATAAATGCCTACACTGTTATTCACAAATAAAATTTGATACGTTTAACCATAGTACCTATAAAAAAACCGGCCAAGAGCGTGTCGGGCCACGCTCAGTGTAGGGTTCCGTAGTTTCCCGTCCGTCCGTCCGTAAAATATGTAAACGAAGTTAAAAAAAAATGCTTGCATATATACGATTATACTACAAACTTAGTCCAGAAATTATTTTGTGCAACTTTTTGTCTTTTTTGTACAAAAACTATTGTTTCCATCCAAGTTCAAAATTATTTTCCTAGAAAGTCCTTATAAAGTTCTACTTTTCAGTTTTTTTTTTCATATTTTCTAAACTTATGGTTTAAAAGTTAGAGGGGGGGAGGGGGACACATTGTTTTTACTTTTGGAGCGATTATTTCCGAAATTATTGACATTATCAAAAAATGATTTTAGTAAACCCCTATTCATTTTTAAATACCTTTCCAACAATATATCGCACGTTAAGGTTGCACAAGCAAGTCATTCTTCCATACAAACGTAGTATGGTGATTACTCCTCTGGTTGACGGTGTAGGTTCAAAATTAAAAATTGTATCAACTAGTCTTGTCATTATCTAGGTCTCTATGGAAGCAGAATTGGAAAAAAAATATTGGTTTGAAAGTTATGAGCGTCGAAACTTTCATATTTTAGCACTAATTTTAACCATCTTTGGGCGTAAATAAGTTACGTATATAGTACGAAAATTAAAAAAGTAAAACCATACAGACATAGATTAGTTATTAAAGAATTCAAATAATTCTATTTTGAACAGATACATTCAATGGATTTTTCATGGTATCCATACTACCAAAGGTCTGCATAGAAACAATCGCGCGCCCGTTTTAGTTGTCTTTTTCGCTCTATGCATTTCGCTCGTGACGTCGGATGAAATAGCATGCATTTTAGCCCCGCCCACCAACTATTTCGTGCCGTTGGCTTGTTTACCCTTAAGGTTGAAATTAAAAAAAAAAACACTTCCCACTTTACATATAGGGGGGCTACCCTAATAAATCATTTTTTTCCAATTTTCATTTAACCGCTTTGTCGGCGTGATTGATACACATATTGGTACCAAATTTCAGCTTTGTAGTGTTAACGGTCACAGAGATTAAGCGAGGACGGACAGACGGACGGACAGACAGACATGGCGAAACTTTAAGGGTTCCTAGTTGACTACGGAACTCTAAAAAAGGGGAAGTACGGTATCTTCATACATACAAACGCACCGCGCGCGGCTTATATCTGTGCGCCATAGTAGGTATCTTTTTTGTTGGATAATTACGAGAGCAACTTGAAAATGAGATTTTTTGTTTGTTGAGATATTATCTTAACGACTTTTTGTCAAATGAAAATTCTAGGTATAAAATCATTCTATCCGTTTGAATCATATAAATCGGTCCACGCGTTTATCAGATAATTAAGAATTAGTATAATGAAAATGTAAACAACCAGAATTTTTGATGTTTTTGTTCTACGAACGAAATGTAATGTCGAATCAGACGCACAAAAAAAAAAACACAAATACACATTAAGAAACACATACCTACCAGTACATTGCCTACTATCTAATTTACGAGTAATATAATGCAAATTCACAATAATATAAAAAGTATACTTACTCAATTTCAAAACTATTATGGTATCACAAAAGTTTGTCGCGAGACCACTGTGCACTGATTTTGTGTACGTACACGGTTCGACTGCGATCTGCCGATGCGGCGCAAATCGACGTGCTCTCACGTTGGAGGCGCGTGGCAGACTGAGCCACGAGTGGGTCCGTCGAAGCTTGCTAAGAAAGCGCTCCGCTTCATAGTAATTTGTATGAAGATTTTGAGCGAAAAACATGGGCAAGTTTGTGATTTTTTTACACAAAATGAGAGTATGTTTATTAAAAAATGAAGCTTTCAGTGACTACTTTATACTTTTAACTTTATTATTTAATAAAATTCATTTAAAAATTCTCAATAATTACGACTCAGTTGTTACAATACGGGAGTGCGATTTACTCGTTTTTAGTGATTTTCTGATTTTTTTTTACACTTATCCATAAGCATTATCTTAAATTCGAAAGTTTCAATAACAAGTTACATTCATTGGCTAGCTGTGTGATTTATTTCAAGGTTGTGGAGCATCGTTTTATATCTATTTCTATGACATTCCCAACCTTCGATTTCCGGAGCCGGCCCTTAAAGTTAACGATATGCGGTGTGACACGCAAAAAATCCCATATAAGCTTCTTATTTTTATTTTTATATCAGTGGAATTAACAACAATTGACTCCATAATGATTTCGTTTTAAAGATAATGAGCTATACTGTACATAAAAAAAAAACTGCATTCGTTAGAGTATAAGATGATCTAGTAAACTGTTTGTAAAATGTTGTGACAGTACTTTTTTCTTACGTACAATTTTTCTCGGAATTGCTCACCTACTACCCTACCTACTACCCTACCTAATACCCTACCTACTACCCTACCTACTACCCTACCTACTACCCTACCTACTACCCTACCTACTACCCTACCTACTACCCTACCTACTACCCTACCTACTACAAAAAAAAAAAAAAATGCTATAAACCTCACGGAGCCCGAGACCTTTCCAACGAATGCAAAACCGTGGAAATCGTTTCGTGCGTTCTGGAGTTATAACGTCAGGAAGGAAAACCGGACTTATTTTTATATATTAGAAGATTTGCCCCAGGTCTTACACTCAAGGCACCCACAGGATAGGCAGAAACCAGCTTCATAGGTTGACCTGCAAGATGCCATAAAATAATACCCCAAAGGAACCACTAATCAGGCAGGATAATAAGGGATCGGACAAAAAAAAAACGAATTAGTCCGTCAGATAGATTTCCAAAAAATATTAAGGACGCATTTACGATTGATAAGTCAAATCATTACTTTTTTAAACAAAAGTATGTTTATTAAATACAATGCTTTGTATTTTTAAAATCTTAACTATAAATATAATTTTAGATATGTCCAGTTTCTCAATAAATGTACCGAAGTGAAAAATTTTTACTTCGGTACATTTATTGAGAAACTGGACATAGGTATCTAAAATTATATTTATAGTTAAGAATTGTACCTTGCACATCTATTTACAATAAGTAGCAAAAACATTTTAAAAATACAAAGCATTGTATTTAATAAACATACTTTTGTTTAAAAAAGTAATGATTTGACTTATCAATCGTAAATGCGTCCTTAACCACGTATTTTTTCTTTTTTCACGTAAACAAAAAATGAAGACGATACAGTTCTTCGAAAACTCGTGTGACGTCATATGATAGTACATTTTGTACCTTCAATTTTATTGACGTTTCAAGGCCCACTCCATGATCTTTGACGCGCTTAGCTTCGTCAATTTTTATTGTTTTGATACCTAAAACAAAAAACACGTAGGTACCTATCCAATATTTTTCGATAATCTAACTGACGGACTAAACTGAATCATATTTTTTTGAGTCAGTCTGATCCCCTATTATGTAAGGTCTAAGTAAAGTTTAGGTAGCTAAAGTTTATTTTATTTCCATTTTTCAGTGACCAACAGCTCGCTGGCATCGATCCCAGGCTGCACATCAACATGGATCCCTTCGCTCACCGCCACCTCCGTCCCGAGATGATGTTCATCCGCGAAGAGTTGCGGCAGGCGAAGTTGCAAACATTGGCTGTTAGTTTATTATTATTTATTGTTTATTTGAGTTAGGCGCCGAACAGACGAGCAGCAATTTGCTGTCAAGAGTCAAGTTCGGCTGTCTACAGAAGAACTGCTGCAGAATCAACTGCTGCAGTATTCTACAAGCTGACTGCTGACCACCATGTCGACAGCATTTTGTAGCGCGCCGCGAACTTAAAGTAAAGGAGACGGGCGGTAATATGGTAGCTTTCGCCATTGCTGGGGGTCTCAAATGACCACTTTATGAAAGGGCCATTTTACGTTTTTTAACACAATTTATGTTATGATCAGGGCCCCGAGTCTGCTATTCAATAGTGTCAGAATGGTCGATCATTGATCTCATAATGGTTGATTTACGACAAGCCAAAAAGTACCTTAAGTCGACAGGCATAAGGTACTTTTTGGCTTGTCATCAATCAACCATTATGAGATCAATGATCGACCATTCTGACACTATTGAATAGCAGACTCGGGGCCCTGGTAAAGTGGCCATGTTATTAGACCCCCTGTTCACAACAAACGCAGTTGAATCTGTCGACAGCAAACTACTGCTCGTCTGTACGAGGCCTTAGAATCTGTGGCCTTAGACATGTTTCATGTAGATTCCCGTCTATCCCGCTATTTAATTAAATTTCGAAACCGCAACAGCTGTCAGTCTCAGGATGGTTAATGTGGTTATGAGTATGACTAAAATAGATTTAGTTAGGTGTAGTAACTTATCCAGTTAGTTATTAGATGTGGCAAAGTTGGCCTCTTCTCTTATTATTTCTGGGCACGCTACTTATTATTACGCGCCATAATTGCATAAAATAACAAACAAGATACATATAGCTCCTATACCAAACATTATGTTTCATAGACAAACAGGACCGACTTCCGTAATATTATCCGTATGTACAAGGCAAGGATAGGGAGGGAGGAGCTTCTCTGTTCGTGTGTAGGTTTTTTGTTGTTGTTGACTGATGTTGAAGATATTCACGAGATTAGCTCGTTCAACCAAACAAACAAACCTACTCGTACAAGCAAACAAATTATAGAACTACTACATAGTAAAGTACTAGTAGACTACTTAACCTACAGACGTATCTGCACAGGACACCATTTGCGGATTGCGGTCGCATCTCAATGTCATGTCATTTTGTTGACATTAATAAACAGTCCTCAAAGATAGATAGTTAAGTAGCTACTTATTAAACAAGCAAGACATAGGTAAGTATTTATTTGATCAGGCAAGCGTTTATAATGTAGGTACCGTCTCAGAAGTTTTTCTCAAACGCTGACTACAACTTACACTTCGTTGACTAAGTTTTTACAGACATAAATTACATACTTAGGAATTTAGTAGAAACTTCATGCATAATTATTTTGCTCACATAAGTTCTTATGGATGGTAAATCATCTAATGACCCCCTCCCGCTCTGGGTAGAGCTGCAGAAGGTTGTACATAGTTTTTATATATTTTTCAAATGAGCTGAGATTAAAATGTTTAATATCAAACTTGAAATTCTCTAAAACAATTTATTTTGGTTGTAATTCTTTAGCTTAATACGAAAATAATGACTTGGTTTTGCACCTTACGAAATTAGCAAATGGTGAGATAGGTTATTCACATATAATTGCCCGACCACCAACACCACAAGCTCAGAGTCACGCAACGAGCCATGGAGAGAGCTATGCTTGGAGTTTCTTTGTGCGACAAAATACGGAATGAGGAAATTCGCCGAAGAACCAGGGTCACCGGCATAGCTCACAGAATATTATGCAAGTTGAAGTGGCAATGGGCAGGCCACATCGCCCGAAGAACAGACAACCGATGGGGAAGAAAGGTTCTCGAGTGGCGACCACGAACCGGAAGATACAGTGTTGGTAGGCCTCCCACCAGGTGGACCGACGACATCGTGAGAGTCGCGGGCAACCGGTGGATGCAAACGGCAGGCTGCCGTTCTTTAGGGCGTTCTATGGGGGAGGCCTTTGTCCAGCAGGAACGTCTTATGGCTGATGATGATGAATTCCCCGACCTATTCGCTTATCCTCCAAAAAAAGAAGGTTATTCGCTTAATACGGTGGAAAGGACTTCGACACTATATGTTCAGCATACCATTGCGAACCAAAACAATATATTACCTTATTTATGTCTACCTCAATTTTTCCTTCGCCTCGACCACATTATTTACTAAACACGTTTTCATCAACATCCATTATATTTTTACGTGGTAAAACATCAATTTTTAGTGTAATAATAGTAAAAAGTGGTGTAATACGACCTAACTGTACTCCAATATAAACAGAAAGTGTCACCAATCACGATGTGCTAATGTTTGTTTACCGGAACAATCGCTAAAATCACCAAAAACCAAAAATTCTGCACAAAAAAGTGAAACTAATTGTAATATCTTCAATCGATAATCGAAAAAAAAAACAGAAAACAGTGAGTTGAAGAAAACAAAAAGTCAAGACACCCACAACAACACAAAGATAAAATAGATATCCTGACAAGTAAGCTCACGTATTTCGTCAACTACAATAAGTGAGCCGTGGCTCGGTGGCTTTTGCCATGGACTCTTGCGCATAAAGGCGTACGTTCTAATCTCAGCGGCTGCAAAACTTTTAGTAAGTTTTTAAATATATTTCGACGATATTTACTACGATCATTACGATATCGGCGGTCTCCAAGCTCACAAGTTGTGCCTACCGCACTCGCCGCCGCTGCTTCACCTCCGCAAGCACAGGAATCCGCTACATACTTTCCATCCCGCTCACACAGTGACTGCGCGCGCCGTGACTCACAACTCTCCGTAGTACATCGCGTCAAGAGGTCTACGCACAAGCGCCGGCACCGAACACCGCCACAAGTGGCCGTAAGGTATTACGAGTTTACGTAAACATTAACAATATGAGGCGTTCGCCGCCGCCGAAGCCCCAATCGCCAACCACCTCCATAGCCAGCGATTCTGAGACTCTTCAAGTGAGAAATCCAGTTATTTCTCTAACAGGGTCTGCTCCCAACCTAACCAGCAGAGATACAAATGTCACGGCGCGAAACAAACGTAGGCGTGAGGATGAAATGGTCGCCTTTATGCAAGAGATAAGAGACTTACTGCAATCGGCTACTGCCACATCAGAAAACAAATTTAAATCATTGCAGGAGTCAATGCGCGAAATTATAGCACAAAACTCAGAATTGAAAACATCCCTAGCCTTCGTCACTAAACAATACGATGACATAATAATAAAAGTAGATGAAATTGATAGAGAACGAAAAATCGATCAGGCCTATATTAACAAACTAGAAAATAAAGTCGAGAATTTAGAGCGTATCTTATGTCTTACAAAGATTGAGATGAGAAATATACCAAAGAAGGAAGGTGAAAAAAAAGAGGATCTGCTTAACTTATTATCCGAAACAGCCAAAGTACTGGATATGCCTGTCGAACGACAGGATATAAAGGATATTTATCGCATTAATAAAAAGGGTGGAGGAACATCTATAATGGTCGACTTTGTCTCGGTAACCACAAAGGAGAACATACTGCATAGAGTCCGAAACTTCAATCGCAATAACGCCCAAGCTAAATTAAACACATCCCATATAAATATACCAGGTGAATCAAAACCAATATTTCTATCAGAGAGTTTGACTATGAACGCACAACGTTTGTTCTATCTGGCGAGGAAATTTGCGTCCGAAAACGGATTTAAGTTCTGCTGGACCTCACTTGGAAAAGTATTTCTTCGACAAAAAGAAGGAGATCAATACATACATGTAAAAGATGAAGCTGATCTAAAATCCAAATTACCACTATGACTGCATAGAAAAATTCCATGCTTTGTTCATAAACTGCCCGTTGTTATATTATTATTAATTCTCTCTCTGCAAATGCTCTCCTTTTGTAAAACACTTACACAAAAATCAGTCAAACATACTCAAACAAGATCACTATACACAACACAAACAAACATTAAAATCACTTACATTCATAATATAAATTGTTCTCGTGTGGGTTTTTCTAACATCTTTAATCCAGCATTAACGTTCACACAGTCGATCGTAATAATTCGCTCCCCAACATGTAACAAAAAATATATACGTTTTTCCAATGGCTAACATGGGTAATAATGACATTTCAACGCAGATAGATAACTTTACGGTAGCATCTTCTCATCTCTGTGATACGGACGCCTGTAACGAAATCATGAAAAACTCTAACGCTAGACTAAAAATTATAACTCAAAATATCCGTAGTATTTATAAAAATTTAGATGGTTTTCAGGCTCAATTGGCTAGGCTATCTTTTGAAAACGACATCATAATCTTGACAGAGTGCTGGCTACACGCTGACAAACCGATACCGACCTTAGATAATTACGTGGCATATTTTAGCAAAAAATTTCTTAATCAAAACGACGGTATTGTTGTGTTTGTTAAAAACAGTCTTAAATGTATGGTTGAAGAACCAGACCCGGTAGGGGCTAACTTTCTTTTGCTAAATATTGATTCCGACACTTGTATTCTAGCTTCCTATAGATCACCATCAATATACTGTATTGATACTTTCCTGAACTCCCTGGAAAACATTTTAAGTAAATTAAAAACGAACACCATAATCCTGGTAGGAGATATTAATATAGACATAAAACCTAATAACACAGATAGAAATAGTCCCTCCTATCTAAATCTAACTGCAGAAATGGGCCTCTTACCAGGACATACCTTTCCGACTAGACTGCATAACTGCCTTGATCACATGATGATTAGGACCAATACCTGTGCGACAGTTATAGTTATGGACTCAACAGTCAGTGACCACGCCTCCGTAATGGTATGTCTAGGTAACGTCCCCTCTAGAAATAAGAATAAAAGAATTATTACAAGAGTAAATTATGAGAACACTGTTCAACAATTAAAAACTACAGATTTTACTTTTATTACACAAAATTGTGATGCAAACGAAGCCGCCACAAGGTTTGTCGAATCTCTTATGTCCACAATATCCCAAAACTCAACAGTAACGAAAGCCCCTAACCGTAAAGTAGTCCTTAAGCCCTGGATCACACCTGGCCTATTAAGGTGTGTGCGACACAGGGATAACCTCCACCGAAAATTCCTGGCAGACCCAAAAAACGTAATTATCGAGTTATCGTACAAAAGATACCGTAACCACTGTAATCTGCTACTCAGAAAACTTAAAAACGCCCACGAAAGCTCCGCTTTAAAATCTGCAAAGGATAATAAAGAAACATGGAATATTATAAAATCTATTACCAATCAAGCCGGGAACCAAAAATCAGCTGACAACCTTCTATCTGCCACTCAAACTGCGGACACGCCTAATGCTATTGAACAAATAAACCATTACTTCTCAAACATTGGAAAGATATTGGCAGACAATATTATAAAAAATAAGAACACCTCACTCACGTGCTCCGTATGTCATTGAAACACCCCCTGCGCGAGATTCTATGGTTCTACTTTCCCCAGACGAGGCTGAAGTAGAGGCAGTCATTAGCAACCTAAAAAATGATTGTGCCATAGGTTGGGACTCTATTCCCGCTAAAATCCTCAAGCTTGCTAAAGAAGTACTAGTTCCACCTATTACAAAACTTATTGCAGCCTGTTTTGAACAAGGTGTCTTCCCTCGTGTCTTTAAGAAATCCCTAATCACACCTGTTCACAAAGGGGGTACCCAAGACGATGTAAAAAATTACAGACCTATCTCAGTCCTGTCAGCACTGTCAAAAATATTAGAAAAATTATTGAATCGTAGACTCATGAAATACTTAGAGCACTACAAAATAATATCGGACACACAATTTGGCTTTAGGCCCGGAAAAAGCACAGCAGATGCAGTTAATCAACTCGTTGATTACGTGACTGGTAAACTCGACGCAAAGCAAAAATGCCTAGGTGTTTTCCTGGACCTGGCCAAGGCGTTTGACACCGTTTGTATTCCAACCCTTGTGACAAAGTTAGAGCACGCTGGAATCCGGGGAAGGGCTCTGGGCATTTTTGCAGACTTTCTCAACGACCGGACACAAAAAGTAAAGATTGGTGACGTCATTAGTAACGAAGCCTGCGTTGATTACGGTGTGCCTCAAGGCAGCTGTCTTTCCCCCAGTCTTTTCCTACTCTATGTAAATGACCTATGCCAGAAGTCTCTTAGTAATTGTAAAATCTTTAGCTATGCAGATGACACAGTACTTGTTTTCCACGGTGAACACTGGGACGAAGCACGGGAAGCTGCAGAGACTGGCTTACGTAAAATAATCCACTGGCTGGAAGCTAACTTACTTACCCTTAACATCTCGAAAACCTCATTTTTGCAATTTACCTTCGCCAAAACCAAACCCACAGAAGTAAGTCTCAAAGCACACACCTGTGACGTCGCAAACAGTAGCACTCCATGCCCATGTCTTCCAATCACTCAACAAAAGACAATAAAGTACCTGGGAGTGATTCTGGATGAGGGACTAAGCTGGCGTCCCCACATTGAACATACCTCCTCCCGAGTTAGAAAACTGATATGGGCGTTTAAAAAACTACGGCAGGTGGCCGAGTTTAAGCTTCTCCGGGTGGTCTATCTGGCTCTGGCACAGTCAATCATAGGTTACTGCATTACTGTTTGGGGAGGTGCTTGTAAAACCTACATGATACGCCTCGAGAGAGCTCAACGATCTCTTTTAAAAGTTATGACTTACAAACCGTACCGGTTCCCTACAAGAACCCTGTATGAATGTTGCCAAGTATTGACAGTGAGACAACTATACCTGCTCAATCTTGTATTGAAACAGCATGTAAAAACACCGGTAAATCACGCAACCAAATACAAGAGAACCATCGGTAATGTATGTAAAACAGTCAAATGTAAGACCGCATCCGCTCGACGGCAAAGTTTATACTTATCCATTTATCTATACAACAAAATAAACATTATCCTAAACTTCAACCCACTAACAAGAATTAAAACTAAGATTAAATTAAACTCATGGCTTCAAACACTGGATTACCAGCAGACGGAAAACCTAATGAAAGAACAATACCACTCGAGATGACAAATAGTGAGGTAGGCAAACCAAGTGTAAGTTGTAACCCAATTTTAGCCACCAACTACGTTCACTCACTCGGTCACACCATACACCCACACCACACACCAAACACACACACACAGTCACACCACACACCTAACACACACACACGCGCATACATAGACACACCACACACCCACACCACACACCAAACACACACACAGTCACACGTCACACCACACACCTAACACACACACGCACATACATAGACACAACATTCACACATACGCTTAAACACACGCACACGCACCACACAAGAGCACGCATGCATTATTGTTATTGATTTTATTTTTCCTTTTATTTTTTCTTTTTAAATTTCTGATGTATACATTGTGAACTTTACCAAAAAGGGGTGTAGACACTGACTTCTGTAACACAGGTCTCACCTAGCACAGGAGTCAGGGTTTCAAATCGAAATGTATAAATAACTTTTTCTTGTGTCAATAAAAATATTTATTATTATTATTATTAATTTTACTTTTTTGAGTAGAAATATTAGGTTGAAATACCTAAGCTCATTAATTCACAAAAACTAACTTTGGCGTACTGACTATAGTCCTGTTCAAGGATTTATACCGATAGATTATCCCGTCCCCAAAATACAGACCCAGCCTAGTTTGGTGACCACTATTTTCTATCATACCATACAAAATCACACCTGTAATCCGGGGATTACATTTGTGGGCCATTGGTTTGAAGAGGTCAGATAGGCAGTTGCTTAAAAAAAAACATCAAATTCATTTTTTGTTTGGTTTCTTTTGTGTAGATATCGATACCCATCATAATTATTGCAGAGTATCGCTAGCTAATTAAATTTAACCGAGTGTAGGTACTTATACTTAATAGAACACCCACATTTCGCCACTTATGTTTAAGTCCCATGTAATAGAGTGCGATTTGAACGGCGTGGATGTGGAGGGATGAGACATTGTTATAAGCGAAAATCATTGCGTATTTTCCAAGGATCATCTAACGATTAAAAACTTTGTGTCTTTCTTACAAGGCCAAACTTAACCCAAGTTTGTAAACTGATGGTCGAGAAACTCGTGATATTTTCGTAATTTTCTTTCCTTTGTCCTTTATTTATTCATTGAGTAGAGATTTTTTATCAGACATTGTATAATATGTTGTAGCCATACTTTTCTTGTAACTTGGCGTAGGCGGTTTTTATCAAATACGTCTACATATTCAGAGCAATTTAATATAAAATAACACCGTTTTCCCCCCGAAGGGTAGAAAACGAATATTTAGGTTCCAGCCGAAGCTTGACCCACTGGTGAGAGAACATCCTGGATTTTACGTGTAGCAACACTGTTTTGTATAAACTAGCGCCCTCTATGGCATGTGGAGGGAGGCTACCGTCGCCTCCCCTCCCTCGCCCCGCGTACCTCGCAGCGCCGGGCGCTTGCGCTCCTCAGTACCTAAGAGCCAGCAAGATTATTAAATCTTAGTGGGTCAAGCTTCGGCTGGAACCTAAATATTCGTTTTCTACCCTTCGGGGGGAAAACGGTGTTATTTAGGTGTCCGAGCCTTCGCTTGACCCACTGGTGAGAAGTGTTTATTTTCTGCTGGCGCTGCGATTGGACGTACTGTGATCATAAAGCTGGGTGTTTAGGAATTGTGATGAACTCAACCAAAAATGAAACCCATTCGGAATACTAATTAGTTTTAATGTAGGTAACTTAGAAAGTAAATAACAAATCAAAATAATTATGAAGGAGTTACAGATCACTCAGCAAATAGCCCCGACACATGGACTTTGACTCCGAATCATTCGGATAATATTTTATATTATGATGCATTACATAAAATTAATCAGAAAACATTTAGCTAGGCCTATTAGCTCTTATAGTAAGTAATTGGCTATATTGGTGAAAAGTAATCAGCAATGGTAACCGTGGATCGGTTATTTTCTTGACAATTACCAGTTTCCTTAAAATAATGTCTGAGAAATGTGTACTTGCTTTGCCAGTTGCCTCGCTTCAGTATTTCATCTAGGTCCATACAATTATTTTTCCAATTGGCGCTATTAACAGCTGCTCGGAGGCTTCCAGGCGAGTCCTGAATATGAGCATCTTTAAAGATTGTTCTTATCCATCCGGCTATCACGGTGCGGGAGGCCGGACCGACTTTCCCTCGCGTAGTAATGAAAAGACTTGTAAGATTATTTTTACTTGACCTACGAAGTTCTGACACGGTTATAAGATTTTCAATCCAAAAAACAAGATTCAGCTTGTGGACCCCACTACTCAACAACTTCCAGCCTGATTGGCGATAAGTCGCACTATCTGTCTTTGATCCAAATTTGGGCCAGAAGATTATAGAATCGTTAACTCTTTCAAAAGAACCAGTGCCGATATCTAAGAGAGTCAGGTCGTGAACCCTTCGTCCTGTAGCCAAGAGTAGGAGAACTGCTACATGCCGAGACACTTGAAATATACTGTCGACATTCACGGTGTAATGTTGAAGATATTCAATTAATTCCCCGACTTCCCAAGTTAGGGATTTCTGAGGGGGAGGTTTACTTAGGGCTATGGCCTTCAGGGTTTGACGAACCAAAGGATGTTTGTTGAGCTCGTTTGCATTCATTGGGTTGGCGAAAGTAGTAACTACTGATTTATGGACGGCTATAGTACTAGGTGCTAGTCCTATTTTTGTATGTAAGTGACAAATGAACTTAGCCAGATCGTTTGGTCCTGGGTTTACGGTATTACAGTTCTGAGTTTGGGTCCACTTTCGCCATCTCTCCCAGGCGGGCTTATACGTCTTTAGTGTTGATTTTCGCCAAGAAGACTCGAGCAGTTTTTTGTTTTCATCCGGCCAAGAATTGATTAAACCGGACCAGCCTGAACCTTCCAGACCTGCAAAGACAGTTTGTTCGCTGCTACAGGGGGTTTGTTGGTTACGAGATCTACTAGGTGTCTGCGGGTGTGCCAAATTGTTAGAGGTGGGCACAAAGCTCGTTGCCTCAGCTCGGCCTTCCAGAAGGTTTTCTCCCATTTGGGCACCACTAGTAGATACACTCCTGTGCTCTTCTGTAGGTGTCGTAGGACGCGTGGTATCAGAGCAGGTGGTGGGAATATCCAGCCTAGTTTGTAATTCCACGTTCGACTGAACGCGTCCACAAACACGCAGTTCTGGTCGTGCGCGTTCTCGCTGACATAATTCTTTACAACCGCAGATCTTTCGCTTGCGAAGAGATCTATTGAAGGAGTTCCAAATCGCCGAAAGATCACGTTTAAGATGTCTGCCGTCAAGGTCCATTCGGGCAATTCGTTTTCTCTGGATAGGCTGTCGGCAATCAGGTTGTATCGACCCGGGAGATATCGGGCAATCAGATGTATGTTCAATGAATCTGCGAGGTGGAAGATCTTGAATGTCGTTTGGAGGAGTCTTAAGGACTTCGTACCACCCTCTTTTGTTATGTAAGCTACTACGGTTTTGTTGTCTGTTTGTACCATCACTGTTTGATTTACGAGTTTGGGACCCATTATCTTTAGCACTTCTGTTAGCGCCCATAACTCCTTCTGGTTGCTGTGCCATTTGCATTGCGTTTGGTTCCAGAGGCCACTCAGCTTGACTCCGTTGACCGTAGCTCCCCAACCTAAGTCGGCTGCATCCGTACTTACGAATATAGTAGGATCTTGGTGATGTATTGGCGATTTCCGCGCTATGTTCTTTCTCCACCACCACAGTTCTTCTTTCACGGATGTGGGCAGCACGTGTCGTTTGTTGCGGTTCTCCTCTGGGAGCTTGTTTGCTTCTATCTGGAGCATTCTGCAATGTAGACGCCCGTATGGTACTACGCAGGAGGCGAAGTTGATGTTGCCTAATAAGACTTTTGCTGTTTGCCACGTCCACCAGTTTCTTTGTAGAGTCTCTTCTAACAGAGTACGGTTTCTGATTATTTTGCAGGGCGTGAGGCTCTTGGTGTTGTTTTGCGTATTCCATACCAGTCCTAAATACTCCAAACATTTTGTAGGGGTCAAAACAGACTTTTCTTGATTTATGCACCAACCTAGCTTGATCAGTTGGTCCATGACATACTGAGTTTGTTTTTCGAGAGTATGAGGGTCCGTGTCCATCAGTAAAAAATCGTCTAAGTAGACGATCATCCGAATAGATTGTTTCCTGAAAACATTTGCCAACCAGTTAGATACATTAGCAAACGAACAAGGCGCAGTTGCTAGTCCGAAAGGCAGACAAGTCATTTCGTAGGTGACATCCGCGTAAGAGAAAGCTAAATATCTCCGATGGCCTTTAGAAATCGGGATATGAAAGTACGCTTGAGACAAATCAATTTTGGTCATATAGTCTGTGGCATTCAAGCATTCTGGAATTCTGTGATGATTTAAGAGACGGAATTTAGGAGGACGTAAATACAAATTAAGACTTCTTAAATCGAAAATTGGTCTATTTGACCCGTCTGCCTTCCGTCGGAGGAATATGTTGGACAGAAAGCCTGTCTTGTGATGACACTTGCGTATTGCCCCCATTTGTTTTAACTTTCCGATTTCTTTCGACATTTCTGTCGAAACTCTGATTTTGTATCGGGCGCAAGTGTCCCTGTCCAGCCGATAAGATGGCGGACGCTTTATGAAGGGGATGCGATAGCCAGATATTATTGACAGGATACAGCGTGGGGCACCTAGGCTCTCCCACTCGTGATATTTATTACTGACCTGTCCGGCTTGAAATTTAGTATTTTTTTGCATCATATCGCCTCCTATAATTCTTCGGCGGTGGTCTCTGATTGGAGGGGCGTGTGTTCGCTCTATCGAAGTTCCGAAAGTTCGATTTACGAAACGGCCGCTTTTCTTTAGAATCCTGTTTGTTTTTGGGTTTTGGTACAAATTGTGAGGGTTTTTTAAACTTTCCTGGAAACACCTTTGACAGCCCTCCTTGTTCTTTGATTAAATCGGATAACTGCGGTTCCGCAAACAGGTGGGTTGTGGAAGGTGGAATGGCATGCAATAAATCGCTTATCGTTTTATTCTGAGGTTTGAATAGGGCTCTTCTTTGCTCCAGAACCTCTGCCCTTTTCCCGCAAGTGTATTGGAGGAGAGCATCCGAGACTTTTCGGAATGGAGCTTTTTCTTTCATGGCCAGGTTTTTCGTGAGGTACGCTTTTACTTCCGGAGGCGCGCTGGTACAGGCATCTATAAATTCCTTACGCTGTTGCAGCAAACCGTGGGTTATAGCTCCTAAGCACTGATCCATTTTCTCCAGGACCGAGACTAGTTGCCACTGAGGGGAGACTGTTGCCAGATGTCCATTGAGTTTAAGCGCCGTGAAGACAGGTGATGCCTGGAATTGTTTCTGTACATCCGCATATCGAATGTTTTTCCAGCCTTCAGATTCCAATTTTTGACAGTGGGCACCTTCTTCCACTAATTTCTCGGACGCTTTGCTGATTTTCCCTTCACTCTCTTTAGTCTCCGGTGCAAAGTCAAGAAGAGGCTCTTCTTCTATATCTTCCTCATGTTCCTCCCCTAAGGGTGGTGCGTCCCAAGCTTCTTCTGCTTCGTCAGCTGTCGAGTCCGACTCAGGAGGTGCGTGAGTTTCAGTCTGCAAGGTCGGCGGTGGCGGATGCGTCAGGCCATAGGTCAGCTCACACAGTCTTCCTAAGATTTCATTCTGTTGGCGCATATAGTCTTTTAAGGATTCCGCAGAGAAGCTTTCTGTCGTTCTAGGGACTTTTGGGTCTGGAAGTGGTTCCGGACTGCAATGTCTTTTGGAAGCACGCGACGAACCAGACGTGACATTGTCTTCTTCGGCTTCAGCTTTCAGAGCATCCGAGGCTTCCTTGCGTGACACCAGGTATGGCTTTAGGGAAAGTAGGATGGCATCAAATTCATTTTGTACGCCGACTGGATGAATTTTCGTCATGATTGTAATCGGTTGGTAAATCAGAGCCAAACCGATTGGCCACTCAAGCAGTTTTCTCTTGAGTTTTCTGTAACGGCGTTCACTGAGTGAATTCCCACAACGGAATATTTTTGCTAGGCGCACTGTAGGTATTGCGAACCGTAGCCTTGCTTCGGTATCGGGAGCTAAAGTTCCACCGAACAGGTCCTTATACTTAATAGCACTTACCACCCAGTCTCGCCAGTTTGCTGGGTACAGTGCATCCAAAGTTTGTAGTAGGTTCTGGTAAAAAATGTCATCGGCTGCAGGTGGACGCCAGTTTGCCAGTTCTCCCATCGTGGTTGTCATCTGCAAGCAGACAAGCAAAACTCAAGTTTTGGCCAGAGCCTAATGCGTAGGCGAAGCGGTGTATGCATATCACCTGGGCAGACAACGTCACTCGGAATAAAATTTCCGTAGATGCCCGTCGTCTGTTGGCCCAGACGACACGTCGTCTGTTGACCCAGACGACACGTCGTCTGTTGGCCCAGACGACTAACGTCGTCTGCTAATTAATATTAAAGCGCCAGTGCGATACCATTTTTCAGATATCAGTTACACATCGTTACTAGGGCTTTCCTAGCAGGACAGTAGAAGTGTACATCCATCCATCAATACCTATAGGTTAAGGTATGAACCAAATCGGGGCTTTCCCGATTTAGTGAAGCATGGGAAACAAGAGCAGGGCTTTCCTGTTTTGTTTTAAATAAATTCAATATTATAATAAACATACCTTGAATAATATTATAGTGAAGAAATATCCAAAATATTTCGATTCCTTCGTAACAGTGTTAACACGTTAAAAATCCAAAACGTACTGAGGAGCGCAAGCGCCCGGCGCTGCGAGGTACGCGGGGCGAGGGAGGGGAGGCGACGGTAGCCTCCCTCCACATGCCATAGAGGGCGCTAGTTTATACAAAACAGTGTTGCTACACGTAAAATCCAGGATGTTCTCTCACCAGTGGGTCAAGCGAAGGCTCGGACACCTAAATAATGGTTTAGGGAAAAACACTGGCTACAACCACACCACATCATAGCGACAAAAAAATGTAAAGCAGTGGTTACGTGTGAAATTGTGAATAGTGACGCTGCAGATTTTTTTTTTCTTTTGGGACCGCCTCACTATTTCTAAACCACAGCAACTCCTGAAAGCAGCCAGAATCAACAGTGGTTACCACCGAAAGCGCCGAAACAATGAAGCTCGAGCGCGTCTTGGATCCTGCAATGAAATAAATCAGAAAAGAATAGGCAGAGACTTGTTTCAGGTTGTGTGAGGAATGATAGGTAATATAATTATGTAAAAGAAAGATAAATGTTGCCGTGACATCTGACAGAGGAGAACGGCAGAAGAAAGCATGGAGCGCCGACCACATACTTGTGGACAAGGGCAGGAAGACTAGGTATGACTGGTGCTGCAGATTGTTGCAGTTGCATTGTGGTAACAACAAACATTTGATGTGGTCACGTTTTGACTAGTGTTTACAGATAGACAGATCGACTGCGGCTTTTACAGAGGTTTTTGGCGATGTGGCTGGCCGCTAGTGCGTGGTATTTCTGCTAGTTGCGTTGCTTGTGGTTAGGCTGGGGTCGATAGCGCCTATACGATTGAATTTGGTAGTAATATGTGGTCGGTGGGAGCAGTGGTGGCTCAGTGGTAGCGGCCCCGACTTACGAACAGTGAGTCGTGGGTTCGAACCCCGTCAGGCGCATTACTTTGTGTAATTTATTTCATCACCACTGCTCTCAAAACGGTGAAGGAAAACATCGTGAGGAAACCGGCATGTCTTAGAACCAAAAATTCGAAGACATGTGACATCTACCAATCCGCACTGGGCCCGCGTGGTAGATCATAGCCCATCCCTCTCCGAGAGAGGAGGCCCGAGTCCCTGCAGTGGGAACATTACCTATAGGCTGATGATGATGATGATGATATGGTCGGTGTGAGGAGCTCATGACTAAATAATAACCGCTCAGGTCGGTCTTCAGGTTATTAAATTAACAGAGATTCCCCCGTGCCTCGGAAAGCACGTTAAGCTGTTATTTGAAGATTTTTGACAGTCGTTACAGGTAGTCAGTGGCCCGAAAGTCTGACAACCAGTCTTACCAAAGGGTATCGAAGAACTAACTGCGTTGTCGAGGTCAGATAAGATAGATTAGTGCCCGCCGTGACGTGTTGTTGTTGCGGTAGTGTGGTTATGGACCTCACATGTGGTGTGTGGTAGTTGTGGTACCAACTTGTGAAATAAGCCTTATATTATAGGAATGGTGTAGGTGGTGACATTCTTTTGTTTCAAATGAAAATTCGATGATTTCAATGAAAAATGTTTTATTTAGGTACCTACTTTTCACTGGAAGGTGATGTAGGTAGGTAGGAATTGGTTTTTCCATGATCGCATTGTTAAAAGGTTTAAAGGCCCACGTGTGAACTTTTCTATGAATTCTGTACTTACCTAAATAGTATTTTAATTGTCTTTACAATTTTTCCGTGAAAATTGTCCAAAATAGCAAACATATAAAAATTAAGGATTTCCATTGATGTGTTGTTTTGCAGGGCTTTCGTTACAAAATAGGTTAAATTATCGATTTTTCGGCGCTGTTGCAAGCACCATGGTCAGGGATAAACTGAAGTTACTGCGGGTGGATGTTTATGAGCTGACAAATCGGTCTACCCCAGTCGTTTTTTGTGCTCGGTACTTGCAACATCGCTGAAATATCGGGAACTCAAAACAAACAGTAAACATTGTAAAAATCCTGTTTTCATTGGTAATGATAATAATAATTTATTTATAATAATAATTTATTTATAAATTAGGCTACAAAGGTCCACTGTGTTAGTAACAATATTGATAATGACATGATAATGATAATGTTAGTGACTTAGTGACCATGTCAGTTTAAAAACTGGTTTTTCGTAATGTTGCCAAAATATAGCTCGTGATACATTTATATTTGAAACGCTCGCATCTAAATTATGTCCACATAATTTCGTCTACCAACACGACTGAAGTTGCATACTTTTTAGTGGTCAAAGGTAATTTGTGGAGCCGTAACGGCGTCGTTGACCATTAAAGTAAGTACCTATTCGGCGAAGCAATAAAACTAGACAACTCCGAAATTCGGCGGCGACCGAAACACAGTCACTAAATGAATCTAGATTCAAGTAGAGTAATCACGTACCTTTTTTATCTAGGTTTAGTGCTTGAGCTTTAAGACCCACTTTTAGTGAAAATGGTGGAATTGGTTAGGTTAGGTTAGATTACGCTTTTTTTATTTTAAGAGTTTTTTCTACTACTATATATTGCGATGGAGAACACCTAGAGTAAAGCCCGTGGTATCCTCCTCAGCAGCGACAGTTGTTTGAAAGAGATACCGCGGCCTCGGCACAAAGGGCTAAGAAGGAACATGGGTGGTTTTTAGTCAGTAGAAGTCTGACACTCCCTTCTGCTCTGCCCCCAGAACGGGAGGGGTTATTTGAGGATTTCCCAAACCACCACAAAAAAGGCCTCAGAAATACCTAAGACATCAGGATTTTGTCACTGCAACGGGGCACATATCCGTGCGCTGTGCCTGGATTTGGTTGATAGACTCGCCCCTATTACATGGGCCTTAACATTCTGGCGATGTGGATGTACTATAAGGTACACAGCTGCCCATACTTTCGGGTGTTATTTAGCGCGATATTATTAATGTAATGTTATTTGGAAGCTTCAGAAACTGAGCAGGGACGGTCTTAGTCTATAAAAAATATTTTTAAAAATATCTGAAGGCTGTATCGGTAGCAATTTAAATAATTGGGTTATTGGTGCCAGGTGTCACTTTGAGTTTATGTATAAAATAATGATATTAATATAGACTCTACTTGTTCAAAAATTTTTAAGTAAGAAATATGCCACTTAGGCGCTTTGCACATGGAGCAACTATTGCAGCAACTGGCAACTAGCTGTTTACATATATTATTTCAATTGGACTGTGCACACATAGCAACTTGAGTTTCGAGTTGCGGTGATCGTCAACAGTTTTCAGTTGCTGCAATCGATGACTAAGTTAGTTGCTAATTGCCGCAACTAGCAACTGTTAAATATACCGATTTTTAAAGTTAACGTCGACGGCGACGACGTATCACGTAATATATTTATTTATTTGTTTGTTTTCCCCAAATAAATAAATAAATAAATAAATAATAGATATAGAGATCTCGGCTATGAAAGTTGCTCACGGATTGCCATCAAATTGCGGCAACCGTGAACGTTGTAGCAACTATCAACTACTTACCGGAAACTTTTAAAAAGCTGATAGTTGCCTCAACTTAAGTTGCTCCATGTGCAAAGCGCCGTATTTTATCAACTCTAAGAACACAGTTTACTTTTAAGTGAGCCAAACAAATTAAGGCAGTAGGTAATACTATTGTCCCCATGTAGGATTTAGAATCTATTTCATGCCTTTATTGATACCTTGATTGAATCAAGAAAACGTGTGCATAATTTCATGCTCATTTACCCAACGATTTAGGCTGTATGTTTTTCGTTAGTGACTTTGCTCATTTAATTTCGAGGCTTGCTTCAATGAAACCCAGAAAACAATTATTTAATTTAGGGCTACATTACATATGCTAAATTGGTTGTAATCTAAGCTAATATATTCAAATTTAATGAACAGGTACGCCGTACTGCGCTGAAGAAACTTCTCCTCAAGGATTTCGAGCTGGAGGATTGCGAGCTACGGAATATTGGCCTTGCATACGCGCCCCAGGACCCGTGAACAAAAGTTAATAAGATGATAGCCCGGCAAATTTTAATTTTCATACTTTTTTGCAATGTGTAGGTAAATTTCAGGATGGTTGATTGATAAAAAGGTGTATTAGCAGAATTACATAATTATGATCAGTAGAATATATTTTATATCAAGTAAATTCATAAAGTTTAGCCATTGAAAACATACTGTCACTCAAAAAACTCCCTTACTTCTTATAACTCCAAAGACTAAATTTTTCATGAAATCATCATTTTAAGCCTATCATTTAAAACAGTATTAATGGTTCTATGCATTAAAATTCTGTGAATACATACCTACATATTTTATGGTCACTCATCAATAAGGCAAGGCATCAACAAAAAATCCAACGCGAAAACGATTACCAATAAATTTTTCATCGGTTATTAAAAATAAAACTGGTTCTCCATACATTCTAAATAATCGTGTTGCCCTTTTGTAGGAAACAGTAATTGTTTTATATTTTAAATGATCGATGAGAAATTTAGAACCCTCTCGGGTTCAAGATGATGTTCTGAATACGTGCTAACTGTTTTCACGTCGGTGTTCTTCCACACCGTATGTCATCTTCATCATTAATTCTCTTGCCCTTTTTCCAATTCGTATGGGGTCGCCGCAGCATATCTTCTTCTATCATCATCATCATCATCATTTCAGCCGAAAGACGTCCACTGCTGGACATAGGCCTCCCCTAAGTGTCGCCACATTGACCGGTCCCGTGCGTCTCGCATCCAGCGGATCCCCGCAACCTTCACCAGGTCATCGGTCCACCTAGTGGGAGGCCTTCCAACGCAACGTCTTCCGGTTCGCGGTCGCCACTCCACTCTCACTTCTTCTATACTTCTCTATTATTCGCTATAAAATCAGACACCTCCTTTTTGCCATATCATCCTTTTCACAGTCCATCCATCGTTTCTTTGGTCTTCCTTCCACCAGTACCTTAATAGCAAAATTTGTAAGAAAATTATAATTTCCCGGGCCATTTAAGCGCTTCCCCGTTAACTTTGACCAACTTTAGCCTATTATACTTGTTAAGTACGACGTAATAAACTTCATGAATCATAAGTTCATAACTTGTTTTTATTACTTGTAAAATACGGACAAAGTTGGGGGAAATTTAATTCAGATCGCTGAAAGTTGTAAATTGTATTTATTTTATTTATTTATTTATTAAAAACAGGTACACCAACAGTACATACATTTCACGCTGAATAATAAAAATATACCGGTTAGGGTTCTGATGTAAGTACCAATTACAGGTATACACAACATTCTCATATACAATAAAGCTATCATCGTAAATTAAACAAATGAAATTTAAACATAAAATTATACAAAACAAAACGTTTTTTACTTAAACTAATGAGATCAAATAATTAAAATTAACTTACACTAATAACAGTAACAGTATAGATAGTATAGTATATTATAGAAGTAATTTATCAAAATTATTTTTTTAAAATATGTCGGTTCAAGTGAGACCTTAACAGGCTTTTGAACTTCGGTAGGGAACCAAAGAACACATCCAAATCAGGTAATTTCGAGTTGAGTTCGTTGTATTGTATGCACATTCTTGATATTGGTGAGTGTCTCCCAATGTTACTCCTACTGGCTGGCGGTTCAAACAATCTGGAAATTGGCTGTCTGGGACGATTGTATGGGACTGACAACATGACACGTTCTAGCAACTGTTCGCATTCAATTTGACCATTGACAGTCTTATATAGAAAAACTAAGTCATGGACAGTGCGACGGTTTCGGAGGGACTCCATTTGAAAGAACGCCAAACGTTGTTCATATGGACATCTGTGGGATATTCCTGGAGACATGTATGCAATGTGCCTTGTAAATGCTCGCTGGATGGTCTCGAGACGCTGCGAATGTACAGCATACATAGGATTCCATGCTATACTGGCATACTCTAACTGACAGCGTACCAGTGCCTTGAAAAGGATAATCTTAGTTTTTGCCCCAAATGATTTGGCATTTCTCTTGATAAAACCTAACATTTGTGCTGATTTATTTACAGTGTCAGAGATATGTGAGGTGAACTTTAGTTTTTGGTCTAGTGTTACTCCCAGGTCACGGATTTCCGAAACCTCTTGCAAGATGATGTTGTTTATTTTGTAAGGAGAAATTAATGGCTGTAATTTTCGACTGTAACGTATACAGAAACATTTATCTGCATTCAAGGACATCCCGTTAGATTTACACCAAAGGCTGATTTGATCAAGGTTGAGTTGGAGTAGGCTGGCATCTGCTGGTGACTCTACTTTTTTATAAATTTTTAGATCATCGGCATAAAATGAAAAGTCGCAGCTAATTTGAGAAGCAAGATCGTTGATAAAAATAATGAAAAGAAGAGGGCCCATGTGCGAACCCTGTGGTACTCCGGATTTGGCATAATACATACTAGACTCATGACCTCCTACTGAAACTACTTGTTTCCTTCCGCTTAAATATGATTTGAACCAGGCAAGAAGAGAACCATGTATACCATGAGATTCGAGTTTCTGTAATAAAAGTTTATGGTTAACCTTATCAAAGGCACTGGAAAAGTCTGTGTATATCGCATCAACTTGGTGTCCTCCATCAATGCTTTTTGTTAGATCAGAGATAAAACAAGTTAAATTAGTCTGAATAGAACGACCACTTCTAAAACCGTGTTGATGAGTTGAGATGAGTTTACTAACATGTCGATACAATACAGGATAAATGAGGGACTCGAAAATTTTGGCTAAGGTTGAAAGAATAGCAATGGGTCTATAATTTTTAATATTGTCTTGTTCGCCTTTCTTATAAACAGGTACTATTCTAGATTTCTTCCATTCTTCTGGAAAAATTCCTTCGGCAAGAGAACGGTTGTAGATTATGGCTAACGGTGCGGCCAGAACATTGGCACAACGTTTCAGAAAATAGGGATGTATTGAATCAGGACCCGCACCTTTGTTAGTATCAAGCTGATTTAATTTAACAAATATTTCCTTTGCGGAGAACTGTATATTACAAGATAAAGAATCGCCAATTGCTGTGGTTGTGTTGGGTAATGTTTGGGAATCGTCGTGGTATACAGAGGAGAAATGTGCAGCAAATAGATTTGCAATATTAGTACCATTTTCACCAAAGATACCGTCAAGATGCATACGTTCCGGATATGAGGTGTTATTGTTACGCTTTTCCTTGATATATTGCCAGAACACTTTGGCATTTTTTGTCACAGCATGTTCAATTTTGCATTTATAAGTTTTATGGCAGATATCATACAATTTGGAACATCTTTCGCGCAGTATTGAAAACTCTATTTTGTCGCGCGGGTTGTTAAACTTGCGGTATCGTTTCCTGATTTTGTCTTTCTCGGCAATTAACTTGATAAGTGAAGAGGAAAACCAGCGTGGGTATTGCTGCTGTTTAAGTGAGCGTTTCGGCACATTGCTATCTATCGTGGCTTGAACCGTTTCATAGAATATAGACACCATGTCATCAAGAGTACAACAAGAAGAAAACATTGATTCCCAGTCAGTGTTCCTTAGTTCCCTTAAAATTGCGGTGTAGTCCGCTTTAAAATAGTTTAAATTCCTGCTGTCATTATTGCGGAGCCAGACAGTATTATTTGATTCGATACAATATAAAAGTGGAGGATGGTGCGGATCTAATTTACTCAGAATATGTGAGGGTTGATTTATTTTGCCGTCCACAATGCTACTCATAACTAAATCCAGAATTCGACCGTTACAATTACAGATATTGTTTACTTGAGAGAGATTATTAATAGCCAAAAAATCAACTAAAGAGCATTCCAATCTACTGTTATAATTGCTAGGTACTGTGTAATTACAATTGGGTTCAGTTACCCACTGAATTCCTCCTAGATTAAAATCACCGAGAAGCACATATTGTATTCATTGACGTGTGTAAATATAATGGAACGATGTTATTAGAATTTGGCTTCTTTTGTGCAGTTGTTAGACTGATAGACGGTGAGTAATGGGCTAGCTCGCCTAGTGATGTGCCTGGTGGCAATATTGCCACTGCCGGTAAAATACCTAAATTGCCAGCAGCATTGGCAATATTGCCAAAGTTGCAATGTAGATTAGGGCCTATAAATACTAATTAAAAGTGTATTACATAGTTTCCGTACTTAATTTGACATAAAAATAAGCAATACTCTCAAATATTTCCACTCCCGGCAATATTGCCGGCAATCTTGCCACCAAAATTCCCACTTCGGGCAATATTGCCAGCAACGGCACATCTCTAAGCTCGCCATTGTCCATCGTCCCTCCGTGCTATGACGACAGGCCGAGTCTACGGCGCGTTCGTGTTCCACGTGCGCCTCAAAGAGATGTCAGCAACATGTAAAGGGGCAAGGTCTGCCGAGGCTGCGGGATTATTCGAAAGAGATACCGTGGCCCTGGAACACAAAGGGTTAAGAAGGAACATGGGTGGGTTTTAGTCAGTACAAGTCTGACACTCCCTTCCGCTGGAGGAGCGGGAGGGGTCATTGACGAGCGTTCATTTGTGCTAACCGTATGAACAGCAGGATTTTGACTTGTTAACGCATCTTCATCGAACTTTTCGCCAAGAAATATCGTGTGTAAGCCCCACTTTTCAGCAATTATTTGACAATTACTTTGTAAATTGTTAAACTATTATTTGTTCAGTAACTAAAACTTTCCGTAGTGTTTTCACGTGGCGATTCAGTAAGAACTCTGATAGAGTAGCCGAGGGGCAAAACCTATCTCATAATAGGTTCGCATTCGCAGTGATTTAGGCATGACGTTTAACTAATCTAAGATATTTGGAAGATTTATCACATTAGACAGCAGCCCGTATGCAATTAAATCTCTAAATTGCATACGGGCTGTTTTGCTCCACCCCGACCCGTGGTACAACTGCGATGTCCAACTGGTTGTACTACGGGGAAGTAAATTTACCCATGGTTCAACTCTTTTTTCTGATATTTATGATTATGACCCGTGGTACAACTGTGGAATTATGTCCAACTGGTTGGACCACGGGGATAGGATGATCGTGTAAAACAAACATACATGCAACGCATGTTGTACTCCATGACGCGCGCTCGCTTCGCTCGCATATTACATAACACTATTGTCTTCTGTCCCCGAAGTGCCGGGCCTCCGCCGGCCTCCTTCGTCGGCCTACGGCCCGGTGCCCATGCCGCCCATAAAGGATACTGTCGCGAGACGGTCGTATTATAATTTTGGTTAAAAGAGGAGGTAGTAATTGCATTGCACTTCAGCATTAATAGATAACCTTTTCCTGTTTATTACCAGTAGTTGTTCCATAGATCATACATTCAATTCCCAGAAGTACAACTAGTTGGACCAAGGAAAGAACAACTCACTGTAATTGAACCATTGGTAAAGATATTTCCCCATAGAACAACCAGTTGAACCCAGTTGAACCATGGGTAAATTTACTTCTCCGTAGTACAACCAGTTGGACATCGCAGTTGTACCACGGGTCGGTCACTGTTTTGCTGATAGGGAGTAGACTGTGTCAACAGTCAATGTTTCTGAAGTAAAGTAAAGTAAAGTAAAAAATATTTGCATAAATTGTAGGTAAGTACATAAAACTAAATGAATACAATGATTATAATAAATTCCATTCGGAATGGAAATAAGATGGAATAACAATATGGATGAGCCTTGTGATACAATCTACCTAATATTAGGCATGCAATAAATGTTGACTAAAATTAAACATTTGCAGAAGAAGATGAAATAATATGGCTGATGTTTCGAAAGGTCAAATAAACGTTCGAACGTTCTGATACACATTATTAAAAATCTTTGCTATCTCAAGAAAATTTTAAATTGTTAGATAATTAGGTTTGATTCTGTTGGCCTATTAAGAATATCTATATTTTTTTCTGTTGTTTGCCTATCTGTTAAGGTTCAAAATACATTTATGTAGGTAGTGCTCTTCATTAAGTGATGGAGCACTTGGACTTAAGTTTGAAAAGTTTTCCTCTTATTAAACGTAATAGTCTAGTCACTGTTGAAGAGCCGATAAAAATATCATTAGCCCAAAAAATAAATAAACATTTGATAATCCATCAATGTTGACAATATTATCCACGCAATGACGTCACTGGCGTGGTCTTCAAGGTCGAGTTCGTTCATCTCCTCAATATGGCACGTTTAGTATTAAATCAGGTTTTTAAGAGTCCGTTCACAAAGACCGGATCGAAAAGGAGAGCAGATTTTTATCACGTTGAAAACAGAGTTTTAAATCTTTGCAAAAAGGTTTATTTTGGCATGTCACTTCTTTTCTATTTGAGAGCAAACATAACGCGCTTAGTGTGAAATAACGCCAGCCGGTGCTCTACGAGCCGGTCTGTGTGAACGGATCCTAAGATGGCGTAGGCTGAAATAATTAATTTTATATGAAGCTAGAGGAATCTGTATAAAAAAATCTACATATAAACTAAAATTCAATGTTGTTACCTCTGTATGAACTTTTCTTTTCTTTTCGGGCCTAGAAGCTTTTTGCACAATAGTTCTTTATAATATGAAGAAAGGGAGCACTAAGAAAGCCTTTTTGAAAATTCATACCCTGAGGAAGTGTCAAATATATGCCACGTGACTTGTCTACGCCAAAATAATATCGTTATGTATATTGAAACAGGAATTTAACGAATTAATTAATATATGTTCCTACATTCAGTACAAAAAACAGGAATTTAACGAAATTATAACATAAAAGTCTGCTACTTTTTTTTTGCGACAGCTCATTTTAGTCGATTGACAAAAACATCACGTAAAATTATAGAGCTTTGCGCTTGACGTTTAGTGGTTAGGTTGTGGTTAGTCATCAATGTCTGACGGTCATATTGTGGTACCATAGAGGTGTGAATCAATGTTTGAGGTAATAATTAATTACACGTGGAGTTCGTCATAATAAAACACCACGCCTGTAATTTCCGAAGTGTTAGGCAGAGATGTTTTAACCAGATTAGAAAGTTATTTTTGAGTCCGGACTGAAGCAAGCCTATGCAAGCTTAGGCAAGCCTATATATTATATAGCATACAAACGGGCACAAAATATCTAGACTCGGTAGCTGCAAAAGAGAAATTCTAGATGGAGAAACTAAATGGGTCAGGTTCATAACATCGCCAGTCACTACATCGATGGTCGCTGTATCGAAAACGATCCATCGACGGGTTAATGAATCGACAGTACCTCAAATCGATGGTACGCAACATCGACAGTACACCAAATCGATGGTGCGCTATATCGACAGTACACTACATCGATGGTATGGTCAGCATCAGAAGTATATTAACATTACTCAAAGTTTCGAAGCTGTTTTTTTAATAAAAACTTGTTAAATATTACTCGTAACTACAGGTTATTGGAGTGCAGTAAGGACTATTCTAACGTAATCTTCTGAACATTAAAAAGCTGAACATTTCGGAATTTTAATTCTTTTATGTACAGGACTCTAGCTATTATTTTTAATGTTACGTCGCGCGCGTCGTAATACCACTGCCCTACCTAGGAATCAAACCACGGACCTCATGATCAGCAATCGAGCTTGAGTCGACTAAACATTAATTCTTAAATTAAGGTTTAATTTCGTAAGTACAGCTAAAACTTCCTCATAACCAATATTTCCTCATCTACTAGCCAACTTGAGTCACACACAAACAACAGTATCTACCTATAAATAAAAACACCATAGTCATGGTTTTAGCAATTTCTGTGTTATTTTCGTCAGATTCAAGCCATACTCAAACGGGTTCCAAGTAGATATATTATGGCGAACAGTACTTAATACACTTCTATCAGCTGTATATTAGTGTTTATCAATCCGTTTTCAACTCAGTAGAGAACCATATACGCACTCAGGCGCACGCCTGTTGTAAAATCAAGTTTATAATCCGCGAATTGAAGTGCATTGTGTTAAGTGTAGTGCTAAATTCAATTTACGACTCCAATGATCGACTTCTCAGACTATAATTGAAGTAAGTGGGTGTTTTTGTGTCATGCAAATTATTTTAACATTTTGTGATTTGATGCTTGTCTAGCTGGTAACGAGGAGTGAATTTATTTTTATTTTATGAAAGCCTTTTTACTAACGAGCCTATGCTTGTGACTTTGTTTGAAAAGAGATGAACTATGCACTCGGCAACTGATTTAGCTAGTTAAGTACAGTCAGCAAAATTTAAAACCCAATTTTCTCGTGAAACAACAGTTTCTACTTTAAGAAAAGATAAGATACCCAGTTCGTCATAGTATCAGTTTGAGAAGGCTATATCCATAACGATACAAGATAACAATCAATACAGTAGAAGAAAATCACTTTTAAAAGTTACCGCGCGTACTTATCACCTAGCTAAGATGAGAATAGGTAGGCACAGTTTATTCACACAAAATGTGCCTAAAATATAATGTGGATTATTGTACTGTTAGGGGTTAGGGTTTGTTTGTAATTCTTGATATTCATTCAAGTGTATTAGAGCTTTATTTTGCATTTGAATTTACAGCATTTTTATCTGGTTTAACTGAAACATGGCTACAGGAACCTGTTAAACAAAAAAAAAAGAACAATAAGATTATTAATTAACGATTTGCCGCTTACTGAATCATTTTTGTTCTATGCGTTGGAAATTAATATACTTATAATGAAAGAAAGAAAGAAAAAGTACCTATTTATTGGTTTCACACGACAGAAAAAAAAAACAAAATGAAGAAACAAGAAAAATGCTACAAGTACCTACATAATAAGTATATAATTTCAGTCTGTCAAAGATTGAAATTAATATTTATAAACTGCCTTAATTCAAAAACAACCTTTTAATAGTTAAATTATGAAACAAATATTTTGAGATTGAATCAAAATACTATTTCTCCTTAATAATTTAATAAATAACATAAAGAATTGCATGAATTCTTGTGATTTATAAGCAATTTTCTTCTGCAATACGCTTGTGTGCTCAATCATTCCCTTAAAAGAAATTACATTTGAACATTAAAACGAAAAACATCTCGTTAGCTACTACTTCAATAATCTATAAACTGTCAATACTACGTACAAATGTCAACAATGTGTTTCAAGGGTTTTTGACCTTTGTACATACACGCGAGTATATTATTATAACAACACGCGTGGAATCTTTGAAGAATTATGCAGAAGTGCACCTCTTAGAACACGGTGGCCGAGCCTAATTCCATTAGCCGCGCACATTATACTTATAGTTGCTACTGAATAGGGGTTTGAACTTTTTTGTATGGGAGCTGGCATATCGACCTGCCGCCATTTTGTTTTTTTTTCGAAATCGCAGCCCACGATGAAAGTGGTATGTATTGTATAGATAGAGGACATTTAGACGAACAAAAATGTCATGAAACATGGTACCCCAAAGTGTCACGTTATCGAGATATTTCATTGTGGGCCACGATTTCGAAAAAAAATCAAAATAGCGGCCAGGTTGATATGCCACATCGGTTCTATCCCCTTTCTGGCAAAAAAACAGAAGATGACAAAAATATTACAAACATTGATACAGGCACAAGCACAATTCAAACCCGAGAATACAATGTCTGTACGACATAAGATAACAATTAATACAGTACAGTAGGAGAAAATTATCTACTCTTAAAAATTGCTACGTGGATATTATTGTTGCACGTGACTCTACATCGCGCGATGCAAGATTCTCATTTGATTTTTCACACTTATGTTCTCGAGTGTCGAGTTCCCGACCAGATTCATCATTCAACAGACTATTATTATTAAAGATCACGGCTGAGCGGTCTGAAGGCTAAATCAATTAGACCAACCACGTGTTTGTGAACAATAATGGTGATACTTGTACTTTTTAGTACAACTTGTTGTAATAAATGCCATTTATAGTAATGAATATTAATGTTTGGTGCGCTACTTCGTTACTAATCGAGTGATGAACTTTAGACTAAGAACTACATAATTATGTGGTGGCACTTGTGCCATTTGTATGGAATAGTTTAAATGTTGATATTACAACATTACGCCTGAAGAGTAACGTGCAGAAATCTATTCTCAAATACCGAATTGACTTTTCTACGTCAGTATATCCATCCATACTTCCATACTAATATTATAAATGCGAAAGTAACTCTGTCTGTCTGTCTGTTACTCTTTCACGCCTAAACGGCTGAACGGATTTTGATGAAATTTGGTACAGACATAGTTTGGAACTTGAGAAAGGACATAGGATAGTTTTTTTTTTTCGCGAGATAAACCAAAAATCTGCCGGAAGTCACTATTCCACGCGAACGAAGTCGCGGGCAAAAGCTAGTCTATATATATAAATAAAGAGAGAAGTCCTGACTGACTGACTCATCAACGCCCAGCCCAAACCCTTGGATCTAGAAAGCTGAAATTTTGCACAGAGGTTCCCTTTATAATGTAGACAAGGAATAAGGAAGGATTTTTCGAAATTCAACCCCTAAGGGAGTTAAATAGGGGATGAAAGTTTGTATGGAAAATTGACATTTTCACGCGGGCGAAGCCGCTGGCAAAAGCTAGTATTATTATAGGCTGGTTCAATGCATATTGGCAGTTGTTGAATATCGTTATACCATCAACCGGGCATAAATTCAGGACCTCGTGGAAATGTGCTGTTCTCATTGTTGTGACCGGACGACAATAGTTCCGTTTCAGTACCAACCAATTGATGTTTACTGTTTACGGTAAAATGATCGAGTAGACACACGCTCGATCGTATTAGGTACCGTATACAATATACGTGATGCAATATATGCGATGTATACTAAATGTTTTACTATTGTTTTTTTGTAATTTGGTGTACACACGGCTACACATCAAGCTATACAAAACCAGTTAATCTTGGCCTCACTTTACTAGATCTTTTCGCACAATGAACGATCAGATTATACTGGTTTTGTATAGCTTGATGTGTAGCCGTGTGTACATAATAAAGAGTATTCTATCTATCTATCTATCTATCTATCTATACTATGCATCAATTACACGTCAACATCAGCACGCAGCCTTCTGTTCGAACTTAACTAGCAATCCTGAAATCAAAATCAGAAGTCTTTTATTCAAACTAGGCTGATCCAATCAGCACTTTTCGAACGTAATTTATTTATTTACAAGAGACGGTCCCCCAAAACACCCACCCTTCGACACTTCCTAGGTTTTTGTCTGGAAAGAAGAAGCGGCGGAACAAACTCCCCAGCAACAAATCTGTCTGTTAGGTTAGAAGAACCAGACTCGATACAATAGTCACTCAACAAAATAAAGCTTAGAGGGAACTCTTACCCATTAAAAAACAAGAGTAGGTATTAGTCATTCGTACAAACGTAACAACGTGCTCGTGGAGCAGCGGTGGCCCAGTGGTGTCGGCCCCGACTTACGAACAGTAGGTCGTCGGTTCGAACCCAGGCAGGCGCATTACTTTGTGTAATTTATTTCATCACCGCTGCTCTCAAAACGGTGAAGGAAAACATCGTGAGGAAACCGGCATGTCTTAGAACCAAAAAATTCGAAGACATGTGACATCTACCAATCCGCACTGGGCCCGCGTGGTGGATTATAGCCCATCCCTCTCCTAGAGAGGAGGCCTGAGTCCCTGCAGTGGGAACATTATAGGCTGATGATGATGATGACAAACGTAACATCACACCTGTAATCCCCGTAGGGTTATGCAGAGATGTATCTAATAGGACACCCATATTTCGCCAGTTGGGTAATAGGGGGCGAATCTATTGCCAACAACTGGGTACAAAACCAGTCTCCGTGGCTGCTATTCAAAAATTGCAACCCAATAAAACATGAGTACATGACCCGACCTGGGAATTGAATTGAAGTCGCTAGCGCTCGGCTCGGTAGTCATATTATTATGTAGTCATCCAGAAAATTTAATCCGGTTATGGAATTTCATTATGCTCTAAATCAAACATTTTCAATGTTCCATTTGGTAGCTAATTAACAATTAAAATTGCTTTCGTTCTAATATGAAGGTATCAATGATTGATGAAATATTCAATGACAATGTAATTGATGAAATATTTGGAGCGTATGCCGGGGAAATTGTTGTATATACTGAAACACAAAATATGCAAAATATGAATTAAATTATACGGGAAATTTTTGAAGTCAGAGGTATATAATATATTTTGTTTGATATACGAGGGGAAACCATGTTATTGCAGTCACAGCGGAATTCACACCCGAGCCCCAGGTGAGGAGCCTAGAACTGCAGTTATAAATATCCACGTGTAACCAATGTACCATGTGTGCCCAAGTGTGTGTTACATTGATTTATTGATAACAATATAATAGGTCTTTACCTATGTAATTGGAGATTCTATAACCGGCATTTTCAGATTTAATTATCTGTGGATTGGCGCGTAATTCGAAATTCAAGTAAATTTTATTCAAAAGACGTGTTAATTTAATTTCAAATTCAGTCATTTGTTTTTGATAGTTTTTTGTTTTTGTGACATTGTGGTAGTTTTTGGCGCCATGGATAAACTGCAAATTCGTACAATTTTCGAATAAGAGTTCATACGTGGAAATACCGCTGCGCAAACAACACGAAACATTAACGACGTGTACGGGCTTAACACTGCTTGCATAAACACGGTCCATTACTGGTTCAATCGTTTTCAATCTGGAAATTTTGAGTCGAAGAACGAGCCTCGCGGTTGACCGGTAAACGTTGTCGACAACGACGAATTTAAGGCGATAGTGGAAGCGGATCCAACTCAATCTAAGGCTGAGCTTACTGCAGGCCTTGGAGTTAGTGTCAAAACAACATTGAGGCACTTGCGTCAAACAGGAAAGATAAAAAATCTAGATAAGTGCGTGCCACGCGCACTAAGCGACCAACAGCGAGATTTACGCGTCGAAGCATGCATAGCACTACTGAATCGGCATAGAAACGATGAAATTCTTAATCAAATTGTTACTAGCGATGAAAGTGGATCCGGTACGACAACCGTAAGCGTTCGTCTCAGTGGGTGGACCCGGGTACTTCACCTAATCAGTGCGCTACAAAAAAGATTACTCATAGGAAGATGATGGTGACTGTCTGGTGGACCAGTGGACTTGTACACCACAGCTTCTTACCGAATGGCACAACAGTGACGGCAGATGTCTATTGCCAAGAATTGCAAGCAATGATGGAGAAACTCGCAATTCAACTACCAAGACTAGTCAATCGTTCTTCCCCATTGCTTCTCCACGACAACGCGCGAGATCACACTTTACGAAAGACCATCGCAAAGCTACAAGAGTTACAGCTGGAAGCTCTTCGTCACCTACCGCACTCACCGGACCTTGCCCCAACAGATTTCTACTTTTTTCAATATTTTGAATTTTTTTTAAGTGGTAAAAAATTCGACACCGAGGCAGTACAAAACGCTTTCGCTGACTTCATCCCCTCCCGTCCGGCAGACTTCTACAGTAAAGAGATAAACAAACTGCCATCAAAATGGCAAAATTGTATAGATCATTTGGGCCAGTACTTTGATTAGCTGAAATAAAAACTTAAATTCTTAAATTTTTATATTTTAAAATTCTCATACAAATCTCCAATTTCATAGGTAAAGACCTAATATTTATGCATAAAAAAATAATATCAGGTTTTATTTTTTTCAATACACTTTCTCGTAAAGGTTCGGCATGCAACGTATTTCGCACGCGTGCGGTAATCTTATTTTTCCCAAGGGCGGGAAAGAAAATTACCACAGACAATGATAACCACAGATAACTATACCTTATACTAAGTCCAAATCGATTAAAAAAGATAGGAAATTTAAAAAAAAAATCACCACCGACTATGGAGTCGGTGGTGTATTTTTTTATTTCGTTATTTTGATTTGCGTCTTTGCAGCATAAATAATTTTTGAATATTAAATTGTGTTTGTAATAATAATAATATAATATTCCACAACTATCACACAACGCCATCTAGTCCCAAGCTAAGCAGAGCTTGTGTTATGGGTACTAGACAACTGATAAACATACTTATTTCTAAATACATACATATTATAGATAAATTACACCCAGACACAGAACAAATGATCGTGCTCATCACACAAACATTTGTCCTGGGTGGGAATCGAACCCACGACCTCCGGCATAGTAGTTAGGGTCACTAACCACTAGACCAACAGGCCAGTCAAAAAAAAAAATACTGTAAATAAACATGATTATTTTAAACAATTATTTACTTCTAAGAACAAGTACTTAAACATTTACCTATTAATGTTCTTAATTAAAAAAATATTTGAATTTTATATTTTTCTTGTGAGGCTGCTTAGCGGCTACATACCTTTGCTTCGTCTTCAACCCTAGCGTGAAATCAAACCGCGGAAAAAAAGCAAATGAAATCAGTCTCCTAAAAATTGATGACAAAAATACTTATCGTTTTATTGGTTAATTTCTTTGAAAGTGTATTGAAAAACGTCGTTTGATACACGTGGGAATTTGTTATTGCATTGCTCGACCTCATGAACACCCTTGCCATATGGCTCGGGTGTTCAATCCGCCTCAAATGCAATAACAACCTTTACGCACTTGTATCAAAATGTACTTTTGTATTAGGCTGTTTGCGGCTTCATACCGGGTAACTGATAACGTCATTCTCAGAATGATGCCTTGGGGTGCAAGAAAGGAGCCTCCCCGAGTGGCGTTAATCTTAATTGAACTACGATTCCAAACGCCCGGCGCACCCTGGACAGCTAGCACTCGGTAACGCAGAGTCTAGCTGACTAATCCTTTCACCACGATGACTCAAACTCAAGTCCAACCTCAACGGCACTTATTAACGCCATACTCAACGGCAATTCCATCTGCCACCTCTGGTTTGCCAATCAACCAACCTGCTTTGACCGTAATTTCCATAAATATAGAAGGCTTCTCAAGCAACAAAGCCCAGATTCTGGCGAACCTATGCCAGGAATCATGCTGTGATATACTGTGCATCCAAGAAACACACCGCGATAATGAACAACTTAGGCCACAGATACCTGGTATGATCCTCACAGCCGAAATCCCGCATGCAAAGTACGGCAGCGCTGTCTTCGTACGGCCTAATATTGCGGTGCACTCCACAGCCATTACATCGCTCAACTCAACAGAAATTATCACTATAGATACAGGCAGCTGCACAGTCACTTCCATTTACAAACCTCCAAGTCAACCATTTAACTTTAACTACACAAGTAATTTCAACGACAGACCAATCAAAATCATCATTGGAGATTTCAATAGCCACAGCACCTCTTGGGGCTACACTCATAATAATTCCGATGGCGATTTAGTGGAAGAATGGGTAGAAGCAGAGAACCTCGCCTTGATACACAATGCCAAACTTCCAGCGTCCTTCAACAGCGGCCGATGGCGCCGGGGTTACAACCCGGATCTAGTCTTTGCCAGTGCTAATGTTGCGCCTTTGTGCAAGAATGTTCACCAGCCTATCCCAAGAACTCAACATAGGCCAGTTGGATGCCGCATCGAATCAGCTGTAAAACCCCAGATGGTGCCTTTCAGGCGACGATTTAACTTCGCGAAGGCTGACTGGCAGAGGTTCTCCGATGACATTGATTCAAAACTTTTCAACATAAATCCTATACCGAACAACTACGAGAAGTTCGTCGAAATTATATGGACAGTTTCCCGCCAGCACATTCCACGTGGCTGTCATACCGCTTATATCCCTGGTTTGACCAAGGACTCCACCGAACTACTTAAGGAATACGAAAGCTCATACAACACAGACCCATTCTCTGAGGAGACCCTGGGGCTTGGCGAGGAGCTTATGCAAGATGTGGGAGAAAGCCGAAGACAGCAATGGATGAAACTGGTCTCAGACATAGACATGACACACAACAGTAAGAAGGCCTGGAGCACAATTCAGAAACTTACTGACAACCCCCCTGAGGCTCAGAATCCAGGCCAGGTGACCGCCAATCAAGTTGCCCACCAGCTTCTTCTCAATGGTAAACCGCCACAGAGTCTACCCAGAACCAAAAAGCTATCCGTGTCAGACCAAAATATCGTCTCCTTGAGCAAATCCTTTGCACTCTCAGACGTAATATATGGGATTAAAAGTCTAAAAAATGGCAAAGCTGCTGGTTTCGACGACATCACAGTTGATCAATTGAAACACCTCGGGCCGGTAGCTGTATCCTGGCTTTTATCTTTATTTAACTCCTGTCTTGAAGATAAAAAAATCCCGAAACTTTGGAGACGTGCTAAGGTTATTGCTTTACTAAAACCTGGGAAATGTCCAAAAGATCCGAAAAGCTACCAACCGATTTCATTACTTTGCCACACGTTTAAGCTTTTTGAAAGACTCCTTTTGAACCGCCTAACGCCTGTCATTGAACCCCACCTTATTGCTGAACAAGCTGGCTTCAGGCCAGGCAAGTCGTGTACCAACCAGACTCTTAAACTGACGCAACACATAGAAGATGGTTTTGAGGGGAAAAACATCACCGGTGTTGTCTTCGTTGACCTGTCAGCAGCGTATGACACTGTCAATATCCGAAGACTTCTGTTAAAGGTCAACGACCTCACGAAAGATAGTGACTTCGTGCATCTTCTCAGCGTCATACTAAACAACCGCCGTTTCCAAGTGCATCTTAAAAACAGCAAGAGCAGGTGGCGAATTTAAAAAAAATGGGCTCCCTCAAGGCAGTGCACTAGCTCCGACGCTATTCAACATCTACACAAACGACCAGCCTCGCGCTCCAGAAACAAAAAGTTTTCTGTACGCAGACGACCTAGCTCTAGCCGCTCAGACACCTAGCTTTGAAGAGACTGAAGAAATATTGACAAAAGCCCTGGAAGCACTTGGAAAATACTATGACCGAAACGCCCTACGGCCTAATCCATCAAAAACTCAATCATGTGCTTTTCATCTTCGTAATCGCCAAGCAAACAGGACTCTCAACATCTCATGGCAAGGCGTTAGCATAGACCACTGCCCTCAACCACGCTACCTGGGTATTACCTTGGATAGATCTTTAACATTTAGACACCACTGTACGAAGACAAAGAAAAAGGTTAGTTCCCGTAATAACTTACTCCGCCGCCTTACAACCACCAGCTGGGGAGCATCACCGCAAGTTCTTCGTACTACTGGCCTATGTCTTTCTTTCTCTGCTGGCGAATTTGCATGCCCAGTGTGGCACCGTTCCGTCCACGCTAGAGAGGTCGACATAGCGCTCAATGAAACCTGCCGCATTGTTACGGGATGTTTAAAACCCTCCCCGCTTACGATGCTATACCCATTGGCGGGAATAGCTCCTCCAGTAGTGCGCCGGGAAATAGCGTCCCGTATTGAAAAGGGTAAACAAGAAGCAGACAACCGACACCCTTTGTACGAACACGAATTACCACAAGCCCGTTTGAAGAGCCGTAAAAGCTTCCTCAGACACACCATCTCTTCAGAGCACAGCGCAGCAGACGAACGGAGCACACTGTGGCGGAACAAACTTCCCCCTCCTCCACACTACGTCACACCGGCAGAAAAATTACCCCCTGGCCACGAACTGCAGTGGCCAATATGGAAATCTTTAAATAGACTACGCGTCCAAGTTGGCCGCTGCCGATCCAATCTGGCTAGATGGGGTATAATCGACCCATCTCTAATTGAATGTGAGTGTGGAGCCCCAATACAGGACATGCCACACCTCCTCTCGTGCCCGTCGTGCCCAACCTATTGCACGTTCAAAGACCTAAACGAGGCAAACGAAAGAGCTGTCCAGGTTGCTACGTACTGGGCGGACAAAATTTGAGTTGTCGAATCGACAAGAAGAAGAATGATGTCTGAATGTGTGAATGAGATAATCTGAGATATTGATAACATGTTATCTCACCTCAAGATTAAGAGAAATACAAATATTTTGACGGCGTTTAGGTCCAAATGTCTAAATGAGATATTTATTAAAAGAGAATTAAGTGTTTTGTTTTATTATTCTAGTTGTAGATAAATAAAATATGTAATCATTAAGTTAGTAAAGGTTTTTTTGTTGAAATATCACATAACACATTTGACCCGTAGACCTAATGACCTGTTTTGACATTTATCATGATATTTTGTGATATTTTACTTCATTATGCAATCCCACGAATAATTATTTTTAGTACACTTACGTTAGACGTAGGTTGATAGGTCTCCCACTATGTAGACCCATGATCTTGTGAAGGTTGCGGGGATCTGCTGAATGCAAAGAATTAAATTATGCCTTTACTTGGGGGAGGCCTACACTGACACTTTCCATTTCATACAATAAGTTGGTGCAAACAAACTCATCACAGTTTTACTTAAAAATGGGACAAGCCCGCCTCACTATTTTCAAACCACTGTAACTCCTGTAAGCCAGAATTCGACCCCAGAAGAGCGCCGAGACAATGAAGCTCGACGAAGTTCCAGAGAAACGATTTAACTGTTTTGGTTCCCGCAACGAAATTAATCAGAAAAGAATAGCGGAGAAAAAACATACTCATCCGAGTTTTATAAATGTAGAACTAATTTATTTTAATGTATTAATTAATTGAGCTTCTCAAGAACTCAAAACTTAATCGAGGGTCAATTGATATACTTACCTATTAGTTAATTTAGCGTAACCTGGGTTTTCGACAACTATTTGCTATGTACTTACTGATATTATAAATGCGAAAGTAACTCTGTCTGTCGCGTTTTCACGCGAAAACTACTGAACTGATTTAAATGAAAGGAGACGGAAACGATTGCATACATTCTTGGGCCCCGATGTAATGAGATGAAAACGGTATGAGTTAAAATTCAGATTTATCAGTCCCTCACTTAAAGTCCTGTAAGTTTTGACAATCTGAGAGCCGAGTACACAGATAGTCTAGAGCCTAGGAAAGGACATAGGATGATGGTCCAGAGGAAGGACTTTTATTGCGAAAATAGGGTTGTAAAGGGTTGAAAGGGGGGATGAAGAGATTAAGTCGCAATCAACCGACATCTTCGCAGGTGTAGCCGCGGGCATCAACTAGTTATCTATACTATAATAATAATATAATAATAATTAATAATATTAATAAATTTTGTAAGGAATATTTAAAAATGTATCTTTGTTAAAAACTAAATAAAGGGATTAATAATAATATTATAAAGAGGTAAAGTTTGTGTGTTTGTATATTTGTTAAATTGTGAGGGGTAATCTTGGGATCTACTGAACCGATTTTAAAAATTCTTTCACCATTATAGAGCCACATTATTGCTGAGTGACATAGGCTTTTTATCCCTGTATTCCCACGGGAACGGGATCTACGCGGGTGAAACCGCGGGACGTCTGCTAGTTATATATAAATGTATTAATTAATTGAGTTGCTCAAACACCCAAAACTTAATCAAGGGCCAATTAATATACCCATTAGTTATTTTGGCGTAACCTGGGTTTCGACAACTATTTGCTATGTAATCCTTACTAATTATATTATAAATTCGAAAGTAAGTTTGTCTGTCGCGGACGCGCTTTCACGCCAAAACTACTGAACCGATTTAAATGAAATTTGGTATACAGATAGTTTAGAGTCTGAGAAAGGACATAGGATGATGGTCCAGAGGAAGGACTTTTATTGCGAAAATAGGGTTGTAAGGGGTTGAAAGGGGGATGAAAAGATTTCTTTTGGTCGCGATAACCGACATCTACGCGGGCTTAGCCGCGGGTATCAACTAGATAGAGTATAATAAATAGAAGCCCGACGATTACTAATGATGTTCGTCTTACATCAAGTTAACGATGATTGAACCAAGATTGATCGATACCTACCGATTAGAGATGTTGAATAATTAGCTATTTTCAGAAGCATTTTCTTTATGAGCACGTGGAACGTACAGTCAGTGCCTATAGCATTACTTGACCCCTCTTCTCACACCGATTGACCTCTTCTTTCTTTATACAAGGGGTCAGATAATGTGTTTTTGGAATGATTCTGCTTTTGAATGATTTTTGCTACATTTTTTTAACGAAAGAACTCTTCAATGGTTAATAGCACGGTCACAGTACTTTATAGACGCGTTTAATGTTGATAGATATACCTAATTTACTTCTTTTTCTTCTTGCTTGATGGCAATAGGCTTGCTCTTAATTAGATTGGTTGATGGCAATAGGCTTGCTCCTAATTACACCCGTTGCTGGTAATAGGCTTGCCCCCAATTACATTAGTTGATGGCAATATAGGCTTGCTCTCAATTACCTAAATTTCCCTCATTCCTTCGCATCACATGCCGATACCACGATAACCACACGGTTGGCGCAGTGTCGCGTATTCGATCCCCGCACGGAACAAATATTTGTATGACCTATAGATAGTTGTTTCGGGTCTGGGTATTTGTGTATGTGAGTTTTAATGTCTGTGATTAACGTACCCATGATCGATACAGGAGAAATTTCTAGAGTAGGGCAATGTTTCAAAAAACTAAATGTGGCACTCGGAGACTGCCGCGGTAAAGCTACTACATAGCATTTTTTATCAACAGCAAATAATTAATTATTTAATTTGACAACCTCAGTTGACAACCTTGTTATTTTCCGTAACCATAGCAACCTGGTTGAATACTGAATCTTGAATATTTTCGTTAGGGAATTTCTTCGCTCAAGACCCGCGATAGAAGCTATGCAATAGCTTAAAAAATAAAAAAAACCTTTACCACACAACGTTTCAGTCACCGGCACCATTTGCAGACTTCCTCATAAGAACTCATTTCTTATTTTATCATCATGCGGTTCACCACACATCCCCTAGATAGTATTCTTACATTCGTGTTAGGCTCGATACGGGTATAATTAGTAATTCATGTTAGAATATGGATGCGAGTTAGATCCGATTAGTTCCAGATTAACCAAATAGCTTCGACCACATTACACACATTACCGGTACACCATATTAATGATGTGTCTGCATGTGAAAGACATGCAGACACATCATTAATATAGTTTGACAATATCAAGTTAATTGACATTAGGGTAATTAGTAATTACAAAGAGATCTGTATAGTATTTGAATGTCTTTCGGTGATTTGATTTATTACGTTACTTTATTACCTATCAATTCACAATGCCCGAAACTGACAACAGCCACTACAGTTCTTAATGACTTAAAAAATGGAACTAAACTTGTATGAAATTATCTGCCAAGTAAATTCGTAGGTTGTGAAACAGGCCCTTAGAATAAGTAGGTGAGTTAAGTAAGTACCATCGCTACCTATTCCTTTTTCGAATGCTAGGGTGATGGTTATTGAGTTTGATTGTCTTTACTTCTGGACATAAAGTATAGGTACTTTAGTTATATTGCTTTCATTTTCTAACTATTCTGTTGATAATTGTGTTCTACTAATTGGGTAGTTCTACTAATTGATTCGTTAGAAGTAGAGTTTAAACGCAACGTACAAAATTTAAATTATTTCATAACCACCACCTTAAATCCCCCAAATTTGACAGATTGTAGTAGCTTGGTGTTCTGGTGGTTCTGTACATAAAAATCTTAATTTCACTCATTTACTATCGCACACATATGGGATTACATATGGGACCGAAACGTGGTCGCTCACAATGGGCCTCATCAGAAAGCTCAAAGTCACCCAAAGGGCAATGGAGAGGGCTATGCTCGGAGTTTCCTTGCGTGATCGAATCAGAAATGAGGACATCCGCATGAGAACCAAGGTTGCCGACATAGCCCGAAGAATTGCCAAGCTTAAGTGGCAGTGGGCAGGGCACATTGCTCGCAGGACGGATGGCCGATGGGGCTGGAAGGTTCTGGAGTGGCGACCGCGAACCGGAAGACGTTGCGTTGGAAGGCCTCCCACTAGGTGGACCGATGACCTGGTGAAGGTTGCAGGGATCCGCTGGATGCGAGACGCACGGGACCGGTCAATGTGGCGACACTTAGGGGAGGCCTATGTCCAGCAGTGGACGTCTTTCGGCTGAAATGATGATGATGACTATCGCACACTGAACCCCTTAATCCGCCTTGCTTTCCCCTTAATCCAGCGAATTAAAGGGAGAGCAAGGCACTTCACTTCACATGAGTGTTCCTTTTGTAACGAAGGTTTAACACTTAGGATGCATTTGTGAAAATTCAGGTCCTAAATGGGATTAAAGCTTGAAAAAAAGTTCGTAATTTTTGCCGATAAAAAATACTGTCTTGCCTATGGCTGATTAAAGGTAATACTAATATCATAGAGAGGTAAAGTTTTATATGTTATAATTATTGGAATCGGCTTAGGGGTTCCGAAGATTACCCTTGAGGCTTTTGGCCAGCAGTGGGATGACAACTGCTAACAGTAACAAGAAGTAGTAATGGAAAGCTGAATTATGCACGAGTATGAACTTACTTCTATTGTGAATTGGATGCGAAAGTTTGTGAGGATATATGGATGTTTGTTATATTTTTACCCAATAGGTTTAATCTGCATTAACACTTACACATGGGATACCTACTTTTCGTCCCGTGGGACAATCGCCGACCTCCACCGAAATGTTTTCAGGGAATATTTTTCGATTATAACCCAAACGAATTCGCGGACCAGAATTTGTCAATAATAATTCAGAATATTGATGACATGAGAGGCTCTACATAAGTACCCCTTGAATCCCTTGACGCGTGGTTTTCAGCGATAAAAGGATTGGAGTAAACAAATATAATATTTATCCTCAGATCAAATAACAGCCAGATAGAACATGCGCAAAAAACAATGTGAAGTTACCTAATATTTATGTGTGCGTGACAGCTAGGAGCGACAGTGTAGGGACATGTACATCTGCGTGTGTGTAATGTTGCTAGGTATTGGTAAAAACTCCCACAATGTTTTCAATTATTGTAGGTACTAATGTATAAAATTGGAATTAATGCACTTTAGCATATAGGTGCCTAAGTAATATGGTTTTAGACGTGGCAGGTCAACTGAGAATGCTGTTGCTGCCTTGGTAGATCATGTAGTATCTAAATTAGACAGCAAAATGAAATGTTTGGCTTTCTTCTTAGATCTCTCTAAGGCCTTCGACACTGTGTCAGTTCCCCACCTCTTATCTAAGCTGGAAGCGACGGGCATTCGCGGGCATACCTTAAAAGTGTTCCAGGATTATCTGAGTGATAGAACTCAATGCGTTAAAATAAATGGTGTTATTAGTGACACCATTTCATTGAGTTTTGGAGTTCCTCAGGGCTCAATCTTGGGCCCTACTCTGTTCCTTATATATATTAATAATTTATGTAAGATGTCTTTAATTAATTGTTCAATCTTCACTTACGCAGATGATACCGCTCTATTAATTCATGGCAGTGACTGGCCTGAAACAGTAAAGTACGCGGAGCTTGCGCTAAAATCAGTGATGAAATGGTTATCAAAAAACATACTAACCTTAAATTTAAATAAAACTGTATACTTACCTTTCTCCTTAGTGTCCACCAACCTCCCTCCTCCAGATTCAATGGTGCTTAAAGCTCATACTTGCTCTCTTGATGTATCTTCTTCACAATGTTGCTGTCCTCAACTCAAAAGATCTGTTTCTGTTAAGTATCTCGGTGTCTATGTTGATAGCTCTCTGAGCTGGAAACCTCACCTCACTAATCTCATATCGCGAGTCCGCAAGTGTATATTCATTTTCAAAAAACTAAGGCACTCCGCGGACCGCCGTACTATTAAAACTGTATATTATGCCCTATGCCAGAGCATAATAAACTACTGCATCACAGTCTGGGGGGGGACTTCTAAGACTATCTTCCTGCCTCTGGAACGAGCACAGAGAGCGGTTCTCAAGGTTATGACCTCGAAGCCTTTTAGGTATCCCACCACGACTCTCTACACCGAATGTCAGGTCCTTACTGTAAGACAGCTCTTTGTTCTTGGTACTATTCTCCGCAAACATCCCTGTGTGGTTTACCATCCAAATGCTACCAAAAAACGCAGACACTTCGATGTATGTTCAACTTGTGGATGTAGAACGGCACTTGCTCAGCGTCATTTTGGTATACTGTCGAACCATCTATATAATAAAATAAATAAACTCTGCTGCATTGCTCGCATGTGTCTAAATGAATGTAAAACCAAGGTCACGAAGTGGCTCTTGACATTGACCTATAATGAGACTGAGGATTTATTACAGATATCAATCGCCTAATAAGTATAGCTACCAAAGTGATATATTCATTATTATTATTATTTTTATATACCTACATAAACACAAGTTTTCACCATATTTATCTCCCCCTTACACATATAAATACATACCTACACACATTTATAACTACATAAATAGGATAAGTACAACATAGTTGCATTAATTTTATTTTTTTTCTTTATTTTATTGTAATTTAATGATGGCGTACTGTGCTCATCTTACAACTACTACTGCATGTACAAATCTTAGGCGAGGACGCTGGCACCCTAAACACAAGTTAAATCTTACATTGGGTGCCAGAGCTCATCGAAGACACTCTGTTACCCTAGTTGTAAAGCTGCATAGTGTACATGTATATGACGTGTTTTTTGTACAACGGAATGTAATAAAATCATTTTTATTTTATTTATTTTTTAATATCAATTGAACAGAATAATAACTATTAAATAAATAAAGGTGGAATAAAAGTTATTTAAGGTTTAACCGCTGTGCTAAATATTTTTTTTATTGAATAGTATTGAATGTTGTGTATATTGTAATATTACTTTATGAATGTATAATTATTTCTATTATGAGTCAGTGATACTTGAATTAAATGATTTTATTATTATTTTATAATTAGGTACTTACACTTCATTGAGTTTATTAATTATTAACATCAGACAAGAACAATACATTATAACGCTTTCTGGAAATTGGTCTTTTAACATTTTTATTATGTAGGTATAGGTATAGGTATTATAATTCGAAAACATAAAAAAGAAAGAAAAAATATTTTCATATATACATAATATGTAGATCTTTGGCAGTCATTATAGGTAGTCAGTGACCTGCGGGGCGAGCACGGGCGTACCCAAGACGTTGGTGACAAGACGTTATAAATTATGTCATGTCTTAGAATTTGTCTTAAATGCTAGCACGGGTACCACATGTGATATAATTTAAGACGCGACTTGTCTTTCTTGTTGCTGACTTCATAGTGTGACCTAGTATATTAAAAAAATAAAAATGTCTATGACCATCTGAATAGGCGACCAAATAAAAAAGTACGTGTATAAGAGCACAGTTCATACAGTTAAACAACTTTTTAATTTTCTTGGGTACTAATTCATTTTTGACATAACACGTACGCGCAGTGTTGCCAACTTAGTGGATTTTCCACTAAATCTGGTGGTTTTGACTTACCTTTTAGCGGACAAATATCGGTTTTAGTGGCTAGTGGATTTTTCTAGTGGAATTATTTGGTACCAAACAGTCGTATCAGTCCGAGATTAACGATGATGATACGGACGGAAACGACTCATCTGAAGATAACTTAATAATATAATTTGATTGACCTCTTTTAAAAAATAGGTTTTATTAAGTATTTTGTTCTTCCACAAAAGCCATGAATTAATAGAGAGTTGAAGTTGAAGTATTTTGTTACATTATATGTAATTTTCATGTTTACGCGGCACGTCTTTCATTTTCTTTTTTTATTTATTATTTGATAACTTGCTACTAACTAAAAGTTCTGTTTTTCCTTTAAAAGTTTGATGTGATTTGTTTTGAAATATATTGTGAAATTTTTGAAGTGAAATAACTCGAACGGATTAGAGGAGTCCCAAATGTTTCTTCGGAATATTTTCCTACTTTGGACCTCTTGCCTTCGGGCAAGAACATAATTATAATAATTTACTGCCATTTGATGCAGTAGTAAGCAGAAAAATATACTTATATTTTTAATTCACTTTTATCACCACCTCCGAACGAACGTGATATAAACGAGCATATTCATCTGTCAAAATGTGACATTTGTTACAAAATGGGTGCGCCCGTATTAGCAAATAAGACATAGGAGTCCCAACTAGACGTCAAGAAGTTGTATCACATATCAAGAAATTATCTTACGCCGCCGTGCTAGCATTTAAGACAAAACGGTTTTATCGCCCAAACTGTGATAAAATGTGTGACTCATGCCATGTCACTGTAGGCCGTGCTCGCCGGGCTGAAAGTCCGACAACCAGTCTTACCAAAGGATATCGTATTACCCAGTATTAACTGGGTTGTGGAGGTCCGATAGGCAATCGCTCCATGTAAAATACTGGTATTCAGCTGTATCCAGTTGGACTGGAAGCCGACCCCAACATAGTTGGGAAAAAGACTAGGCAGATGATGAACAATATTTAGCGGTTGATAAAAACTCAAAATTGAAAATAAAGCACCTTTTGGTTGGTTAAAATAAAGAACAGTTTTATCAAACAAAGATACTTAATTATATATTATTAGTATAGATTATAATAATAATAATAATATTCCACAACTATCACACAACGCCATCTAGTCCCAAGCTAAGCAGAGCTTGTGTTATGGGTACTAGACAACTGATAAACATACTTATATATTTCTAAATACATACATACTATAGATAAATTACACCCAGACACAGAACAAATGATCGTGCTCATCACACAAACATTTATCCTGGGTGGGAATCGAACCCACGACCTCCGGCATAGCAGTTAGGGTCACTAACCACTAGACCAACAGGCCAGTCATTATACAAAAATATTTCTGCTAAAACATGTATAAGTTCATCGATCTTCCTACACACAATGCAAATTCCCCTAATTCAAGGAGACCTATTTCGATGTAAACTGGCAACACAGACGAATAACTGTCAATATTTTTCGTTCTGAGTGTGTTGAAAATAATAAAGAGAAAATAAATAACAAAACAATAAAATAAACAATAGTAACCTATGGAAAGATATTCCATCTTCTTTTCTTTGTTTTTGGGAACAACTTTTACAATGTTTAAAGATACAAGACGGCATGATTTGACATAAAATAATAAGTCACTTGTGACGTCTACGACGCGTAGCTTAGTACTGACGCGTGGTTGTATTCACTTTTGAATTTGTATTTGCCTTGGTGACAGCAATCTCGTGTTCTACGCGCTCTATCTGGCTGCTTTTTGATCTGAGTATTTATCGATCAAAGAAGTTTACATCGGCTTCATAAAGTATCTGTCACACATGATTAGGTGTCACTAAGAGAGCCGTGTTTTGGAGAACTGCCTCTTGTAATATTGACGTCCAAAAAGTGTTTATTATCAGACTGATTGATTTTGCTACTGTTCGTAAAAAAGGAAATCCGATTCCGGTATTAGCTAGGTCCCAGCTAGGTCTTCTATTCCTCGCGGATCGAATAAATTGATTGAAATGAAATTTATTTGTTAGAATTGTAGTACAATGTTGATGGTCAAGTTTTGTTACAGTAGCTAACGATAAGATAAGATTGGTAACGGACATGATTTTCTGGGTTGTATGAAATGCATCTGAAAATCAGAGTCAGGTGGAAGTACCCAGTGTTGACATATTAATGCTAAGCCTTATAACAAAATATTTTTTTAAAGGTTTTTATATGTTAATACTATGAAAGTAAACGCGGTTATTTCTTCTTAATTTAACTTGAAACATAAATCATGCTCACCCTGAGTATGATTTATGTTTAAGTTAATTTACCACTCTCGGGCGTTAGGTTTTCTTAAAACAACTCACCCCAGGTTTGGGTAAAGTACCTCGTCTGAATTGGCTTAAAAATTACCAAGCAAGTAATTTTATAAGAAAATAGACGTAATGTATTGACCACTCACAATAAATAAATAATAATAATATAATAATATATTGAGACTTTATATTGTCCACTCATCCATCGATGGAAGAGTCACGTCGTGGTATGGAAAGGTCCCAGGGGAAAAAGTAAAAGAGGGAGGTCATCCTGAACATGGATCGACGACATCAAAGAAATCGCAGGCGACGCCGCCGCCGACGACTGGCAAACAAAGGCGAGAGATAGAAAACAGTGGATAAAAATGGAGGAGGCCTTTACCTGCAGGGGTTCTCAATCAAATAATTAAAAAATTAAATAACAATTAGGAAGAAAATTATTAAATAATTAAAATTACATATTAAATCAAATAAAAAATAATTTAACGATTATGAAACAATATCTATAAATTGAATTATATAAAATTGTTATTAATTGTTGCATGATAATAATTGTAAAACTGCATGAAATTGAGAATTAATAAAAGGCTTATTTATTTTTATTGTCTACAGGTAAACCAAGATGCTGTTTGAACTACTAATAGTGGGGGCCGTGGCCCTGGTGATATGGCTGCTATTCTTCAAGGAAGACGAGAACCCTCTGGACCAGCTTCCAGGACCTCCCCGGAAACCTATCATAGGAAACTCTTGGGAACTGTTTCAGTCGCCACCTGGTAAACACTGTGTTCTTTATTTTTCTTAAACTTTGCTCCACACTAGGAATTTCTCCTGTATCGTGGGTGCATTTACAAACATTGAAACTCACATACACAAACACGCCCAGACCCGACACAACTATCTGTAGGCCATACAAATACTTGTTCCGTGCGGGGATCGAACCCGCGATACGCAGCGCAGCAGTCCAATTGCTCTGCGCCAACCGTGCCGTGCCGTCTAATAATAAAAGCATAATGATATAAGATCACACTTGTAATCCTCGAAGAGCAGGCAAAGGTGTACATAATTTTACAAACACATTTCACCATTTTGGTTTAGGTCCCAAGTATAAGGGGCCACCGGGCCAGCATTAGGAGGATTACGGACAGGTTTTAGTCAGTAAGAGACTGACACTCCCTTCTGCCCCGCCCAGACGAGAAAGAGGAGTCATTTGATGATTTCCCATCGTAAAAAAGGGGTCCAGCCTTTTGCCAACAACCTGACACAATACCAGACTTCGTGGCTGCTACTTAGAAATCCTAAATCAAAGTTTTAAAGTTCATTTATGAAAGGTTAGTTAAATATTAATGTAGCTGTAGCCTAGTTAAGTATACATACCTACCATAATAAAGTAAGAAGTCTAGAACCATCTAGATCAAACAATTTGCTAGTTTTCTCAGAAACTTAGGTTTTCTTTGAATTATAATTCGTGAATTAATGTAGGCACGGTGGCGCTACAAATTGTTGTTCGAAAGCTCAAAGGATTAGTTTTACAAACTTGATAATGTAAACAGATTGTCTTGAAAGAAAATGCTGTTTTGTTAGTTTTTATTTGAAGTTTTTTCTTAGCTTTTTGTTTAACCTTGAGTTTACATAGATTACTGATTAAAATAACCGATCAAGTGCGAGTTGGACTTGCACACCAAACGTTCTGTATAAACTTGTAGGTGTTTCATTATTATTTTATTAAACTACATACGTAAGTAAGCTTTCCAGAGAGTTTTTCCTTTACATGTGCTGTAATGTAAGACATTGCTTCTTGATATGATTCTAGGTCAATTATTATCTATTCAAGTTTTGATTCCCTTGTGAAATAGCAAAATTTGCGACATAAACGGTTTATATATTTTGATCGCGTTGACTACAATACAACCACAGACTTGAACTGAATCAATTTATTTGTCAGAATATTTTACAAAGCTGTTAATAGGATTATGTTTTGCGATCATAACATTTTGCCGTTTTCAATATGATTTGTAAAATTATGGGTAATCATTATATTAAAATTAAATTATTAATCATTAAAATTACCAATAATTTAAATAAATTGAACAATAGATAATAATATGTCAGTCAATATTCAATGATGCCAGTCAAATACTCTGGGTATTTAATATTAATTTCTTGAAACCTTTATCCTGGGAGAAAGGGTAATTACAGACGGACAATAAAGTGATCCAGTAAGGGTTCCATTTTTGGTAACAAAAGTCCGGAACACTAAAAAACATTTAGAAATATTCTTTTGATAGTGTTAACGATGGACAATTTATTTATTCATGAATTCAGTATTTATAGCATAGTCTAGGACTTGAATGAACTTTCAAACGAAAGAGCTGTCCATGTTGCACGTACTGGTTGGACAAAATCAAACATTCATTCATCCTCACAAACTTTCAAATTCAAAGTCAAAGTTAAAGTCAAAATTATTTATTTGCAGCAAATCCAATGATACAAAAGATGATAAAATAATATGAAGAGTGAAATGACATATTTCGCCATAAAGGTGCCAGCATGCAAACATTAATGAATATGTAAGATGCTTATTTCAAAACACAGTAACTATGAAACAAGCATTAAATTAGATTTTAAGTTTAATATACTTACTTTCGCATCTTTACATAGTATAAAGCAAAGTCGCTCCCGCTGTTTATACGCTAAGATATTTAAAACTACGCAACGGATTTTAATGCAGTTTTCAACAATAGATAATGGATAGAGTGATTCAAGAGGAAGTTTTATATATTATGTAGTATACATGCAAATTATAGTAGAGAAAAGCCGAGAAATTTAGAGTCACCCGTCCAACATACGTTGTATAGCACTCGGCACGTAAGTTGAAACAAAATGGCGGTCGTTCGCGAAGCTACAATCATGAAATAAGTCGACTGAGACCCGATAATGTATTACAGATTGCATCCCGTAAGTTGAATTATGATCTTGAATGCTCAGTTGCACATTTTCGTTCGGACCTCACTCTATTTTTGTCATTTTACCTATGCAGACGACCGCCATTTTGTTTCAACTTACGTGCCGAGTGCTATACCCAAAGACTATAGACAATGACCTTGAACTGACCAATTGCAGCTGCGTATTCTTCCTCATCCCCCGACCCGCAGTAGTGAGTTGTGTATTTAGATGAAATCGGTCTACACACTCTCTAGAGGTTTAATACTCTATGATTGTACCCGTCCGAAGTTGGGGCGGGTCGTTAGTTTATAATAACAATTAGTACAGTGTTATATATGTACCTACATAACGGAACGCTTAGTGTAGGACGGTGGGCTGCGCCCCACCCCTCCCCGCCGCGCGGGTACCCTCTTGGAAATATATGTCAGTGTGCAACCAACTAGCGAGTTTGATTTATCTCCTATACTTCCGTATCTAACACGTGGCGACGAGCGAACTCATTTTTCTAAAAATGACTACGGGGACGACTTATGGCGTTCTATCTACTTATGACCATATGTCACAAGAGTGGAATAGTTTCAAATTGCGAATAAACCAGTGGTTTATCGCAAACGACCTAACCTCTGAAACTGACAAGTCATCAATAAAACGGAGGGCGATATTGTTAACGTCATTGGTTGAATCGACGTTCAAACTTGCCTGCGACCTGGCGCAACCAAGCAAGGTGGAAGAATTGGGGTATGAGGCGATAATAAGGCTCCTCGACGACCATTTTACACCAAAAAGGTTTGGTTTTGCAGAGAAATCAACCTTCTACTCTGCAACACAGCGACCAGGTGAGTCGCACACTCAATGGGCGGCCAGGATAAGAGGATTAGCGACTCACTGCGCATTCAAAAACTTGGAGGAAGCGTTGCTGGACAAATTTATTATGGGCATGGCGGCAGGTCACGAACGGGACAAGCTTTTCATGCAAGACCAGCGGGAGCTAACCCTCACGAAGGCCATCGACTTGGCGGAGAGCGTGCGTTGTGCGCGCCAGGCCTCGTCGCTGGCAGCGCCGGGTGCGAGCGGCGCCGGCGCAGGCACCGGCCCGGACGGCGTCTTCAACATTAGCAAGAAGGAAAAGTGCAGTGTATGTGGATTCACTAATCATAGTTTTGACCAGTGTCGTTACAAACAGTATAAGTGTAAAAAGTGTAACAAAAAAGGCCATTTACGCAAAATGTGTCCCAATGAGGGTAAAGTGAAATATGTTGAGGAAGGTACTGTGGATAACGGCGACGACGGTGAGTGTATCTATACTATTCGGTGTGTGAAAGGGAAACCAATGACGGAGCGCGTGATGATCAGTGGACTAGCTTTAGAGTTCGAAATTGACAGTGGTTCTGCAGTAAGCGTAATCACTAAAAATACCTACGACTCAAAATTTAAACGATTGCCATTATCAGTCACCAACAAAAAACTATTAAGTTATACGGGGGAAAAAATTGAAACGGTTGGAGTAGTTTTATTGCCCGTGTCATACCTTGGGCGTACACGTACACTGAATGTGTACGTAGTGCATGCAGCCGGGCCGCCGCTGCTAGGCCGCGATTTCATTCAGGAGTTCGGCCTGGAGTTAGCGCCGTCTCGCGTGCACGCAGTGTTCGAGCAAGCGCAAGCGGTATGCGAGTCTAATAATAATAACATAGATAAACAACTCTCTAACTTGTTCCCTAAAGTTTTCTCAGGCAATCTAGGATCGTTCAAAAAGTATAAAATTGATTTACGTTTAAAAAGCGATGCAAAACCAATTTTTTTTAAGGCAAGACCAGTACCTTACGCGCTTAAAGAAAAGATAGATAAAGAGATTGATCGATTGTTATCATTGGGTATCTTAAAACCTGTAGAACACTCGGAGTTCGCATCACCAATCGTGCCTGTTTTGAAAAAAGACGGCAGTATCAGATTGTGTGCTGATTATTCAGTCACAATCAACAAACAGCTGATAATTGACCAGTACCCCTTGCCGACGGTAAATGATTTATTAGCCAAATTACACGGGGGGGTACAGTTCAGTAAAATTGATTTGTCTATGGCGTACAATCAATTCATTTTAAATGAGGAATCGCAGAAGATGACATGCATCAATACTCACCGCGGTCTTTTTAATTTCACTAGATTGGTATTCGGGTTGTCAAGCGCACCAGCAATTTTCCAGCGCGCAATGGAATGCTTACTCACGGGAATTGACGGAATAATTTTTCTATTAGATGACATACTTGTAACGGGGGCAAATAGGGACCAACACAAGCAGAGACTCATCACGGTTCTACAACGGTTAGAGGATGCCGAATTAACGGTACAACTAACAAAATGCGAATTCTTTAAAAATGAGATTTCATATATAGGACACGTCATCGATAAGAATGGAGTTAGGAAGTCGCCCGATAAAGTCAAAGCAATTTTACAAGCACCAAAACCAACCAATGTGTTACAGTTGCAGTCGTTTCTGGGCCTAACTAATTATTACAGGAACTTCGTGCCTGACGCATCGTCCGTGTTATGTCCATTGTATAACCTGTTACATAAAAATAAAGAATGGGAATGGACTCGTATTCACGACGACGCGTTCATTACAATCAAAAACATCCTGGCTTCCGAAAAAACATTAGCCCATTTCGATCCAACCGCTAAGTTAATACTAACTGTGGACGCGTCACCATCAGGGTTAGGTGCGGTACTATCCCAAATAGGCGATGAAGGGTTAGAAAGGCCAATATCGTACGCGTCGCGGACACTGACCTCTGCGGAGAAAAATTACGCTCAGATACAGAAGGAAGCAACCGCGATCATTTTTGGGGTAAGACGGTTCCACCAATATCTATATGGTCGGGCCGAGCCGTTCGTTCTACGAACAGACCACAAACCCCTGTTGGCTATATTCGGGCCCCATAAAGGCATCCCTGAAGTGTCTGCCAACCGCTTGCAGAGATATGCTATATTTTTAGCGGCATATAATTATACCATTGAGTATGTTAGCAGCAAGCATAACAGCGCAGATTACTTATCTCGGGCATGCGAGGGGGGTGAGGGCGGGAGGCAAGGGCCTGCAGACCTCACAGATTGCGTGGAGCGCGCGTCCTACGTCAACTTTATAGTGGACGGAGACTTACCAGTAACGCTAACTGACTTGCGCCGCGAGACGGCTCGCGATACTCAACTGGCCACGGTTAAGCGTTATGTTTTAAGCGGTTGGCCTAGAAAGGTTAATGAGGAAGGTTTGAAACCATTTTTTAACTGTCGGTCACAATTGTCTATAGAAAATGAAGTCTTAATGCGCGGACATAAAGTCGTTATTCCTTGGTCCTTACAAGACAGCGTATGTAGGGAACTGCACAGTTCACATTTCGGAGTGGTGAAGATGAAGGCAGAGGCTCGCAAGCGGCTGTGGTTTCCGAATGTGGATGCAACACTAGAGAAAATAGCAGGTGCTTGCGGCGTGTGCTGTGCGCTGCGTCCCGCGCCGCCGCATGCCCCTCTCGCGCCATGGCCTTTGCCGCCATACTCCTTTCATCGAATCCACATAGATTTCTTGGGCCCGTTCCACGACTATATGTTTTTAATTATGGTGGACGCATATAGTAAATGGGTAGAATGTTACGACATGTCTTCAACTCACAATTCAAAGGCTGTCATTAGTAAATTATATGATTTCATGTCGCGGTTTGGAATTCCACACACGTTGGTGAGTGATAATGGTACGTCGTTCACATCCTTAGAATTCAAGGATTTTTGTAGCCTTAACGGTATAGTACATGTCCTCTCTCCTGTATACCACCCAGCTAGTAACGGGCAAGCCGAGAGTTACGTAAAAATAATAAAAAAAGGACTAAAAGCAATCATTTTGGAGGGCTGTAATAAAAAAAATATACACGGGAAAATTGCAAAATTTTTATTCGACTACAGAAACTCTAAAAATAGTACCACTGATAAGTCACCTGCCGAGTTAGTGTTCGGGCGTGCGCTGCGCTCGCGGCTAGATCTACTGAACCCCATCGCGCCGTCGCCGTCATCCACAGATCTAACTCAAACCGTCGCACACAATCAGTCCTTGCAGAGTAAACACTACCGGGGCAAACAAAGAACAGAGTTCAAAGACAATGAAAATGTGTGGATAACTAAAAATACAAACACTAAAAAGTTCACTTGGATACAAGGTATCATTAGAAAGAAAATCGGCAATGTCATGTACTTGGTATATGTGCCACACATGAGATGCGAAGTCACGAGGCACATTGACCAAATAAGGACAAGAGTGGGCTCATCACTGCCAGACATCCCAGACTGGGACCCAAACGTGGTGCCCGATGTGGCGCCGCCTAAAGCTACTCACCCCGACCCAATGACGCAGCATGGAGGGGAAGGAGGACCGGATGCGGACCATACACTCGGGGCGACGTCGCCGAGTACTCCGGTGGGCCCACCACGCGCCGTTCCTCGTTGCCAAAGGCGGCAGGCAATAAGTCCGATCTTCACGACACCTACCGCAAGCCCGTACGGCAGCGAAGATGGTTGTAATGAACCAACGGAGTAGAATAAGTCGTAGTAATAAGTCGTTCTAATTATAGTAGTAATATGTAAGTAGTAAGTAGGTACCTAGTAATAGTAAGTAGCTTCAATAGTTGTAAAATAGTAATAAGTAGTTTTAATAGCTGTAATATAATAATATATGTTATGAGTGTTTCCTAGCTAAAGGGGAAGGGATGTTATATATGTACCTACATAACGGAACGCTTAGTGTAGGACGGTGGGCTGCGCCCCACCCCTCCCCGCCGCGCGGGTACCCTCTTGGAAATATATGTCAGTGTGCAACCAACTAGCGAGTTTGATTTATCTCCTATACTTCCGTATCTAACATACAGTAAGATGACCCCTATAAATAAATAAATAAATAAAAATAAAATTCCTTTATTTCAGGTCATTGACCCATATTAATACAGCACATACAATAATTTTACGGCATAACTGATTAATTGATAAAATGATGATAAATTAACTGACAAAAATAATTAAAACATTAAAACAAAAATGAAAACATTAAAACAGAAAATGTCAGATCAAAAGATAAAAATAAATTAAATAAAACAATGAATTAAATTAACAACATGTCAAAAGCAAACAAATAAATTATATGCCTATGCCTATGCGCCCCACGCGTGCCCACTGCGGGTTGGTAAACGTCACATGTCTTCGATTTTTTTGGTTCTAAGACATTGGCCGGTTTCCTCACGATGTTTTCCTTCGCCGTTTTGATCCCTTTTGACCCCTATGGATTAATAACACCATTATCTTCTTCTTTCAGACAAGCTCCTGGACGTGCTTGTAGACTACACAAAGAAATATGGAGACCGCTACGTGTTCAAGGTGATGAGTAAGCGAGTCCTGCACATCTCCGGACCTGCTGATATCGAGGTGCGTAGATTCATCACCATCATCTGCCTCATCATCATCAGCCTACAGAAATCCACTGCTGACTATAGGCCTCTTTTTTTTGAGGATTGGAAATCATCAAATGACTCCTCCCGCTCAGTGAGGAGCGGTAGGGAGTGTCAGACTTCTATTGATTCAAAACCACCCATGTTCCTTCTTAGCCCTTTGTTTCCGAGGCCGCGGTATCTCTTTCGAACAACCTGCAATCGCACGCCACTCAACTCGAACCCAATAACAACAGGGAACAGGGGAACAGGGTGTAAAGTTCCTCATCCCCCATAGAAAAGGGAGGATCCTCCGACCGGACGGGTGTTGTGTCCGGCGGGCTAACTGCCCAACAGTTGTAAGTCGGGAACTCCTATATAAACGTATGTCGCGGATAATGTTCATAGCGCGATGTAGGATTTTCTGTCGATCGTTGTTAGTACGCAGGTGTTGCGATAGATGTCGCTAGTCGCCACACCCTGCGCAGATCTTCGCTCTACCATGCCTGAGAGAACCTTACGCTTGCCGACTCGTGATGGTCTCCATAATAACTAGGGCTTTTCACTATTATGCTGGGGTCGCCTTTAGTCTTTCCGGGAGCAGCTAAATACCAGTGTTTAACTTGGAGCGACTGTCTATCTGATCTCCACACACCACAATTTCAACCACCATGGTCACCCATCCGCGGACCAACGTTAGCAAGCGTTACTTAACCTAGAAGATGGACCCGGCTTCTAAAAATCTGTATAAATAAATAAAATAAAAGTGTTTGTTTGTAATATCAGCATATGAAATAAATATAACATACGGTTGGTATATAAGATTTAAAAACTTTTGTTCTTAAATGTTAATCCATCTGTTTAATTTTCGAAACAGCTGTAGCGATTTTGACAGGCCTTTAACTTAGAATACTTTTATTTCAGAAAAAAATAACAGTTAACAAAATCCGATTCAAATAGGGAACTATTATTTACGCGGGCGAAAGTTTTTAGGGCGCAGCTGGTAAAAAGTAAATACCTTAACTTAATAGTGACTTTGAAATCGTTTTATTAGAATTTATAGAATTCGTTTTATTCTAATTTCCTCTTCCACTCGGTTCAATAAAACACGTCTCCATTAATTGCGCCTAAATTCTGGGGCAACGCAAATTAAGCTATATTGAAACGTTGACTCGTTGATATCAGCCCCATCTTTCATTGTGATGGACCGACTAAGCTTACATAAATTACCTAAAGCTATTGCGACCGCTGTCCGATTTGCAACCTTCAACGAATCACGGAGGTTGAAAATCACTGCGTTCAACGATTCTTATGGTATTTTGGCGAAATATTGTATCGAAGTAACGCCAGTTTAGTATAACAGACCGTTTAATCTAGCCCATAGAGTGAGTCGAGAAATAACAGTGTAAAGTACGAGTCGAACAAGTTAGTTAGAAAACTGTCAGTTTTGATTTCCTCCGCGCGCCGTGTAGTATATGCATCGGTCCGTAGAAAGCCGAATGTAATGGAGGGTGCTTCCTAGAGATGTGGGTACTGAAATGCATTTCACATTCGGTAATACCGAAATTCGGACGCTTTTGCCGAATTTCGCTAATGGACAATACGAGTGTTAGTGAGAAAACAGTGTCAAAATTACCACGGAACACATTCCAAGTATTCGTAATAAATGACGAAGGCTTCATAAAAGCTTCTAAATTTCGAGTACCGGGAATCTACAAATTGTGCTTTGATGATTTTTTATCCAGTCTGCTCAAACGAGGGTCGTAGTCTGCTGTCACACTGCCGGAATTCTTTTGAGCGAATAGTTCAGTGAGTTTTAGTAGAAATGGTCGTTTACATAATTTGCATCAAGTAAGTAGGTAGGTACGTTAATTAAGCTCATAATATAATTATTTTCAGAAGAAAGAAAAGAAAAAAAAATATTTGTCGCAAATACAATAGTATGACATGCATACAAAAAGGCAAAAAAATTAATAAAACAACGCATAACAAATAGTTATAAATAAAGCAGGTCGGATCAACAAAAATAACGTTAACAGCTTGCACGTCGTAACTGCAACAAGCAGGGTAGCGTCGGGACTCCGGGTTATTCGAAAGACATACCGCGGCCTCGACTCAAAGGGCTAAGAAGGAACATGGGTGGTTGTTAGTCAGTACAAGTCTCACACTCCCTACCGCTCTGCCCAGAGCGGAGTCATTTGATAATTTCCCACCCTCCGCAACAAAAAAAAAGCTTGCTATGGGGTACGGAATAAAACGTACGAAAGCAAGACACTAAACAGGATAAACATTTGATTGGATTAGATTTTATTTTGTTCACGGTAACAATCAGGGTTGTATACGGAGCAATCCTGAACTGATTATTTAATTACTTTTGCCTTACGGATGTTGTAAACGCACCCACCCTCACCGCAAAGAGGGTTTTAGGTTAAAGTATAAAAAAAAGGGTCAGGTTTTTCCGGGTTGCGGGTGAATGTGAGGTCGCTGTCTTACATTTGAAATGAACTTCTTCACAAAGTTTTCAGTGCAAAACATGGTCTTGCAAAAAGCGGTGAGCCGACTAGTCCGAAGCCAGATACGCTTTGACCCCGAAAATGATTAGACTAGGGAAACTTTTTGTGTCCGCCTTCATTTATTATTATATATAGGTACGTGTCTATAGTTTCCGCTCACGGCTTCGGTGTATCTTACTAATATTATAAACGCGACAGTTTGTAAGTATGGATGGATGGATGTTTGTTACTCTTTCACGCAAAAACTACTGAACGGATTTGGATTACACTTGGTACACAGATAGTTTATAATCTGGATTAACACATAGGGTAGTTTTTATCCCGATTTTATCTTCCCGTGGGATAATTTTCGAGTTGTAGCGGGCGAAGCCGCTGATGGTAACAGCTAGTTCAAATATATTTTGCACAAAATGTTTATTTAATAAATTAATCTGTCTGCATGATCTATGCTAAAGCAACAATTTTGTTTCAGGTGGTTCTGGGACATTCGAAGAACATCACGAAGAGTGTTCCGTACCAGTTCCTGAAGGACTGGCTGGGCAATGGACTGCTACTTAGCACAGGTATCTTAGCCATATGTCTAAGGGACTCAATTATTAACCGACTTCTAAAAAAAGAAGGAGGTTCTCAATTCGGATGTTTGTTTTTTTTTTTTAATGTTTGTTCGGGCATAACTCCGTCGCTTGCTAACCGATTTGAAAAATTCTTTTTTTGTTGGAAAGGGTATACTTCCCAAATGGTCTTTATCGAAATCGGATAAGCGGTTTTTGAAAAATCAACAAAACTAAAAAAAAAACTACATTGTCCACATTATGACCCATGAACATGTGAACCACTAAAAAGTGAATAAAAAACTTTTTTACAAAAAATAAAACCGACTTCAAAAAACAGACAGTCCAGGTTAGGCACTAACCACACGATAATGAAAGAAGATCTGAAAAAAAAACTTTTTAACAAAAAATAAAACCGTCTTCAAAAAAAAAAACAAAAAAAGTCAAAAATAAATCAGTTTCTGAAGTCGGTGACCTTTGTTTGTTTGATTTCATTTTTTTGCCACCGACTTCAGAAACTGATTTATTTTTGTCATTTTTGTATTTTTTTTTGAAGTCGGTTTTATTTTTTGTTAAAAAGTTTTTTTTTCAGATCTTCTTTCATTATCGTGTGGTTAGTGCCTAACCTGGACTGTCAAGGGTTCGAATTCGAGACCTATAACGGTCACACCACTAGACTATCGCTGGTTTTCAGACATACACTTACCACTGTAGAAAATGCCGCTGTGATTTGTGTTTGAAGTGTTAAATAAATAAATGAACCGTACTTACCAACACCGAAGAGTACAACGGATGTAGAGTAACGTGATCGTCTTTAATACTGAAACAAGGTCTAGGACGTCGTTTTCATCCTTTGACTGACGGGCACAAGCCTATTCTGCGTCGGAAAATGAGGCCATTCCGAAGATATCACACATACTAGAAGCTATTTTTAAATAAGTAATAAATATTGTAATAAGCTCGTTTTACTCTGAAAGGGAGACGGCTGAATCAATAGCTAACATAGACCCTTAAATATAATTAAATATTGAAAGTAGATCTATGTGGGTGGCAGTATTTCTAAAGGTTAACCCCTCAGGTTAACCCTATCCTAGCAGTGACCTAGACACCAGTACGTCGTAAAGAACTCAGGATGTCCGATTACTTTATTATTTAAAACTAGGCCTGAAGCTTTTTAATCTTTTCGGGCAGCTTCTTTGAGTAACAAAGCTTTCAAAGTTCGGCCTCATTGAGGCACACGTCCTACTGCCAGCGACTAGCGAGCGACTAGAAACAAGTTGTTTATTAGTATGCATCACTAGCAAGTGAAGAGCCCACAGCGCAACTGTCCCACAGCTGGCATAGCACCTCTACGTGTCCGAAGAAAAGTTGCAAGAGAGTGGAGAAAAACACACAAGAGTCGGACAGCAGACATCCACTATACGGCTTGGCTTAAAAGCAAGCGCAATTTTTTTTAAAGCTGTGAGAAATTGCTGTCCCAGATCCCTATCACCACTTACCACGAAGTGAGCCCCTGGATATTAGACCCTGCAGGAAGATTCCTGGAGAACCTAACCTTCCGTGGTCCATTTTGAAGTCCATGATCCGTCTCCGAACCACTAGACCAACCAACAGTCCAGTAGACATTTACATATTCTGTGTTTCTTGTGTGAGAACATATTGGATCGCTACAATCGCTTCTTCGGTGGCGGTGTGACCTAGGCCTTAACCTTACGGGTCTTTTGAGACTTTTCAGGAAGTGTGCCTCGTTACACAAGGCTGTTACGTACCGAAAGAACCCACTTGTACCCATGTCAATCAATGTAAATAACTAAGTACTTGAACCTACATGTACTTGTACGAGTATATATGTATACAGTAATGGATCGCTAAGAGGAAAACCGCCGTGCATTTGCTAAGTAGGTAGGTAATTGGTCAAGATTTGAATTTTGAATGAGGGTTAAATAATATAATCATCGTTTCAGACACTTCTCGTTGAGAGTAATACTTGCCAGACTCTAAAACTCTAGCGTGCCCTAACTGATACAGAAAATAATAATATCTGGGTTTAAGATCTTGAAGTAAAACATAATATTTATATGTTTCTTGGGATTATATGGACCTCTAAAAATCAAGTTTTTCATTTATTTTTGTCTGAGCGAGGGTAGACCTTTGAACTTCAAAATTATGGCTAGGTATATCGAACAGTAATCAGTTAGTTGCAATCAAGTTATGTTTGGTTAATGGAATCAGAGATTTGCCTAAGTGAATTCCATTAAGACTAGTAAGACAGAGATCTATAAACGTTATTTAGCACTTGCTTGACTTTAACATGTTCCCGTGTCTACCTTCTTACTCGAGGAAGAAGAACCGACCGTGAGTGAGATTCTCAGAATCTATTTGAATAATAACCCTCCTTTTGGGCTTCACCGCTGTCGGGTAAAAAATATACTTACAATTAGATTCAATTCTTAAAAAATATTACCCACGCAAAATATACGCTACATTACCTCCCCCATCGATCGTCACTGTTCGAACCTCACATCAAGGACGGAATATCGTTTAGCGGAAGTACATCCTAAGTAACGTTTCTAGATCTCGGCCTCAAAACGCTGTAAGGTAGCTGAGAGACGTGTGGATTGGAGAGCTAAACCGATAAACCCGATTCACCTTCGAGGTAGGCTGTACGTGGTATTGGCAATACCATCTACACGGTAAAGGCTTAATTGCCAACGAACGTACAGGTCTACCAAGACAAGTATGTGCTTCGGCAAGCATCGTCTGTCTTCGGAAATACGAATGTGCCATAATGAGATCATTAGTGCTGTTACAATCATAGAAGTACCTACGTGCTTATTTTAAAATATGCTGAAAAAAATTTGATTAAAATTCTTTGCCATTCTTAAAAAATGTGTGAGTGACAAGTCACGAGGTGGAATCAGAGTAAAGAAAACCTGATAGACAGAAAGTTTATGCCCACGCGCAATGATAGTTCACTACTTTAAAGCGTGCCAGGACATAAGTTAGGAGCTTTGCCTCTGTATGGATTTACTCTGTCCTATAACGTTCGTACCAATTCGGAACTACGAAGGTTATCGAATCGCTTCCCTTTTCTGGTTTAACTGCACACTTTTAGAAGGACGTTCAGTGTTCCTAATGGGTCATACTCAGAAAAAGTGTACATTTTGAATTTGTAACTAAACTGATAGGTAACGATACTGAGCATCTCCGTCACGAAACTGATGTCATAAGGTATGGTGCACATGGATTGGGCGAATAAAACACCTGATTATATTTGGCTTATCAGTCTTATTTAGATTAATAAAAATAAAAATACCATAAACATTGGTAATTATTTAGTTAAATTCCATTAAAAAACCTGTCGGAAACTATACCTGTGTATTAATACACAGGTATATAGATATGCACTTTTAGTTTTTGTGAACTAAGCTTAACAATTTATCAGTTTCGTAACGTAACGCAATTTTACGCAATATAACGAAAATGATAATAAAATCTGAGAAATCATAACCTCTAAAAATGTTTTTACGTAAACCACTGTTTTACCACGCAAGCACTGAGTGTATTCTTTTAGATAATACAAAAGATATGAAGAAAACATGGTAAGTAAACAAAAAACATAATAAACTTACCAAAATAATAGTCGTTTATCACCCTGAGGTATTTTTTGTAAATTTTCACTTGCTAAACGTCTTGACTTCACGACTGCGGCGAAAACATGATGGCTGCTGTGACAGTGATTTTGACGTAAGTAATCACGTTGCCAGATTAGAAAAAAACTATTTATACCACCTTAAGTCATTGCGTTTCAAATTTTATCACGCGTTACTAACCCTGAGTAACGAAACTTCATAATTTTGGGACAACATTTGTTTAATTAAAATAAATCCTTCTGTATATGATTTACGGATAAAATTAGTCTTATTTAGTTACTTGATTCATCAAGAATAATATAACCACAGTCAATGTTAAAAAAAGCGATGAATAATCGTAACAATTCATCTCTGAAAATGTGTAATCGTCATTGGGACACCAAAAAAATGTATGGGGATATTTTTATCAATGTTTTGAAAATCAAAAAATGTAATCTTATATTGAATATTTAATTGAAAATACCATAGAAATCATCGTAGAATTAGACGAATATAACAAAAAGGGGGTATAAAAGAAAATATATCATAATACTAAATATTTACGTAAATTTGAAGTTGCGGGACAAGAAAAGACACCAAATGTACACTTTTTCTGAGTATGACCCTAATGCGTTAGAAACGGTCAGCTGCGTCGCTTGGTCCTGACCCACTTTAATTTTACACCCTGTGAGCTTCTCATCGTAATGTCGAGGTTTTAAAGTTGGGATCAAGTGTGGCTAACTTTACAGGATATAGATTACGAGATTTCGAAAATGTCAAGGTAATCGGACTTGAGCGGACATTGGCGAAATAAAACCCGATTTCCTATACTTTTTGGTCTAGTGCCTCTATAAGTTGCTTGTCTTCTTTTTTAAGTAAAAACTCGTTAGGTATACTTTACTTGATTTCGATGCTTCATGATCACTACATATTATAAAACAAAGTCCTCCGCCGCGTCGGTCTGTTCGCGATTAACCCAAAAACTGTACCGATTTTCTTGTTGTTTTCACCAATGGATATATAGAGTGGTTCTCGAAGAAAGGTTTTAGTATATAATTTGACATCCGAGATCCACGCGGGTGAAGCCGCGAGCATCAGCTAGTAATAGTATAATTTTAAATGTTTATGGATAGGAAAAAAAAAAATCTTGGCCTCACATATCAATGTTCGTTGAAGTAGTTTTTCGTCAAAATTAATTTGGTTTTAATAAACAGTCATTAGACTCAGACGGCTCCGACTGAACAATAACTAGTTGTTTTTGTATGACACAGCCACTTTGGTCTAGGAATGTTCATAAAATCAATTATGGTGTACGACCTTCGTCTTGGTAATTATAGATACGGGAGGAAGCAGATAATTCAGTTTTTCTATGATGTTTTGCGACAAGATTACTAAATAGTCACCGTGTGCAACTTAATTTTAAACCCCATGTAAAATCAACTAAATCGTTCGTCTATTTGATCCAATGTCGTAATTTCACGGCAAAATTATCTTCCATATTTCTCTGAAAAAAAAAAGTACGTAGTACAACGTGGTACAACTAATAAGCGAGCGAACCTTGCAAATGACTTAATTACAGACCCGACAATTCACATAACCTGTCCCGGATAATGAGTCTAAAGACACTTCATTTCATGTTTTGGTCCACCACGCGCTAACTCAACGATACAGCCAAAAACTGAGTTCTCTATTTATGTAACAATCTTCTTCTTTTTTTTAAAATTTAATATGGGCTTACTCTTGACCTCAATCTTGCCCTGAGGGCAGAGATGAGGTCGACGATGGAACGAGCTTACCCAGAAGAAGCCTATTGACTCGCGACTTAAATAGATTGGGGTTATATGAACTCGGGAAAACCGACGCAGGCAGGGTGTTCCACTCTTTGGCTGTACGAATAATGAAAGTCTTAGCAAAACGCTCGTTCTTCTCCTACTTTTGGTGCCTCTAAAATTACTGAAGGCCAAGTCCGAGACTGGTCAATGTGGATGCACTTGGGTAGGTATTTGACCAGCGGATGTCTGAGCTAAAATGAGTATAATGAGGATCTCCGTATATTTCTCCATTGAGAGTTGAAACCTCCTGGATAAGACCCCAGGTGGAAAAACCTTGTGTTCATATTCCTAATCATAAATATCTTCTTCACCACCAGGTCCTGAATGGCACAAGCGCCGCAAGATCCTCACCCCGACCTTCCACTTCAACATCCTGAAGAGCTTCGCGCTGGTCATGGAAGAGAAGACGCAGGCCATGGTGCAGATGCTCAAGGAGAAGAAGGGAGAATACGTCAGCCTGATGCCCATGATCAGCGACTTCACGCTGTTTACTATCTGTGGTAAGTTCTTGAAAAGTTAGAAGGTTTTTGTGACGGCCGAAAAATATGGAATTCTTTTTGATAAAATAATGTCACTACGAATATCGTTGTACAAAACAATCATAATCAGGTTATAATGTTACACCATGGGGCACAGGCCTCCTCCCTGTGAAAGGAAGTGGGTCGTAATCCGCCACGTGGGCCCAGTGCGGGTTAGGGGTACATGTTTTTTGAACTTTGGATCTAGAACGGGTTTTAGTGAAATTGTTTTCCGTATTGAAACCGGCCTGAGAATCAAATACAGCAGACGCGGTTGCGACCACAAGAAGACGGAGAGAAGAGGCTGTCTGTTGCAAAAATAAAGCAACCAAAACATTTGAAAAGTGTACAATTAAGGAAAACAAGAAGGAAATATTCATATTTCCGCAATGTCACTCTTTTATCTTACATTTAATAATGTCTCAAACAAGATGGCACGTCTTGATTGTAAAATTGTACGTTAATTAAGTTCACGACCAAGGTCGAGAGCATACTGACGCAAACAATATACATTTTGTGATCTAGAGTGTTACCTTGAGATACTCCTTTTCTTCTAATTATTTATTTGTTTTTTAATTATTTATTTATTTAAACTTCATGCACAATAGTGATACATAGGCGGATTTAATGCCAGAAGGCATTCTATACCAGTCAACCTTAGGGTTAAATAAGACAACATTGTGGTAGGGTACAAAATAACTAAAAAACAACATCAACTTTAAAAAAAGTACTTCATACTAGTATGTAGCATGAAAACGGCTTTTCCGATTTAGCTGAAAATTGGTACGGAGGTAGCTAAGAACCAGGAGAAGGACATAGGATACTTTTTTTTTTTTTTTTAGGTAGGGTAGTAGGTAGGGTAGTAGATAGGTAGGTAGGAAAAACGCATTGCAACGCATGCGCGGGTTCAGCTAGTACACATATAAAATAAAATAAACGAATAAATATTTTAACAAAAAACCAAAACGAAAAACAATACACTAAAAATAACAATTGAGAGCTATTTGGTCTGACTTAAATAGAGGTTACGTACTTTCCTCATAAAAGTGAATTTGCTTTCAGCTTTTTTAATGCCAGGGGGTAGCGCGTTCCAAAATTTTATAGTTGAGATAGCGTAAGAATTTGACAAGAAACAGTTTATAACAAAGCCTGTACTGGATGGTTCTTTTAGCCATTGATTAGCATTATCAGTTGTGTTTTGTTTCTGATAGTACCTAATAGATAAGGGGTCGTAGGAGTAGTCAAGGGTAGTTACTACGGGTGGGTGTTTATGAGCAGACAAATCGACCTACCTAGCCTCCTCTTTGTGTATTTCACGCGCTCGGTAGCGCTACTACTGTCACTCACAGCTCGAGTCTGTTCCTGACACGCGAAGCTCACTGTGTCTATCGCGAATTTTATATAGTAATTTAATAGTAATTTTAGATAGTGTTAGTGACCATGACTTTAACTTGTGTTTTATAACATGTTAGATAACATTTGTGACAAGACATTCAGGCTCCACATTATTGAAACATTACATACCTAACAACGTTTTTTAACATGTCTGACGAGCTGTGGACCAAAATAACCACGTTGTGGATCCCTGACACACAGCGAGAAGGCTACGTGGTAGACCGCGCAGGAGATGGTGCGAAGAGGTGGATAGAATCAACGACCAGTGGTACACTTTGGCCCTGGATCGAAAAATTTGGAAGACATGGGGGGAGGCCTTTGTCCAGCAGTGGATGTACACGGGCTAAGAGTAACAGTAACAGTAATCTGTACGCGCCTTTACTTGCAGCACTACATTGTAGGCAATTTTTTTGCACTTCATGAGTGTGCCTCAATTATTGTCATTGTCATTTAAACTTTACGACATTGTCTTAAGTCAGTAATTTAGAGATCAACAAGTGCAATATCTGCTTATCATCTAATGGTCATGATTGCAGGTTTGGGTCAGGTAGCTCGTAAGTTCGTAACTGAGATCGTGATGTTCTGTTCTGCATGTAAAATCAGGTTTAGGTAACTCAAGTTAAGTTGATGACTTAAACAACTACTGATTAAGATCCAAAAATTGCAAGGCCACAGCTTGAAATAAAATCTATATAAATAAAGAGAGAAGTCCTGACTGACTGACTGACTCATCAACGCCCAGCCCAAACCCTTGAACCTAGAAAGCTGAAATTTTGCACAGAGGTTCCCTTTATAATGTAGACAAGGAATAAGGAAGGATTTTTCGAAATTCAACCCCTAAGGGAGTTAAATAGGGGATGAAAGTTTTTATGGAAAATCGTCATTTTTCCCGGGTCGGGAAAAGTGTTATTGTATTTTCCCACCAGGAATGCCTTAGTAGCAGCCACGGAGTCTGGATTTGTGCTCGGTTGATGGTAATCGGCTCACCCCATATTACATGGGATTTATACATAACTGGCGAAATGTGGGTGTACTATTAGGGTCACCTCTGCCTAACCCTTCGGAAATTACAGGCGTAATGTTATGTTATGTTTATATTATTGTTTAAGTTGGTTCCACGTTGTACCATATTATATTCATCATTTTCTAAAGCCATCAACAATGGTGTAAAGCCATATTAATATTAAAACGGAAAGAATGCCACCTACACCGTTGTATTCCATCCGAACAATGAAGAAATGAAACATCTTTCGATCACAATTACTTCCAATTGTTGAGCTCGATCCACCGTCTCGCTATCCTTGTATTTATCTGAATGAGTTTCCTCGAAAACATTCCTACTATCAATGTTTTTTGTACGTTATAATTTTCTGAACGTCTGTGTTATTTAATGCCAGGTTATTTGCTGATGAATTGATAGCTTACTTATTATAGAAAATCTACTCATAATTTATATTTGTATTTTTGCATACAAGGTTGAATGAACATCGACAAAGTCTGTTTATTTATTTTGGCTCTTCAACAATGAATACACGTTTAGGAAAACATTTCAAAGTTAAGTCCATAACTTAAAGAAGTGCACTACATGCACTTTAATGCCTAAATAACTAAACAACGATTAAATGAATAGATATACAAAATGATGAAAACAAAAGAAAAAATATCAATAATCGGATCATTCCCACTAGTTCTACTTGCACAGTTCTACGATAGAACTAGTGGGAACAGCTATTTCCAATATTGTATGGAAATTAGCATTGAAGAGTCGATTACCTACATTTCACTGTTAACAACTACTTAAAAGTCATTGCAAAGGCAATTAATGAAAGTTCTGTACCCCGAAATTGGGATGCCCTTAAAAGTAGAGTGAATTTTAGCCTTCACGTAAATAAATTCAGGAGCAACTTGAAAAAAGCAATTAGATTCCGAGTTCCATATCCCTTTCAAAGTGGAGGACAGCTTCACAAAAATCGTTACCTAACCTTCCCATGCATACTTAAATACTATTCCTTTGACATCACCAGAGACTGCAATGGGGACCAAGCTGGATAATGACCAAACATCAGCTACCTTGGACTATAAGAATGCTATCATCAACATTGGGATGCAAATGTTGAGTCGGATCACAAGAATTTGGATGCACAACGAGCTGGTATTCAAAAACTCCCCTCAAGGGAAAGAATTCGCCAAGACGCTTTCCGTAGCTCGGTCTTTTGCAGACAATGTTATCATGGATAGAAAAGCGCAGCGAGCTCAGAATAAGGGTACTGAGGAAGTGGAAGAGACTGATGGCATTGGGACCAAGAGGAGGATGGCTATGCTGGACCTGTTGCTGGAGGCAGAGGAGAAAGGGGAGATCGATTTGGAAGGCATCCGGGATGAGGTCAATACGTTTATGTTTGAGGTAGGTCACCACAGTGCAGGGCAAACTTAACGCGATTTGTACATTTGAACTGCGTTTAAGTGTTCTTATTCTTAGACTGTTTACTAATAATTTTGTCGTAAATGAAATAATTGAAAATGATTCGATTTATTTATTACCTTATCCGACGTCAAAAACAGGAGAATAGTTCACTGAATAAAGAGAGACTTAAGTCAAACGATTCAAAGAGAATATCTAGACCTCGCATATTATATTGTTCTACAAAATATCTATTCTCCTCAGAAACAATGAAACTGAAGTGGTTTCTTCGTAGGTTTCCTTAGAACTTTCCGAATATCAATATATTAAAGGAAATGTAAACACAATACAGCAAAGTTTCCTTCCCAAGTGGTCCAGAAAAAACTACTTCTCGTAGCTTGAAGATTGATAACTGTTCTAAGTTCTTAGTTTTTACTATCAAACAAAATGAGTGATGAAACAATTTTTTTTTACCGTCTAGCTGTGAGAAAATATAATGAACTAGCTTTAGCCAGCGGCTTCGCCCGCGTGAAAATGACGATTTTCCATACAAACTTTCATCCCCTATTTAAATCCCTTAAGGCCGGGTTGCAGTAATTTTAAGATTTTTGAACCTATAAAAATCGAACTAAATACGAGTTTTTTAATAAATAAAAATCAGTACATAAAAATTGAACATACTCTCTAGTAAATCGTAAAGATAGAAACGCGATTTAGAATGATCGGCTCGATCCTTTTTTTTATCAAACATGACTCTAAATCACAATTTCAAACGTGTACTGCTAAGACATTTCAACATGAATTTATATGAAAGTTATATCAGTAGATAGAACTTTTTATTCTGAAGTAAATGGTGAAAACAGATTGTATAATTTCTTTATAGTTTTTCTCCAAGAAGCAAAAAACAGTCAAAATTTAGGCATTATATCGCTCGCGCGGCAGGGCGGGGGGCGAGGTCGTGCGTACATAAAAACAAAGTACTGCAACCTGGCCTTAAGAGTGTTATCGGTAAAAAGTGTCGATTTTCATAAAATCGGGGTTTTTTAAAGTTAAATTACTGGAAGTTGGCACGAAATTATTAAAAACTAATTTTAGTACCGCATTAAGCATATCTTTACATTGTATTTGTAAAGAATAAAAATTGAAAAACGTTATTAAATATCAAAATGAAAGCTTATTTTGAACTCATATTTCTGAGATTATACGGGAAGACTGAATTTCGGAATGAAATTATGAATCAACAATGAGTCGTAGAAGCCTGGAAAAAATACGTGGAAAAAGGAAAGATACCGTAATTGTTATTGTATAAAATAAAAAAGTAATTTTAATTCACTAAGTACCTAAAAAAAAAATATTTTCTTAACCTAAATTTTACAAAATAAAACATCATTTTTATTTAATATTAAGGCTGAAGTAACTTTTAAAAAATACACTGTTTGTAAGTGGAGTTCATGCAAAAAAAAAATCAGTAAAAAAAAAATTACATAAAGTTATTTTATCGACAATATAAAATTTCAAAGTTACTAATAAATTACGCAGCGCCGAGCTGTGTCGGCCAGTCGCGTACAAATACAATGTAAAGATATGCTTAATGCGGTACTAAAATTGGTTTTTAATGGTTTCGTGCCAGTTTCTAGTAATTTAACTTTAAAAAACCCCGATTTTATGAAAATTGACATTTTTTACCGATAACACTCTTAAGGGTTGAATTTCGAAAAATCCTTCCTTATTCCTTGTCTACATTATAATGGGAACCTCTGTGCAAAAGTTCAGCTTTCTAGGTCCAAGGGTTTGGACTGGGCGTTGATTAGTCAGTCAGTCAGTCAGTCAGGACTTCTTTCTATATTTATATAGATAGATAGATAAATTTCGATATGTGAACTGAATAAAAGAAAAATTATATTGACTTTCTGGGGTCAACCACCGCAGGACCGCGTGCATTTGAAATAGGTTTTTAGATAATCGCTTTTTTTAATTAATATAATTCGAAGGTTGTGGTTAAATAATAACAGCCGCTCGGGGTCGATCATCAGGTTAAGCAGCGCTTATCTGGGTTGCCGTGGATAGGTAGATCTTTGACAGTCGTTATTATAGGTATTGTAGCCGACGGGCATAGGGTTCGGGCCTCTGAGTAAAAGTCCTTGCTAAATTTCACACTACTTTAATCAACAAACAAGAAGAGAAGTACAGATGGAAAATCACTTATTGAGTACCTACGTTACAACGAGGTTACAACAATACTAGAGATCTAAGATGGCCGACTTCTTACGAGAGTGGTTCGAAACACGCCGCGTCATGCAAGTGTCACTACTAGACTGTTCCACAGGACTGTTCTACCCCCGCTACGCTTGTTGGCGCCTGCTCCGTGGGTTTCGCGGTAAGAATTACGGCGCCTGATTCGCTACGCATGACAATGTCGCCAACCTCTCTACTGTCCCCGCAATCATCCGATTGGATGCGGCTGACAGTATGGCCAACATTATTATTAACCCTATGGTCGTGGGGTTGCCGCGTTACAGTATTATATTATAGTCAGTGGGCCGAAAGTTTGACAACCAGTCTTACCAAATCCGTGCCAGCAGAAGTTTTAACAAACTCAATAGTGAACTTGATTTGGACATATTCAACACTCGGCTTAAAAATGTGTTGGTGAAAGCATTTTTTGCACAAAAGTAATTGTTGTTACCCTATTATATTTTAGTTATTAGTTTATATTCTCCAATCTTGTTACTTTGTTTGTTTATTGTTACCTTTTTTTTTTGTTGTTTTATTTTTTGTTTTCGTGTTTATCAGTGGAAACATGTAATTGGCCTTCAAATGTTTATTGTTTAATTATATTGTCCTGTATTAGCTGTAAGTTTCCCAAATAGGATAAAATAAAATAAAATAATGGGTATCGTATTACCCAGCGATCCATGTAAAATACTGGTATTCAGCTGAATCCGGTAAGACTGGAAACCGATCCTAACATAGCTGTTGGGAAAAGGCTAGGCAGATGTTAGTTAACCCTGTAAGTTAACCCTGTAGTCTATATCTATACTATCTATACTAGTATTATAAAGAGGTAAAGTTTGTGTGTATATTTGTTAAATTGTAAGGGGTAATCTCGGGATCTACTGAACCGATTTTAAAAATTCTTTCACCAATAGAAATCCACATTATTGCTGAGTGTCATAGGTTATAAAAAACCGAAAAATAAAAAGGCTTTTACGTGGTAGTCCGTTTTGCAAAGTGAATCGGAGAAAATCCAAAGCACCGGAGGGCGCGGGATGGTTTCGGGTTTAATTCGGTTCGCGTTCGTGCTCGCTTCGGGAGAAAGGGGCGTGGCCTTTTACATCTGATCTGAGAGGTAGGTACCCGCGCGGCTCAGTCGCGTGGTCGGCTCCTTACGCAGCGGACGTCCCCGAAATTGAAATTTTCGAAACGTAATTAGCACACTTTCGACTAATTATGCCCAACGAAGTGGGCACGGGTCAGCTAGTTGCAGAAATAAAGAGTGTTTGGTTTTCAGGGTCACGACACGACGTCCATTGGTATCACCTTCGGTCTGATGCTGCTGGCAGATCATGAAGATGTTCAGGTAAATTTTTTAATCTATTTGTTCCCGCTCACGACCTCACGCGATGGGACTGCGTCGAGCAAAACGCAATTGTTCACTTTTTTCATTCGCGTGAGTACCGTCGCGTTGACTCATGGCAAGTTTTGTCTGTAGTCACTGTCGCAAACACGTTCATAACACAAATTCCAAAAGTTTTTAGCACACAATAAATTGAAAAGACCCACCCTAGCTAGACATATTCTTTTTTGAAAACATTATGTCAAAAATAATTGACGGCACGGTTGGCGCAGTGGTTGAGGTGATCTGCGCAGCATGTCGCGGGTTCGAATCCCGCACGAAACCAATATTTGTAAGACCTACAGAGTTGTTCCGGGTCTGGATGTTTGTGTATGTGACTTCAAATGTTTGTAAACGCACCCACGATACAGGAGAAATTCCTAGTGTGGGGCAACGTTTTCTCAAAAAATAAATAGAATTGGGTCAGTTCGAGGAGAAAAAAGGGGAATACGAAACGTCGATCCCGTCAATTTTTTTGTGAAAGTTACGGGGGCAGGTTTTACACCTCGTAGGCAAAGCGGTTACTATTGTCCGTTGTTGTTGTTTATCCTAAATAGTTCGAAGCTACCATAATTGTAAAACAAACCTTAGGTATGATTGCTTTTCCTGCTTCTATTATGAGATGCATTCGTACGAGATATGAATTTCGTTTTTATACTCGTATTTGTTTTAATTTCCCTTGTACAAATTGGAACAAGTGGCTCAAACAAAATAAAAAAGTAAACTTGTGAGTTGCGCTTTTAATGAAACCTTGCAGAAACGGGAATGAAATTCTGTTTGTTCTCTCAAAGAAAATGCAAAAAATATTCAGTTTTCCTCTAACAACGAGTTAACTGATATTGCGAGTATTTTGTAGAGGATGGTAAGTGAGTGGAAAACTCACGATTGTTCCTAAGAAAGACGCAATAACTCAGTACAATATATCTCAAAAGAAGCGTAGTTTAAATATCATTCCTTGACTTTGAAAACTGGTAACTTTAAGAGCATAGACGGGCTGCATTTTTCCATACAAATGTATTCCCCTATTCTCTTCCTGGATAATGCCTCTAGAGTAATCGTTTTTATTTATAAAAATCCAGGTCTATTGAAGGCATGCCCCTGTCATTTTTTTTTTTCAAAAAAATTATTACAAAAATAAATATGACTTACCAAAAACCTAAAAAATACCCGTTTTTACCTACGTAATCAGATGACTACCAAAGAAAATTTAAAAGTTTTTAAAATAAAAACAAGTAATAGGGGCATAGATCTATTCTTCCTTTAAATTTTGATACCAAATATAATTTAATTGGCTTAGGTTTCGAGGAGAAAACAGGAGAATACGAAACGTCGATCGGTCAAGGTTTTTTATAGGTAAAATCGTTCTGAGCTACAGTTGTCTCTATCGCACTCACATATTGATACCGCCCGGTTGCTAGAGCGCAGCGCGACGGCAATAGTTATATATGTATACGTATATTATACGCAGCCCGTCTATGCTCTTAAGGCGCTTTGCACATGGAGCAACTATTGCAGCAACTGGCAACTAGCTGTTTATATAATTATATTTAAATTGGACTGCGCACACATAGCAACTCGAGTTTCGAGTTCTGGCAATCGTCAACAGTTTTCAGTTGCTGCAATCGATGACTAAGTTAGTTCCTAATTGCCGCAACTAGCAACTGTTAAATATATCCGATTGATTTTTAAAGTTGCCGGTTTCCTCAACCATCAATCGCAACGCGTCGGGCGATTTGACACCCTCCCTGTGCCCGACAACGCCAAAGTTGCTCACAAATTGCCGCTTCTTCGATATTCATCGTCACACTGAACGCTGTTCGCTGCGTAGATTGAGCAACTCGGTTATAAAAGTTGCTCACAGATTGCCATAAAATTGCTGCAACCGTACCTAAACGTTGTAGCAACTATTAACTAGTCACAGGAAACTTTTAAAGTTGCTTAAGTTGCTCCATGTGCAAAGCGCCTAAAGCGTCAAAGTTTTCTTCCGTCTTTTACGGTCATGAAACCTGACAATTAAGACTTTTTCCCAAGATAGTAAAGGTTTTAAAGGCCTTGTTGGTCCTTGCTTCGAATTTCAAGTCGGGCAAAGTGTTATTGGGAATTTCCCAACCACGGAGTTGTTGCCGTTGATGGCAATAGCCTTGCCCCCTTTTATGTACGACTTAAACATAACTGACCAAATATTTATTTATTTATTTATTTATTTAGGGATAAAAAACAGCTGTACAAAACATGTAATACACTTAAATAAACTTAAAATAATGGCACTTATTGCACTACCAACACTGTTATCCACTGATCACTAACTTATGATTAATTATATGCTACGTGAGTTAAAATACATTAAGCTATCCAAATAAAAAAGATCTTTCCTTTACAAAACAACAAAAAAAAAGAAAGACATTATTAAACAAGAAAACAAAATTATGACGCCAGTATAGAATCGACTACAAGTATCCTAAATTTGTTGGCGGAGAGGTTAAATATATCAATGCTCTCAAATCTGTCGTTGTAAGAATCCACAAGTTGACGCAGAGGAGCGCGAGATCCAGCATTAGAGTGACTTACTTGGCTGGTATTAGTTGTCAGTAAACGGTAAGGGCGCGCTCGTCTACGCACTACTGTTCTCGGAACAAGGTAACACAGTTTATTGGATATAGCAGAGGAATCATATTTGTTGTGGATAATACCGTGAAGAAACATTGTTCCAAGAAGCAGTCTTCTGGATTCTAAAGAGAGCAGGTTGTAATTCTTTAACAATGTATCATACGAGGCTTGACTGTGACTACATCTCCAATGCATGGCTCGCAGGAACTTTCGTTGTACTGCTTCGATTGAGTCAATATACTTTCTATAGTAAGGATTCCATATCACAGTAGCAAACTCCAGACATGGCCTAACTAAAGATATAAACAAATATCTATAAGTTGATGGGCGTTTAAAATCTCTACTGTTGCGCATAACAAAGCCGTACATTCTAAGCGCGTTGTTGATAATGGTATCTATGTGCGTGTTAAAATGAAGTTTTGAATCCAATATCACCCCGAGATCCCGCAGTGAATACACTCTATTTAGTTTTGTGTTAGATAAATAGTAGTTATAAAGATGTTGTTTTTTATTTTTAGTAAAAGATATAGCGTTACATTTGGGTAAGCTCAGTAATAGTTTATTTGTGGTACAATAATATGTAGAAAGTCGATCTAAGTCACTTTGAAGTAATAAACAATCTTCAATACTATTTATAGTTTTGTAAATTTTTAAATCGTCTGCGTATAGTAGAAAGTTCGAGTGTTTGAAACAACAGATTATATCGATAATATGGGTCTACTAGGCACACCTCTGCTTCAACCTTTGGGGATTTCAGGCTTGGTGTTATGTTATGGTTTCAAAGGTTCCAGTTTTAATTTAAGAGTCGGAACCTTTATATTCCTACTCCGACTTTGGTAATTTTTAACCGACTTCCTTTGAATAGTTTTGTGTTACTTATGAAATTATTTTAGTAGAATTACCGATGCCCTTTATTCATTTCCATCCTTTCCCAGGATCGCATCTGCGAGGAGGTTGAGGACATCCTTAATGGCGCTGACCACGTGACCATGTCTGACCTGGCTGGTATGAAGTACTTGGAGGCTGTCATCAAGGAGATCTTGAGGCTGTACCCTAGCGTACCGTTCATCGGGAGAGACATTGTTGAAGATTTTAAACTAGGTAAGACGGACTGAAAAAGCTCCTATTTAATGCTGAGGTGGAGATTCATGGCTTTCGGCCACCGGAAGCGGGCTTGTGGACGGTGAGTAAGGGGCTAGCTCACCGTCCGGCCGTCTTATGGACGATGACAGGCCGTGTCGACGGCACGTTCATGTTCCACACGCGCCTCAAAGAGGAATGTCAGCAAAATTGCAGGGGCCCGCAAAGGCCGACGCCTGCTGGGGCTGCGGGTTTTTCGAAAGAGATACCGTGGCCCCGGACGCAAAGGGCTAAGAAGGAACATGGGTGCTTTTCAGTGAGTAGAAATCTGACTCTCCCTTTCGCTCGGCCCAGAGCGGGAGGGGTCATTTGATGATTTCCTACGCTCCAAAAAAAAAAGGTGTAGACTCATAAATTGCTCTGCCCTGGAGTGTAAATGTGGTGCTGTTCCACAAACAATGGGACACTTAATATCGTGTCCTGAGTATCCTGTTGTTTGTTCACTACAGGAACTGATGGACGCTACCGAAATCGCCAAACTACTAGTTCAGTTCTGGGTTGACACAAATAGATTGCCATCGACACGCTAAGAAGAAGATGGAGAATTTTAGTACTACTCGGTCACATGAACTTGACGCTTGGCGTTGTAACAATAATGTCCAAAAACAATATAACAACAAAAACAATATAACAACAACAGAAAAGTAGCCAAATTGAGGTAACAAAGATGCTAACCGTACTGACACTTGCCGGGCGAGCTAAGGGAATGCGGGGGGAAAGCGGGTGGAGCCTCGCATTTCAGAGATGCGTCAAGTTCATGTGACCGAGTAGTACAAGAAATGTCAGTGTAACTATCGTTGTGGAAAGAAAAATTTAAATTTTTAAATTTTGAAACTATTTATTGCATGAATTATTTAAGTTTTTTTACATACATTTTATATGGAAGTGCTCAATCTTTTTTTCAAATAAGATTAGGTGCACTTCCTTTTATATTTTTGGGTTGCTCGCAGGAAAGAACTGACAGATTGTGAATTTTAAAAACTATTTTGAATTCCAACGTACGGTGACCTTCGTGGCTAGAGTTGTCAAGAGACATTTTTGGAAAACCTGCTGTTGATCAGTGATCACTTCATTAAGGCGACATTAGCTGCCCGCGACCTTGAGCGCGCGTTTAACTCATCGCCTAAACAAATAAGGTTGAAAATGGCGATGCGTTTGATGCTCGTGACTGCCAAAATGAACGATAGTTCGCAGATTTAATTTATTTAAAAAAAAAATACGCTGTAATGTTAAAATATTTTTACATATGTCTTTAGTTGGTTAAATTTCCTTTCTGATAGTAAAAAAATAAATAACAGTTGTCACTCAAAATATTGAGCATTTCGAGACGAAAAAGTTTTTTCGTGTGATTTTTTTGTGATTTTGTGATTTTTTTTTTCGAGGTTCTTGATTACTTTTAGAAAATATTTTTGCATAAGTCTTTTACCTATACATTTGACTATACACTGTATTTTTTTTGGAATTGTAATAAGTAGCAATACGGCTAACTCTGCGACGAAAAACAGGTCGTTTTTACGGTTCCCCCGTTAACTGCGCCTTAACTAATTTTTCTTTTCTTCGAAGCTGTCAGGTCCTTGTGTTCAGCCAGACGAAAAACTGTCTAGGAGATTAGATACTTTAAATACTGAATTTGTAATAGAATCAACATTTGAATTATTAATTCAGGCTTTTTCACGATCAATAAATAGGTACTCCATTTTTGGTGAAGGTTATTTTGTAAATATTTATAATTCTCTCAGACAACGGTACAATAACTCAACGAATTGTGTTTTCGAAAAACTAACTAATTTAGTTCAAAAATGACATAAGTATATAACTAGTGTATCGCGTATATACGTATTTGTCCGTTACGCTCGGTTGCTTGCAGCGTATTGTGAAAACCAAATGCATCATAAAAAACTCTTCAACTTTTTATATATTTTTTTTTATTTTTTTATCTAATCTGCAACTTGGCAATCTGTCTAAGAGACAATAAGCCATACATCTGTCCGATTTCCATCTGATTTGTGATATTTATGAAGTAAGCCTCTATGTGATGAAGTATTCCATCAGAGGTTACTGTTCAATGTGAGGAAAATCTGGTATTAAGTGTCGTTATGTCGTTTCTTTTAAGTCTCACATGGCGAAGGCTACCCTCCTTGTTCAAGACACGAGCAAGCTCGTTAGTATGGTGTGTAAGCTTGCTTTGGTATTTCACGCTGTGATGGATTATCTCTTGTTTGATGGTATTTATGTTAATATCCAGGTAAATATATTTGTTGCTGATACACCGTGGTATGCCAAACATTGTTCTTAGTGCCTTGGTCTGAAATCTTTCGAGTATTTCGATGTTGCTCACACTGGCTGTACCCCATAGTTGGATTCCGTATGACCAGATTGGCTTTAGGATGGCTTTGTAAATGGTCATTTTTCTTTTGTTGTTTAGCTGTGAGTGTCGTCCTATTAGCCAGTGCATTCCTCGCAGTTTCGCATCGAGTTGCTTTCGCTTTGTCCAGATGTGCTTCTGCCAATTAAGTCGTCTATCGAGATGCATGCCAAGGTACTTAACATGTTCTTCTTGAGGTATTTCTTCGCCATTAAGTTTGACAGGAGGGCAAGTCTCTTTCCTAAGGGTGAAAGTGACATGTGTAGACTTAGTCTGATTGGCACGAATTCTCCACTGTTTAAGCCACTTCTCCACCTTATCCAAATGTCTTTGCAAATTGAATGACGCAGTTTCCGGACTAATATGAGAAGACAATAATGCCGTATCATCTGCAAAGGTCGCAGTCATTGTGTCATCTGTTGTTGGAAGGTCGTAGGTGTACAGAAGGTACAATATTGGACCCAATATGCTACCCTGTGGGACACCTGATTGAATCTCATAAAGATCAGAGAAGTTGTTGTTCTGTTTGACTTGGAAACTTCTTTGGTCAAGGTAGGACTTGAGTATGTTTATAAACGAGTGTGGGAGCCGCTTTTTTAGTTTGTAGATGAGGCCCTCATGCCAAACTTTATCAAATGCCTGGCTAATGTCTAAGAATGCCGCTGAGCACGTTCTTCAAAGCATCGACCTATGATGTCGACAATGCGGTGAACCTGTTCAATAGTCCCATGTTTTTCTCTGAACCCAAATTGGTGATTTGGCAGTATGTCTTCTAGGTACTGTTTCATTCGGTTAAGCAGAATTTTTTCGAAAATCTTTCCTATGACGGGGAGCAAGCTTATGGGTCGGTATGATGTCGTTTCCTGGGGTGGCTTGCCAGGTTTGGAGATCATCACTACTTGTGCTATTTTCCATTGACTAGGAAAGTGTTCTAATTTTAAGCAAGCATTAAAAATTTTGACCAGACTCATTATTCCTTTATGCGGTAGTTGCTTCAAAAGAGTTGCATCTATGAGGTCATATACCCTGGAGATTTGCCTTCCGAAAGATTTTTAATTATTGTTCTGACCTCATTTGGGCCTGTACTTTTAAGAGGTGGACACATTTGTAATGCAGTGTCTAGGTAACTCCTTATTTCAGTTTATTTTTTATTTTTATTTAAATAAATAAAAATAAAAAAAACATTTAATTCAAGTATCACTGACTCATAATAGAAATAACAATAAATTCACTCAGTCACATTTACATACACAAAATTTCATACAATAACAATTTTATTTAGCACGCCACGGCGGGCACAAGCTAGCTAGCTTTTGATGGTGTGGAATTCGGTTTTTGTCACACGTGAGCGTACTCTTAGAATAAAAAGTATTCTATGCGTTATAAACCTTCTGTGTGCCATGTTCCAAACCGTTCAGTAGTTCACGTGAGTGAGTTTTAAACATCCATCCATTCATCCTTACAAACGTTCACATATAATACTCGTAGTAGTAAGAGAGTTTTCCAAAAACCAGCTTGTTTGCGATAAATCAAACAAAGAGATTTGTATTTTAGAGGTTTAATAAACCTTTACAAGTAGTTAACATTTTTATATATATCGTTGCGACGGAGCGGTTTGCAAGATGATGGATGAGTGAATGGAATAAATGAATGGAATAAAATGACAATGAATGAAGATTGAGTGAATGAAGGAATGCGTCGTAGACATCCTCGGGGGCTTTGAAAGATGAAGCTTTCAAGATTATCAACTATTTGCATGATCAGCCGGTGATGGCAGCAGGCACAATCTGTTGATGGCTCTTCGGATGGTGCCTTGTGAGGTAGATACGTCGGCGACTCGTGGTACTCCATCAGCGCCGGGAAATAGCTTCGAGATTCTTCCAAGGCGCCAGCATAGTGGAGGAGTCTTATCATCCTTGATTAGGACTAGGTCGTCTACCTTTAATTCACGGCACCGCACCTTCCACTTTGTGCGCTGCTGGAGCTCCGTGACGTACTCTGTTGACCACCGCTTCCAGAAGTGCTGGCGAGCTTGCTCCAATCGCTGAAAACGGTCAAGACGGTTTGTGCTATAGTCCAGCAGGTACGGCGATGGCAAAGACGTCAGCGGCCTACCAATTATGTGTATTATACCGATCTTGTGGTGAAGGACTTAATGGGCATAAGGGTCGTCTATTAAGTATCGCCTCGATCTGAGCGAACAACGAACTCAGCTCCTCGAACGTCAAGTGAATATTTTTAAGAACTCTGTGAAGGTGAAATTTCGCGGACTTGACCCCGGCCTCCCACAGACCACCAAAGTGAGGAGCGTATGCTGGTGAGAAGCGGAATTCAATGCCTTCGCGAGATGCAGAGTCAATAATAGCGTCGCTGTTAGACTTAAGAAAGGAATTTATTTCTTTGGCTGCTGCAACAAAATTTCTACCATTGTCGCAGTAGATGACCTTTGGTTTACCTCTGCGGGCCATAAATCTTTTTAATGTTAGGACAAATGCATTCATTGTCAAATCACTGACTAACTCTAAATGAACGCATTTGTACCGAAAGCAAATAAAAATACACAGATAACTCTTAGTTATCTTACAGCCTCGTCCCTTGCGGTCCGTAATAAGAAATGGACCTGCAAAGTCGGTACCTATCGTAGAGAAAGGAAAGTCGGCTTCAACGCGATCTGCAGGTAAGTTTCCCATAATATTATCCATGGGACGAGCATTGAAACGACGACAGGTAACGCACTCGCGCGCTGCACGTCTAGCTAGAGCCCTGCCTCCTACAGGCCAATAGCGTTCCCTTATAGATGCTAGGAGGTGCTGAGGACCGGCGTGCAACAAGCGTAGATGCTCCTGTTTGAATAATAACTTTGTTATATAATGACTGGAACACAATAAGATAGGATGACGTTTGTCATACTGGTAAGTAGATGAATCGATGCGCCCTCCGACTCTAATAATTCTATTTTCATCTAAAAATGGATTAAGAGACGAAAGAGCGGCTTTAGAATTTAAAGATTTACCCTTTTGTAGTAGTCCTAATTCTATAGGAAAGGAATCTTTCTGTGCTATCTTCATAGAAACGTTGTGAGCGTTTTCTAACTCGGAAACTTTAAGTGGACCTTGTAATCTGTCCGATTTTTCGTGTGACCTACAATTGTTGGCGAACCTTAAAACTCTAGCTAGAACCCGAATAAGAGTAGTAAGATTAGAAAATTTTGCTAAATTCACAGATAAATCTGGCATAGAAGATGCATCCTCCCCCCCTAAAGTGTGGTGTGTCTTAAGTTCTGGCAATTCTATAATAATAGAGTCCGCAGTGCAGGCGGGCCAGGAACCTTCGGATTCTGAGAGAAATGATGGACCTTTCCACCATATAGAGAGATCTACCTGGTCTGGATCGACACCGCGGGAGCCTAAATCGGCAGGGTTGATAGAAGTAGGAACGTAACGCCAATCTGTGGGATTTGTTAGCTCATTTATAGCAGCTACTCTGTGGGCAACAAAAGTTTTAGTTTTATTAGAAATAAGCCAACCTAGTACAACTTTGGAGTCTGTCCAATACACCTGACGTTCAATAGGGCAACGTAATGCGGATAAAACTGTAGCAGTTAGTTGAGCTCCTAATAGGGCAGCGCAGAGTTCGAGCCGTGGTATTGTCGTGGGTTTAATAGGTGCCACCCGTGATTTTGAACATACCAGGCTAACTTGTATGTCGCCGCTAGTAGAAACGGACCTCAAATATATACAGCTACCGTAGGCACGCTGCGAAGCGTCAGAAAAACAATGTATTTCTACAGAGGAATGATTATCAATTAAAATATGTCTAGGAATTTTTAAAGAAGACAAACATGAAGATTTATTAGAAAATCTTAGCCAGGAGGACCTTATTTCTGGAGGAACAGGTTCGTCCCAATCAATTTTGTGACTCCATAGTTCTTGTAGCATAATTTTAGGTTTAATTGTGAAAATAGATAGAAGACCAAGTGGATCAAATATTTTAAATGTTGAGGAGAGTATCGTTCTCTTTGTGACATTTTCAGAAGCCGAAACATCATGCTGAAAGTGAAGTTCATCCGAAGACGGCGTCCAACCTACATCTAGCGTACTAGTCGCATTACTAATCATGAGATTGCCACTTTCCAGGTTAACGGAGTCTGCGAGTAACTCAGGTAAGTTTGAACGGTATTTACGTAGATGAAAACTTCCCTTCGCTAATTCAGAGGAGACTGAAAGATAGATATGACGTAACTCCTCCTCACTGTTTGCACCGGTAAGTAGATCATCACAATATAGATCATTTTGTATAATAGTTTTGACCTTCTGATCTGAACACTCTTCACCTATCTGCCAAAGAGAACGAGTAGTTAGAAAGGAGGCACTAGCGAACCCGTAGGTAACCGTATTTAAGAGTTTAAGAAGAGTCCTTAGAGGCTTATCTTCACTATCACGCCACAGTATCAGTTGAAGATTGCGATCAGATTCCTTGAGAAGCACTGAGCGAAACATTTTCTCGATGTCTCCTGTCAAAACATACTTATGTTGTCTGAAACGAACTAATATATTGAACAGAGGTTCTTGCACTACTGCTCCCACCATTTGTAGGTCGTTAACAGAAACACCAGAAGAAGTACGGGCCGAAGCGTCAAAAACGACGCGTAACTTAGTCGACTCGCTCTGTTCCCGTATCACGGGGTGGTGGGGCAAGAAATAGGCATTTAATGGCCTAGACTCAGGAGATTCCGATAGGTGGCCTAATGCTTCGTATTCGTTTATGAATTGACAATATTGTTGCTTTAATTCTGGTTGTTTCCGGAAACGAGCCTCTAAATTAAAAAAACCTCTTTTTGGCTAGATTATAGGAATTGCCCAAACAGTCTATGCTATCACGAAGAGGCAACCCTACACAAAATTGACCATTGCTAGTGCGAGTAGTGTTGGCGAGATAAAGTTTCTCACACAACTTTTCTTCACTACTCAGGGGCTTTTTTTGAGGAAAATTTTCAAGTTCCCAGAATTTAGACAACTCGTCATGTATGTTACTAGAAGTGTCACCATTTGAGACAAAATTGACCATGACTGAGTTAGTTTTAATTTCATTTAAACAAGGCAGTGATCCCGTAACGAGCCATCCTAACTTTGATGCCTGAAGTTTAGGATAGCCAAGTCCTAACGAATGCTGCTGGGCACTGATGATGTCCCAGAATAAGTCAGCACCAATCAAAATATCTACTGGGGATGGTTCATTTAAAGTGGGATCTGCTAACTGAAATCCATGAATATTTAATTTTTTTAAATCAAAATATGACTTGGGTAAGTCGCCGGTAATTTGCGGCAAAACTAAACATGAAACTGTCACATTAAAAGAACTTGTTTCAGAATGAATGCGTAGAATACAGCGTTCTGTGTTAATATTTAACTTGGTGTTACCAATGCCCACTATGGTAGTGTCTGATGGCTGAGGAATCAGGTTTAGACGGCGTTTTACTTCCTGTGTAATAATTGTCGACTGACTCCCGCTGTCGAGCAAAGCTCGTACTATCATAGTCTCGTTGGTGGCTGGGTTGGTAACCTTTACTCGAGCAGTACACAAAAGTACTTCTGAAGAACAGGTTGAGGACATAATAACGGAATTAACAGAATTTGAATGTTCAGTTTCTTCTGATTTATGAAGAAGAGAATTATGTCGCGATTTGCAATGACGACATGTAGCTGAAAGGCGACAACGTTTAGCAATGTGGCCAGATCTCAAACAATTCTCACATAATTTGTTGGAAGAAACAAATGCTAATCTATCCTCTATTGAGCTCGACTTAAAAGGCGGACACTCATAAAGGCGATGACTGTTCTTACAGAACAAACATTCCGGTATTTTAGAAGTAGAAGTGTTGCCTTCGTTTGGTGTAGCCACTAAAGACTTGGAGCTATTATGTTTGTTTTGATTACAAGAGGATTGTTTTTGTTTATTGTCTTGATTGTCATGTTTATGGCGATAAACGGTCTCCAATACATCAGCGCGACGTTTAAGAAAACTGAAGAAATCATTAAGCGAAGGTACGTCACTCAAACTATTTCTATGTTCTTCCCACTTGAAATATGTACTACTATTTAATTTACCTGCAATAATATATATAAGTAAAATATCTCCTAGCTTAGTCCCTAGCCCTAGTGAATTGAGCGCGCGCAAATTTTTAGTGACATGGTCAATAATATATCTTAAAGACTTATCATTTTCTTGCACGAAATTAATGTTGAGCAAAGACTTGACATGGTTATTTATTAATTGACGCTTATTGTCATAACGTTCGCATAAAAGTTGCCATGCTTCAGGATAATTATTATGGGAAACCTCCAAATTGGCAATAACCCGAGCGGCTTCTCCATCGAGATAAGATTGCAAGTAGTGGTATTTATGGATGTTTTCAATCTGGTTATTGTTGTGAACTAAAGAAACAAACGTTTCCTTAAACTCCAACCATTTAAAATAGGTACCGTCGAAGTTTGGAATTTTAATCATCGGTAATTTAAAACCCAACGTATTACAACTGTGATCGTTATGATGACAAGTGGCCATAGAAGATTTAATTTGAGAATTATTCTCATCATGTTGAACTGCAGAATTTTTCTTAATTAACTTTTGAAATAACGCAATACAATGGTAGAAATCGTTTTCTATTAAATCTCTAGTAGTTAACTCGCTACTTTGATTATCTGCGTTGTAAATTTCTATCTGATTCTGCACCTCATCGAATTCAATGAACAATGTCTCAATTTTTGATAGCTTCAATACGAGTTTATTTACTTCTAATTCTGGAATGGATTCTAATAATGCTAAACTGTCAAGACTTGACTTAAATTTCGTTACGCGTCCTCTAATAGAACCGCGTTTGCTTATTAGTTCCTTTAACTTTGAAGGATCGGTCATTGTAGCAAACTCGTAATGAGCTAACACAAACAGATGTTAATAGATAACGAAATAGGTATATAGCATACGATACGCTCCTCGCTTTGTTGATCAGCTGACGCTCGCGGCTCTCGTAGACTGCACGCAATGGTCAGCCGTGCAGGTGGGGCGCGCCGGCAGTCAGGTGACAGCGATGCGCAAGCGATGCCGTGTCACAAGTCACAACGCACGATCACTGGAATAGATCAATTCCATGCGTCTTAGTAAACTGATAAAAACAATTCGTATGACGAAAGACGACGGTTCGTAAGTTTACAGTTAAACTCGGGAAGTGTTCACTATGTAAGTGATTTATGAGTTGGAATTAGTGTTCTAGGGGACAATAATCAATAATATTGAAATAGTTAAATGAAAATTACTTGATTTGAGTAACGGTAAGAGATTAAGTTAAAGTTAAATGTGCATTAATTAACGATGGCGGTAGGTCGGTGAGTGAAATTAATTAGGCTAATTTGTGCGTCGCCTGTCCCATTTATATTTACTTCTTTCGAAGATACTTAGAAGATGGTTAAGCACGATAGACACAAATAGAAAGATAGGAACTTCACTTGACTTCGAGAAACTAAACCCGCTAGATGCACAGACTATAGGACAATACAATAGGTGGGTAAGTTAGTAAGATGGAACGAGCTCACTTCAAATAGGCAGACAGCTAATCGCAGCAGTCCAATTGTAGGCAGTAGCACGTAGATAGGCACGTAGATAGGCACGTAGATAGGCACGTAGATAGGCACGTAGGTAGGATATTAGACTCCATTCCAGAATTAGAAGTAAATAAACTCGTATTGAAGCTTTTTACTACTCTCCTGCTCTCCACCATGTTACCTCGAATGAGGAAGAGGCTCAATTAACTCCCAAATGCAAAGCCTAGCTTCCGTTTGATCCCAGGCCACAATTTTCCACTAGGATATTCTCTAGGAAATTGTGATACAAATTACCTTACCGTGGCTGATTAAACGTGACTAGACTGAGGAGATAACTCCTCAGTGGAGTTAAGTGGCACTTACTGGCACGTCGTTGTTGCGTCGTGTTGCATGTCAACAGATCAAATACTAAGTATTACGCTCTGAAGGAGTCTTTAAGATGTAATTTGCTTCTATGTGTGTGCATTGAGTAAGAAGAGGTGTTATTTTTAGTAGGGAAATTACTGTAATTCTGTTCATTTCTTGTTGTTGTTGCCGCAGATAAATTGTAGTAATATTTATGTCCGGTGTCGTTAAAAACAAAGGCCAATACTCCAATAGGCCTTTGTTTTGTCTAAAATCATGTCCATGTGTAACTGCCTCGGTGGTCGAGCGGTCGCAAACGCGATTGCTGAGCATGATGATTCAAAGGGCAAGGTGCCTCAAAGAGATGTCAGCAATATAGAAGGGGCCCGCAAGGGCCGACGCCCGTCGGGGCTGTGGATCGTCGAAAGGTTAACGCGGCTCCGACACAAGGGCGAAGAAGGAACATGGGTTTGGTTTTTAGTCAGTAGAAGTCTGACACTCCCCTTCGCTCTGCCCAAGAGGGGGGGGGGGGGTTATTTTACCACCCACCAAAAAAGGGAAGGTTTTTTCCAACAGGAATCTCAGTAGAAGCCTCTGTGTCTGGATGAAAACTGGAGAAATTTAGGTGTACTTAGTAGGTAATATATACAACTCAGCTTAACCCTTCCGGGTCTACAGGCGTGATGTTATGTTATGATGGTACATATATGTATACTAACATCACCAATCTTCCCGCAGGTGACTTATTAGTGAAGAAAGGCACCTCAATCGACATCCACATCTACGAGCTCCATCGGCGCGAGGACCTGTTCCCCGAGGCAGAGAAGTTCCAGCCAGAGCGGTTCATGAGGCACGACGCGGCGAGGCACCCCTACGCCTATGTGCCGTTCAGCGCCGGGCCTAGAAACTGTATTGGTAAGTAGATGGTTGTATATAGGAAAATAAACAACATAGGCAATACTTATAGGAAGTTATGTGGCTATAGTCATAATTGTCTATACAATAGGGGAAGAGTTGTTCCACCTGCTGAACATCTCCCACCTGGGCAAGAGTTGCCGTGGCTGACTTGGAAGTCTTTAAACAGACTCCGGACCCAGGTTGGTCGCAGCAAAGAAAACCTGCTGAGGTGGAGGTACATAGATGACTCTGTACTGGAGTGTAAATGTGGTGCTGTTCCTCAAACAATGGGGCATTTAATATCGTGCCCTGCGTGTCCTGCTGACTGTTCACTACAGGAACTGATGGACGCTACCGAAAGCGCCAAACTAGTAGCCCAATTCTGGGCCGACACAATTTAGTTTGCCACGCACACGCTAAGAAAAAGAAGAAGAATAGGGGAAGGGACACTGACACACAAATGGTTACCCCGTATTTAACCGTGGTTAACCCTTACCTACATAGAAAATTTTCATCGGTTTCAAACATTTTTTTTTACCGATTTCATAACAATCGTTTGTACACATTCATTTGTTTTAAGTTTGAGAAAAAGGTTCAAAATAGTATAGTAGTGGTGTAGTATAGTGTGTGTGTATAGTTTGCATGCTTTAACCTTAAGCAAAACATGTATGGTCTTTTATGCTTTAACAACACCTATGTATACCATGTTTTACGCAAATAAATAAATTATTATTATTATTATTATTATTAATAAATGATAATAACGAAATAGCTACTATGGCTGTTTTTCGAAGGATTTGGCAGAGGCTGGTTCAAGCCGTGGAAACATTATATAGTAGACTGATAATGCATAATAGATACACCTCCACCTGTGGGATCACCCACATTGCAAAGAAAAATGTTTATTGCATCTACCAAGCATTAATAAACACCAAACCCAACCTAACCTCATAGGACCAAAGTCTGATTTTCTGTACATTAAAGTTTCTTTTCTTGCCAACAGGCCAGCGCTTCGCAATGCAAGAAATGAAGACCGCCCTGGCTGAGATCTGTCGCAACTTCAAACTAGTGCCCAAGGTGAAGGGAGCCAAACCCGGTCTCATGGCTGACATGGTGCTGAGGCCCGTTGACCCCATCTACGTCAAGTTTATACCACGTAAATAAGTTAATGTATAGAGAACAAGAAATATGAGGAAAAAAAATAGCTTTACCCAGAATTTTCATTAGTTTTACCCAGAATAGTTCCGTACCCGACAGAAAAAGTCTAAGCCTCCGCTGTCCGTCCGTCTGTTAGCAGGCTGTTTCTCATGATCCGTAATATGTAGACAATTGAAATTTTCACAGAATGTGTATTTCTGTTGTCGATATAACAACAAGTAAAAGAAACTAATTAAAGGGGCTCCCCTACTGCAAAAGTACGGAATCTTTCATACTCAAGTTTCTTAGATTTTTTGTTGGTAGATCTACTCGCTCGCTTGTCGCTTATTGCAGACTGTGAGACAGATCCCTAGTTATCATGCTCAGTTTGCACCACAAAGCAAAACATTTGGAATTAAACTAATTTAAATTTAAAACAAAATTCTATCTCTGACAACTTTAAGATGAAACCAGAATGTTGTTTTAAATTCGTTTGCCGAGTAATTTATTTAGTTTTGAATAGTGCAAGTGGGCTTAACAATTGTTAGATTCTGTATGCTTGAATTTTGCATTAAACTTATAAGTTATTTTAATGATATAGAAGGACCACTTTTAGATATTTTGTTTGCAGAAAAACAATTGAAATTGTCAATTATTAAAGTTATTATTAAAGTAAGTCGGCTTATGAGGAAAACATCACAAATTGTTAACTTAAGTTTAAGTTCAACACAATAGATGTGTATGTATGTGTAGTTCGTAAGATGTTCCACTAATATTTAAGTTAAACATCGAAGTAATTACTTAATTTAAGTTTTAGCATTTACTGAGCAAGTATAACTTTGCTCAATTCTGTTAAGTTTTAAGTACATTTCAAAGTATCGAATAAGGCTTAGCTCGAACTTTTGCTTGCAGATTGTACATATTTTTTTAATAAAAATATTATTAAATAAAAATGTTTTTTTTTTATATTGACTTGAAGCTGCTTTTAAGTTTCAACCTTTTTCAGGCTTTGTTTTGTAGTAAAAGATCATATAACCAAAACAATGATTCGTAAAGGTTTAACTTTTTATTATATTTTTGGATTTAAGTTTTTTCAATTACACGTTGTAGATCAAAAGCTGTACGTAATGGATTCTTTGAAAGAATTCATTGATGTAGACCACTTTACCTTTAAGCGGTTCATATGTATGATTGCAATATGTATACGCTTCAAATGATTGATCGAGAACTTTCGGCTTTTAAGTTCTTTTTATGCATTAAAAATCATTTTAAGTACCATTTTTTTTTGTTTTTTTGCTAAACGTTGCCCCACACTAGGAATTTCTCCTGTATCGTGGGTGCGTTCACAAACATTTAAACTCACATACACAAATACCCAGACCCGGAACAACTATCTGTAGGTCTTACAAATATTTGTTCCGTGCGGGGATCGAACCCACGACACGCAGCGCAGCAGTCCAATCGCTTAGCCACTGCGCCAACCGTGCATAGCAATTAGGTAATCCTCTCTATAATATCTTCTGTTTACCAACATATTACTAAATTGTAAGTTTATGCCTGCCTCGTTGGTTGGTCACAAGCACGACTGCTGAACATGAGGCCCTGGGTACGATTCTCGGGTCAGGCAAAGTGTTATTAGGTTTTCCTATTAAGAAATTCTCAGTAGCACCCGCGGAGTCTGAATGTGTCCGGTTACTGGCGAGGCTCGCCCCTATTACGTGGGACTTAAAAATAACTGTCAAAATGTGGTGTACCTACTATTAGGGAAACGTGTGCCTAACCCTTTGGGGGTTACAGGCGTGATGTTATAAGTTAATGGGGTCGGTCCAAAAAATACAAATTGATCCGAAAAAGGAAACAACAAGCGAAAAGCCCTTCCCATAAATTTTATCAACTCCTGAATAATTTACGAAATCGTGTCCTAGCATAACACGAATAAAACGATTTCTGCAGTTACCACTTACCAATTTACATCGTCTATTTTTATTTGGCTCGAAAATATTGTAAGCTTGTTTTGAATCAGGAAATTGTGCTAACCTCTCGGCCACGACCACCAGTAAGCGTTGAATGGAAGCACGTGATGCGAAAATTATTGCTTATAAACAAATGAAATAAGTTGCTCTAAGAAATAAGGCGAGCAGCGGTGGCCCAGTGGTGGTGGCCCCGACTTACGAACAGTAGGTCGTGGGCTCGAACCCAGGCAGGCAGGCAGGCGCATTACTTTGTGTAATTTATTTCATCACCGCTACTCTCAAAACGGTGAAGGAAAACATCGTGAGGAAACCGGCATGTCTTAGAACTAAAAATTCGAAGACATGTGACATCTACCAATCCGCACTGGGTCCGCGTGGTAGATTATAGATCATTCCCTCTCAAAGAGAGGAGGCCTGTGTAACAGCAGTGGGAACATTAATAGCCTGTTGATGAAGAAATAAGTATAAATAACTAATGAAATGTAAAAGCAGCAAAGGCAGCCTTTTATTATTAAAAAAAAAAACGTTGCCTCACACTAGGAATTTCTCCTGTATCGTGGGTGCGTTTACAAACATTTAAACTCACATACACAAACCAAACACCCAGACCCGAAACAACTATCTGTAGGTAAGCCATAAAAATATTTGTTGCGTGCGGGGATCGAACCCGTGACACGCAGAGCAGTAGTTTAATCGCTCAGAAGCTCGGAAAATAGATGAGGAATGCTCTCAGGCAAGGTTCAGCGACGATTTTCTCATGGTGGCTGGTGAAGAGGTCTATGCAGCAACGGACTGCTGCCGGTAGGCTGATAATGATTCACGTGAAGGAAAGAACGAAAAGTATTTACTGGTCTCACACAGGACAAAATATGATGATGAACAATTATCAATAAACCAAAACATATTAAAGGTAAACATAAAAAATCTTAAAACTCAAACATACATTATACTAAAAGTGGTCCCATACGAAGCCAAGAGGCGTATAGCATGGTGCTGTAACATTTATGACAAATGTCACAGGCATTTGTTTTTACATAGGTACAGGAAACGGGGATGTGTGTGCGTGTCGTTTGACACAAGTCGTATAACCCGAGGGCGTGAGCGGAAAGCACAAAGGACCCCTTTAGTGAGAAACGTTATTTCCTGATTTAAAACGTACAGTACAGCAATTTCGATGTATTTCGGGAACGCTTATCTGTTTACCGGTTTGATGTACTTAGGAAGTTTGTTTCCAAAGTTAGTTGATACCGTTATTGGATTTTCGGAGTGTTAACAAGTCGTCAAGTGGTGTTGGATACAAATTCTAGCTCAACTTATAAGACACAAAGATATAAAGAATGACACGGTTTTGTCTTCTTAGATAATGAAACTTGATAATAATCTTGTTACCGTTCTGTTCGTCTGTTGGTTCTTTTTTTTTTGGAGGTTGGGTAATCATTCAATGACTCCAGGCAGAGCGAGCGGACACTCCGGAGTGTCAGACGGGACCCGCAGACCCGACGAGCTTACATCTTTTACATTACATAAGAATTAAACCTAACTAGCAAACTATGTGTGTACTTGTAGGTCGTACTTTTGCCCAACTATAACCCTTAATAAGGCAAAGGGAATATATTTCCCACCATGTTTTTCACCTCAAAAATTAAATAATTTGTTCCTGTTAGGTATTCTGTGATTGTACAGAGCTTATTTAAAGACATATCAATCACTCATTAAATATTCAAAAAACAAAAAAAAAGTAAAAAACTTAAAATTTATTTTCTACCAATTAAACCTATGCCAATTTGCCCTTATTTTCAGATTGCCAGATCGTTCTGCCTTATTAAGGGATAATAATAAAACATAAGCTGTTATACATAACATGAGGTATATATTCCCGGAGCGGTATATTTGTAGAGAAAATAGTACACCAGCATTTCGCCAGCATGTGATATTAAGCTCTGTGAAATAGAGAATTGCAGTTGCTCGCTGAATGCTATAAACCGAACATAAATGGTCAGGATTTATGTTGGTCTGCCGCAGAGAATTTCCAATAAAATTTGCTTGACCCGGGATCGATATCATGTTTCTATTTGAGCCTTTACGAAGCCGTCAACCATGCATTATGTACATGCATAATGCATGTACCTACTTACATAAATTTTAAATTTTGTTTTACGGTAAAACTCAATGTAACATTGTGCTGAAATATTTAAACAGTAAAATGGTTAATGGTGGTTAATGGTTGTTGTTTTTTTTTTTAATGACCTTGGAAACAAGTAAGTATTAAGAAAAATCTTTAGAAGTTTGACCTCCAATGCCTCATGTAACTACAGGGTTCGGAGATACCTCCGCAATCGCAATAACGAGGAGAACTTTATTCTTCAAAACATAAGAAAACATTTCGGCTACAGGAAAAAACCACTAATCTACAGTACTTATCAAGCCAATCCTTAACTTTTCCTACTAGTTTTGAGAATTAAGTTCTTTTTTCACTTGCACCCGAATAATGAATACCTACAATAAGAAATCAAAAACTTTTTTACAAAAAATAAAACCGACTTCGACAAAAATAAAACACAAAAAAGTGAAAAATAAAAAATCAGCTTCTGAAGTCGGTGACTTTTGTTTGTTTGATTTCATGTTTTTGCCACCGACTTCTGAAGCTGATTTTTTATTTTTCACTTTTTTGTGTTTTATTTTTGTCGAAGTCGGTTTTATTTTTTGTAAAAAAGTTTTTATTTTTCACTTTTTAGTGGTTCACATGTGCTTACCCCTTCACAACGTACCGGCGTGATGTTATGTTATGAACTGGTGTAAACAATAGACATTCATGAGATTTCAGCAATCCCAGTCCATTTACTATCATTAATTGAGGAGTTCCGTTGCCTATCTCCGAAGTTCTTCATCAGATCTTCACGTGGCGTGATATTATGTTGTGTGATGGCGTAAACAATGCTTAGATATGCTATAGCAACAATCGCTGTTAATCTGCTGTTATTTATTGAAGAGTTCCCCCGATTTCTACAAGATCCCATCATCAGATATTGAAATGGTGACAATGGGACCACACGGGAAGCACCAGCTTTCAAATGAAAAAAGAATCATGAAAATCAGTTCACCCAGTCGCAAGTTATGAGCGAACAAACATAAAAAAAAAAAAAAAAAAAAAAAAAATACAGTCGAATTGATAACCTCCTCCTTTTTTTGAAGTCGGTTAAAAATAGACGCACTCTCCTCACTATCAAGTATTTTAATAGAAATTTTGCTCGAAACTACATTTTGTGTAGTTAGTTGGGTTTTGAAGTAAGGGCACGATATGTTAAAAACTTGACAAATGATATTCTCCAGGACCACTCTATCGATTGGTGAAAACAGCATGAAAATCGGTACAGCAGTTTTATAGTTTATCGCGAACAGATAGACAGACAGACGCCGCGGAGGACTTTGTTTTTTATTATGTAGTGAAGCATTAAGTTCAAGGATGATTGTGAAAATGTTACAGTTTCGGGTAACTTGATGTGCTAGCGTCTGTAGTTTTCTCGTGAGAACTGTCGTAAAAACTGCAGTAGAAATAAATGCAAAGTTGTAAACTCTCCGTCGAAATTAGGTTAAAGTTGTTAAACAAAGTGCAGTTGCCTTTGTTCCTGTGTTTTTAAAACTGCAAATCTTGTTAGCATAAAGGTCTTGTTCGGTGTTTTCACTGAACACCTTAGCTTGCACTCTCAGCGTGACGCGTTCACCTAATTTGATTACTTAGTATTTTATATGTTTTTTTTTATTTTAGTGCACTTTTGTCTTAGCACATTTAAGTAACATCATCATCTCATACAACATTAATGTTATATTATGTTGTTTTCCTGTGTTGTCTAGTAATTGTGTGTACATAAATAGTAAAATAAATAAATAAACATTTTAACACTAAGAACATTTTGAGTGTGAGACGCGAAACTCAACAACAGCCGACACCTAACTACGTACCCCGACAGGTCTTAAGGAAAAAAAATTTCCAATAAAAGGAAAAAAAAATGATAGTGTCGACTGTCGGCGTTAATTACCGAATAAACTAAAGTGAAAAGCTTAGCCTTTTGACATAGATGATACATAAACTGACAACTTTTTCCCATTGGGGTAGGCAGAAACCACAGAATGCCACCTGCCACGATTTTTACTTACTCCTTTTGCCTCGTCCACGTTCATACATTTGGCCGCACGCCGGTTTTTTTTTTTTTTTATAATATAATAATTTATTTCAATAAGTTTGTACAAGGTATACAAAGTAGACTTATATAAGATGTTATAGACAAATAGAACCAGTACAACAAAAATATAAATTGGGTCATTGGACTCTCTTTCCTAAACTAGGCAGAAAATCTGTCTGTATCTTAGAAAAGAGTATCCATTCACAGTTGATTCACAGTGAGTCGTATTACGGTTACAAAAATATTGGTACTTGCTGTAGGCGAACAAAGTACTTATGTTAAATTAAAGTACAAAAATCAAAAGAACAAAAAATTAAATAAAACATGTGTGTGTGTTAATGGGTGTGTGTTGGGGTATGTGTGTGTGTTAGTGTAAGTGGGTGTAATAGTGTTTGGCTGTATGTGGGTGTGTGTGTGTTTGGGTGTATGTATGTGTATGTGGGAGTACTTACATGCCTGTATGTATGAGTAGGTGGATATGTTGTGTTCTGTGTGTAAACCTGTCTCTTTACTGTACAGTGGTTAGAAGCTCTTCGGTATCATTATATGTCAATGTCTGTAGCCAGGAGTTTAGCTTGGTTTTTAACTCGCCCTTAGTCAATGCGTAAATATTCAATTGTTTGTGGGCTTTATTATACAACCTAGCACTTAGGCCATTAAACTGACGTCTTGCGAAGGCAGTCCTGCAAGAGACAGCAGGACATAAAGGAAAGCCACGACGCCGCTGACTGACAAGCTGCTTATTGAAAGAGATCATAGAGTGCTTGTAGAGGATGGATCTTAAGATGTACAATTTCCTAACAGTTAAGACATTGCATTCCGAATACAGCATATGTGTAGGGTAGTCACGAGGTTTAAAGTGAATTATTTTTAGTACAGCCCTTTGAGCTCTTTCTAGTTTTAATAACTCAGTTTTATGAGTCCCACCCCACACAGGGATACAGTACATCAGAATTGTTTGACACAGAGCCAAATAAACCATTCGGAGAGTATCTCTATCCGCTGAAAACCTTAGATTTTTAAAAATATAAATTAGTCTTCTGGTGCGAGAGGTTAATGACTCCAATTGAGTGGTCCAGTCTAGTTTCTCATCGACGAACACTCCGAGATATCTTATCGATTCCACCATAGACAATGAGAGACACTTACAAGCTTCCGACTTTTGCTGACAGTTGTGGGCTTTTAGATTTCCGGTTTCTTCAGCTGGCTTTGATGTATGCGGTAGAATGAAGCGTAAAAATTTTGTCTTATCAACGTTTAAGGTTAAAAGATTACTTGCTAACCAATGCATTACTCTCCGCAATGCATTTTCAGAATGCAATTTAGCGTCATCCCAATTCTTACCATATGCCACTAGTGCAGTATCGTCTGCGTAGGTGAAGATATCACAGTTGACGAGAGGCAGATTACAAAGGTCGTTTATATAGATTTGGAAGAGGGTTTTTTTTTTTTTTTTTTTTTATTATAAATGGGCTTGCTCTTGACTTCAATCTTGCCCTAAGGGCATAGATGATGTCGACGATTGGGCCCAAAATGCTTCCCTGGGGGACCCCGAAAGTTATTCGTTCCTCTGCGCTAGTTATATTGTCGATCTTGACGGCTTGTCGTCGGTCAGAGAGATAATCTTTAAAGATTTCAAGAGCCAGACCACGTATACCTACATTTTCCATTTTCTCTATTAGTTTGGAAATACAAACAGTATCGAACGCTTTACTGAGATCTAGAAAAATCCCATAACATTTCAGTTTTTGGTCCAGTTTGTCAGCTACAGACTGCACAAGGTCGACTACGGCATCTTCCGTAGAGATACCATGTCGGAAACCGTATTGATTATTGGCGAGAATGTGGAATTTGGTTAAGTAATTGGTTAGGTAGTTGTTAAGAACTCGTTCCATGATTTTAGACAAAGCGCTTAAGACAGAGATGGGGCGATAATTTGAGATCTGATCTTTATCTCCAGTTTTGTACACGGGTGTTACTAACGCCGTTTTAAAGGCCCTCGGGAAAACCCCTTGTGATATGGCAAGGTTGCATATATGAGTAATGGGTGGCACGAGGACGTTTCGAGTCATTTTGATTAATTTGGTTGGTATGTTATCCCATCCCGTGGCACAGTTGTCCCGAAGTGATTTTATAATTAAGTCCACATCACTTTCACTAACCGGGAGAAGTGCGATCGAGTTTAGCGTGCTGTGTTTGGATGTTAGGTATCCGTCTGTAGGGGAAATTATAGTTATTTTAGATGCCAACGTCTTACCTACATTAGCAAAATAATTATTTATTACGTTAACTGAGGATAACGGGTCCGTAGACAATGTTAGTAGATTCGTGGCTGGCTGCTTATTTATTTCTGTATAAGTGAGTTTTTTAACGACCTTCCAAGTTTCCTTGCTATTATTTTGAGCTCTAGTAAATTGAAGTTTTTCATCAGAACATCTAAGTTTATTGATAAGACGATTACAAAAATTTCGGTATCTTGTGTAAGTAATTTTGAGAGTAGTGTTTTGCGGATCTGCATTAAGCTTAAGATGCATGCTATCTCGGTTTTTGATGCACCGGAGGAGACCGGGTGTCATCCAAGGCTTGATTAATCTAGCTTTTCTTGAGATTTTGATGAGTGAGGTATGGGTTAGAACAATGTTTTTGAGTGTAGTGATTAAATTATCTGCAGCAACATTGGCATCAGTAGCGTTCATCACCGGGGCAAAGTCAGCGTTTTCTACATCCGTCACAGCATTAGAATAATTTAAACGAGTGCTTGTCTGTGGAACTAATTTTCGGTTCACTTTAATTTTATCTAAACATAAGGCCGTAGCATGATGATCTGTAATACTTGTTTCTAATACGAAGGAATTGAATGAGGATTTAGATTTGAGCAAGATATGGTCTAAGCAAGTATTTGAACTTGGTCTAGTGGGATGCAGAAAAGCCGGCAAAAGGCCCATTGTCGCTGTATGTAGGAGATACTCGTGTGAATGTGGGTCCTTGTTGTTAGGTTTAATATCAACGTTCAAGTCTCCCATGACGACAACAGATTTGCTGCTTTTTAAGGCAGTCGCAGTAGTTTCCAAACTATTATAGAAATTAGTTAAGTTAGTATATGAAGGTGAACGATATATACCAATGATTGCAGTGTCTTGAGTACGACAGATTAAGCAATTTGCATCAATAAAGAAAGACGGTTCCGTAACAGTACATTGTAGGTTATTTTTAACGTAGATTACTACACCATCATTTTGAATTGGGTTTTTTATAGTGGAATACGCAGTATAACCATCCAAAGTTGGGGTTGGACCAGCATTTTTCAGCCGACACTCCGTCAGTATCATAAGATCGAATTGGATAGGCATCTGGGCAAGAACAATTAAAAAACTGTTAAGGTTCTTGTGAATACTACGAATGTTAATGTGAATTATTTTTAATGACGATTGTGCTACCTTTTGCAAAGAAGTGTATGCGGGCGGGGCACAGACTTGAAAAGTAGCTACACTGTGTTGATCAATTTCATCAAGGATTTTAGTTATACAAGCCATTTTAAAATATAGACTTGTGGACATAAAGTTTGTGTGCGTTGTTGTGTTGTGTGTAAGGTGTAAAGGGTAATCGTAGGTGAGAGTGTATTGTTTCGTGTATAAATGTATGTTAAATAAATGTTCTGCTCTGTTAAATAAATGTTTTGTTCTGTGTGCTTATATATATTATTGCTTAAATTAGCATGATATGAGTTATTCGTTATTAAGTGTAATGATTTTGTGTATTGTGTAAATAAGAATGTAGTGTACTTCGGCTTTATCGTATTGGCATGCACGTATAACAATATAAAAAACAGAAAAGAAAATCTTAAAACTATGTTAAACACTGAACAGTGTACAGGGCATGCAATTTTCAGATGAAGCATCAATTTTTCAGGTAGGGCGAGTTGTTGCGTGTTCAACAATGTATCCAGTCATTTTCCTTGTTGTTTCAGACCTTTGAAGTCGGATTCCTGTGTTATTCTCTTTGCCGGCGCTCCGTCTTCCTTTTTTATGTACACTTTGCCATGCGATGTCCAGTGATATGCATATGCGTGCAGCTTTGCAAATTCCCTTGCCTGATAGAACAGCTTCTTGGCTTTAGTGGTAAGGCTCTCAGAGATATATATAGGACTGTTTCCCGCCATTTTAATGTGTGAGCTGTTAAGCCGGTTGGTCTTGTGATCGCGGTTGTACTTTTTAATGTTCGTGAGTAGTTTGTCCGTAGTTATAATAGACGCAAATTCGGCGGTTATAGGCCCATCAGTTTGGGGTTTTTTGCTGCTAGTAAGACGATAGACATCTCTGAGCTCACTCGCTTGTATTTCAGTGCTCACGGCCGTTCCCAGATTTTTGACTATTTCTATAAGGTCATCCTTAGACTCATTGGGTTTTTTAGGCACATTGCGAATCTCAAGGCTTGACGATTTTGCATTTCGTTCCATGTTCTCGACTTTTTCCTCTAGAGACCCAATATACGCGTATGTACTCTTCTTTTCGTTTTCTAGAAGGGCCAATTTAACCATAAGATCGTCATATTTAACACTCAAAAATTCAACAGTATTTTTCAACTCTGTATTTTGAGCCTTTATTTGTTTCAAATTACATTGCATCGCGCCAAATTTCTCCTCTTGTTCCTTTCTCAACGTTTCAAGTAGTGACATGATATCTTCACGCAGAGATTTAATTTCTATCGATTGTTCAATACCATGTTTACGTTTTTGACGTAGAGTGATTCTGTCCAATTTCTGCTCCGAATTCGGTGATGTCAAATCAGGTTCGGAACTATGGTGAGGCAAAGGTTCAGCTCTCGATTTAGGTGGTGAGCGCCCCGTCATTTCGAGAACAAAACAAATATGCACTTGACGCCTGCAGATCACAAGTATTGACGCGATGACACACGCTGCTAGGTGCAAATTGTTAGGCGCTAGTAGCAGCTTTCAATCAGTGTAGTGGGTGGAGTCAGATGGTAATGACTCACGTGTAGTCGACTGAGATGGGTAGCGTGGCACCAACTTGCTCTCTCGCTTCACTCGCCGCAGACTCTTGCAACACTTTGCGCGCCTGGTACTTCGCGTGAATTTTACGTGTCGATTTATTTAAACATTTGTATTAAAAATCATTTATTAATTAATTTAAATTAAGTAAACTGACTATGTAGACACGTCCGTACGCAATGGCGGTGCGGAGCGAAGGGAGTTGCGAGCGGGTTGCGAGTACTACGCACCTGTCCTTTCTGAAGAACCTCATGATAAGAGATCCAATTGTTCATATAGTGGTCGCAAGTGAGTGCTACAGACAGCTGAGCTGAGAGTTTGAGGTCGTGTTAGATCCCTAGGTCAAGTAGTTTGTTTTGCTATCGGGTTTTCTTAGCGGTAGCCTGGTATTAGGGTTTATGCTCAGTTAATAGCAATAGGCTCTGCCCTTATTACAAGAACCTTAATCGTAACTGGTGAATTGTGAATGCACAGCGTCAGATGGTACACACACTGTGTTGCCATGTGGCATTATACTGAGCTGAGGCCCTTTTGTTATTATTCAGCTTGTTTATTTTGTACAAAAAAAAGTAAAAAACTAAAAACCGGCTTCGACAAAAAAAAAACGACGCTGAAAAAGTATGAAACAAGATTTTCAGGATAGAACAAAAAGAAAAGCCGTAGTCACACGGTATTAAAGTGTTTAGGTTGGTACCTGTAACGTGTGACTACGGCATTTCATTTTGGTGTTAAATATTTTTTTTAATCTATTGCATAGCGATAGATCGCGGGCCTTGAGTTGAGCGTGGAGAGCGAATCCAGAGATTTCCTAACAAAAATATTCAGTGTCAAGTTTAAGGGTTGCTATGGTTACGGAAAATAACGAGTCCCTTTACTGCCCGCAGTAATGCACATACCAGCAATGCACGACATGACAATGTACAACATTGGAATGGGGTTGTTTCCTGGAAACTTCGCCGCGAGATGGCGCTGGTGTTTGGCTACACATGTCAATTTTTTTGAAATAAACGTTTGCATTGTGTGGACGATTTTTTAAGTATTTGCGCGGGTTTTTTAACTCAATTTGTCGCTGCACAATGTATGCTACCTGGCGTATCACCCAGTTGAAGGAGGAATTGAAAAAACGAGGAGCAACGCAACAAGTAAAGAAAGCGGAGCTTGACGAAAGCTACAATAGATTTAACATTTTATTGACTTTTAGCTGTTTTCTTGGCAATATTATGGTTCTACAAGTTGTAAAATAAACTTCACTCACTAACTTTTTGCTTTTTAATGATCTAATACTAAACAAACTAAGGTAATACATCATTTGTTAAAATGTTACAAAATGTATAGTTATTTGAAAAGTACCAATTCTTCTATGTTCATGTCTGGAATAAGATCAAAGCTGGTAGATGGCAGTGGTTCGTTTGATATTATAGGGCTTGATAATAAGCAACGCCTTGCATTTCTCTGTTGCAATCGCTCAGTTCGAGCTGAGGTGACACTCTGTGATTCATTCCAACAAAATATAGAGGGCACAGCAAATTTCTTCAAAATTTTGCGTTGGAGTGGAAAGCCTGAAACAATATTGGGTAATGTTAATAATTGGCATTATATCAGTGCGGCTTAAATCCCCCTTGAGCGAACGTTGACTTGAAGTGGGAGAAACCGAGTCAACGTTCGACCCTTGTTTCTCCCACACATTCAAATTATTAATAAAAGTCAGAATTAATAATAGGTATCGTACTAACCTGTCGCCTTAGAAGTGGTCTCGTAGTATGTTTCGTTGAAATGTTTCCCACGTAACCTCGAAAAATTACTTGTTTTGATTTTTTTTAGTTTCAGTGCCTTTTCCCACTTTCTCTTCATGCGCAAATTTCTTGGAAATCTGACAACGCCTATTTCTTTGCATCCAAAGGCTACACAACGACCCATAATATTGAAAAAAGTCACAAAATATTAAGATATTGTTCAATTTCTATGGAGTTAGACAGTTTGTTTGTAGCCAACGTACAGCGCCCTCTACGTGAAACTATTTGACAGTTTTCTTCCCCATTCAAAACACTTACATTCCTATGTCGCGCGTTCTCGTGTCGTGCATTCCTGTGTTGGGCATTGCTGGTTCACGTTATGACACTTACGTCAGGCTGTCAATACTTTTTCTTTTAAATTTTCTGTCATAGAGTTTCTTACTAGCGTAGTTAGTTTAAGAAGGTTAGTTTTGATTTATATAATGTACATCGCGCGAAATTCGAAGAGCAAACTCTTAATATCGTTATTTTTGTTCAAATTTTTTGAATGAATAATTATTTTGGTGTGTAATTACACTATTAATACCTAATTATTTATACCTATTATTGCATAAGTTGATAAAAAATGCTATGCAATAGATTTACCGCGGCAGTCTCCGAGTGCCACACGTTTTTTTTTACTCTTGACTTTTTGTCCGCTAGAGGGCGTGATTTCAAATTTGAGGAATATTTTGGAAATGTACAAGTGAGGCCCTTTCAAATTATACCAAACACGGCGTATTTATCTCCATTTTTATTTTTTAAGCCTTACTTTTTGTCCGCTAGAGGGCGCCAAATCGCTTTTTAGTCGGGTAAAAATAAGGTGTTTTTGTGAATAGGTAATGCCAAATAAACACAATTTTCTTTCTTTCTTAACGAAACCGAAGGGCACTTGGTCTCCCCGTCCCTGCGATTTTTTTTTGTTTTAGACCATACCTATGAACCCTCTCGTTCAGGTTATAACTTCACTTAAATTACCACCATGCATGACCCCAATGCTATTTAAACTAGTGCAAAGTTTTAAGAGTGTGTTAGAAAGTGTATGTAAATCTATATGTATATATGTATTAATATACACCAATTAATAAACTGAGTGTCAAGATGATTACTCGTTATTTAATGTGTTTGAAAGTATCTCTAAGCAAGTGTGTAGGGAACAGGGTTGTTATGAAATAAAACCACAAAAGACAAGACCATTAATTTTATTTATTTTAGTCTTGTCAAACTCAAACTCTATTCCATTCACTAGGTCCCTAGGTCTTCGTGGAGAAGAATGGACAAGAAACTCCACGGGAACATCTTTTAAAGTATTATACAAGGACAACCTGACGTTGTCCTTGACTGTCTCAAGTTATATCAATTTATCAGTGTACATAAACTGTAAGCAATATAAACCATATCATGGTATATCTTTCTAACACATAGTAATCAGGAATATTCATAGAATAATATCAAATAACTTACATAAACATTATGGATCCTTTAGAGTAACACAAATAGGTTTCAGCTTTCACACATTTGGTATCTTCATAACTAGGCCACAATATGTAAACTTAATTCTCTCTATTCACAATTACACATTGCTATACACAAATGGAATACACAGTATACTACTACATTGAGCATCATTGCTGCATTGAGTTTTACAGTAAAATGTGAATTTTCACCCCAAAAAAAAGTCGTTTCCCAGCAATAACTTTTGCGCAGGGTTACTTAGTTTTATGTACCTACGTAATGCTTGGCTGACGGTTTCGTGAAGAGTTGATTTACTCCTGTATTATGAACTAGCTTTTGACAGTGGCTTCGCCCGCGTGAAAATGACGATTCTCCATACAAACTTTCATCCCCCATTTAACTCCCTTAGGGGTTGAATTTCAAAAACTTCCTTCCTTATTCCTTGTCTACGTTATAAAGGAAACCTCTGTGCAAAATTTCAGCTTTCTAGGTCCAAGGGTTTGGGCTGGGCGTTGATGAGTCAGTCAGTCAGTCAGTCAGGACTTCTCTCTTTATTTATTAGAAGATAGAAGAAGATAGATGAGAGCCAGATATTCTTTTTAATTATACATGAAAATTAAGACACGGTCTTGCTGGTGTCAAAGACAAGCCTGTATGGCTAATAGGAATCTTCTGTAGATTTGATTGGTCCAAAAGGCAAAGATCATACAAAATAAGATGTACCTACTATTCAAAATTCATAGCCGTTCCCAGGCAGGCAGTTCTGGGGACTGTTTTAAGACGTCATAGTAGGGCTATGACGTCTTAAAACAGTCCTAACTTATTCTTAATCCAGTGTGGAGGAGAAATGGCGCTAGATACCCTGTATAGTTCTGTCACGTTTCCACACTGGAATAACATTAAGTTAGGACTGTTTTAAGACGTCATAGTAGGGGGCCAGAACCTAAAGTCATAGGTTTTCTAATGCCGAATAGGCAGTCAATAGTATTTGGTCAAAAATAACTCGGGAGTTATTTTTGACCAAATGCGAGTAGCTCGTAACACCTTTAAAGCTCGGTTAAAATGGTGTCAAAAGAACCAGGAGCAAATCAAGATGGACATGATAGCAAAAGCAAGGGCAACAAATAATTTCCCCAAGTTTTGGAAGTCCACGAGTAGGCTTGATATTAAGCCTGGCCTATCGGTGAACGTCGATGGGAGGAGTGATCCGAGGGATATTGCGAATATGTTCAAGGAACATTTTACAGTGCAGTCTCCTCTGGGTCCCTCAGTAGGTGTGATCAGTGCTGGGCCTGGAATTCAGGGAGATAAGTCATTAATGTTCTTTCCGGCCAAACAGGTTGCCACATTAATTAAAAATATGAGCAGAGGCAAGTCTCCCGGACATGACGGGCTCAGTATTGAGCATTTCAAGTTTGCTGGGGTGCATCTGCCGAGGGTTTTATCGTTGTTTTATTCCATGTGCCTCAGTCACTCTTATTTGCCGGCGGAACTAATGAAGACACTGGTGGTTCCCATAGTTAAGAACAGGACGGGCGACATATCCGATAAGTCGAACTATCGACCTATATCTCTCGCAACCACATTGGCAAAAGTGCTGGACGGTATGATTGATTCCAAATTGAAAGAATTTCTATCCGTGCATGACTCACAGTACGGGTTTCAACCTGGACTGTCAACGGAAAGCGCCATAGTAAGTCTCAAACATACCGTCCAGTATTACACTGATCGTAGGACTGTCAACGGAAAGCGCCATAGTAAGTCTCAAACATACCGTCCAGTATTACACTGATCGTAGGACGCCGTATATGCCTGTTTTCTGGATCTCTCCAAAGCATTCGATCTGGTCAATTATGATGTGCTCTGGAGGGTGCTTGGGGACAGGGGTGTACCGGCAGGAGTGCTCAGGATTCTACAGTATTGGTATGGGAACCAAGATAATGTTATAAGGTGGTCCAATGCTCTCTCCGGAACATACAAATTGGAATGCGGCGTGAGGCAGGGTGGTCTGACATCTCCAAGGCTTTTTAGTGCTTATATAAATGACCTAATCGTGAACCTCAGCAATATGCGGGTGGGATGTAGCGTCCATGGGGTTAAAATAAACACTATCAGTTACGCTGATGACATGGCGTTGCTGGCGCCGACGGCTGGTGCGGTAAATGAAATGCTGCGGGTTTGTCAGACGTACGCTGCCTCGCACGGACTTGTGTATAATGTAAAGAAATGTGAATACATTGTCTTTAAGGCCGGCGGTAAATGTCCAGATACTATACCTGACATTACCCTAAATGGCTTGAACGTCAAAAGAGTGACAACATTTAAATATCTAGGGCATATTCTCACCGACGACCTTAAGGACAATGTTGATATTGAAAGGGAGCGTAGGGCTCTGGCGGTCCGAGGTAACATGTTGGCCCGAAGATTCGCCCGGTGTAGCATCTTAGTGAAGATAACACTGTTTAAGGCATATTGCCAGTGCTTTTACACGGGGAATCTTTGGGTCAACTATACCAAAAGAACGCTGGATGACCTACGCATACAGTATAATAATATTTTTAGGATGCTGTTGGGACTGCCGCGTTGGTGCAGCGCTTCTGCTATGTTTGCGCAAAACCGAACTGACGGATTCCACGCCGTCATTCGGAAGAAAACCGCGTCGCTGCTGTCACGGTTGCGGACGAGTGACAACAGCATTCTAAAAACTGTTGTGGAGAGTGTTGACTCTCCGATAATTAAAGGTTTTGTGAGAAGGATAATCCCTGAACATTAGTTCGGGGAGGTCCTTTTCACAATACTATTTACTCTGTCTTCCATATATCTAAATTAGCTACTAACACTAGAAATAAGTAATTTTATTGTTTTTACTAACACTATGGATCATTGTTGTCTGGAAAATAAAGATTATTATTATTATAAAAAAAAAAAAAAAAAAAAAAAAAAAATAGACTTTCAGAGGTTTTTTGAGGTTCAGAATTTTGCTCGCTTTCATAGAAAATGTCTTTCGTGACGCGTGAAATTACGCGACTCACAGCTCAAAAATTTACGCTCGTCTGGCATCAGCCTTATAGTTTCGTAGCGTTTCTGTCAGTTCAAAGCAAACAGAAGCCTGCTCAAATATGTTTAATCCACTTTACTCAATACTCAATATATTTATTGCTTCCACAAGTTTACTTAGATGGTAGGTTTTACAAAGTTATGATCATTGTGGACCCTGTCGGGCACTGCAATAGTAGGAGAGAGGAAGAGGGCTTTTATTTATTTTTTTATTACTTTCATTCATTCATTGTACTTTTCCGGAATTTGACCCCTCTAGTAACCCCTAGGACTAGAAGGTGCCCTCGTCTCCGGCTTGTAGGTTGTGGGTTTAAAACCGACTTTGTGTTATTTACTTTGCTCTCAAAACGACAAAGAAAAACCGTCCCAGGAAACCGGCATGTCCTAGAACCAAAAATACGAAAGATAACTAGTGCGACATCTTTGGGAGTCCACCATTTTGGATTTAGAATGACATCACTCAGCGAACCACGCATTGTAGCTCTAAACTGAGCATCAATCAGCTTAATCGGAAACCGGGGAGTGGGTCTTTAACTTATTTTTTTTTAATAGTTGGCGGGTAAAGGTAATCAAAGCGTCCGAAAGGCGAAACAAGAACACATCATCAATATACACGAGATTCCCTCGTGTGTAACGAAAAAGACAAAATACATCGCACAGGATAGCAACTTCAGTTACTCGAGTCGTCATGATGACTTGCAATTCTTTAGCTAGCATGGTACACACGGCTACACATCAAGCTATACAAAACCAGCATAATCTGATCGTTCATTGTGCGAAAAGATCTAGTAAAGTGAGGCCAAGATTAACTGGTTTTGTATAGCTTGATGTGTAGCCGTGTATACTACTCAATAGTCTGTTTACATAAACGTAAGTAAGTATATACGGTATAACCACTTACTTGATCCGTAAGGCAGACTTAGACTACTAAACTTTTATAATTAAACTGGGCTTTCATTACAACAAAATCTTGTCTACGGCCCAACCCTCAGGGAAATTTCAGTTTCATTCATTCAGAGGTGTACACACCCAAACTGGTATTACGCACACCCAAACTTTTCCTGTAATAGCTAAGTCCAGTAATCGTAAAAGGGCCAAGCCTATTGCCAACCGACCATAAATTCAGACTGCAGACTTTGATGTGGGGTTGTAAAATGTTTTGTGATAATGTCACAATTTAGTAAATTTATTTAATCAATAAATAATATTTAATATAGAACTTACAACAAAATATATACTAGAACTAAGAACCTAAAACTAAAAACCATAGTAACTAAAATATATTATTAAAAGGAGTCCCTTTAGGCAAGGTTCCGAAGATACTGGCAGCGTTCCCTCTTTGAATAGCTAGACTAATTCTTTGTCCGAGGTAGCTGCCAGCTCTTCGGTCTCCTGTGACATCGACCAACCTTTTCGAAATTTCCTTAAAAAGGCTTTTAGCGGTAGGACCCCACGGACCAAGTGTCTCGACACCGAATGGGACAAAATCATATTCGGAGCCTAGACCCCTGTATTTTGATAATTTAGTTATAATTTAGTTATAGTTAAACATAAACTGCCACTTACGAGATATCTTCGTGATTATCCATTATTCCGAGCCCACCAAGTGAGCTTATTTTTTAGTTCAATTTTTGCCCTAAAAAAACCATCACCACCTTGTCGCCGTAACTCATTTATGTATATTCATGCCAAATTACAGCTTTCTAGTACACTAAGAGTCTTTGAGCTATAGTGCAGACAGACAGACAGACGGACATGGCGAAACTATAAGGATTCCATGTTGACTACGGAACTAGAAAAGTGTATTTAACGGTTATGACTATAAAGCGATGATGTTTTTTGTAAACGTTCTAAGCTCAAAGTTTTGCCATAACACGGATCTACCTTTATTTTTACCCGACTACGGCGAAGCCAAAAGGAAGGGTAATGATTTTGGCAGTCTATGTATGTATGTATGTTCCACTGTAGCGTCTAATCTACTGAACGGATTTTAATAAATTAGGTGTCAGTAGATTCGTAAGAATAGCCCGGGTGACATAGGCTATATAAATTTTATAAATTCTTTTTATGACGGAATTTAAATGTCAAAAAATTACCCAAAAAAATATTAAATTGAGATAACCATAGCAAGATTGGTATCAAATGAAAGGTCTTGGCGAGCACATTACAAATATGTATTATATTATAGTTTAAGTACACACAAAAATAAAATTCAAATAAAAAAATTAAGTTCAAAAATCTAAAACCCGACTACTAACAAAATCGCGGTCTTAAAAGTAGAAAACAAGAAAATAATTCTTGTCTGATATTCTTCGTAGTCGCATGCCACTGATAGGTACCTGATGCTCCTTCATGGCGTTCTCATTGATACAAGGTGGCATGCAACTACGAAGAATATCAGACAAGAATTATTTTCTTGTTTTCTACTTTTAAGACCGCGATTTTGTTAGTAGTCGGGTTTTAGATTTTTGAACTTAATTTTTTTATTTGTTGTTCGGACTTTAGACCGAATAGTCACGATGATGACTGTCGACTTTAGACTTGATAATTATGTTATTCGTGCTAAAAAATAAAGGTTGTATGAATCATTCTGGTATTTACTGTCCGATTCAACTTTATATCAATGTTTTTTGCTGTCTTTTGTAAAAAATATTAGAAGTCATAATCGTCATTCTCTTGCTTTGCCCTCTTTAAATATTAGAACTACAAGTGATAATTATGTTTGCAACTGTTAAGCATGAGGTCTTGGGTGAGTTCCAATCCCAGGTTTGTCAAAGCGGGTTTTCCATCAGATTTTTTTTCAGAAACTGCCGCGAAGTCTAGATTTATACCCGATAGCTTGCATAAAGACTCGCCCTCTATTACATGAGACGAAAACATAGCTGGCGAAGTATGGGTGTACTATTACAACTCTGCCTAACCGTTCGGGTATTACAGGCATGATGTTATATAATATATTTAATTGCACACAGAGACAACTTTACTCCATCCAGTTTTCCTTGTACGGTCAGCATCAGAAGTAGCTGAACATTTCGGAATTTTAATTCTTTTATGTACAGGACTCTAGCTATTATTTTTAATGTTTCAGAAGATTATTTGTTAAAATAGTCCCTACACTCCAATAACATGTAGTAACGAGTAATATCTAACAAGTTTTTATTAAAAAAACAGCTTCGAAACTTTGAGAAATGTCAATATACTTCTGATGCTGACCGTACTATCGCCTCGTCACAATGACTTGCAGTTAGCAAGTTATCAAGGAGGATACAAACACAGTTTACGCACTAGGTGAGTAGGCCTACTATCGCCTACAACAGTTCAGTGACCTTAGCGTGGTTTGCAGTGGTTACCTATTTATGCTGTTTACCTGTTTATTGCTTCGTCATGCTGATGAGGAAGATGTTGCGAAATGTTTTCTATGATTGCTTGATTTTGTTTTTCCTGTTTGCCCGACAAATATCGTATATCGATAGTACATAAGAACAATGGACTCGAACTCGAAGTAATAAGTGTAAGAAGGACATTTGCTATTTAGGAGAAATCAATAGATTCACAAAATACAGGCATTTCTTCCCTTTTTAGGGTTCTGTACAGGTCACTATTAGGTTGTTAGGTACGTAGGGAATTTAGTAAAACAACACAGTTTGGTTTGAACGCGCACGACTTACTCGCCCGGCCGACCAGTAGAGAGTGTGCGGTCCGTGCAACGACTCACTCGACCGCACCCCACCACTGCCCGCCCCACCAGTAAGGCGTGTCGGTATTTATTGATACACTACATCTACCTTTTACAAAATTGGAAAAATAGCATTATTTCGTATAAGTACTATCCAATACAAAACAGTTTATAACAGAACAATCATCAAATATTTTTAATAATGATCTGTAAAACAATTAACTTATTAATTTTCGTCACACACATTGTTATCGAAAGTGCCATTATTTCCTGAAGATTTATCATCCTCATTTGTGCAAACTTTCCACTTTGCTTCAACCCTCTCCAAATGTACTTCTAAATGTTTTATGTAACTGTTGTCCACTATCACCATTTACCATTTCGACATCTCTCTTTTATTTATTAATCACTGTATGTGTCGTATCCTTGAATGAGGTGGACAACTTGTTTTCCTTGTTTATTGTATTTTTAACATATTATACTTTTCCACCAATATCTCTACTAGATTCCTTTGCTCTTCCAATTTTACTAACTTTGTCTCTAGGTCCATCTGTAAGTACCTAGATGTAAGACTATGTAAGAGTATTATGCATCAATATCCACCAATTAATGAAATTTGAGTGTCAGGATGATTACTGGTTATTACTGTGTTCATGAAGTAAAAGCACAAAAGACAAGACTATTCATTTTATTTCTTTTGGTCTTGTCAACTACATCAAACTCGATTCCATTCGCTAGGTCCCTAGTCTTCGTGGAGAAGAATGGACAAGAAACTCTACGGGAACACATTTTAAAGTATTAAGCAAAGACAACCTGACATTAAAATCCAGCTACAATAAAAGCCAGCTTATCTCTAACTGGAGTCTGGAACTAGAGTGCAACCGTTACACGCTCTTACATAATGTTCAGCATCTCTGTTCATTTTGGGCCACTACACTTTGGAACGTAGTCTCATTTTACTCTTAATTATATACATAAATTTTATTTTATTTTACCTTTTTCATAATGTTTTATGTGATTTGTAAATTTTTTATTCTATCTCTAATTGAAAATGTAATTGATTTAATTTATTTTGCAATTTAATTTATTCGTAATTTGATCTATTTTTAATTTAATTTATTCGCAATTTACTTTATTTGCAGTTAGACATTTTGTAATTTGATTTATTTGTAATTTAATTTATCTTTAATTTAATTCATTTGTATTTACTTATTTGAATTGTTTATACTCATTTAATTTTGTTCATTTAATTATAATTATTATGTCTTATGAGAAATGTCCGACGGAGGGTTAGCCTGGTGATCTGTAATACAGGTTCTACCTAAAACAGACCAGTCTCTATGTAGATATTTGACATTGTATGATTATTGTGTATAATTGAGAAAAAATAAATTTATTATTATTATTTCCATGACTACTATGCTCGAGTGACCTTCATGAGCAGCTGCTAAAATATTTGACCTTGCTTTATGATCCTATTTTATTTTCGCGCAACAGTAAATTGTCCTTAAACAAAGATAAGTGATGAACTGATGACCGAGAAACCAATTTGATGAACTCTAATGCACATTTTGCATCATTTAGTAGAACATTGTTCTCTTTCACATTTGCTATTTGTACCTTTCTAATGGTAAATCTGCTTTTTAAACAGGTACCAATGGAGGGATCCAGTCAGATGGCTATTCACTGGGTATATATAATGTCAAACTCAACAAACTCTTGGTCTTTTTTATTTTTATTAATTTTATACTCTAACGCTGTCCCGTTAGGGTATACTCTTCGATAAAGCTGAGCAACTGGTTGAATTAATTTATCTATAAGAATATGAATTTGATCATCTTTAAATTTAGGGAACACACCATAGACTGCACTGGCACTTGGCGGTGTCTTTCCCTAGCAAACTAGTCCCATTTTTACAATATAAAATTTGGCTTTGGCTCTACAAAAACTGTTACCAATTGTTTAGAGTCAATAGACCCTAGAACGGTTAAGGTATTAAGACTAACGTAGGCCATAAATCTCCTTTTTTTTTTTTAGATATTACTTGATTTTCAACAAGGACTCACACCATTGTCTTTGAGAATGACGTTAAATCTCAATTCCAACAAAGCGCCTTAGGCTTACATTGTTTTGAAAATATTCAAAAATCCCACACTTGAGACCATTCTTATCTCGGGCTGGACAACTTTAGTATCAGCTGAATGACTGCCACCACAACGCACACATGAATTTACTTTTAAGCTCAGATGTCCAAGTCTGACCAGAAACTTGTAAATTTTCCCACACTTTATTATTTGATGAGCCTCAACAAGTGACGCTTATAAACACGACTTTGTTTAGGGGGCAAATATTCATCGAGCTTGTTGATAGCAACAGTAAATACATAATTGTTACCACTAGTAGTTTCTACCAGTCATCATCTGCCTAGCCTTTTCCCAACTATGTTGGGGTCGGTTTCCAGTCTAACCGGATGCAGCTGAATACCAGCATTTTACATAGAATGACTGCTTATTTGATCTCCACAAGACAGCTAATACTAGGTAATAAGGTGCCCTCCGGTAAGACTGGTTGTCAGACTTTCAGGTCACTGACCACCCGTAACGACTGCCAAAGATCTAAATGGCAGCCGGAACCAACAGCTTAACGTGCTTTTCGAGGCACGGAGGAAACGATATGTAATGGGCGATCAACCCATCCACAGACCAATCAAGGCAAGCGTGGCTTAACCTAAAGATCAGTGATTCCTAGGGTGTGGATCACTGATAGTCCCCTGTGCAGGGCATGCATGGAGGCGGAGGAAACTGTGGCGCATGTGCTCCTTGAGTGCACAGGTGTTACCAAGATTCGTGAGGAGACCCTGGGAACACCACGATCCCTTGCGGATGCCCTGAGGAGACCGGGAAGTCTGATCTGCTTCTGGAGGGAGGTGGGCTGGTTGGAGTAATCGGCCGCCACGGCTCACGCACAATGGTCCTTAAGGACTAAGTGCGGAAACCAATAACCCCATAAAGATAACCTAAAGATCGACCTGAGTGGCAGATATTATTAAGCCACAAGGTCCTCTTAGTAGTTTCTACATGTGCACCAGGAATATTATATTTCTGGAAGGGTTAACCGACCCATGAGTAAGAGTAAAGCTCTATTGCCCTAAGGCCACCTGAGTGTGGTAACTTGGTAGCCGTCAGGTCTGACTCTGGTGCACGTTTTTTCCCAACGTAAACCAACTGAAACTAGGTCACCGACACAGTCCAACGACTGTTGAGGTCGTATGTGCGACATACTTGTGGTCTACCTGGATGGAAGGGGTAATTTCCTTCTTTAGGTACCGTTTCGAGTTAATCGAAATAACTCTTGATCTTATTGTATTTTATCCCAGTATTTTATACAAGCTCATTTAGGTACCGTTTGATAACAAACTACCTCTGACGATGTAACTTTCGTCTTTAGGTACCATTCCAAATTAATAGAACTAACTCTTTAGGTATCGTTCCAAATTAATAGAACTACTTATTTAGGTACCGTTCCAAATTAATGGAACTACCTCTTTAGGTACCGTTCCAAATTAATGAAACTACCTTTTAATTTTATTGTATTTCATCCCAATCCATTTGGACTGATTTTGGTACTGTTCCAAATTAATGAATCCAGATCATTTAGGTACCGTTCCAAATTAATGAAACCCTCTTGATCTGATTGTATTTCATCCCAGTCCATTTGGACTGACATTTATACCTACGAGATCTTTAGGTACCGTCTGCATAAGCAAACTACCTCTATCCATTTGGACTGATTTTGGTACTGTTCCAAATTAATGAATCCAGACCATTTAGGTACCGTTCCAAATTAATGAAACTACCTCTTGATCTGATTGTATTTCATCCCAGTCCATTTGGACTGACATTTATACCTACGAGATCTTTAGGTACCGTCTGCATAAGCAAACTACCTCTAACGACAATGTTAACTTTGATTATTGACAGATTAAAAGTGTTAATTTGGATAAACAGCATGTCTATCACTGGTATCCAAGATTACTCAAGAACGCATAATTTATTTATTTATTTATTTATTTATTAATATAGGTTCACCAACAGCTTCTGTGTACAACATATCATAGGTTTTATAGGTTTTACAGTCTCAGACTTACAAAGTCGCCAATAACTGGTTAACCAGCATTCACAAAAATAAGTGATAACATAACAAAAACTACTTACATCAAAAATTTAAACGAAATAAAGGTCTTGAAATAAAATATGACTTACAGATAATAAAATTCAAAAAGAAAAACCAAGAAAAACCATATCGCTATTTATCAACTAATTACGACTAACATTTGAAAAAGACATAAAATATAAAGGCTATCAATGCTAAAACAAAAACAAAAATGAGATCGAAACTGAGATCGTAAAACTAAAACAAAAATAAAAATGAGATCTAAACCGAGATCGTAAAGCTATTATTAATAAAAATAAAGGAAGAAGTACTTAATCCAATAACATAAAATAAAAAACTACTAGACTAACTTAACAAAACACTATGTTGCGATTTTCGGGAATCAAGTAATTGGGTTTTAAAAATTTTTGCTGGAATGATAATAAATGTCAACATCAGGTGAGGATTTAATAAAGGAATTCATCTCTCTACTCAGTCTGTTTAGTGGCGAATTTACCCCAATATTAGTGTTTGATCCTTGAGTATTGAACAAGTTGGTCAGAGGATATCTAGGTATATTGTAAGGTACTTTTAGTCCAATACGCTCTACCAGATTACCGCAGTCTAATTTATTATTCACTAATTTGTACAAAAACATGATATCTTGCGTCAGTCGGCGGTCACGTAGACTATTCATTTGAAATGAATGAAGACGTTGTTCATATGGACAACGGGGAGATATTACGCTGAAGGAATACGCTAGGTGTTTTGTAAAGGCCCTCTGGATACCTTCGACTCTTTGTGAGTGTACTGCATAATGGGGGTTCCACACCACGCTAGCAAATTCTAAGTGGCTACGAACTAAGGCGTTATAAAGTACAATTTTTGTTCTTACTAGCTTAAACCCTTTACTATTTCTCTTAAGAAATCCTAGTAATCGTGCTGATTTCGTAACGATGTTGTCGATATGACTTATGAAATTGAGTTTACTATCCATGATGACGCCAAGATCGCGAACCTCATTTACTGTTTCCAATAATTCTCCTTTTATTTTGAAGGAGACAGTACTGGACTGCTTTTTCCTAGAAAATCGTATGTGGCTACATTTTTGCACGTTAAGCTTCATGTGATTCAGGTCGCACCAATGCTCAATTCTAGCTAAATCCTCCTGAATTAGGGATGCATCTTCATCTGAGGTAATAATTTTATAAATTTTAAGATCATCAGCAAACATTAGGTATTTGCAGTGATGGATTTGATCAGTTATGTCATTGATGAATAGTGAAAATAAAACTGGTGCAAGGTGAGAGCCCTGAGGCACTCCTGAGTCAGCATAGTAAGGGTAAGACTCATAACCATTAACAACAAGAATCTGTGATCTGCGGGATAAATAAGACGAAAACCAGTTTAATAAAGAGCCATGTATACCATTGAATTCTAATTTTGACAGTAACAGAGAATGGTCAACTTTATCAAACGCACTGCTAAAGTCTGTGTACACGGCATCTACTTCTAATCTTTTGTCAAGAGCTTGCGTGACATCAGAAACAAACTCGACAAGGTTGGTTTCTACGCTGCGACCAGCTTTAAAACCATGCTGACTTTTTGAAACAATTTTATCAATGTGGTGAGTAATGATAGGACAGAGAAGAGACTCAAAGATCTTTGAAAAACATGATAGTATTGAGATAGGGCGGTAATTTTTTACATCAGATTGATCTCCTTTCTTGAAAACCGGGACGATTCTTGCGATTTTCCATACTTCAGGAAAGATTCCTTCGGCAAGGGAAGAATTAAAAATTAACCACAACGGTAGAGCGAGTTCATGGCAGCAGCGTTTTATAAACAAAGGTGGTATAGAATCAGGCCCTGCTCCTTTGGAGGCATCTATGTGCTTGAGCTTGTTAATAATTTGCATTTCTGTAAACCTAACAGTGCTTATGACAGAGTCAATACCTGAAAATTCATTAGAAGTATTGTTAGTTGTTACTGGGTTATTACTAAAAACAGACACAAATTGATCCGCAAATAGGTTAGCAATTTCAGGACCACTACTTGCGACCCTGTCATTCAAAAAAATGTCAGCAGGTATGCAAGATTCTCCACGACGTTTATCTTTTATGAACCGCCAGAAAGCTTTAGGGTTTTTGGGAATATCGTTTTCAATTCTGACTTTATATGCAATAAAACAGTTATTTATTAATGTATGACAGCGACTGCGAAGTAATTCAAAGGTTTGTCTGTCTCTGGGATTATTATATTTGCGGTATTTTTGTCGAAATTTCTCTTTTTCAGATAGGGCTCTAATGAGTGAGCCAGTGTACCAAGACGGATATTTAGATTTTTTCTTTACATATTTAGGTACAAAATTATCAATAGCGCTCTGTAGCACACTGTAGAAGGCGACAACCCTTTCATTCACATCAACACAGTTGTGGAAAGTATCATACCAATTCATATCTTTCAGATAATTTTTTATCTGTTGATAGTCAGCTTTAAAAAAGTTGAAGCCCGAGCGATGTTTCGGTTTTAATTGTTGTAAGTTTTGCAGAGGAATAGAGATAAGTAAGTTTGGATGGTGGGAGTCTAGTTTACTAAGCAGATCATTAGGTTTAGTTACTATTACATCTGATATGTTACTTAAAACTACATCTAAAAATCTATTTTCTGCGTTATGGATGGAATTAAATTGATGGAGTTCATTAACTGACAAAAAGTCAACAAATGAGTAACCCAGTGCGTTTTCATAGTTTGATGGTGAAAGATGTAGGTCATCAACCGTCCTGTTCCACTCGATAAAACCCAAGTTAAAATCTCCGAGAATCACAACATCATCAACATTATTGAGCACGTTATTTACATTATTTAGGAAGCACTGTAGAGAGTCCAGTTTGACAGGTGGGGGCATATAGATAACACATAGTGCAATTTTTTTACTAATATTGTTAACAGTTAACTCAACAGATAGCCATAAATCTTCCAAATCACTTTCCCAGTTTTTCATTCGTACAGATTTAATTGTATTACTAACAGCAACCATAACCCCTCCCCCATCTTTTTTGGATACCTTAGAACTTAATCTATCTCTACGATATACTACGTACCGCGGGTCAATGAACTCTCCATTAGATACATTAGAGTTTAGCCAAGATTCAGTAAATGCTATTACATCATAACTAGTAAGCAAAATATTCTTATAGATATCTTCAGTTTTAGTTCTCATTCCACGAACATTTTGATAATAAATATCAAGCATTGCGAATACAATAATGCAAAGAACACTTTTATAAAAAAAACATAAATAAACTAATTTTAAACAGTTACATCACTCGTCTTCAATAGCTTTAAGCTATCCTGATTGCGAATGTAGATAGGCTTCGAATAAATATCTTTTCGTACAAAAATTCGCCCATTGCGTATCCAAACAAAGTTATACGACTTCTCCTTAGCCAATTTCCGTGTTGCCGCATGTAGCTGTTTGCCAGTAGGACATAGATGCTCACTAACAAAGATAGGAACTCGGTTACCAGCTATGCATAAATGATGCGAGCTCAATTTGTCTGAGGGTTGTTTTTTGTTGAAGTCTCCTACAGCAGCCAGAAGATTGTCGCGCTGGCGAGGGCTGCGGAGCTTGGCTATCACTGTGCGTGGACGGTTAGTCTCCTTATTTAGTTTGGCTACTCTTGTGATTTGCATGACGTCACTGTCGCCAATGTCGCAATTAGTCACCTTCGCGATCTTTTGCAGCATTTGCACTAGGTTTTCAGACTTATCTTCAGGCAGACCATTAATTTCCACGTTGTTTTCGCGCATGTTTTGTTCTACGATACATAATCGCGTTGTTAGTTCACTGACATTCTGCTGGAGGGTTGCATTATCGTTGCGCAGTTGGTTTATTAGCGTATCCTTCTCATCCAAGCGTTTTTTGAATTCTTCGAAGTTCTCATTGAAGAACCCAAGCGAGACTTTGAACTCAGATATTTCTCCTTGTATATTTTTAAATTGCTCTGTGAGTAACTCTTTAAACGATGACTTTAAAGCTGCGGCTAATTCTTCCTTAATTATATCTCTAAAATTGTTTTCGTTCAAACATTGTTCCCGAATATTTGAGATGGACGTAGACTGACTATTTTTCTTCCTTAGAGTCACATTCATCGCATCAGGTGGAGTGTTTTGAGAGCTAAGAGTTTTAGGTAAAGTTTTGGGGCTTGTCGTTTGTTTACGGCCTGGTGAGCGGTGGAAGTTCCCAGTATTATTAGCCGGGCATGCTGGTGTCTCAGTGTTGTCGGTCTTTAGCTGTTTGCAGCAGCATTCGGGGCATTTCCAAGTGGACTTATAATCAAGGTCCATTAGGTAAAAGTTACTATTTGGTATGTTCACACAAAAAATATCAAATCTCAATTTGCACCCGCAACAATCCAAAAACTCCAGATTATTTATTTCATTCCGACACCCAGCGCAAACATTCATGTTTGATTCCATTATTATTTTAGGTAATTTCAATTTTCAACACCAATTGATACGTGCAATCAAAACTAGTACTTATTGGTATGCGACATAAAACTTGAAATCGTGGAGGACCCAAGTGCCAAGCGAGCGTGCACCTGCAAGTAAGCGCTGTGCGTGTGTGCGTAGAGCGAGCTTGCACCTGCATGTAAGCACTGCGCGTGTGTGCGTAGAAGCGAGCGACTCATGGATTGTCCTAGGTCAGGTACGCCACAACAACACAGTCGTTATAAAAAATATTTGAAAGTAATTTGCTTATTACTCACGAACGCACAAGAGTCCTGGTATGATGTAAACACCACTGGATAGTCCGTAAACACAGCTTCACGGGGATATATATCACTACTTATTATGACAACTTTTTACCACTTTTTAGATTATTTTAACAGTGACAAAATTTAAAACAGTGTTATCACTTTGGCGTCTCGCGCGTATGTCAATTGTCAACCATAAAGAGCCTCACCGCATAATAATAATCTAACTTCGTTACAATCATAATTAAATAACAACCGCCTTCAATTTGAACCCAAAATATCGTTATAATGTGCAAAATGCATAACTTAGTATAACTAACAAAAGATACGGTCGTCCGAACATTTTGCTCGATGCGATTCCCATACAGAGAAACTAACGCCATCCATAAGAACTAATCAGGCTGCTCGTAAACGTAACCTTGTATAAGCGGCGTGGCGTGGTATTATCGAGGTATAAAGAAATTAAATAAAGCTTTCATTAAAATGTTAATAAAAAAATGTTAAATTTAAATTTTCTATTTCTTGTAGACTTCGGTTTAGTCAAGACCTATTTGGGACCAAGTTCAAGGCGTCATTTTATCATGCGGTCCGCCCAGTCCTTACGCAGTAATATATAAGTCAATGCTAACAACACTCCAATTTGTTTCTGCCAATAATCAAAGCATTCGTCATTGACGTTTGTTGTATTAGTACACGAATGTTTAGGTACCAATCAATGTAACTAAATCAGTTCCGTTTTGAAGTAACGACTACGTTCAACATATTAATAGCAGTCTACAAACATTATAATCCTTTTTTTTTTCCAAGGACTGCCTTAATGCAATTTAAGGTTAAATTTAAAACTAAATAATTATTTATAAAACATGAATATACATTGAAACTGATTTGCTACCGATTCACCTCCTGGTTACTTTATTAACACTCGGTGTTATTTAAATTCGGCACGTCCTTATTTATTTTGTAATTATCCTGGCAAGGTCGCCACTTGTACAGGTCACTATTAGGTTGTTAGGTACGTAGGGAATTTAGTAAAACAACACAGTTTGGTTTGAACGCGCACGACTTACTCGCCCGGCCGACCAGTAGAGAGTGTGCGGTCCGTGCAACGACTCACTCGACCGCACCCCACCACTGCCCGCCCCACCAGTAAGGCGTGTCGGTATTTATTGATACACTACAGGTTCCGTACCTCAAAAGGAAAAAACGGAACCCTTATAGGATCACTTTGTTGTCCGTCTGTCTGTCTGTCTGTCTGTCAAGACCTTTTTTCTCAGGAACGCGTGGAGGTATCAAGCTGAAATTCATATCAAATACTCAAGTCTATGGTCTCTTGGAGCTGTGAAAAAATCAAACTTCTAAGTCAACGCGATCAAAAGATACTCCCGTTTATGCCGCAAATTTTCGACACTCGCAAGGGAATCAAAACCTACAGGGTACTTCCCGTGAACTCAGAATCTTGAAATTTGGTACGAAGCAACGTCTTATAGCATAGATAAAGGAATAATTACGAAAACCATAAATTTTTAGTTACATCACATAATATATTTTTTTTACGGAACCCTCGGTGCGCGAGTCCGACTCGCACTTGGCCGGTTTTTTTGGGGTTCTCAACAACACAACAATTTTGTCCGCATGATTTTGACTAGAATTTATTATGCACCGATAAAATTCTATAAGATTTAGATTGTAAAATAATTTGTTATTGGATTTCTCACTTTAGTGTGTTGCATTTAAGTGACAGAAAAATTTAATGATTTCACCGTACATTTTTTATTAAGTTCTTATCTCTAAATGATGATATAAAGATTTCATTCGAGAGATAAAATCTTTTTAATATCATCATTTGCATGATATCAGTAAATTATCCATCAATTTCACAGAACAATTTCCTGATTTATGATACATGGTAAAAACATACAGGAAGTTGCTTTGATGCTAACCACAGATGACGGTAAGGAAAATTTACCATTATCGTGTAAAACTTGATGGTTCCTTTAAAGCTACATTAAATGAATTGCTGGTATATTATTAACTAGTGACTCGCCACGGCTTCGCACGGGTGCAAAAAAGGTATTAAAAAAAACCGCATCCAAAATCCATTGCGTAGTTTTAAAGATTTAAGCATACAAAGGGACATAGGGACAGAGAAAGCGACTTTGTTTTATAGTATGTAGTGATTCGCTGGAATCAAATCCTCTGCGTAACATGATTACATAACATCTAATAACATCACAGCAATCACTGTCTAAGCAGCATAAAGGTTCAGTAAGTTTTCATCGGTTATAATTAAGACCTAAGTAATAGTAGGGCGAGACGATTATATAAACATCTGAAATGTTCCATCATCATTTTAAACGAAAGACATCCACTGTTGGATATAAGCCTCCCCCAAGTGACACACTGACGGGTCCCGTTCTTCTCGCATCCAGCGGTATATTATTTTACAGTTTAATTCAATTAAATTCATTAATTTAATACACAACAAGTAATTAAATAATCTATTCTATCTAAAATAGAAAGAGAAGTCCCGACTGACTGACTCATCAGCGCCCAGCCCAAACCCTTGGACCTAGAAAGCTGAAATTTTGCACAGAGGTTCCCTTTATAATGTAGACAAGGAATAAGGAAGGATTTTCTGAAATTCAACCCCTAAGGTAGTCAAATAGGGGATGAAAGTTTGTATGGAAAATCGTCATTTTCACGCGGGCGAAGCCGCTGGCAAAAGCTAGTCAGAAATAAATACTCACTACACAATACACTCAATTTCACACAATTTCATACATTCAACTTTACAGACTTTAATTCACTTTCAACTTTAAAATTACCTACTCGAACAGTAATAATAAAATTTTTGAACACAGCTTTCAAAGTTCAATGTTGTAAGTTTTTTCTAATTTTAAATTTCAAAGAGCTTTTAGTTGAAAAACAGGATGATTGGGGCTTTAATAAAAAAGCTCTAAAGATCTAAATATTGGCGAATATACGTGAATAAATTAAACCAAATCGGTTTAATAGATTTCGTGTCATCATCTCATCATCTGCCTAGCCTTTTCCCAACTGTGTTGCGGTCAGCTTCCAGTCTAACCGGATGCAGCTGAATACCAGTATTTTACATGGAGCGACTGCTTATCTGACCTCCACAACCCAGTTAGTTTTCGATAATACGATGCCCCTAATCAATTAAAGTCTGAGAACAACAACTTACTCTATATTGCAACATACAACGTAAGGACTCTATCAACACACGCCCGCCTTCTAGAATTAATGGACGCACTGAAAAATACTAAATTTGATGTAATTGGCCTTTCTGAAACTAGGAGGCTAGGAAATTCAATTCAAGAATATGAGAATGTTATCTTTCACTACATAGGAGAGACCCCAGGCCTTTATGGTGTTGGTTTTCTTGTGAAGAAACATCTCAAGACTTACATCGAGAGCTTTACTGGCTTATCAGAGCGAGTGGCGTTATTGAAGCTAAATGTCAACAATTTCAGAATAAGCATAATACAAGTCTATGCCCCAACAGAAGCGGCAAATGATGCTGAAATAGAGTCTTTCTATGATACCATCGACGAAGCCCTGAAAATATCAGAAAATAACATAATAGTCATGGGGGACTTTAATGCAAAAATTGGTCAACCAAAACCAGAAGAAAACTTAATTATGAAAAACCACGGATATGGTACACGAAACCACAGAGGCGAACGACTTATAGAATTCGCATTTGAAAACAAACTTTCTATAATAAACACTTTCTTTAAAAAGAATAATAAGCAAAAATGGACCTGGCGATCTCCAGACGGGAACACAAAAAATGAACTAGACTATGTGTTGACAAACTTACAGGGAAACGTGCAAGATTTACAAGTCATCAACTTGAATTTCCCTACAGATCACAGGTTCGTAAGAGCAACATTTCTAATACAAAAACTTAAAGTTAACAGAAAGAATTATTCTAACAACTCAAGAAGCTTACTTAAAAACGAAAAAGAAATATCGAAATACCGACAAGCACTCAATGATTGCAGCGAAGACCTTATGAGATGCCAAGATATCAACTCGGTACAAGAATGCTACGACAAAATAGTAGGCATCTTAGAAGCTAGTTTGAAGAATGCGGTCACACAAAATAAAGATAAAGAAAGAAGCAGCGTGATATCAGCTCACACTACAGAACTGATACAGCGCAGAAGTATTTTACAAAAAACAAAACCAAAGACGCGAGCAATGAAAAATGAATTAAAAGCGCTTTACAAACTAGTAAGCAAATATGTTCGAAAAGACTACTCAAACCATCGAAAACGTACCCTCGAAAAACACATTAACCTCACAGGAAGTACCAAAAAACCATATAAGGAACTGAGAGCTCACAAAACATGGATAGAAGCACTTCACAACCCTCAAATAACAACACATGACCGAAAAGATATCCTACACATAGCAACCAACTTTTATAAAAACTTGTACAGTGCCCCAGTACTCCAAGACACAGACCAAAGAGAATTTGAAAAAGATGACAATGATGTAGAAATAAACCCAGTGGACGCAGTAGAAATTATAATGGGAATCAAAAGGCTGAAAGAAGATAAGAACCCAGGACCGGACAAAATAACAAACGAGGCCATAAAAATAGCTGGTGGTTACCTAACACGTCCTTTGACACATTTATTTAATTTGATTTTGACTTCTTCCGTAACACCTAGACAGTGGTCTGAGTCGAATATTATCTTGCTGTTTAAAAAAGGCGATCCAAAGAACATAGGAAACTATCGACCCATCAGCCTTCTTCCATCACTTTATAAACTATTCTCATCAATTATAGAAAAGAGAATCAGTACTACGCTCGAAAAAAGTCAACCGATCGAACAAGCTGGGTTTCGGAAGAGCTTCTCAACAATAGACCACATTCATTCTTTGGAATTGCTTGTTGAAAAGTATCAAGAGTATCAACGTCCTCTCTACATAGGGTTTGTAGACTACCAGAAAGCTTTTGATACAATACTACATCCCTCAATATGGAAAGCTTTACAATCCCAAAAAGTGGCGAAAAAATATGTACAAGTCCTAAAATACCTCTACGAGAACAACACTAGTAGAGTGAAACTAGAGACCGCAGGACCACCTATCCCCATCAAAAGAGGAGTACGTCAAGGCGACCCCCTATCACCTCGAATCTTCATAGCGGTACTGGAAACGGTTTTCGAAAAACTAAATTGGGAAAAAACAGGTTTATGCATAGAAGGGAAACATATTAGTCACCTAAGGTTCGCCGACGACATTGTCCTTCTATCAGAAAACAGCACAGAGCTAGAGTCAATGTTACAAGCATTACAACAAGCAAGCAGAGAGATAGGACTTGAAATTAACCTGAGCAAAACAAAACTCATGACAAATGCCGCACAAAACTCTGTATATCTTGACAACACACCAGTCGACTACGTTGAGTCCTATATCTACCTAGGCAAACAAATCTCTTTCCAAAAACTAAACAACGATGCGGAAGTAGATAAAAGAATAGCAACGACATGGAGAAAGTTTTGGAGCTTAAAGGAAATTTTAAAAAGTCAGATGTCAATGAAAGTTAAGAGAAAAGTCATGGACTCATGTCTTTTGCCTTCATTGACCTACGCCTGTCAAACATGGAAGTTCACAAAAAGGGTGAAAAATAAAATCACGTCCTGTCAGCGAAGCATGGAGAGAAGTGTTGCAAAAATTAGGAAATGTCAGAAAATTCGGCACACTACCATCAGACAAAAAACAGGAGTGATAGATGCTCCCACCTACGCTCTAAAGTTAAAATGGAGATGGGCAGGACACGTAGCGAGAATGAGCGACAAGAGATGGACAATTCGCATGACGTCATGGCCAGGTCCGACAGGCACTCGAAAAAGAGGAAGACCTGTAATTAGATGGACTGACGACATCACACGAGTAGCGGGGAAAAACTGGCTGACAGAAGCCAAAGACCGAGACCGCTGGGGTTCTCTGGAGGAGGCCTTCACTCTCAACACTTGAGAGGTTCATGCATGTGTTATATCTTTTTAATTATTTTTGTAATTTTTAGCACTGTTTTTAATTGTTCAAGTATATAAAATTGAGATTTCCTTAATTCAGACCAAAATAACGTAGCAACGTCGGCTGTCAGATGTCAAGTGACAATGACGTAGGGCGACGTTGAGTAAAGTATATTGTTGATTTAATAATCACCGAAAATATCTTAAAAACAAAGGTTCTAATTTCAAATAAACCTAATTTACATTATTCAAATGACATATTATATCCCGACGTATTTTATAGAAGTAGCTTTTATTGTAGCTTAAAAGACTTGGTTTCCGAACCACAAATACTATTGTGGTATTTGGAATAGTTAAGTCAAGTTAAATGTTTATTTATTATAAGTTGCCAATAAATTATATAGTTAGTTATTAAAAGATACTTATAATGTTTCCTACATTTTATCTTGCAATTTGAATAAATTAAATAGTTTCAATCAAATTCTCTGAACTATCGGTGGATATTCATATTTTATCTGATAGTCGTAAAGATTACAAATAAAAACATATTATATTGCTAAATTAACTTAAGAAGTTTTAAAATAGTTTCACTACATAGGATTTGCTAATTATTATTTATGTTATTAGTTATTTAGCTATAATGAATAACCATTTGCCATTGGTTTATTATGGCGGTAGTCGTTGATGTACTTTTTAATATTTGACGGTTATAAAAGTAGAAGTACCGCCAATTCAGGTTGAGTTACGCTGCAAATGTTGAAGGATAAAGACAGACCCAAAGTAGTATATAAATTGTGTATAGAAAGGATTAAGTTGACATATTGTGGCCTAGTTGTGAAGATACCAAATGTGTAAAAGCTGAAACCTATTTGTATTACTCTAAAGGATCTACAATGTTCATGTAAGTTAATTGATATTATGCTATGAATATTCCTGATTACAATGTGTTAGAAATATGTACCTATGTGCTAGAAATATGTACTATAATATGGTTTATATATTGATTGTTGTTTATGTAAACTGATAAATTGCTGTAACTTGAGACAATCCAAGACAATATCAGGTTGTCTTCGCATAATACTTCAAAATATGTTCCCGTGGAGTTTCTTGTCCATTCTTCTCCACGTAGACTAGGGACCTAGCGAATGGAATCGAGTTTGATGTAGTTGACAAGGCAGAAAGAAATAAAATGAATAGTCTTGTCTTTTGTGCTTTTACTTCATAAAACCCCTGTTCCCAACACACACTTCTTTAGAGGTACTTTCGAACACAGTAAATAACTAGTAATCATCCTGACAACTTTAATAATTGGTGGATATTAATACATATACATATAGATTTACATACATTTTCTAACATCAGAAGTGGGACAGTCTCTGGCTCTCTGATATAATTTCTAATGGTCTTCCTGTTTTATTTTCATGATCAATGCTGGAGCTGCTGCTGGTGTGATGATGAAAGCTGTGACGCCGATAGCTCACCGCCTCGACTTGGCTATGATGAGAACGTCGACAGCACGTACTCCGACAGCGAGATTGAGAAGCTGCTGGAACCACTTGGCAGCCAAGCCATGGCTTAAATCAAGCAGCAGTACGAATTAGCTAATGTCGGTAAAGGCCTTTAGAGGCTTTGTTTTATTTTAATTTATTTATTCTCTAATAACGTAGTGATAAAAGATCCTAGAAACTGTAAAAAGTAAAACTAGAATAATTTAGGAAATTGTTGATTCAAAGTTAAGCTTCTTTCTAAAAGTAAAAGACATCCAAAACTTGTGATGAAAATATTTATAATTTTTTCGTAATGCAAAGCATTACCCTGGCTTGGTTAGTACCCCCAAATTCATGCAGATTGTTAGTTTTCACGAAACATCCAAAAATACAATAAAAGATAAATAAGTATCTCGTCTTCAATTCAATTAATGAGATTATGGGATTGGAGATATTTAAATATCTGACGTTATTTTTGAACCTCGTCTTGTAAATAGTATTAATGACAATGTCAATATTTGTTTCCTTGATAATTCTGGTTCTCGCAAAATAAATATTGTGAATATAATGTATAAACGTTACGTAGTATGAAGTTTGAAACTACAATAAAATTCTAATACGATCTAAATAGATAAGATTGAATCATATAACGAGGGTAGAATTTTTTTTTCTCGAAACGTATTTATGGGTCAGTCGGTCTAACTGAGTTAATCAATACAAAAGACTTGTTGATTCATACGAAAACATGTTTAAAAAAAAAAACGAATACCATTATATTAGCTAATGTATTAAGAACTTTATTATTCTTCAATGCTCAGGGGTTTCCTCATCAAGAATAAACAATAATTCACTTGCTGATAATTTAAATTAAACAATAAAAAAAAAACGTGTTTATGAAAACGCAGAAATTAACGTACAACTAATTTGAGAATAAACGATTACAATAACAACAAAAATGTCTAGTAGCTAATAACCAGCCAAGCAAACACTGACACAAACCAAAAGTGGGTTCCATTTTTTTTACTAGATGTGGCAATACATGGCAAAATACTAATTAAGTTGTATTACTAATTGAGTATTTTTATTATTTAATATTACCAATGTGATAATTATTCATTTAAATGATTACCTATTTGTTTAAACTTGATTAGGTAGGTTAAACCCTTCGGGGATTACAAGGCGTGATATTAATCTAAAAATTTAAGATAATATGTTAAAATAATGATAATCTGTATTTATTATGGAATAGTACAAAATGGTAAACTAGATTCGCAATGATATTGTCAGATTGACCGAGCGGTGACTGTTTGGTGATGTAAATGAGATTGTATGATTCAATGGTTAGAGTATACTATTGATTACGATCTGGGTACATTTTAAAAAATGAAAGTCAAAGAAACAGTACACGATAAAGTCATAGATATATGTGGACAAAAATTTTGATGTGTTATTTAAAATGAAACAATAATTATTGTAAATTCTAAGGACAAGCTACGATTTAGGCCAGGTGAAATGGTCTATGAGAATGCTATTGTTGAAGACTCTATTTAAGTCTCTAAATTTTTTATAACAACTATTGCACCTGGTTAATCAAATGATTAAATGACTTATAACTTACGACTTATGACTCATGACTTCCAAAAAAAAAAAGGGGTGGCTGTGCCTTATAAAAAAATGTGGCTGTGCCTTATAAAAAAATAAAAAAGGTGGCTGTGCCTATGCCTTATAAAAAAATGTGGCTGTGCCTTATAAAAAATAAAAAAGGTGGCTGTGCCTGTGGCTTATAAAAAAAGTGACTGTGCCTGTGGCTGTGCCTTATAAAAAAAGGTGGCTGTGCCTGTGCCTTATAAAAAAAAGATGGCTATGCCTGTCGCTGTGCCAATAATATACCATTTTAAAACCAAAGAATTTGATTGAAAGAAATGTACATGTCAAGGACCAGGTACATAGTAAAATTACCGTGTTATATCTTAATGAAAAATGTATAAAGGTAAATAACTCTTTATTTTTTATGTTCTGTGATTGATGAATTGTTTTATCAAAAAATGTACTTCGAGAACGAAGTACATATCAGAATGGCCGTGTTATATCTTTTTAATTATTTTTGTAATTTTTAGCACTGTTTTTAATTGTTCAAGTATATAAAATTGAGATTTCCTTAATTCAGACCAAAATAACGTAGCAACGTCGGCTGTCAGATGTCAAGTGACAATGACGTAGGGCGACGTTGAGTCAAGTATATTGTTGATTTAATAATCACCGAAAATATCTTAAAAACAAAGGTTCTAATTTCAAATAAACCTAATTTACATTATTCAAATGACATATTATATCCCGACGTATTTTATAGAAGTAGCTTTTATTGTAGCTTAAAAGACTTGGTTTCCGAACCACAAATACTATTGTGGTATTTGGAATAGTTAAGTCAAGTTAAATGTTTATTTATTATAAGTTGCCAATAAATTATATAGTTAGTTATTAAAAGATACTTATAATGTTTCCTACATTTTATCTTGCAATTTGAATAAATTAAATAGTTTCAATCAAATTCTCTGAACTATCGGTGGATATTCATATTTTATCTGATAGTCGTAAAGATTACAAATAAAAACATATTATATTGCTAAATTAACTTAAGAAGTTTTAAAATAGTTTCACTACATAGGATTTGCTAATTATTATTTATGTTATTAGTTATTTAGCTATAATGAATAACCATTTGCCATTGGTTTATTATGGCGGTAGTCGTTGATGTACTTTTTAATATTTGACGGTTATAAAAGTAGAAGTACCGCCAATTCAGGTTGAGTTACGCTGCAAATGTTGAAGGATAAAGACAGACCCAAAGTAGTATATAAATTGTGTATAGAAAGGATTAAGTTGACATATTGTGGCCTAGTTGTGAAGATACCAAATGTGTAAAAGCTGAAACCTATTTGTATTACTCTAAAGGATCTACAATGTTCATGTAAGTTAATTGATATTATGCTATGAATATTCCTGATTACAATGTGTTAGAAATATGTACCTATGTGCTAGAAATATGTACTATAATATGGTTTATATATTGATTGTTGTTTATGTAAACTGATAAATTGCTGTAACTTGAGACAATCCAAGACAATATCAGGTTGTCTTCGCATAATACTTCAAAATATGTTCCCGTGGAGTTTCTTGTCCATTCTTCTCCACGTAGACTAGGGACCTAGCGAATGGAATCGAGTTTGATGTAGTTGACAAGGCAGAAAGAAATAAAATGAATAGTCTTGTCTTTTGTGCTTTTACTTCATAAAACCCCTGTTCCCAACACACACTTCTTTAGAGGTACTTTCGAACACAGTAAATAACTAGTAATCATCCTGACAACTTTAATAATTGGTGGATATTAATACATATACATATAGATTTACATACATTTTCTAACACATGTATACTACTTAAAACTTAAATCTATTTAGTTATTATTAATTATCGACATTTCATTTAATCTTAATTTATACATCACATATTATTATTTATTGTCAATCATTATTTAATTTTAATTTGATTATTTTTATTGTGATTTTTAATTTCAATTGGAAATCAATTTAAGACGCAGTCAACGGGGGAACCGTAAAAACGACCTGTTTTTCGTCGCAGAGTTAGCCGTATTGCTACTTATTACAATTCCAAAAAAAATACAGTGTATAGTCAAATGTATAGGTAAAAGACTTATGCAAAAATATTTTCTAAAAGTAATCAAGAACCTCGAAAAAAAAAATCACAAAATCACAAAAAAATCACACGAAAAAACTTTTTCGTCTCGAAATGCTCAATATTTTGAGTGACAACTGTTATTTATTTTTTTACTATCAGAAAGGAAATTTAACCAACTAAAGACATATGTAAAAATATTTTAACATTACAGTGTATTTTTTTTTTTAATAAATTAAATCTGCGAACTATCGTTCATTTTGGCAGTCACGAGCATCAAACGCGTCGCCATTTTCAACCTTATTTGTTTAGGCGATGAGTTAAGCGCGCGCTCAAGGTCGCGGGCAGGTGATGTCGCCTTAAGTTGTATTTTTTTATTGTCTTCATAATTTTTTTTTTAATTTAAAAAAATGAAATGTAGGTAACTCTATCTAAGTATCTGTTTGTTTATTGTAATCTATCTTGAATTTTATGGAAAGTTAATTTAATTTACAAGTTTTTTATTGCTACCAATCATAAGATTTTAATTGAAATTGAAATATTATTTATAAATTTATTCCTATTATTGCAATCAATCTTTTTAATTAATTTTTCATTGAAATTTACATAATTAAAAAAAAATAGAAAAACATTGTTAAAGAAAAATGTAATAAAAATTAACAAACTTATATATAGGGAAAAACAATCATTAAATTTATCTTTGTAAATCTAATAATTAAAATGTAAAAATGTAAACACTTTCAAAAAAAAAATGTAATAACTATTCTTCTTTTAAATGCATGAAATAAAAGGCTTTTTTATTTTATTTTATTTTATTTATAATACGATGCTCCTTGGTGAGACTGGTTTCAGTCTCGCCAAGTTCTTCTTCTTCATGAGATCTACGTTAGGGAACTGGCAACTACAGTACTTTCACAAGTTATTATGCCTTGTGATTGTGACTGTAGCGTAGGAGTGCAATGCGTCGTTTCGGGAGTTGCTGCGTCGGGCTGCGCGGCGCCGTATGTTACCGGCGGCGAGTGCTGTGGGTGCGGGGGCGCGCGGCGGCGTGTGCCGTGGCGGCGGGTGTGCAGGGCTCCGGGTCGCGGGGCGGCGGTTGCACGTTGCGGCGTGCATTCGTTGTTCCGTGATTCGGGGTCTCGAGCATTCGTTGTTGCGGTTTGCGTCGCTGCGTGCTTTCGTGCTCGCAGTGTTCGTTGTTGCGGGCATTCGGTGGCGTGTGGTTCGGCGTGGTGGCTTTCGGAATGACGCATTGCACTCGTAGTTTCGTTCTTCTTCCGTCCTTCTAACATTCAAAAGTGCCTGTAATGGCTTAATTGAAATAAACGATTTGAGTTTGAGTTTGAGTCTTTGGGCCATTGATAACATGTAACGACAGACAAAGTTCCACGGCTGTCCGAGTTGGGATTTCCGAAACAAGGAGGAAACTCGGTATGAATTCTAGTATATTTGTGTAAATGAGAGCTAATTGCTAGCAGAACCGTGTGAGCCGTGTAACTTAGACAAGGGTTTCGTTGCTTCAAAACTATTTTGAAGCAGGGCCCTTGTTTTGTGATTTATCGTTGAAAGTGGTACAAAGAGCCACCTCAAACTGATAAAGGATCCTTATTAGGACTTGTTTGTTTACATTGTAACGCTCAGTTAACCTTTTTGGTTTCCTAAAAATAAGCTGTCGCGGATCGGATATAATAGTGGAGCGCCTGGGGGTTTTCACCTCGGATTAGAGTTATAGTGAATGAATTAATATGATCGATGTGGGATATTGTTTTTTAAACTATAAATTGCAATGTTTACCCAAAATTTTTTTGTGCACTCCATTGTTTCATTGTTTAAACAAATTATTATGAAAAATTAATGTTTGACCATATATTTTCACTTTAAACAGTATTTTTTTTTATTTATATGTTAAATCTTACCTGAGTAGACATATATAGGAACATTTTTCAAAGATACCTGTGTATAGCAGTAGGGCCAATTATTTATTCGGTCAAATGAATAAGTATACGAAATGAATTTATTGTAACTGAAATTAGTCGAAGTGATTTTCGACAAAACGTTGTTATACCAAACAAGAGTAAACCGTTTGACCGTGCTGGTAGGCACTCATTTCTTTCATCATCATCACCTGCCTAGCCTTTTCCCCAACTACATCGAGGTCAGCTTCCGGTCTAGTCCAGTCTTTCTTTGCTTGTGCCGTTGAAGCAGTCATATCCAGGATATGCTCGCGATTGTAACCATATTATGATTGTGCTCATCTCGCCACCAGACGACAAACACTTTTTTTTCGTCTTTTTTTCCTATTTTCTCTTAACTTCTTTTGCACTTGGAGGTCTCCAAGTCTCGGGGCTGCGGGTTGTCCGGGGCTGCGGGTTGTTCGCAAAAGATACCGCGGCCTCGACTTAAAGGGCTAAGAAGGAACATGGGTGGTATTTAGTCAGTAGAAGTCTGACACTCCCTTTCGCTCTGCCCAAGAGCCGGCAGGGGTTATTTGCGGGTTTCGACGTTTGGAACACGGTTTAGTAGTTTTAAAGTCTCTCTGTGCTCTGAGTCTGTCTGTACACAGCCTTTTCTGTAAGCGTTCACGTCCTCAGCACGTACGTAAATATTGCACTTAGATAGGTCCCTAGTACCTATATAAAAATTCCAATTAAGAAAGTAATTGGTGCGGTTCATAAGATTCCATGATTTAAATCCTTAAAAGAGTGTACCTACAAATTCAGATATGGCTAGGAAATGACGTAGTTATTGAAAATTGGGGATGGAAGTATTCCAATAACATGTACATCCCAATAACAATGAATCAATTACCTGCTCCGGATAATGTATTGCAAATGTTATTTTGTAATTGCAAAAAGGGATGTGGAGCTGCGTGTGGATGCCGAAAAAGTGCAGTGCAGCATACTGCAGTGTAGCATGTATACAGTGCAGCGGAAATAGTTGTTCCAAATACTTCACCTATTATACAGATAGATGAAGTAGAAGAAAATATTTGATGTAGACAACAATGTAATATATTTAAATAAACAGATTTTGTACTAATTTTTTATTTCTTTTCATTAATCGTAATTAATTACCTTCTTTTTTAAATGTACACAATAGAGTACGTTTCATTTATAATTAAACTGGCCGAGAAATTTCATTGTACATAGCAGCTGTCGCTCCGCTCTCCCCTCCACGTTTTTCTACCTGTTCGAGATCCCTACTGCTATTTTTATACACAGGTCTTTGAAAAATGTTCCTATATGTCTACTCAGGTAAGATTTAACATTAAATAAAAAAAAATACTGTTTAAAATGAAAATATATGGTCAAACATTAATTTTTCATAATAATTTGTTTAAACAATGAAACAATGGAGTGCACAAAAAATTTTTGGGTAAACATTGCAATTTATAGTTTAAAAAACAATATCCCACATCGATCATATTAATTCATTCACTATAACTCTAATCCGAGGTTTTACAGTTTTTAATGCTCTAGGCACTCCACTATAAGTACAACCAAATATAGATATGATGACCGTTCGAAAATAGCTGAGTTTCTTTAAAAAGAACAAGTATTGTAAATCTTGTTTATTGGACTTTGATTGGATTATGGTAAAAACAGGTTATTTTCTCAGTTTCGCTTGGACCTTGAGCTGTCCAAGTTTGTATCAGCGTTATCCACTTAATTTGTTTTTATCGTCGAAGGACTGATGTAATCTTCTTGGAATATTCGAAAATTCCGAGTGGGATTCGTTGAGTAAAGTTCAGTTTGAAGTTTCTTGGTGTTTTCTAAATATAAATTCGGGATAAGTGGATGAATAAAGAGACAATTAATGCAATAATAGAGTTGATTTTTTCTAACTACGTAACTCTATGCAACAATTATTGCTGCGTTTTTTTTTGGTGCTGAAATATCACGTTTTACGGTAGGACACAGCGGTCTCAAAACATTGTGGCGATGGACGTATTGAATAGTACGGGATAGTGGAGCTATTTCAAGCAAAGTTGTAACGCTAGTATTTAAAACAGAAACTTGTATTAGTGTTAGAACTTTGAAACCCAATATCTCCGTAACTAAAAGGGTATTTTACAACCATTACTACTATAGATTACCTAGTAGGTATGGTCTAGCTAAAACAAAAAAAAAATAAAAAATATAGCAATGATGGATGGGGAGAACCAGCTTATCCGCTTCGATAATGGTACTTTTACAACCATTACTGCATATAAAATATAAATTGCTTCTTGTTTAATAAACAATATCTACAAATTTTTGTCACAGCCCAATGGAATCCAGCGAGAGATAAACAGTCGAAAAATATTATGAAAAAACTTAGTGTTATGAAGAAAACTTTTTTTAGATGAAAATTCATGCTTGAACAAGACGTATGAATCCAGATTTGAATCTATATTAAGGAATACTTTGCAATTGTATGAAATTGAGATCAGCGGTGGCCCAGTGGTGTCGGCCCCGACTTACGAACAGTATACCTAGGTCGTGGGTTCGAACCCAGGCAGGCGCGTTACTTTGTGTAATTTATTTCATCACCGCTGCTCTCAAAACGGTGAAGGAAAACATCGTGAGGAAACGCTGTCTTAGAACCCAAAAAATTCGAAGACATGTGACATCTGCCAACCCGCACTGGGCCCCTGTGGTAGATTATAGCCCATCCCTCTCCTAGAGAGGAGGCCTGAGTCCCTGCAGTGGGAACATTATAGGCTGATGATGATGATTATGATGTATGAAATCTGACAATTTTCAATTAATATTCATGCTTTAGAAAGTTTTTAGAATAGGTATAGGCAGGGACGGAGATCCTATTTCCAATTAATTTTCGTGTTTGTCCCAAAAGTTATTTAGGTATTATTAAAATCTATAGTTACTCGTGTTCCTAAAACTTATAATTAATTACTTTGCGAGCCCTTGACGGGACCTTGTTTTCTGTTCAAAGATTTTATAATGTCTTCAAGTAAAAGATTGATTGTAAGTATGTAATCCATTCCATTACCTAAGTACTGTAGTTTTTGTTTTAAGACCTGCGCTAATGACCCGTTACTTGTGTAAATACAAAGTTTTTAAACTGAAATTACGTTTCACACATTAACTATGAAAAAGACTCGTAATAGCGAAGTTTATTTATTTATTTATTAAGGCACACCAACGAAATATTTACAATGATAGTCACAATTAATCGTAAGTCAGTAAGTTCTGTTCTGTGTAAATAAATCAATTATAGGCATGCACAACATTCACAATAAAAGGTGAGAACTAAATCTAACATAAACGGTTATTTAAAAACTACATAATTAATACATTTTAAAATCGATAAAAAAATAAACAACTTAATAGATTGAATCAAAAGGATGATGTCATAAAAGATGAACAAAACATAGAAAACATTAAATTAAAACAATCATCGTACAAGCAGATAAGTCAAATAGGTAATTCTAAAATTAATTGTGATTAAATTAAGAATTAAAAATAAAATTGAAAATAGATTGAACAGCAATAATAGCAATAATAATTTAAAACAAACTTCAACAGAATAAAATAATAATATCATAATTATCAACATAGAATAATTATTAACAGTAGTAGTAGGCAGCTGATTACTGGTCAATTTTCATGATTTTTGTTTTAAATGTTGGTAGACTGTCGAAGTTGTTAGAACTTATACTTATCTATCTCGTCGGGGCTGTGGCTTGTCGAAAGGATAACGCGGCTCCGACACAAGGGCGAAGAAGGAACATGAGTTTGGTTTTTAGTCAGTAGAAGTCTGACACTCCCCTTCGCTCTGCCCAAGAGCGGGGGGGGTCATTCGATGATTTTCCACACACCAAAAAAAAAAAAAAGGGTGATACCAATCCCGCTGGGACTGCGGGTTGTTCGAAAGAGATACCGCGAGCGCGACCTCGGCACAAGGGTAAGAAGGAACATGGGTGGTTTTTAGTCAGTAGAAGTTGTGGTATTTCGCTATTCTAAACCACGTATTTTATTTATTTCACTGAGTGAGCTGTAGTGTTCTCATCTAATCCACACTTTAATACTTACATTTACATTTTACATTATATACTTACACTTCACATCTATCATACGCTTTAATGGATTTTACATTACTATTCTGCGAATCGGTCTAAAACGATTCGTTTTCTTGTTTATTTATCTAAAAATAAAGTAAATAATTCTCATATTTTTCATTGTTATGACACTATACGTCAGGTTGTCAAACTGTCAATACTTTTTCTTTTAATTTTTCTGTCATAGTTTCTTACTGGCTTAGTCTATGAAGGTTACTTTTGATTTATATAATTTTAAATTCTTTTTATCAATATGTTAGCATAAATATTGTATTTTATAATAATTAATTAACACGCTCTCAGAATTCTACGAAAAGGTTTTGGATTGAATATTACTGGCTGTTCTGAATACTGGCAAGTTGCATTTTTATGACATTATGAAGTCACGAATTTAAACTTCTGAAAAAGAAAAAGAAAATGACAAGCTGTGGATCTATAAAAACTGAAATGATTTCACACGCGCGGACTTCTAATCTGAATCTGATCGAGGAAACATCTCCAAGGACTCTAAGCTCTACACTGGTTCATTGTTGCTGCTGGTCCTCCTACTCAAGGTGACGCTGACGCCAAGAGGACCTCCAATACGTCTACCCGAGTGACCGGTGTCGAGCGAGACGCTACACTGTCTCCAAACTACCTCATATACAACCAGAGTGACCTGCACTGCCGAGGAACCATAAAGCCAAGGATAACCACAACCGTAAAGTTCTTTAAAACCTCCTCCCTCCTCCCTTCTGAGAGTGTGCCTCTTTTATAACTTGTTTTGTATTTTTTACTTTTCCCTTAAAATATAATGTTCAAGTCTACTGTCTAAACTCTTTCATTTCCTCTAAATTCAGTAGATTTGCTACAGTTTGGCGCCCAACGTAAATTCAAAGCTTTCCCTCTTTTCAAAATTCTAAAACAAACTATCACTAGTATTATTTTCTTTTGGACTCTTATTTGGCTTAGTCTCTTTTTTATAACTTTATTAATTTACTCTTTTCCTCTTCAGCACTCTACTTAAAGACTACTCATACTACTCAACAACTCACACTACTCAACACTCTTCATATCTCACTATTCTACACCCCCACACACATTCCTTTACCCACTGGGTATTGGCATCCATTCTTCGCTTGGGAGTGTTTTTAAAACCATTCGTGGTCACTTACAAGTTGGGGTTTGGCTTACTCTACGACGTACTGTAGGACAATATCCTATAGTCGTTACCAACTTACCACTTACTTACTAACTTAACTCTCTACTTATACCTCACTACTCTGCACCCCACACACTTGCACACCACTACGTTTGCCCACGGGTAATCGTACCCAGTCTTTGCTTGGGAATGTTTTTAAAACCACTCGTGGTCATTGACAAGTTGGGGGCTGGGACACTCCACGACGGCTACAGGACAATATTCTGTAGTTGTTTATACAAAACTAATACAAAACTAATACTCTTCACTACCCTACACACAAAATTTTCCTCTTATACACTCTGAGTCCTCTTAATACTCCCAAGTCCTCTTAATACTCCGAGTCCTCTTAATACTCCGAGTCCTCTTAAACCACTCTGAGTCCTCTTAAACCACTCTGAGTCCTCTTAAACCACTCTGAGTCCTCTTAAACCACTCTGAGTCCTCTTAAACACTCTGAGTCCTCTTAAACCACTCCGAGTCCTCTTCTAGAAGTCCTCTTTATACATTTATACACTTATTTTTTTACTTTTTGTCATTTATTATTTTTATTACTCACAACTCACACGCACTTAGTTTACTTTTACTCAGCTCACTCTTTCTTGTTCTATTCGACTTTTTTTATTTTCCCTTAGTATATAATACATTATTATTCTTTTGAGCGGTAGCAACTCATTAAATAAGCCCCTAATGCATTTTCTTTTCTTAGAGGTATTCTTAAAACCCTCTAAACCTTAAACTAAAGTTCCTCTTGAGCTCTAAACTCAAGTTCCTCTTGAGCTCTAAACTCAAGTATCTCTTAAACTTGAGGTTTCTCTTAAACCTTAAACTTTCCGAGCGGATTAGCAACTCGTTAAATAAGCCTTAATGCTATCTTCTAAATTGGGTTTTCAAACAGGTGCGGGTTACGACACCTAATTAAAAAAAAAAGCCTTCGTAATTACAATTAAATATTTCTTTGTTGGAGTATGCGTCATTGAATGTGAACCATATCTCCTACGTGTGATTGACTGAGTGTTTGATGAAAGCATGAAAGATGTTGTGTATAAGATCAAAGACTTATTTTAACCTTCAAAATTTTCATTGGAGTTGAAAATTTTCCGGGGTTGTTGGGGAAATGTGGTATTTCGCTATTCTAAACCACGTATTTTATTTATTTCACTGAGTGAGCTGTAGTGTTCTCATCTAATCCACACTTTAATACTTACATTTACATTTTACATTATATACTTACACTTCACATCTATCATACGCTTTAATGGATTTTACATTACTATTCTGCGAATCGGTCTAAAACGATTCGTTTTCTTGTTTATTTATCTAAAAATAAAGTAAATAATTCTCATATTTTTCATTGTTATGACACTATACGTCAGGTTGTCAAACTGTCAATACTTTTTCTTTTAATTTTTCTGTCATAGTTTCTTACTGGCTTAGTCTATGAAGGTTACTTTTGATTTATATAATTTTAAATTCTTTTTATCAATATGTTAGCATAAATATTGTATTTTATAATAATTAATTAACACGCTCTCAGAATTCTACGAAAAGGTTTTGGATTGAATATTACTGGCTGTTCTGAATACTGGCAAGTTGCATTTTTATGACATTATGAAGTCACGAATTTAAACTTCTGAAAAAGAAAAAGAAAATGACAAGCTGTGGATCTATAAAAACTGAAATGATTTCACACGCGCGGACTTCTAATCTGAATCTGATCGAGGAAACATCTCCAAGGACTCTAAGCTCTACACTGGTTCATTGTTGCTGCTGGTCCTCCTACTCAAGGTGACGCTGACGCCAAGAGGACCTCCAATACGTCTACCCGAGTGACCGGTGTCGAGCGAGACGCTACACTGTCTCCAAACTACCTCATATACAACCAGAGTGACCTGCACTGCCGAGGAACCATAAAGCCAAGGATAACCACAACCGTAAAGTTCTTTAAAACCTCCTCCCTCCTCCCTTCTGAGAGTGTGCCTCTTTTATAACTTGTTTTGTATTTTTTACTTTTCCCTTAAAATATAATGTTCAAGTCTACTGTCTAAACTCTTTCATTTCCTCTAAATTCAGTAGATTTGCTACAAAGTCTGACACTCCCTTTCGCTCTGCCCAGAGCAGGAGGCGTTATTTGATGATTACTCACGCCCCAAAAAAAAAAAAAACTAATTGTCTGACAATAGTATACCTAGAAGTAGTAGTTTGGAAAAGGCAAGGCCGATGATGGGTGATTGATACTACTTAATTGTGTTTGTCGTAAATAACATAACAACGAAATGATAGTTATATTTCCGATGATAAAATCATACGTTTATACACAACATTTACGTGACGCGTTCGTGCTGCCCTAACACGAACCGAGTCCTAAATAACAAGGTTTATGTGCAAAATGCCTAATAAAATTCTCAAAATGGCAACAGAGTCGCAAAAAGGCTTGCTCTCAAAATGGCCAATTCTCAAAAAGCCTAATTCTCAGAGTGGCCAATTCTCAAAAAGCCTAGTTCTCTGAATGCCCAATTGTCTAAAACTTGGCAGATTGCGCGCCAGCTCCAACAGCATCCTGGCTGTTATTGCGGATAGGCTGGACACGCGGTACGTCAAGCACTGGGTTAACACCCACATTATGAATTAACCATTTTTGTTTTGTTTTTCCTACTAACACTAGTTTCATAAGTATTACTGTACTAACATTTTAGTGGACTCTTTAAAGTCTGAAATAAAAAGTTTTTATTTTAATTTTATTTTTTTATTTTATTAAAAGCCTAGTTTAAGTATGTTACTTGGGGCAACACGTTATTTTCTACCAATCTCCTCTGTCAACCATCACGCTGTCATTTGATAAAGTGACAGCTCCTTTTTCTTTGATATCATTTCACACAATTATTATTCATCCATCGCTTCCTTGGTCTTCCTCTCCCTGTCCATCCATCCATTCATCACTCTTTTAGTGACACGCGATTCGTCCCTCCTCATCACATGTCGGAAAATTCTGTACCAAAGATAGATACTTTGTGTCAATGCCTCGTCGGTATTTTTACTTCGATCTATCTATATAAATAAAAAGAGAAGTCCTGACTGACTGACTGATTGACTGACTAACTGACTGACTGACTCATCAACGCCCAGGCCAAACCATTGGACCTAGAAAGCTAAAATTTTTCTCAGAGGTTCCCTTTATAATGTAGACAAGGAATAAGGAAGGTATTTTCGAAATTCAATTCCTAAGGTAGATAAATAGGGGATGAAAGTTTGTATGGAAAATCGTCATTTTCACGCGGGCGAAGCCGCTGGCAAAAGCTAGTAAGAAATAAACTAAGTGACTGGTAGTTACTTCTAGTATCTATTCCCAAGGGTGTCGTGTCGTGAGCTGCGTGCGAGTGTAATAGGCTGTTACGTTTAGTTCTATTTTCGGAACTAAAATAAACTAGGTTGCTTGCATCCTTTTTGGAGAATGGAAAAATTCTTTTCTTTTTTCGTCTCACTAAGAGAATAGAATACTTCGTATCTTTTCTCGTCTCATTTTAAATGCGAAATTTTCCAACCATGGATGGATGAATGTTTACGATCCCGCGGGAAAACAGTGATAAAAAAAATATCTTTTCGTATCGTACCACTTGCTCAAAAAAGTCACATTCTATGCCCCAAAAAGCGAACATAACAATAGTCATTTTTAATCTGTTAAAAACAGGGAAAGAAAATTGTACTGAATTTCATTCATCCTCTAGGGGGAGAATGTGATTTTTTGGAAAAAGAAAATTGTACTGAATTTCATTCATCCTCTATGGGGAGAATGTGATTTCTATCAATAATTGGACCAATGTTTCGAATGTTAACTTTTACTTTTAATGGTCATTATTTTTAATAAATGCATATCTTATAATATATTATTATTGTGTTATTTTTTCGCAAATGGTACGAAAAGTAGAGTATTTTCCTCAGTGATAAAGCTGTCTTAGTCTTGGGTGAACTTAAATCCCTCGCTACACTCAGGGTTTTAACACCCTCGCTGCGCTCGGGAGTAAACCTCGAGTCCTTCGTTACGCTCGCGATATAAATCGTCACCCGCGACAGAAGACACTGCTTTATCCCCTTGGTTAATAATCTACTATTAAAAACAGTGTGTCTGAGAGATATTTCTATACGGCATGTAAAGCGAAGTCTCTTCTCATCTCTCTTTCTATGTTTAGCTTACGGTTTTACGTCTGGTTGAGGTTTGCTCCGCAAAAAATATTCAGGATGAAGCTTTTCGTTTGATTTTCGGAACCCTAGAAATCTAAAATAATAAATTTCGCAGACTGAAAAAGTTTCGGTATTCACATTTGAATAGTTAGTTTGCGAATCGGTAAGATTAGAACTTTTAAATTAACTTTATGAAACAAAAATCTGCTCTGACGAAAAGTTTTTTTTTTCAATTTAATTTTTTGTTTTATTTTTTGCGATTTCAATTAGATATTTAAATTATCTTCTGACCTGGAATCTATCTTCTATATATTATTATATATCTTATCTATATTATTATCTACTAGCTGCTGCCCGCGACGTCGTCTGCGTGAACGCTATACAGCACCAAAAATACCTACGATTACACTTTTAAAAAATACCCGTTTCTTCTTAACATTTTATAATTCTACAGAAAGTGCAGTAACAGAGTGAGAAGGTCTTTTGTAAAATTGACCTTCAAAAAGTGCTGATTTTCAGCCTGCTTTGAATAAATGACTTTATGGTGATTCTCTTGAATTAACCCTTAGCCACCTAACGTGTATTCTAGTAACACATCCACCTAACGTCGGTCATGGTGACCGCTTGCGTATAAGTACTATTAGGAAAGTAAAAAGCTCAAAAATTGCTATAAATCAATACTACATCATCAATTATTTTTATTTCAAATTGTTTTAGTAAACTCTTCAAATTAACACTTTTTACTTTATACTTATCATTAATAAAAGTTGGCTTACAATATTTTAACAAATTATAGGTTTTTTAATTAAGCTGAGATCTAAGTAATAACAATCAATGAGACTTCTTAATTTTTAATTATTTTAGTAACTTAAACATATAACCTCTTATATAAAACTATCATTGGCACAATCAAATAACAATCATTACAAAATTACAGCTCCCTAACATTTACAATTTCTCGCGGTAACCTACTGGAGGTTGAGACGACCAACGGAACTGATTTTTTCCGAAATAGTTCCGGTACCTTGCCAATGGAACATCATCATCGGAAGATGCATCATCATTAACTGGCAGATCATCATCATCAACTGGCAGAGTATCGTTATCTTCACTTAACTCGTCAACATCAATACCAGAGCCTGATTGACACTCATCATCAATGACGTGGTTACTGGTACATCGTCAACGTCACTGCAATCTTTATTTGGTATTTCCGGCACATCCCTTTGACCCTCGGAATCTGAGTCACACTCTTCTAATCATCTACTGATACTTTGATCACGTTGAGACATGATAAACCTAAAAAAATAACTAGAAAATGTTAACACTAAAAGTAACGTAACAACCTTGCGTCGGTCACCATGACCGCATACGAAATATATTTACCTGAATCTTTTCACTGCGCGCACTTTTTGCTTGGTCAAGCGCGGAGCGCAAACTGGAGAGTGAGGATAAAAAGTACACAGAGTCACAGGCGTGTGGCACGCGTAATAACGGAAATATTTGAAAAAATATATCGCATGGAGTCACTGTGACCGACGCTAGGTGGTTAAGGGTTAAGTCATAAGTTGTGACTGAAGCAGATGGAGAAAACAATGAATAAGGAATACAAAATAGGGTAAAAATAACGTATAGGAATTTTCGGTAAACAACAATAGTGGGTTGGCTATCCGCAGCCAAAATGTAAAGAGAGTCAGGACTGGTGACGCGGGAGCAAGCGACGTACAGCTGCCCGTGTGAGAAGCAGCTCGTCCTGAGGTCGACACCCGCTGCCCTTAGTGTTTGCCCCTAAGACTTATTGATGGTCATCGCGAAGCAAACACTCACGGGGAATTGTACGCGCTTGAACTGGATCGGGAAGTTATGAGGTATGAGTGGAATACGTGGTATAAATACTGCCTCGCCGACTCCACAACCCGTGAGAATTTTCGACTCAATGGTGTGTCTGTGGAGCGAGATCACTTTAAGGCGGATCCCGTTACAAAACTTCGAAAGAGATAGGTTCCGAAGAAACATGATCGGGACACCAACCTTCAGCTTGATGGTAAGCGCTGGAAGTCTACTTGCTGACTGACAGGGAGTTCAGAAATTTCACGGGATAAGTAATGTGTGGCGTCGCTCGCACACCCAAGAATTCTGCTGGTGCAGTATACGACTGATGTCCCCGTACACACAGCGAATGAGTTCTTCTAAGCTGGATACAACTCTACCGAAGTACTGAGACTCTGGAAGCGCCACCTGTCCACCTCTCTCCTCGCCGTCGCCAAGCCTTATAAGGACATCGGAGAATTCTTGAGCACGTGCATTGCCGACTTGCTGAGCTCTCATATTAACGATCAAGCGCAATGTACGAACTCGTGACCACGACGAAGACCATTTCAACGAAGCATTCACTTCGTCAGTCTTCGATCCCCGCGTCACCACGGGCAGCGTGTGTCGAAAATCGCCACTGAACAGAACTGTGACACCACCCATCAAATGTTCGTTCTTGTGCATGTCCTGCAAAGTTCTGTCCTCGGCCTCAACTGCCTTCCTGTTGGCCATCGTAGACTCATCCCATACGATCAGAGAGCAATCTTTGAGCACGTGTCCCTTATCACTGTTACGTGACACACCACAAACAGGCGTTTCGGCGCTTTCTAAATTGATGGGAATTTTAAACATGGCATGTGCTGTCTTGCCACGCGGAAGCAGTGTGGCAGCGATTCCCGACAACGCTACAGCAATGGTAATTTTGATTTGACTCCTGACCTCTACAATTATGCCAGTGATAACTAATGTTTTTCCTGTTCCACCAGGAGCATCCAAGAAAAACATTTTACCCTGAGTTTGCCCAACGCTTTCAAGGTCATAAATTTGATTATGCTCTGAAGAGAACAAAGCGACATGGTAATTTCGTATGGTGGGCATTTCGCCCGGATCGTAAATTGTCTCAGTGTTATACTCCCGATTTCCACGGTCTTGATGCGGTGCTGATTGGGAAGCTGGTAACCCATATTCGACCAGTGGATTGCCGCCGATAGAAATGACCACGTCTAGAAGTGATCTGAGACAGGTGTTCAGCACGCGTTCATCGCAGACAATCTCGATGAATTTTATAAGACAGATAAAGCAGCTTAAAACTTATATAAACACATTTTTTTTAATTGTCTTGCTCATTTCTGTGCAATGTTTAAGAAGAAAATGCACAACTCCATCTATGACTTTTATAAACAACTATTAACCTCGCCAACATCAATCAAATTTAAATTATTTATAACCAAAAAGGACTACACATGTAAGTCGACTTGATGTTTTTGAAATCCCATAGATGGCGCTGCTTTAAATTGTCTTGATACTACAATTATAATATTTATTATTGTCTGCGCCATTCACATTATTTATCCGCATTTTTATTAATATCTATTTATCTAATTTGGAAATCACAAAACGCATACTTGTAACACTATACACGCTATACTCTTCTCTCATTGGTTAGAATGAAGGATCAGACGTTCATTCAAATCCCTTCCTCCCGCTCTCATCTTCCTTCATCTACCAGTCCTACCTCAGCGTCAATAACAAGCGCACGTGAAATTGCCCTGCGCCCGCGCTGCCGTCCCCGCCATTAAAAGACTCAAAAATCAAGCTAGAAACTGTGAATAGAAATGTGTGTGTGATCCTCCTCATATCATCTTGTGACACTTGGTGGGTTTTCGCTGAATCAACGTGCTCCAGAAAGCTGTGCTATCGAAGACATTACGCTTTTCCCTTACCCTAAAACCGTGAGTACCATTTGCCCATCCAAGTGTTCTGGTCCTTCGTTCCAAATAAAAAACAAAAAATTACTTCGCATATACACTACACTCATCAAACACAACATATTTATCGCATTTATCTATTTAATCGCATAAAAACGCTCAAATACGCATCCGCTATTACTCTCGTCTATGTGACAAGCCCACGAGGGCACATTCCGCTAACATCTCATCAACGCTAAGTTATTTCTTTAAAAACGCATCATATTTACCGCATTTAGCTATTTATTCGCATAAAAATACGCTCATCCACGCATCCGCCATTACACTAACCTACGTGACTCGCTCACGAGGCATTTCCCGCTAACATCTCATCAACGCTAAGTTATTTATTCAAATACGCATCTTATTTCACGCTAAACACTCTATTGCTAAAATATTATAAATATATTTTAGTCATCGCACACATATTTCACAGGTTTTCTCAACACATAACGCACACGGGCAAGTCCAATTTATTCTCGATATTTCGCATACATTCACTCATTTAAGTATTATTATTAACGATTATTAACTCGAATAGGCATTATCCCAACGCATAAAAATGGCTTCAAAGCATGGTAAATCCAAGGAGTCCGATAAGGAATCTTATGGCTCCGCAGAAGAAGATTCAAAAGTGCTTCTGTTTGAATCTAAGAAGGAAATTTTATTCAAAATGCTGCAATCAATTTATGACCTCGGTCGACAAGTTTCAGTAAATAGTTCATTAAAATCTCAATTTCTAGCTAGGATTAATTCCCTTGATCAAATTAGGACGAATTTTATTGAAACGCTTGATGCTTACAATTTAGCACTCTTGGAAGCTGGATCAGCTATTAATTATCAGCCGTTGGCAGCATTTGATGAAATTTATTGTGAAATAAAAGCAATCGAGGCTAACCTTCTCAGGTCTCAAAATAACGAAAACAGCAGTAGTAAATTCGAGTTTTTAAATCGTAAATTGCCACCTTTAAAACTAGCTTCATTTGACGGCACGCCCAGCAAATGGACAATTTTTCATGAAAACTTTAAAAGTCTTATTCATGATAATTCTTATTCATGATAAAGTACAATACTTGATAGGGTGTCTCTCTGATAAGGCATTAACTGTTTGTTCGGGCGTCGCGCCTACCGCTAATAATTACCTACTCATTTGGAATGCTTTAATAGAAAAATACCAAGATACCCGCGTACAAGCTTCCATGTACTTACATCAAATGATTCAGTTTAAGCCTTATCAATCTATAGACACATTTATTGAGCAGTTCCATGCATCACAAGCCGCCCTACGGCGCTTAAACATAAAGGATTTGTCAGATTTTATAATAACGGATATTGCACTCAGCAAGCTTGATAAAGAGGTCGTTAACCTTTTCGAACGATCACATAATCATATTGAAATACCTACTTTCGATCATCTTTCGCAATTCTTAAAAGAACAAAGTAAAATAATAGCACTTCGTAATCAATCTAACCCCTCTAAAGTCCGTAATTATAATAGTGAAAATAATAAATCCACTTCTAATAAATATAAAAATAGCCATACATTCGCGATCACAACCCAGGACGCCTCCGTGCGTGCCTGCAAGGTTTGTGCATCACCTGACTCACACCCACTTTATAGATGTTCTCGTTTCATGAATCAAAACGCAAAAGAAAGATTAGATCTAGTAAACAAACATAAGTTTTGTCGTAACTGTTTAGGATTTCATGATATTAAAATGTGCAAGTCAACAAATACTTGTTCGGTTTGCCAACGTAAACATCATTCGCTAATACATTTGGACAACTATCGAGGAACCGGCAACTCGCCGCCGCTCGTAACCGCGCCCCGCGCGCCCGCCTCGCCCTCGCTAGCTGCCGCGACTGTGAGCACTGTGGGCTCGACGACGACGCCGCACGCGGAGCGCGTACATTCAGGCGCTTCGCATTTGTCAATGACTTCGGCTACCTCGTGCGTTGAAAATAATACAACTGTTTTGTTGCCCACCGCTTCCGTATACGCTTATAATAATAATAAACCTCATACTCTCCGCGTTTTCCTTGATACCGGCTCAATGAGTCATTTTATTACAAAGGCTTGCTGTAAACGTTTAAACTTAGAAATTACTCCTGACAAATCTTCCATTTTTGGGATCGGTCACGCTAAAATACCCTCGTTTGGAACTGCTACTTTTAAAATATTTTCCCGCTTTGATCACCGCTGCTATTATAAAATTCACGCTCGGGTCTTAGATCGTATTACAGACGACTTGCCCAACATATCTATAGATATCTCAAATCTCGCTTCATTACGCAATCTACCTATGGCTGATGACGCATTCCACGTTCCCGGTGAGATAGATTGCCTCCTTGGCAATGAACTTTTCCCGCTTTTGTTGGGCAGTGGAAAGGTAACTTTACCTGGCTCCTCGGTCGTCGCCGTAGAAACCACCCTTGGCTACATAGCCATGGGTCGGGCTGATTGTCAACCTAGTGTAACTCCGCGCGCTCGCCCCGCTCAAATAAATAAAAATAAAAGCGAGCAAACTTTTCTGTGTGCTGCTAGCACGCTTCGCTTAAATACGCTCACGCAACGCTTTTGGGAACTCGAAAGCGTCCCTAGTAAGGTTCACATGAGTCCTGACGATCAGGCGTGTGAACAAATATTTAAATCAACTTACTCTCGCGATGAAACAGGTAGATACACAGTGCAGCTACCATTTAAGGCTCCGTGTATAGACTTAGGAAATTCACACTCAACGGCGACGCGCCGTCTCCTTAATTTGGAGAAAAAGTTAGATTCTGATCCCGAGATCAGAACTAATTACAACGCTACGCTTCAAGATTATCTTGACAAAGGTTATTTAACCAAGGTCAACGACCCCTCTCTAACTATCCCGCATTTCTATATCCCTCACCGTGCAGTTTACCGCCCGGATAAACAGTCTAGTAAAACTCGCATCGTGCTTGACGCTAGCTGTAAAACTAGCTCAGGTAAATCACTAAATGATCTCCTTTATGTAGGCCCGAATCTACAAAGTAACATTTTCGATTTATTAATTAATCTTCGCATGTTTTCCGTTGCTGTAGTTGCAGATATCGAAAAAATGTATTTTCAACTTAATCTTTCCGCTGATCATCACGCATTTCAACGCATTTTATACAGATTCAATAAAGATTCTGAAATTTCAACTTTTGAATTTAACCGCGTTTCTTTCGGCGTCTCAAGCTCACCATACTTAGCTATGCGAGTAGTTCGCCAACTCGCATCTGACAGTCGGGAAAAATACCCACTCGCAGCTTACGAGGCTGAAAACCATATGTATATGGATGACTACGTATGTTCGCTAGATGGCGTTGAAATAGCTGAGCGGACATACCAAGAAATGGTCACCATGTTCAGGTCAGGCGGTTTCCACCTTGTAAAATGGATCTCGAATAGTTCCGAACTGTTAGATAAAATTCCTTCAACTCATTTAAATCCGCAAAATATTGAGTTTGACGCTGACGCGGATAATAATACTAAAATTATAGGTATGCAGTGGAATCCAGTAGAAGACTTTTTTCAATTTAAAATAAATGGTAATTCTCTTAAATGTACGAAACGTACCGTCTTATCAGCAACCGCACGGCTGTTTGACCCCTTAGGTCTTATAGGTCCAGTTACTGCATTCATGAAAACGTTAGTTCAGGAATGCTGGAAACTTGATCTTGATTGGGATGATCCTGTACCCGCTCACATTGAAAATAAATTTAGTCGGTTTCACAAAGAACTTCCCTATCTCGAAAAAATAAAGTTCCCGCGACATGTAGGTATCACCTCTGGTTCTCATGTCACTCTCCTCGGGTTCGCAGACGCCAGTGAGCGCTGTTATGGTGCCGCTGTTTACATAAGGGTTAGTTCTAACAATGAAGATAGCGGATCAGTCCTCTTATTAACTTCTAAATCTCGCGTCGCTCCGCTTAAAAATACGCCCTTAGCTCGCCTCGAGCTATGTGCGGCTCTCCTCTTAGCAAACTTGATCACTTCAGTTGTAGAAGTTTTAAGTAAACGCTGTAAAATTAATAAAATCTTTGCTTTTTCTGATTCAACAGTCACGCTCACCTGGATCCACTCGCCCTCGCACAAATTTCATACTTTTGTCGCAAATCGCATTGTTGAAATTAATTCAAATTTACCCGCAAAACATTGGTTTCACATAGATGGAACTGAAAATCCCGCTGACGTAGTTTCTCGTCCTATAACGCCTAAACAATTATTGGATTTAACGCTCTGGTTTAACGCTCCGCATTGGTTTTCATTCCCCTTATCTCAGTGGCCAATCAAGCCATTTAAAATCAATTTAAATAATAACAATTCAGAAGTAATGGAAACTAAAAATATCGTTCTCTCTGTTAAAATAACGCAAGAAGGTTCACAACCTATTCAATCTTTAATTGATCGCATTTCTAAATATTCTATTTTACTTCGTAGCGTAGTTTTAATATTACGTTTCTGCAAGTTAATCAATTCGCGTGGTTGTATCACCGTTTCGGATTTGGATGCTGCGGAAATACACCTTATACGTTACGTACAAGGTAGATATTTCTCTGAAGAAATTAGCGCGTTAAAATCTAGTAAACTTTTTAAAAATAAAAGTCTCGCTAAACTCAATCCCTTTCTGGATTCAAATAATATAATTAGAACTGTGAAGGTTAGAACTGCTTCCGGTACTTATATACGCCCAGTAGTGCGGCTCTGTTCCGTACCTACGCAATAAAATAGTATAAATTCCCTTTAACTCTATTTAAGTTTAAATTCATATGTTTAAGTTAAGTTTTTTTTTTTCTCATAAAGTTTCTAATAGAGGAAAACCTCTAGTCCGGGGGAGTTGTCTGCGCCATTCACATTATTTATCCGCATTTTTATTAATATCTATTTATCTAATTTGGAAATCACAAAACGCATACTTGTAACACTATACACGCTATACTCTTCTCTCATTGGTTAGAATGAAGGATCAGACGTTCATTCAAATCCCTTCCTCCCGCTCTCATCTTCCTTCATCTAGGTACCAGTCCTACCTCAGCGTCAATAACAAGCGCACGTGAAATTGCCCTGCGCCCGCGCTGCCGTCCCCGCCATTAAAAGACTCAAAAATCAAGCTAGAAACTGTGAATAGAAATGTGTGTGTGATCCTCCTCATATCATCTTGTGACACTTGGTGGGTTTTCGCTGAATCAACGTGCTCCAGAAAGCTGTGCTATCGAAGACATTACGCTTTTCCCTTACCCTAAAACCGTGAGTACCATTTGCCCATCCAATTATGTTTATCGGCCTAAGTTACTTATAATGCGTGATTTTTATAGTATGAAGCTAGCTTAAGGCCCGTAATCCACCAAAGCGGAGAGGAGAGGAGACGAGAGGAGATGTGCCGCGAAGCTGGCAGGTTATTTCCACCAAAGCGGAGAAGAGATGCGTTGCGGAGAGGAGATGTGAGCTGTGTGTAGCAGAGATGTGAGCTGTGAGAGATCGAAAACAGTCAAGTTCTGTCTACGTTTCGGGACGTGCGAGGCGCGCGGAGAAGGCAGCGCAGCCCGGCCGCCCGACTAGACACTTCTCCGCTCTGCCGCGCCGCTTGCTCGCTCGCTGCACAAAATTCTATAGAAAAATGAGACATCTCCTCTCCTCTCCGCTTGACCCATTTCCACCAAAGCTAAGCGGAGAAGAGATGTGGAAAGAACGAAATCGGATTGGTTTATTCAAACACATCTCCTCTCGTCTCCTCTCCTCTCCGCTTTGGTGGATTACGGGCCTATAGCATGGTTAACATAATAACAATATTTAAATATGCGTCGTTAGATTACACGGTGTTACAGAATGCGTTGAAGAAATAAAGGTTCACTGCTCGTTCCCCGTAGGTGATAGCGTGATAATATGTAGCCTATAGGTTGACCCGATTTCTTAGTAATATTCGTGCCAAATTTGAAGTAAATCCATGCAGTACTTTTTGAGTTTATCCCGGACATACATACAGACAAACAGACAAACAGACAAACAGACAGAAATTCTAAAAACTATATTTTTGGCTTCGGTATCGATTGTAGATCACACCCCAAGTATTCTTTAAAAAAAATATTCAATGTACAGTTTTGACTTTCCTATCATTTTATTATATGTATATAGATTTTTGAGTTTATCCCGGACATACATACAGACAAACAGACAGAAATTCTAAAAACTATATTTTTGGCTTCGGTATCGATTGTAGATCACACCCCAAGTATTCTTTTAAAAAAATATTCAATGTACAGTTTTGACTTTCCTATCATTTTATTATATGTATAGATGTATAGATATAAATAAAAAGAGAAGTCCTGACTGACTGACTAATCAACGCCCAGCCCAAACCCTTGGACCTAGAAAGCTGAAATTTTGCACAGAGGTTCCCTTTATAATGTAGACAAGAAATAAGGAAAAGGATTTTTCGAAATTCAACCAAGGGAGTTAAATAGGGAATGAAAGTTTGTATGAAAAATCGTCTTTTTCACGCGGGCAAAGCCGCTGGCAAAAGTTAGTTTATTAATAAAAAAGCAACAAGAAAAGCTAAGCAATACAATTTAATTTTTAGAATATCATCATCAATCTCTTGCCCTTATCCCGATTCATTTGTGGTCGGCGCAGCATGTCTTGTTCTTCCATACTTCTCTGTTTCTCGTCATCTTATTAGACACCTTCTTCTTCTTCTTTATAGGGTTTAGGTTTCCGCACTTAGTCCTTGAAGTGGACCATTGTGTGTGAGCCTCACCTCCCTCCAGAAGCAGATCAGACTTCCCGGTCTCCTCAGGGCATCCGCAAGGGATCCTGGGGTTCCCACGGTCTCCTCACGAATCTTGGTAACGCCTGTGCACTCAAGGTGCACATGCGCCACAGTTTCCTCCGCCTCCATGCATGCCCTGCACAGGGGACTGTCAGTGATTCCTAGGGTGTGGAAGTGTTTATTCAGTGAACAGTGTCCGGTGATGGTTCCCGCCCCCAGACGCAGGCTATCTCTGTCCAGGCGCAGAAGGCGCCTGGTCAGCTTTATATCCAGGGATGGCATAGCTTCCTTGGATTGCCTATATCCTGGTGTCGAGGTCCACCATTTCTCCGCTTGTATTCGAGTATGATCTTTTAACCAGCTTCTTAGCTGGTTGAAAGGGATGGGCACAATGGGTTCGGGTCCGTAGGGTTTTGTGCTGGATCCTCTTCTGGCAAGTTCGTCGGCCGCATCGTTTTTTTTATTAGACATCTTCTTTCTTGCCATATCATTAGAATAGTTTATTTCGTCCTTAAGTTATTATTATAGTAAAGCCGGAAAAACTGACAACCAGTCTTCTTACCGATGGGTATCATATACTACCCCAACATAATTGGAGAAGGCTGGGCAAAACCAACCAACCCTTTTATCGATTTCAAACAAATGATAATAATGGAAGCACAATCGGGTTATTTCGGTCCCATTTAGATAATCGTTTCAATTCAATATCGCTGGGGTTTTCACAAATTTCAATTACAAGTGAACTTTATTAGTTAGACCCCGAAAGGTTCGGGGTTCGCGCCCAGAAGGCGTTTTAATATACATATTATATTGTTTAGCTATATATGTTTTTTTATTTTTATTTTATTTTATGTATACTTCATTGCGTACCAATGGCTATTTATGTAGGGTCAGTCCAGCACTCAGTGAAAATTTTGGCGCTATTATAGCGTCCACGTTATAGATGGCGCCAGCGGTCTTTTTATATTGTCGCTACATATTATTATAAACTAGCTTTTCCTACCGTTGTCATTGCAGCATAAAACACTCAGGGATAATTTAGCTTCCCCGTTTGTGAAAGATTTTATTCGGAATCGGACCTTATACCCGAAGATTACCCTCTACATACAAACAATTTTTACCCCTTATTATATTACTGTAGAAGTAGATTGACTATCTGCAATATAAAAAAGTTGTTGCTATAACAATTCCGTAGGAGTTTTAGAAAGAAAGAAAGAAAGAAAAAATATTTATTGTCGCAGAAATTAAAAAAAAAAAGCAGGTAAACACACAACTTACAACTAATTATTAACAAAAAAAAATTAAACAGGTCATTTTAAACAGGTCGCGCTTCGCCAGACGGAGAAACACGTAGTTTTTGATCTTATTAGCTAACATTTAAACAGTTTGCTGACTGTGACCGCTCACAGTTCAGTTCTCATTAGCAAAGGAGTACTAATTATAAGTGAGCACGTTTTGAATAAGCAACGTGTTTGCAGTGAGTGACTAAAGTTAGGGAACAGTTTGTTTGGCTGCTTACTGCGTGTTTGAAGGTTAGTCGGTGTATGATTTAGATGGGTAGATGTGTATAACTTAGAATACTCTTAATATATAATAATCACGTGGTACTAAGCTTGTAGACGCTAATCTGCGAAGCCACCTAACCGATTTCAATGACATTTTGTGAATGTGTATTTGGATCTGAGAGGTGGCGCGAGTATAGGAATATCGTTTATATTTGCACAAATCTTAGTAATACGTAACATAACACCTGTAATCCCCGTAGGGTTAGGCAGAGCTGAGGTGTACCTAATACTACACACATATTTCGAAACGGTTGCTTAAGTCTCATGTAAGCCTATTGTCAGCAACCGTGCACTAATCTACAACCACAGTGGCTCGTGGCTGCTAATGAGAAATTGCTGAAGATTAATTGGGTTTTTCCCTCAGCATGTTTATGATTTTCTTATATAAGAATATTTCAGTCTTCGCGCGAACTCGGTAACGTTCGGGTGTAGAAAAAATGTCTTCCGTAAAGATAAAGTGTATAGTGTGTAACATCGTTATAAACGAGTTATTGTGTTTTGTGCAGAACAAAATAGACATAATGGACGAAGATGGTTTATTAAGGTTATGTGTAAGCTCATACACGACCGAAGAAATTACCATTGCAAAGGATTTGTTGTTTGAATCCGTTGCTACGAGTACCCGCAACATTTCACGACGTAAAAACCGTGAACAACGTTGAAGATATTATTTGCGTGTTTAAGAGTACAGATCCAGATAAAACCCCTATCTTTGTTGAAAGGGAATTAGAAAAATTGCCCCCAGTTTCCTTCGATCACATCGACGTCACGGCCTTATTAAAGGATATTGTCATATTAAAGTCGGAGATTAAAGTCTTAAAAGAATCCTGTGCTACGGTCGACCAACTAAACGGAGTGAAAGCCGAAATAAACGACATGAAATTTGCGTCGTTGGTAGGTGTTGAACGCACTGGCACCGCAAACGTAAACATAAAACGAGGGGCTTACTTACTGGATAGCGGTCGAGACAGTGGTCCAATCGGCTTGCTAAATGTATCGAACCGTAATAGCGTCAAGAGTTCATCACCTGAGCAAAACGTTGGAACATTTACCGATCAGGTGAATTGGCGAACCCCGTTACAATTGCAGAAAATGAACAAAGGTGACCACCTTTGTAATAAAACATCCGTACGCAGTGCAACGCATCACACAACCGCTGTCACCGCCGTCACTCCAGCTGTGTGCGAGCACTGCGAGCCCCGGCCGCAGGCGAGTGGTGGGAGCGGAGCGCTCAGCTGTTCGCCGATACTTGACGCGAGCCCTACGTTGTCAAACCGGTTTGCTAAGGAGATAGGAATGAATTCGTCGCCGGTGACTTGTAAAAATGTCTTGTCGGATGTAAACAAAACATTAGCGGAAATAACGCGAGATGGCGAATGGAAGTCTCAGAATCCTAAAAATGAGTGGATTGTAGTGCAAAAGAAAAGACTCAAAAATAAACATTCAGAGTCACAGTTAATTAGAGGTAAGGCTGTCTGCTTGCCTGGAAATAAGTTTAAGTCTGCGAGTGTGACTGTACCTCTGTTTCTTTCTAACGTGCACAGAGATACATCAGAAAATGATATCGCAGAGTACTTACTCACAAGAGTACAAGAAAAAGTCGTTGTACAGAAAATAAAAATGAAGGTACAAAAAGAATATAATGCATTTAAATTAATGGTTCCGAGTGCTAAGCTAGACATGTTTTTGAATGGGGATTTATGGCCGGCCGATATTACATGCAGACGCTTCAGACATTATAAAAACCCTCAGTCTGATGGCGGTGAAGAATTCAGAAAACCACCTAAATAAATTATGAATAATGTAGCTCTCATTACCTACAACTGCAAAAACATCAAGCGATCTATTGAGGGAATAAAACAGCTTTGCAGTCATGCGGACATTATTGCGTTGCAAGAGACGTGGTTACAGCCTGAGGAGCTACCGTATCTGTCCAGCGTGCACGAGGGCTTCGGGAGCACGGGTACGTCTGCTATGGACACGGCTGCCGGCATCATCAGAGGTCGTCCCTTCGGCGGAGTTGCGCTATTGTGGCGTAAGGCGCTATTCCCGTGCGTTTCAGTGATTGCGTGTCCTAATCCGCGCATTGCGGCAATTCGTGTTACGACAAACGATAGGCCAGTGCTAGTCGTGAGTGTTTACATGCCTACTGACAGTATCGAAAATGTGTCGGAGTTCACGGATTGTCTGAGTTGTATCAGTGCCATAATAAGTGACAGTGACATCGAGTCGGTTTTCATACTTGGTGACTACAATGCGCATCCAGGTGAGCGTTTTTACCGTGAACTAATAGATTTCTCGATGGAGCAAGATTGGACTTGTGTAGATACTGACAGGTTGCAACTGTCGTCAGGGACGTTCACGTTTGTTAGTGAGGCTCACGGGAGCAGTAGGTGGCTCGACCACTGTGTTGTGACTGACTCTGCTTTGGGCTGTATAACAGATGTGTCCGTAAAATATGACGTATATTGGTCTGACCATCTACCTCTAGTTATATCATGTAATCTCGATGTTATTAGACGGAAAACGATTGCAAAAACCGCTACTTGTAATAAAATACAATGGGGGGAAAGAAATGCAGACCAATGTCATGCCTATGAACATATGTGTAACTCTCAATTGAGACATATTGATTTGTTATCTGACTTACAAAATTGTTGTGGCAAATATTGTAATGATCAATGTCATAAAGAGAAAATAAATAATTTGTACAGTGATTTAATTCAAGTTCTGTGTTCATGTGCTATTGCGACCTATAAAAGCAGTCGAGGTAGGCGGAAGCCCCTGGCGGGCTGGAACAAGCATGTGAGCGAGGCTCACAGGAATGCCAGGACGGAGTTTAATGTATGGCGTTGGTACGGTCAACCGTCCACTGGTCCTGTTTTTGATGCTATGATGAGTGCACGGAAAATCTTTAAAGGAAAGCTGAAGTGGTGCCAAAAACACCAAGAACAAATTAAAATGGATCTACTAGCTAAACATCATGCTAAATCAGATTTTAAAGGTTTTTGGAAAGCCACCAATAGGTTGAACCCTAGGCCGGGTGTTCCTGTGAGCGTCGACGGGTTTACCAGTCCTAGGGATATAGCTGAGGTGTTTAAAACCCAATTTACTGTTAAGTCGACACTGGGGCCACCGTGCGCGGGGTTCGATGCTGGGCCCGAGCATGCGGAGGTGACTACTGTCGTTCTTGCTAAGGAGATCAGGCATATTATAAAAACGATGACAAGGGGCAAATCGCCTGGTCATGACGGGCTCAGCATCGAGCACCTGCAGCATGCTGGTCCCCACTTACCTCGAGTGCTGGCACTTTTATTTAATCTGTGTCTGAGCCATTCTCACCTTCCGCCTGATCTTGTGCGGACTCTGGTGGTGCCGGTGATCAAAAGTAAGACTGGAGACGTATCGGACAAGTCTAACTACAGGCCCATCTCACTCGCCACCGTCATAGCCAAGATACTTGACAGCGTGCTCAACTCACATCTAAAGAAACATGTGCAGCTCTGTGACGCCCAGTTTGGATTTCGACCTGGGTTGTCAACAGAAACGGCTATTGTTAGCTTGAAGCACGCTGTCAGGTATTATACGGCTAGAAAAACGCCTATATATGCAGTTTTCCTTGACCTGTCTAGGGCCTTTGATCTTGTCCAATACGATCTTCTTTGGAAAAAACTAGAAGAGACGTCGCTGCCGCCAGAGTTTGTATTACTCCTCAGGCACTGGTATTTGAGCCAGGAGACTCAGGTGCGTTGGGCGGGTGAGCTGTCGGGGCCATGCCGGCCGGAGTGCGGGGTGAGGCAGGGGGGGTTATCCTCGCCTTTGCTCTTCGGTCTGTATGTCAATGCGCTGATTGAGCGACTCAGCAGCACGCGTGTCGGTTGCTACGTGGATGGAGTTTGTTTTAACAACATAAGCTATGCGGATGACATGGTGCTGCTGGCTCCCTCAATCAGTGCGCTCCGAAAGTTACTGAATGTTTGCGAGTCGTACGCTGTGACTCATGGTTTAATATATAACAGTAATAAGACAGAGTTCATGGTCTTCAGGTCTGGCACCAGGTGTCCCACTACAGTCCCTCCCATATTTATGAATGGTAAACCAGTGAACAGGGTGTACAAATTAAAATACCTGGGCCACCTGGTGACGGATGATCTGAAGGATGACCTGGATCTGGAAAGGGAGCGCAGAGCATTATCAGTCAGGGCGAATATGCTGGCACGCAGGTTCTCTCGATGTACAGCTGCAGTTAAAATAATACTTTTTAAAGCATATTGCACATCACTGTACTCGGGAGCCCTGTGGTTCACATATACCCAAAAGGCTTATAATGCTCTGCGTATCCAATATAATAATGCGTTCAGGATATTGTTGCGACTGCCACGCTTCTGTAGTGCCTCGGAAATGTTTGTTAACGCACGCACTGACAACTTTGATGCGTTATGGCGTAAAAAATCTGCCTCGCTACTCGGCAGGCTGCGTGGCAGTCGTAACACTATCCTGCAATCGATAGCCACCCGGGCAGATAGCCCGCTAGTGTGGGCCCTAGCCAATCGCACCCGGTCTGTTCTAGTTATTAAGTACTAACATAGGCTAAGTTATATTGTTACTAACCAATCTAAATATTAAGTACTAACATAGGCTAAGTTATATTGTTACTAACACAGTGGACCTCTTTTGTAGTCTGATAAATAAATGATAATAATAAATAATAATAATAAAATAATTGTCAGCAACCGTGCACTAATCTACAACCACAGTGGCTCGTGGCTGCTAATGAGAAATTGCTGAAGATTAATTGGGTTTTTCCCTCAGCATGTTTATGATTTTCTTATATAAGAATATTTCAATAATCTATTCTGGGTTGGTCGTAACAACAACACTTATAATCCAGTTGACACGGCGAGCAAGGTTTTGGTATCTGAAAAGTATTCCGAAGTTAATGGAAGTTTAACAGGTTGTTTGGGGATACACTAGGAAAACTAAAGTTTTTGACCTGGTAAACCTGGTGGTGGGTTTTGACCCCCAATGCTAACTTGAAAATGAATTGGTCAGAAAATATTGAGATTTATGTCCCAAGATGAAGTCATTAATATTGGGCCCTTGAGATCGCAAGTTGGTGTAGTCTTCCTAGAGTGTACCCTTAAATAACCTGGTAAAATACTATTTACTTCGGAATATTTTGGTAAAAAGTACATGACTACGGGATTATTATTATAGTATGTACCTACGCTACTTTGCAGATTTTTTTATTTATTTATTTATTTAAGGATCTCCAACAAAAGATATACACAAACATTTATATATATAGTGGAAAACACAAAGTATTGGGTAGGTGTACTCCTTCACTTATAGGAGACCACAGCATTTACAATATGTTAATGTTAATAAATTGAGCCCCTAATTATTAAAAAGAATAAAATAATAAAAATACATTTGGGCATTGCAAATAATAAAAATACATTTGGGCATTAAAGATGATAAAACATAATTATACAATAATTTTGGTAGAATATAGAAATAGAGAATAGATTTTTAAAGGACAACTCTATTTGCAAGCGACATGGTGAGCAAACAATAATGTGTTAAAAGACTTAAAAGCTGACTACAGATGAATTTCCAACAATTTTTGCCTGAGACTCTGTATACTGTCACGGAAAATGTCGACTTCAGTATTGATGGAGATGACCTTGTTGGTGATGTCCATCATTCGGTTTAATGGTGCCGATCGACCGAGATTTGTGCGAGATGATTTTACAGCGAACATTTGGGGCTTTCGCACTGTTCTGACTGGACATTGACGGGGCACGCTCAAGGTCGGGTGAGGATATTTGACCATTAAGAATTTTAAAGAGGGTCGTGACGTCAGCCAACACGCGTCGCTGCTCAAGAGAATGCCAACCAAAGTGAGACAATCGCTGTGAGTAGTCAGCTCTGTAAGGACAGTTGCGATCTTTATATCGAAGGAATCTGGTGAAGTTTTTTTGGATGCGTTCGATACGATTAATGTGTACCTTGTACATTGGACTCCAGACTGGAGAAGCGTATTCTAGGGTACTACGCACAAAAGCGTTAAAAAGTACTTTTAATGCATGTATTCCTTTAAAGTCATGCCCGATCCTTTTTATGAATCCGACCATTTTTCCGGCCCTGGTCAACATTTTATCTATGTGAGGAGTGAACGACAGGTTACTACTGAGTAAAACTCCCAAATCTCTTATGATGTCGACTTTTTGCAGTATTGATCCATTGAGTGAGTAAGAAGATGGCACTATTCTCTTTTTGCGGGTAAATGTAATGTGCTGGCATTTACTAACGTTGAGCACCATCTTGTTTGCAATACACCATTCCTGAAGGGAGTCTAAGTCAGACTGCAGCAGGACGACGTCTGATGGGGATTTGATTGGCCGATACATTTTAAGATCGTCTGCAAAGAGTGAACATTGGCTGTGCTTGATGTGGTTTACTATGTCATTGATAAACACAATGAAGAGTATTGGGCCGGCATGGGAGCCCTGAGGCACACCGGAAGTAGCGCAATAATGTGACGATTGGAAACCGTTTACCACTACTTTTAGTTTCCGATCGCATAAGTATGATTTAAACCATTCCACAAGGTTCCCGTGAATACCGTATGCCTCTAATTTGGTGAGTAGTATCTGGTGGTCGACTTTATCGAACGCGCTACTGAAGTCAGTATATAATGCATCGACTTGCTGGCTCGCGTCAACGTAGACGGAGATGTCATTGAGATATGATGATTTATAAGTTGGTGACAGTTGACTTGTTGGAGCAGAAACCGTGTTGCTGTGGAGCTATATGTAGTTTGAGATGTGAAGTTAAGATGGGAACGACCAAGGATTCGAATATCTTTGAAAATAAGGATAACAGTGAAATAGGGCGATAATTCTTCGCGTCAGTGTTGTCTCCCTTTTTAAAAACAGGAACGACGTTAGCCTTTTTCCATTCTAGGGGAAACTGGGAAGTTTCAATTGACCTGTTATATATGAGTGTTAATGGCAGAGACAGATCACGAGCGCATTTTTTAATGAATATAGGAGGTATCCCGTCGGGTCCAGCTCCTTTAGAAGCGTCAATTCGGGACAGTGCGTTAAGGACTTGTCTTTCGGCGAATTTCATCGTCGTTAGTGTATTCTGAGGAAAGTTTTGCGTCTGCGACACAGGAGGTAGTACCGTGCTATTAGCAGTGGAACCACTAAGCATTGAAGAGAAATGTTGAGCGAAGATGTTGCAGATGTCGTCACCCGTAGTAGCCGTTGAGTCATCAAGCTTGATTTCTGAAGGAATTCCTGAAGAGTTCGAGTTTTTTGCCTTCACGAATGACCAGAAGGATTTTGGATTGTAACGAATATTACTTTCCATTGTATGGACAGACTTTCTGAAGCATTCTTTAATGAGAAGTCGCGTCGCGAAGATTTGAACGTTATGCACTGACGTTTGCACGGATTGGTTAAACACAAAATCCTACGACAAAATTCCTAGTATTTTTGCGAAGATACAATGATTTAAATGACTTTTGTTCAAAAACTAAGAGAACCATTTATCAATGGCAACGTCTATGAAACTCAAAGTCAAAGTCAAAGTCAAAAATATTTATTTCAAGTAGGCCAGTAACAGGCACTTTTGAATAGTCGAATTAAACTAACTGCGGCACTCAGAGATATCCAACGACTGCTCAAGCCGCCACCCAGCAAAGGCCTGACATAGTTTTGTATGACAAAACTGCCAAAAACCCTTACCAAGCGACGGCCCAAGCAACCACTGAAGCTCTCCGAGTGCGGCAGTAAACTACTGAAGCTAAATAAACTAAGCTACAGTCCCAGTCACAAGGCATAATAACTCGTGAGTGTACTGTAGTTGCCAATTCCAAAGCGTTGGTCTCATGAGAAGAATGGCAAGAAACTTCATGGACACTCTTTTAAAATCGTTTGGGTTTACAATATGTTCAAGGTACAAACATAATCTTGGTATAATACACACATGAAGACTATGCAGATTAGTGTTTGAGATGGTCTTTTGAAGAAAGCACCACACAGATTTGAGTGGACCCGTCCAGTCAGTGCAAGCATTTGTCAGTTATCGTGGAGCTCGACTTATAACTCAAGGAGCTCAACGTCACGACGAACAATACCAAAGAAAGGACATTTGGGTGGGTCGCTTAAAATACTCAAACTGCCAAACAATCGTTAAAATTAAATAAAAACCCACACGGTCCTCACATTCACAATATGAAAATAATAATAAAATACATGAAGATCATGCAGATTAGTGTCTGAGATGGTCTTTTGAATAAAGCACCACACAGATTTGAGTGGACCCGTCCAGTCAGTGCAAGCATTTGTCAGTTATCGTGGAGCTCGACTTATAACTCAAGGAGCTCAACGTCACGACGAACAATACCAAAGAAAGGACATTTGGGTGGGTCGCTTATAGTACTCAAACTGCCAGACAATAGTTAAAATTAGAGAAAGACCCACATGGTCCTCACATTCACAATATAAAAATATTAAAATATTTGTCATATTAAATAATCATGTCAAGTTATTAAATGTCAATATACACAAAACTAAATGAAAAATAAAATATTTAACAAGTAAATATTGATCAAAAAAAGCAAAAAATAATATCATACTTAAAAAAGTAAATAATGTCATTGTGTATAAAGAAAAATCATAAAATGTCAAATTGTAAAAGGATTGTAAATAATGTATAAATAATTAAAATGTCAAAGTGTAAGAAATAAAAAGGTACAATTAATAAAAATATATAAAATCAATTCACCTTCAATTCAAATTGGAGCAGCTCAATCCCAAGCTTTTTTGTCCTCTATATAATCTTTAACAGTATAAAAAGCTTTCTGGCAAAGTTTACGTTTTATAAAAGATTTGAATTTATTAATGCTTAAATTTTGAATGTCGCTTGGAAGTTTATTATAAAAGCGAATACATTGGCATCTAAATGATCCACCTATTTTCTTGAGCCTTGTTGTGGGTACAATAAATTTATGTTTATTTCTTGTATTTATATTGTGAATATCACTATATTTCTTAAAAAGCTTAATATTTTTGTGAGCATACAAAAGATTTTCATAAATATATTGAGAAGGAACAGTCATTACATTAATTTCCTTAAACTTTTCTCTAAGAGAGTGTCTCGGACTCAATTTATAAATTGATCTAACCGCCCGCTTTTGCAAGACAAAGATGGTCTGAATATCGGCAGCATTCCCCCACAACAGAATGCCGTACGACATTACGCTATGAAAATAACTGAAGTAAACTAATCGGGCTGTCTCTACATCGGTTAAATTACGAATTTTCCTAACTGCGTATGCCGCGGAGCTCAGTTTCTTCGACAATTTATCTATATGGGGTCCCCACTGAAGTTTAGCGTCTAAAGTTAAACCCAAGAACACCGTGCTATCTTCCGGATTCAACTCTTCGCCCTTCACCAACACACAAGTTTTCACCTGCCTAACGTGAGGTAGTGTAAACCTTATGCATTTAGTTTTTTTTTCATTGAGGAGTAAATTATTAGCGTTAAACCAGTCCACTATTTTTGAAATCGCGCTATTCACATCGTCAATAACTGGCTGCTGACGTTTAAGTTTAAACAAAAGCGAAGTGTCATCTGCAAACAACACAATATCGTGGTTATCCTTTATGAGGTAAGGCAAGTCATTAATGTAAATGAGAAACAAGAAAGGGCCAAGAATTGAGCCCTGCGGGACTCCCATTTTTACAAAAGATCCGGGAGATCTTTTCCCGTTGACGTCAACTCTTTGGATCCTATTACTCAGGTATGAGGCAAGAAGATCCAGAGCGCTGTTCCGAATTCCGTAGTGGCGGAGTTTCCTGATTAACGTTTCATGAAGAACGCAATCAAATGCCTTGGATAAATCGCAAAAAATGCCTAAAGCATCGCATTTATCCTCCCATGCACTATAAATATGTCCTAAAAGTTCGACACCGGCATCAGCAGTTGATCGACCCTTCGTAAAACCGAACTGTTTGTTATGTAATAATTTATGTCTATTAAAAAATCTTTGCAATTGGTCTAAAATCAATTTCTCAAAAACTTTACTAAAAGTAGGCAGCACTGAAATAGGTCTATAATTTGTGGGGTCTGATGTACTACCTGCCTTGAATAAAGGAATAATTTTGCTATTTTTCATAAGGTCAGGAAACTCCCCACAATCAATACAATGATTAAAAATAGAAGCCAAGGTAGGTGCCACAATCTCAATAATAGACTTGGCAACTTCTACAGAATTACCCCACAGATCTGCAGTCTTCTTAACATTTAAGGTGTGAAAGGTTTTCACTATATCTCCACATGAGATATGTTCAAAATGAAATTCCGAGTCACAAGCTTTAACATTTTCCTGTAACAAAGATTCGGCAACAGAAGGTGACGAGTTTAGGGATTTTGTCGTTGAAACGGGAATGTCAGAAAAGAAACTTTCGAAAGCTGCGGCAACGTCCGAATCGGATTTAATTACTCTATCATTAATAGTTAAGCAGTAGTCACTGTTACGGTTACTAGACCTTCCCGTTTCATTATTAATAATATTCCATGTCGTTTTAATTACATTATTACTGTTTCTAATTTTCGAGCTCAAATAATGTGACTTAGCAATACAACACACTTTTTTAAATAGCTTTGAATAGTTTTTAACATATAAATTAAATTCAACAGTATTTACAAACACTCTTTCATTGTACAGCTCATAAAGCCGCTTTCTACTCTTGTGAATACCAATGGTAGCCCAATCACTGAAAGACGCGTTACAATTTACTGAAATAGTCTTGGGAATGAAAGTAGAATCAAATTGCTTACAATACATATAAAAAAAGTCATCATATTGATGATGAGTATTGTCAGTAGACAATAGCGGTAAGTTATTCATAAGTTTACTTTTAAATGTTTCCAAGCGTCCTGCAGTCTTAGGGTTAACAGTGATATTTTTTTTAACCATTTTAATTTTTTGGTTTTCAATGGTAATCATTTGACCGCAATGGTCTGAGTCTAGAACATTTATGATTTCCTTATGAATTGGACTGACATCGGTATAAATATTGTCTAGACAAGTGGCACAAGTAGGCGTTATTCTTGTGGGCTCCAAAAATAGGTTCATGAGATTGTAGGACTGAAATAGACTTATTATTTTACTACATGAACTTGACTTTTCTAATAAATTTACATTAAAATCACCGCAAGTGATAATGGACTTGTTTGTGTTACAAATCTTGTGTAAAACTTCATCCATTACTTTCTCAAAGCAGTCATACAATCCCGAGGGGGGCCTGTACACACTTAATATAATGAACTGCTCCAATTCTATACAGGCTATTTCAATATTGCGTTCAACAGATAGGCTCACAATGTCCTTTCGGTCTTTAAATTTTATCTGATTATTTACTAAAATTAGTGATCCACCATGAATGGCATTAACTCTGTTGAATGTGCTACCAACCTGGTGATTACTAAAACTAATCATGAACTGGTGGCTTTGAAGCCAATGTTCTGTAATACAAATTATATCAATATTATTTAAATTCAAAAATAGTTCCAATTCTAAGTCTTTGTTCTTCAGTCCCTGAATATTCTGATGCACCAGGTTGATATTATTTGATTTTAAGCTCTTTTTATTAGGCAAAGTTTTTTGACATTGTACATTATTGCTAGAGTTTGCCTCTATTGTCCTATTCTATAATTTAAATGATTTACAATGTCAATATTATGCACTAAATTTCTTACTGGATTAGTCAACATGTCATGGTGCTCAATAGAAGCAATCTCTTTCGCTAAATTCTTGGCTGTTATACAAAAATAATAAGACAGTGACACCGCTATCTGTCGTTTACAATACCTAGAAAGATAGTACCTATCTACTAGGAATCTATCTTTTGTCAAATATAAATTATTACCAACATAATTATTAATATCAAGTAAATGAAACATATTATTATTGAATGTCAAATTATGCAATGTCATGTTAATTTCAAATCTTAAGAGGTTTTCTTCCTGTGGCAAACTTTGACTATAGGGGAATGTGAACATTAGAATTTTTCCTAACCTAAGTTTACATAATGAATTAAAATATTGGAACAATTCCCCTTTGTTCACATTACCTCTATTACCAACAAATATCAGTAATATGGAGTCTTGGTTGAAATTGTAATTAATAATTTTTCTCATAATAAAATTCAAGGAACAGCCAGGCATACAAAAGTTAATAATTGAAGATCCCGGATTCTTACTTGTCAACAAGCGGCCTAAATCCTTTCCAATTTCATCAGAAAAAATTACAATTTCCTTATTGACAATCGGTTCTGTTATACAATTAATATTTTCAAATAGTAAACTATCACCGGACTGTGGTATAGTTGTATTACATACAGACAATGAATGGGCCAGTGTGGGTTCAACAGATGGACTTGTGCAATGATCACAGTTGCTACTTTGTGTACTTACTAGCTCATTCATAGCCAATACATATTCCTTTAGTTGGTTCTCGGAGGCAGTATATTTAATGTTAAGTGAATTTAGTTTATCCTGAAGACGGTTAATTTCACATTGCAAGTTCTCTGTGTCTATTTGGTATTTCCTTTTACTTTTATTTAAATTTAAAGAATACATATCTAATTGACTTAAAAGGTGTAATCTTTCCCTATTTAATTTTACATTTTTAATGAAAAATTTTTGCTTCTTTACCATTTTCTTAGTTTTTACAATGTATTTGTTTATTTTAATGTATTTTTTCAGTTTATTCTTACTCGAAAAAACCCGCACTGATTTATTAGACTTTGGGTCATCCTCAACTGTCAAATCTATAGTGTCAGGTTGGAATTTATTAGAAAACATTGATGGAACAATAGGCACCAATTCACTGAACAGGCTTTGGTTTAGTGAGGCTGTGATGTTAAGGTTTGTTGTCTCAAGATCTGAAATTTGACTTCTAGCCTCGTGTAGCTGTTGTTGTAGAAGATGTTTGTGACTCAGAGCTTGTTCATACTCTACGCTACACTGGCTAAACCCGTCCACAATGAGTTGGAGCCTATCCCGGTCCTCTAGGGCATCAGTAAGCTGAACATAAAGCTGAGCCATTTCATTTTTTAACTTATTGTTCCTCTCATGGGCTTCAGAAAGCACCCTTTCATTGTCATCTATTTCCCTGTTTAGTTGAGAACAGGACTCCTTACACGCTTTTAGTTCGCTCAAAGCCTGTGTGAGTTTGGACTCTTCGAGGCGAGCGCGCATACTGCGTGTCATAATCATGATTTAGGAGAATAGAAACAAGATAGGAAAATAATAGGTGCAGTGAAATTGTATGAGAAACGGTTAATTGAAAAGAAAATGAAATTTAGATAAACAAAGAAGTTCTGTCACTCAGCCAAACAGGTTATGTTTACTTTTCAAAAGTCATCGGCATCAAGTAGCAGTAATAATAAAATTGATCCAGTTAATTGAAAGTATAATATGAGTACGTAAACAATATACTACCAAATAGAATAAGTTGTATTGTACCTGCTAATAAGATGACAATGCAAGATTCCTTCGAACCGGTAACTGTCAGTTTCACAATTGTTTTTTTTTCACTTTATTTGCGTTAATTCACCACTTAAACACTATAACTCACAATATGTTTGTTCTATACAACTTATTTGATAGTAAATAGGCCTTATCAATAAGGAAATACAATATTTAAAATTAAAATTACATGGACAAATTCAAATCAGCTGTTAGCTGTAGTGTTGCCACAGGAAAAACAGTGGTACGAATCAACCTGGAACGTTGGTGGAGGTAACCAACCGTGTGTGCCAACCCCCAGATCTTCTTTCGACCTACCTACAAACAACTTCGAAATAAAGACATGCATAAAATACGAATATAGACACCATCATCTTCCTGCCATTGTCCCATCTTGGGGTCGGCACCTTTTTTGTTTTTTTTTTTGGAGGTTGTGAAATCATCAAGAATCTCTTTCGAACAACCCGCAGCTGGGGTCGGTACCTTTTTTATTTTTGGTGGGTGGAAAATCATCAAGTGTCAGACTTCTACTGACTAAAAACCAACCCATGTTCCTTCTTCGCCCATGTGCCGAGGCCACGTCATCTCTTTCGATAATCCGCAGCCCCGGCGGGATCCGCAGCCCCGGCGGGCGGGGTCGGTACCTCACGTTTGTTTCTTTCATTCTCCTCTGTCAATCGTCATGCTTTCATATACTGATTTTCAAATTATTCCTCACACAATCCATTCATCGTTTCCTTAGTCATCCTCTCCCAGCATGCATAAAATATAGACAATCCTAGGTAATCGAACTTTACTTCTACTTAAATTGCTTGCAAGTGTACTACGTGACTTCAATGCAACCGAGACTTATCGTGATCATATACTTTATTTTTATTGCTTTATTGTGAGCAGCCATAATTATCTTGTATCGTTCACACCTTGGTACAGGTTATTTGTGTTTTATTGCACATCACATAGGATGTTAGTTTAACAACTGATATTGACTTTCCTCGTGATGCAGTTGTGAACTCTGTGTAATAGATACGCCAAATACAAAATGAAAACGATAAACGACTGATTTGTGTCTCTATAGCCTTTAGCTAGACTATAAAACACGCGAGGCTACCACAGTATCATTGTATTAGTAAAAAAAAAAAGCTCGCTTCACTCGCTCTTTTTAAGGATCTAATGATGGCTTCGCTTCTCGCGTATTATATTTGTTACGTAATTAAACAAGCAAGCAATTTGGAATCAATCGGGCATTACTTAGATGCTGGCTGGGAATTCAATACCCATATTGCCAGTAACATTCTGCGTCGCAAGTCTGACTGTATACGAGATTGAATAGTGCAGCTTGCCTGGGGCTGCTCTCGGATCGGGTAACAATTTCGAACAATTCTGGATTGGAATTCTTGCTTGCCGTGAAGGCAATTCACGAAGTTAGGAACTGAGGACGTGAGGTTGTTGTTTTAGCAGTGTACAGTCAGTTTTAGCAGCTCAGCAGTGTACAGTCTTCTCATAATTAGTTATTATGGTTCACGAAAGTGTTCTGATACCGTTATTTTACACCGGATATCATCAACCTTATTGTAACTAGAATATAAAATAAGTATGTATAATTTAATACCCAGAGATACAATAACTGAAACAGGACCAGGAATTGTTTCATTACTGAGTATACTGTACTGTACCTAGACCAAATATCTTACTACAGATCTAAACTAACTGAACGTAGGACCAAAGTTCAATGCAGCCAACCGTCAAATTACAGTTGATAAGTACTATAAGTTATGTATCAACATCAGCTGTACCGGGCTAATTGGAAACTGAGCATGAGTGGCGCGAGCTAAGGGCTAACAACGCCATCTATCGAATTATTATATGTACCTACATTGTGTACAATTTGATAATTGTACGGATCTATATGAGTTAAACGTGTTTTAATGTCAATACTTAAAACTATTTATAAAGATACAAAGATTTTATCGAAGTTTACAACGTCATAAAACGATGTTTTTACCAGTTCCAATGAGTGGAAACATCAATAATTATGCGGCAAAAAATTGATATGAGAAGCCGGCTTCTAACCTTGATGGGACTTGTTACTTTGCCTTGTGTATATACATTGCCACTTGTGTCATATGTAGTGTTAGTTTTAATCTCGTTCCACCATCAATGGACGTGCGTTAATGTGTTTTAAACTTTACTTTTATACGTGTGATTGGTTTTAATATTTTCGATGAAAAATATGTTCTCTCAGTGTGTTCTTAGTTTCTTACTCGTGGGTGTCTGCGTTCAAATGAAGTGTTAGTTTATTATTATTTAAACATCTTTGCTTTTCGTATCCATCAGTGTGAATGCATTGTTCTTAGGCTAAGCTTCTCAACCTTTTTGGATGCAGTTTTTACCACTCTAGAGATTAAATCCGATAAGTTTTTTGCTGTCGCGAAAACCGGGGATGGGTATCTTGTTTAATAATAAATACTTAAGTGATGTGTGTTGTGTAAGTATTAAGTAGGTAGGTACCTAGTTATAGACATTATATCAGTGTGTTGGACTCGGTCAGTGGCTTATCAATGTTTGTGTGTTTTATTATTGTTTGTCTTATCACTCTGTGATAGTTCGCTGAGCACAGTCAATGAAAATGTGAGTAGATGTCCTAGTTATTAATAGCTATAATTACCTTTTTTATGATTAATTGTTATATATTTTACCTACGTATCATAATTAGTTGGGCTTATAGCCGGCTTTTGAACATTTTTGATGTACAGACAGCACATAAAGTTCCCGAAACTGTCAAATTTCCCAATAAACCTTGATACTACTACTACTACTTTGGCGTTAAAGTTGAAATACTATTAGAATTTCACAAATTGTAGTAGATAGATTTGCTATCGTCTGTACAATACGTCTCCAGCTGTTTCTATGCGGGGATCTGTATGTCACTAAAATTATCGACTCTACCAACCACATTATGATACACGTATTTTCAGTAATATTTTTCTTTGAATAGTTTGTAGATCTATCTCTGAATGATAAGAATAATAATAAATTTATTTAGTCATTGTTACAATAGTTTCTTAAATAACTAGCACTAATAATAAACGTAACAAGTTAAATTTTACAATTGTTACAAAACAGAGGTCCCCAAACTAGGCTGCGCCTGTATCTTGGGGGCCGGAGTTGCGTTAACTTAACATAACATTATTAATATTATTAAGTAGTTATCTTTAAACAAAAATAAAATAATATTATTATTATGATAAGAGGGGTGTAACTGTAACATACAAAATGCGATCACAGAAGCATCATTTTCTAGTGGAACTGAGATTTGACTGCTTCATTGATCTCGTGGTCTCAAGTGCGACCTTTGAGCACGAGGTCCTGCAATGGGTTCGATGCCCAGGATATGGGGTTATTGGGTTTTCCCATAGGGATAATTTCTCGGTAGCAGCCACAGAGTCTGGGTTTGAGGGCGGTTGATGGCAATAGGCTCAACCCCTAATACTTGAGAACTTAAACGTATCTGGAGAAATGTAGGTGTACCTCTGCCTAACCCTTAGGATTACACGTGATGTTGTGTATGTTTAATAGTAGATTATTAACCAAGAGGATGGATAGATAGAGTGTCTTCTGTCGCGGGTGACGATTTAAATCGCGAGCGTAACGAAGGAGTCGAGGTTTACTCCCGAGCGTTAGAGGGTGATAAAAACTTAAATCACGAGCGAAGCGAGGGATTTAAGACGAGTCCTGAGTGTAGCGAGGGATTTAAGTTCACCCAAGACTAAGCCAGCTTTATCACCGAGGAAAACACTCTACTTTTCGTACCATTTGCGAAAAAAATAACACAATAATAATATGAGATAAGCATTTATTAAAAATAATGACAATTAAAAGTAAAAGTTAACATTCGAAACATTGGTCCAATTATTGATAGAAATCACATTCTCCCCCTAGAGGATGAATGAAATTCAGTACAATTTTTTTTTTCCAAATTTAAATCACATTCTCCCCCTAGACTCCCTAGAGGATGAATGAAATTCAGTACAATTTTCTTTCCCTGTTTTTAACAGATTAAAAATGACTATTGTTATGTTCGCTTTTTGTGGCGTAGAATGTTACTTATTTGAGCAAGTGGTACGAAAATAGATTTTATTTTATTTTATTTACTGCATGATTGCTGCATCATTGCAGCATGCTTGCGGTAACCATGCAATTATGGGAATGATAACGCATCTGTAGGTAATTAGATTTTTAATTCTACCTCTATAATTATACTAAACATAATAATTAATTATACTGATCTCTGACGAGCAAATTAATTATGTCTTCCTATTATTATTAGGTCAATCAGATATCTGATTGACCTTTGCTAAAGCCAAACTTTGTACAGTTAGACGAGAAAATAATTATATGCGCTTCGATAACCTTGATATTTCCGAATTAATACGAACGTCACCTTGTAATTTCCGAAGGAACCTCTAACTCGTGTTTTCTTGTAACGTGCTCTCTGCAGAATATCAACTCCCGGCTACTTAAATAACCGGAAGTTTTAAGAGCATTGACGGGCTGCGTATAATATACGTACCTATATACCTATAACTATTGCCGTCGCGCTGCGCTCTAGCAACCGGGCGGTATCAATATGTGAGTGCGATAGAGACAACTGCAGCTCAGAACGATTTTACCTATAAAAAACCTTGACCGATCGACGTTTCGTATTCTCCTGTTGTCTCCTCGAAACCTAAGCCAATTAAATTATATTTGGTATCAAAATTTAAAGGAAGAATAGAGCTATGCCCCTATTACTTGTTTTTATTTTAAAAACTTTTCAATTTTCTTTGGTAGTCATCTGATTACGTAGGTAAAAACGGGGTATTTTTTTAGGTTTTTGGTAAGTCATATTTATTTTTGTAATAAATTTTTTGAAAAAAAAAAATGACAGGGGCAATGCACCTTCAATAGACCTGAATTTTTATAAATAAAAACGATTACTCTAGAGGCATTATCCAGGAAGAGAATAGGGGAATACATTTGTATGGAAAAATGCAGCCCGTCTATGCTCTTAATGAGTATAATCTGACATACGCGCACAGCAGTGGCAGTCGAGGCTATTGTGTACCTCGTACAATACATGCATGTGTAACATGAGACAGTATCCGTTTTCATCAAATAGTCACTCAAGAGACCTTTATGAACTGCGACGGTTGTATTGGTGATTTTAATCATTACTACTCAGTAAATAAACATTTGTTACTGCCGCGAATCCCATTTTATTTAACACTAGCTTTTGCCAGCGGCTTCGCCCGCGTGAAAATGTCGATTTTCCATACAAACTTTTATCCCCTATTTAACTCCTTTAGGGGTTGAATTTCGAAAAATCCTTCCTTATTCCTTGTCTACATTATAAAGGAAACCTCTGTGCAAAATTTCAGCTTTCTAGGTCCAAGGGTTTGGGCTGGGCGTTGATGAGTCAGTCAGTCAGTCAGGACTTCTCTTTTTTTTATTTATTAGAAGACCGGGAAATTGCAAAAAAACGTAAGATAATCCTAATTTCGCGGGAAACCTTGTCCCCTTCACCTTAAATGAGTTGGCTGAGTTGCACCAAAAAAGTAGTTAAAGTTAAAGTTTGTGTCAAATTTGACAGTATGGGTGGTATGTATGGGGTATAGAAAAATTATTTATACAATTTTTTTTTCGCAAACATTCAAACAAAGTAAGTACCTATATTATATTTATTGCTTTGTCTATAGCAAATTTTGCGAAATCTTGGCAAGAAACATTCGTCGTTCCATGTGGAAAAACGATCGGCTCTAGGTACTTAATCACACTTTTCTTTTCATCGCTTTCGTCATCAGAACTGGTTTCTGCGAGTATTTCTTGGAGCAGGGATATGATGTCTAAAGGTTATATTCAACGCGTTTGACAATAAAATTGACAGACAATTTAACACAAACTATAACACTAACCAGCGGAAAGTGAGCGGTTGCAGTTACTGTTAAAGTTATGACGTCATTTAACTATTTGTCAAATGGCGCAACTCATTGTTGGCCTAACCGATACTAAAATGAAGTTTCGATGTTTGTTTGACGTGTAATTTGACAGAAAATTTAACTTTAACTACTTTTTTGGTGCAACTCAGCCGTAGTAGTTGCTGTCAGTTAACATTTGTCAATAGCGGTCGAACCAAAACAAATGAACCATGTATCGTTTTTCATCAAAAAAAATGTTGAAGATCACGATAGATGACGATTCAAGACATCAAAAGTAGTCCAAGATCCCAGGGCTGCCAGACGTCACGTATTTTCTGACGAAGGAAATGTGGGCGATTGAGTACCTAGTGTTAGTATGAACTAAGAACACACTACTACCAGCAAGCTTGCATGGACGGCCAATTTTCAGGTATCAGGTCATCAAGGTACACAAAAAATTACTTACTTCGCGTATTTTCTACAAGCTGATTTTTACCTATATTTTAGGCATATTCTTAAAAAATAAGTCGCAAATTAAATACTCCCAGACACTGGAAAGTGTCAAGTAAACCCACGTAACCTTACTTAGGTAAGGTTACGTGGGTTTACTCGTTATTATAACCCGCGTAACCTTACCTAACCTAAGTGTAGCTATTGTTCACAAGTACGAATTTAGCTTGTATACGTGTTTCCATCAAAAGTTATTTTGGTAACATTTTGCTCGTTATAATAAAATGCCGCACGTCTCTTGGGCACATTACCAGCTGACAGCGCGCAGCGTTTTTCGATGTTTTCCTTTTATAGTTCGGTTTTGGTCTTAGTTTAGTTATTTTAGTTTGTGTATTTGTTTTATTTTAATATTTATCTCATTAGGTTTTTTGAGGGTTTCGTACCTCGAAAGAAAAAAACGGAACCCTTAGGATCACTTCATTGTACGTCCGTCCGTCTGTCTGTCTTTTAAGACCCTTCTTCCCAGAAAAGCGTGGAGGTATCAAGTTGAAAATTATATCAAATACTCAAGTCTACTAGCCCCATAAAGTTGTGAAAACATCAAACTTCTAAGCCAATGCAAAGATACAGCCGTTTATGTCGCAAACCGCAAATTTTCGACACTCGCAAGGAAATCAAAACCTACAGACCGGGTAGGGTCGTTTCGCCGGTTAGCGACCAGTTAGCTGAGTTGCCCACTTAAGATGAAGAAAAAAAACTGTTCTCTACACGCAAAATAGTTTATGTTAATGTGAATTTGTCCCAAATATAGTCTAGTTTGGATACAAAAACCTAAAATAAAGTACATTCATGCTGAAAAAGTGAAAATATAGCGAAAACGTCGGTTTACGACCACTTTTATCAGTTTGCGACCACCAGTGAGTTGGTTTGCGACCACTAATAATATGAAAAATATGCCATTAAAACAATTATAATCGCTTTAAAAATGTATTAAGGCGGGGTTGCAGTAATTTTAAGATTTTTGAACCTATAAAAATCGAACTAAATACGAGTTTTTTAATAAATAAAAATCATTACATAAAAATTTAACATACTCTCTAGTAAATCGTAAAGGTAGAAACGCGATTTAGAATGATCGGCTCGATACTTTTTTTTATCAAACATGACTCTAAATCACAATTTCAAACGTGTACTGCTAAGACATTTCATCATGAATTTATATGAAAGTTATATCAGTAGATAGAACTTTTTATTCTGAAGTAAATGGTGAAAACAGATTGTATAATTTCTTTATAGTTTTTCTCCAAGAAGCAAAAAACAGTCAAAATTTAGGCATTATATCGCTCGGGCGGGGGGCGAGGTCGTGCGTACATAAAAACAAAGTACTGCAACCTCGCCTTAATTATTATATTATTCATATATGGTCCCTTCCCTTCTTTTCGGACATCATCAAGAGCTTTTTTCAGGGCTTCTTCAGTGTACCAGACTGTATTTTTCTTTTCTTTCGTTGACTCTAAATTTTATAGGAGTTCCATCTAAAAAAGAAATATGAAATAATTTAATATTGTTTTTATCAAAAATAAAAAATAAAATATTCCGCCGTTATTTCTCTCATACTAAATTATGGTGGTCGGAAACCAATGTCTTTATTTCGATTATTTTGGTTTGCGACCACCTGTCTATCATCCCGTTTTTATAGTAAATTCAAAGAAAGTGGTGGTCGCTTACCAAAGAACTACAAAGAAAAGCTTCTAAAATGTTACATTCAAAATTGTAACAGTCCTGTACGAAGCAATAGGGTCATACTGATAAAAAATAAAAAATGCGGTTCTCGTCGGTTTGCGACCATATGGTCGCTATTTAACGTTCTTGATAAATAAGCATTTCGGTTACCGACCACTTGATTTTATCTTAATAATAACTTCAAAAATAGCAAAATACAACTAAATAACAACGAAAACTTATCGGTTGTACAATTTAACATCTAACTTGTGTGTAAAACATGAAATAAATAATAAAACTTACCTTTGGGCGCCGCGCGCCGTGCTATTTTTTTTCTAACTTGCGGTACGTTTTCTCACCACTGAATCAAAACGCGCCTTTAGCAATATTTTTTCGGTTCTGGGTTAGCCCATTTGTTTCAAACTGTGTAAATTCTTATTTCATAATTATTTATAAAGCACGTTAGATTTTTTATTTATTGATGTTACCCTTACAAATACATCTTGATTTAGAGAAACTTAGTACGTCAAATGGTCGCCTACTGAAGGTGGTCGCGAAACCGGCGAAACGACCCTACTAACTTCCCATGATCAGAATCTTGACATTTCGTACGAAGCAACGTGTAATAGCACAGAAAAAAGGAAAAATTACGAAAAGCTTAAATTTTTAGTTCCATAATAAAATAAAAATATTTTTAATAATTTTAAAACTTTGTTTGTTCGGAACCCTGAGTGCGCGAGTCCGACTCGCACTTGGCAGGTTTTTTTTAAATTCAAATTATTAAATGCCTAGTAAGACTTCTACAAAGTCTTATTTAGAACAGCTCTATTGAATTGAAAATCTTTGTAATATATTTCTACGGATGAGGAAGTAAATATAGCGAATTTAATTTAATTTTTAATTAAGTCCCGATTTCTTGTGTTTTATATAATGCTTGTTTATTTACCTATATTTATAGGTAACGTGAATTGTTTATGAAGGTGAACAGCGTATATTTAAATAGTGTCTAATCTGTTCATCAATATTTATAATTTGTCTTGTTAAATTTAACCTTGGCAATGCCAAATATGTAGAATCTAGGCAGTATTTATTCTCAAGGTAACAATTTCAATGGACTAAAATATTTATACCTAAAAATAGAATTGCCATATTGTTTATTACATGTAATGACTTGCTTTTCGCTGCTATTATGAGTCAGGCCCGGCGCACACTAGCGGCAGGGCAAGGCATCCTTCGGCATTTCTACAATAATAATTACACTGAAGTGTAAATGTAACGCTGTTCCTCAAACGATGGGGCACTTAAGATTGTATGTCAAGACAAGATATTAAGTCCCCCCATATCGATACACAAGCGTCACAAGCACACGCCAGCGTGTTCGGATGTTTGTTGATTACAAGAACTACTTATTGGATGCTTATAATGAAAGCGTGAAACTAGTGGTTCAGTTCACACGCTAATACGCTAAGAAAGGAAGCGCACTTTGAAGCACTGACGCCTTTGGTGATAAGCGTGCTTATGCCATGATTGCGTGCTCATCTAGAAGACTGCCGAAGGGTCCCGAGGGCTGCCGATATATTTTGATCGCGGTTGCCGACATGGCAAGCTTGTCGGCTCGTTTATGGCGCGTAACATGCAGTAGGCGTGTTGCGAGCATTTTTTTGCTATTGCATAGCTTCTATCGCGGACCTTGAGCGTGGAGACCGAATCCAAAAATTCCGTAATGAAAATAACCTAAGCCTAGGTTGCTAGGTTACGGAAAATAACAAGGTTGTCAAAAAATGCTATGCAAAGCTTTACCGCGGCTGTCTCCGAGTGCCACACATTTTTATCTATTTACGGAGAGGCGGGTCCGCCGCAACCGCAAGTAACGTTGCATTACAAGCTGACGAGTGTAAAATCGCTTCTCGTAAAATCAACTGCAACGTTTGTAAGCCCTTAGGGCTCGTTTACGGAGACGCGCGGGGCGTCGCGCGGCGCGTGCCGAAGGCTCGTCTCGTGCTTTTTTATTAATTTACTGAGAGACGGGTTCACCACAACAAACGCTGCATTTTAAACTAACGAGCGAAAATAGCTTCTCGTAAAATCGACGATTGAAATCGTTAACTTTTTCATACATCGCCATGTGTTTGAATTAAAAACGCAGCACGCGCCGCGCGACGCTGTACGTAAACCATTGAGGTATAATGAATGTACTAGTACATTATACCTCAATGACGTAAACATGCACTTAGAATGCCGTGGCATTTGTTTTGATCAGTTACCCTAGGCATGCCGTGTCGTCAGTATGCCTATTCTATTAGTCTGCTTTGGCATGGTAGACGTCTGGCAGACGGAAAAACTAAAACTCCTTCGACTTGGTTAAACAGGAACTCTAGGCCTCCACTGTCCGTCTGTCTGTCAGTGGAGTGCATCTCACTATCCGTTATAGGTAGACAGTTGAAACTTTCGCAGAATATATATTTTTGTTGCAGCTTTAACAACAAAAATAATAACTTGTCTAAATTCGTCGACATTTCGCCAAAAAGGCCAGTTTTTTGCAAGGATAACACCAATAAACCACGAGTGTGAAGTAAATGAATATTAAAAACTCATGAAGTCTTCATGAATAAAATATTTTTAATAACGGTCTCGTCGTTCCGTTTTATTTAATTAAATAATCGCGGTGGGAAGTGGAGACGTCTTCTGTTAGTAACACAATCTATGGCATTCCATAACAACACATAACATTTGAGAAGGTTAGTGATCGCGCCAGGACTCAGCCGAACCTTATCTCGGGCCCATGGGAGACAGGTCTCAGAACAGCTGCCGTCCTAACGGGATCAAATAGACGCGATACGCGCCTCCGAACAATATTACAATTTCTGAACTTAAAGCTACCCTTACCTCATTTCTTCGAGCCGGTCTCACTTCCTTGACCCCTCGCAAGTTGTGTAACTGTGTATGTGTATAATGAGTGTATATGACCTTGCGATGGTTTGCTGGTAGTTCCGGACGATTCTTCCACGTCGCTGCAAGCCATCACACTCACTCCGTATTAGTCTAACCACAAAAGCCTCGGTGCTTTCCCACTAGCACTCCCGTGACAAGGCAAACCAATGATATTATCAATAACCCGTTCGACATTCACAGCGTCGCTAACCGTACTGCTTAACTAGTATAATTGGGTGCCGCGAAATGACTCCACAAGTCGATTTAATCAATGCGCGTGCGCTTTCACCCGTTCTCCGATGGCTACTATAATATTCGTTCGACGCCCAGCGCGACTCAATACGAACTACTTCACGCCGAGCCCAGCGCTCGACCTCTACCTCCGCCCCTTCGCCCCTGTCGCACCGAGGCGGAGAAAATCAAAAATCTGAAGGTAGATTATAAACAATCACCCCCCCCGGACCGACCCGTTGTCGGTCCGCTCAAACTCCCGGGAGTCGAGATAAAGTTGAAACTGCCCGTCTAAGGATCGAGTCCCTCACCTGGACGTCTGCGATCCTTGGAAACCCATCCTTGCCCGTAATCAGGTTAACAATGCGCCCCCGTCGCCAACACAACGGTGATAGGTTAGCATCCTTAACCAGAACGAGGTCTCCAACGCAGGGTGGGGTCGTCCTGTCCGTCCACTTAACGCGTTGCTGTAGAATATGCAAATACTCCAGCGACCATCGCTTCCAAAAATTTTGGCTCATTTGCCGTAACATCTGATACCGTGACAACCGGTACAACTTGACATCAGTATACGGATATTCCGGCAAGGCGTTAAGTGGTTGGCCAATCAAAAAATGACCTGGGGTCATGGCCTCAAGGTCATTCGGGTCAGCGCTCAACGGGCACAAAGGTCGCGAGTTTAAGACCGCCTCAATTCTGCAAAACACCGTTGACAACTCCTCAAAGGTGAGAATCGTTGAGCCGATGACCCGATACAAGTGAGTCTTGGAAGACTTGACTACTGCCTCGAAAATTCCACCCCAGTGGGGGCATCCAGGTGGACTAAAATACCACGAAATGCCCCGACTGGCGAGGCCCGTGCCAATCTCTCGCTCATTCTGACTTAAAAACAATACAATTTCCTTTAAGCACCGGTCGGCGCCCTTGAAGTTGGTACCACAGTCCGACCGAATCAGTGACGGTACTCCCCGTCTAGAAACAAATCGATCTAACGCCGCCAGAAAGGCCTCCGTAGAGAGATCGGCCACCAATTCCAAATGAACGGCCTTGGTCGCCAGACACACGAAGACACACAGATATGCCTTAACCGACTTCGCGTTGCGAAGGTGCGATGTCTTGACCATGAAAGGCCCCGCGAAATCTGTCCCTACGCCAGCAAATGGCCGAGCCTCCGTGACTCGATCGGCCGGGAGATCTCCCATTTGTGGCTGCATTGTGGCTGCCTTGAGTCGGTAACAAGGCAAGCAACGAAACACAACGCTCCGTATGATTCTGCGGGCCGATAAAATCCAAAATTCACGCTGCAAAATGCCCAGAAGGGTGTTACAGCCTGCGTGTGAATTCTTGGTGTGACGGTCCCTAATCAACAACTCCACCAAAGCTCCCTTCTTGGGGAGAATTAGAGGATGTCGCGCTGCATAGGGCAAGTCGGCATTCCGTAATCGTCCTCCCACCCGGAGCATTCCATGCTCATCAATGAACGGGTTGAGGCGGACAAGACCTTTTTTCAATCGACCTGCGCCAGTCTTCAAGACCCTAATTTCGTCCTGGAACTCATTCCGCTGAACGACTCTCACCCAGAGTGAGAGAGCCTTTCGCTGTTCTTCAGGTCCCATTATAGGCGACATGTTTCGCTGCGCGACAGGACAACGACAATTTTGACAAAATCTCATTACCCATCCCGTTACTCTAAGTAACTTCCCTAACGAACTATATCGTTCCAAGAGGGTGTGGTCTACGGTGGCGGGTTCCACTGTAGTCACATTCAGCCTCAAGCCTTGGTCTGGGGGTAATGAATGTCGACCGCACTCATTAAATGGCCACTCCGCATGTGGCTGTTCCAGCCATTGTGGCCCCCACCAAAGAGAATGTTCAACCAAAGCAGGCGCCGGACAGCCGCGTGAAGCGCAGTCAGCCGGATTAATCTCACCTGGAACATGTCTCCAGACCAGAGGAGTCTCTGAGCTATTTATTTGTGAGACTCGGTTGGCCACAAATACCTCGAGCGTGTGGACCGAAGTCTGCAACCAGCATAACACGATTCGGCTGTCAGTCCATGCATAGACCGTCTCGTTCAGAGCCACCGTACCACGCAAATTCCGCACCACATGGTTCAAGAGCCGCGTCAGAAGGGCTGCACCTGCCAGTTCCATCTTCGGAATCGTCCAACGAGTCCGAACAGGTGCAACCTTGCTCTTGGCCAGTACCAAGCGTACCGTTCCCCTACCAGCGGTCTCACCTGTTCTCAGGTAGACTGCGGCCGCGTACCCCTTCTCCGACGCATCACAAAACCCGTGCAGGGTGACCTTGACTCCTGCCTGCGGGAGCAGTTTACGCGGGATCTCAATCTCTGAGATCTGTGGTAAGGTGGTGACGAATGCCGACCACTCCCGAGCCAGCTCCTCCGTGAGCTGATCATCCCAACCTAGTTGAGCCAACCAAAGCTTCTGAATGAAGCACTTTCCCATGAACGTGACCGGCGCGATCCAACCGGTTGGGTCGAACGTTCGTGCGATAGTCGAAAGGACCGATCGCTTGGTCCAGGTCTTCGACAGCAACTCGGCCTCACAACTGTATGTGAAGGCATCCTGACTCGGTCGATACTGGACCCCTAAAATGGCCAACGCATGAAGATTCTCCGAATCCTCAAACAAATGCGGGTCTTGTTGATACTCAGTTGGCAGTCCTGCCAGTACCTCTGGGCAGTTCGACAGCCATTTCCTGAGTTCATAGCCACCGGAGGCCATGAGCGCCACCAATTCATCCCTTAAGATGAGCGCCTGCTCAATACTGTCTGAGCCCGTACAAATGTCGTCTACATAGACGTCCCTATCAATGACAGCAGCCGCGCGGGGAAAGCGGAGCCGTTCTTGATCAGCCAGTTCTCGTAGCGTACGCATGGCTACATATGGGCTGGGCTTTAATCCGTACGTGTTTGTGTTGAGCTCGTACGTGACCATCGGTTCCTCTGGGCTCTCTCGCCACAATATCAGCTGGAACCGACGGTCGTCTGGATGAATCTCAGTTTGACGAAACATCATCCGTACGTCCGTAACGAAGACAACCTGGTGTCTCCTGAAGTCCGTGAGAATGTCTGCAATGTCTCTGGTCAGCTTAGGACCAGCATGGAGACATTGATTCAGGGACACCCCGCTAGACGTCTCCGCGCTCCCGTCGAACACGACCCTAATCTTTGAGTCAGGTGTCTTCAAAACAGCATGATGAGGCAACACATAATGCTCCTCATGACGATAGTCAACCCTGGACACCGACATGTGACCCAACGTCAGGTATTCGCGCATGAACTCCACATACTTCTGTCGGAAGTTGGAGTCCCGCTTCATGCGCCTTTCCATTGCCACTAACCGCTTTTCTGCCAGACTCCATGAGCTCCCCAGCGGAGGTCGAATTGACAGAAATGGCAACCTTGTCATAAATCTACCCGATGGGAGGCGCACCGTGTTAAATCGATAGAATGTTTCGCACTCCTCATCACGTGGGTTATTTCTAAGAGCGGTGGGTGGCTCTTCCGTTGCCCAGAACCGTTGCAGGACGTCGGATAACACGCTGCCATAATATATGGAGCTATAATCCGTTGAGTGCTGTGGTTCCCGTACTGGGCCCAATAACGCGTAACCACCTGCGGTACGCATGGCCACAACCCCGTTTGGTTGCAGCTCCCGTTTGCCGCTTCGGAGCAGCTTCCCGAGGACGTCAGACCCAAGCAAGACGTCCACCCGTCCGGGGATCGCGAAGTGGGGATCGGCTAACTCCAATCCATTGGTCAACCCTTTTACCGCAGACGGTAACCGAGTCTGAGGGAGGACCCCAACCACTTCGTCCAAAACGATCGCCGTGGCATTCACCCGCGTGACCGATGCCGTGTCACCCATCTCGAACAGGAATGTCGTCTGACCCCTGAGGTGAGGCACCCGATTGCCACCTATACCTACGGCGCCATCCCGTGATGGCTCTAATGTAAGGCCCAGCTTTTTCACTAAACAGCTGGACACAATACAACCTTGTGCCCCTGAATCTAACAGTGCTCGCACGTGCACCGGCTGTCCGTCAGTACCCCTGACAGTAATCCTAGCCGTCGGTAATAATACCGTTACTGTCGGGGTGGGCACCACTGACGAACAGGCTGCTAGTTGCTAATAGGAGGCACCTCCCTCCTCCCCTGCCGGAGGGGGAGTAAATACTGTCCCAGTATACGGGTCCCAACCCGGGTAGTAACCCTCCCGACCCATCGGTGACATCCGTGCCGGTCGGAAGTAGCCTACTGGCATCCTTCCGAACGGTGGCGGGCGCGCCGTCAGCCGAGGGCGTTCTGCGAGAGGCGGGGAGAAGCGACTACTCGGGGGTGGCAACATGCCCCCCAACGCATTCGAGTACGCCGCGTAACCCGTCTGTACTACCTCCGGGCCCCTGCCCGAGTCTCGGTGCCTATCCCCCCCCCGCGGGGAAGACGACGGTATCGGGTTGTGCTCTGGATCAGCCCTTGGCCCACCCCCCCGAGGGGGCGGCGACCGCTGATTCCTGGCCGACCCACCCCCCCTAGGGGGGGGTGACCGACCACCCGAATCTGGCTTAGGAGAGGGGGGGTGACCTCCCGGCGAGGCTCCGTGCACCTCCCTACTCTCCGCCAGGCATAGCAACTCGTGATGGGCTCCTCCGCAGGTTCCACAGTTAGTGGTCCTGTGGCACTCACGTACAAAGTGAGTCCCCAAGCAGCGGAAGCACAAATAGCGCTGCTTGACCACCCCTCTTCGTCTATGCACCCGCTGCGCCTTAAAGTCCGCGCATGCGGCGAGACCGTGCCCTTCCTTCCGACAGAAGGCGCACACTTCCGATTGGAGGGCATGGTATTTCTTCCCCCCCCGACGGGGCTCAACCGGCTTGGGCCCGCTCGTACGTCGGGTTGACGGAGGAGGGTGCGACGTGGATGCCCCTTGGCAATCCGCCCGCCGGCACTCGCCTTCTAAAAACACCCTCAAGTCATCGTAACTTGGGAGGTGGTCCGTCGATTCGCCACCATGTGACTGCTCAAAGCGCGCCACCACGTCGATCGGCAACTTCCGTAAAACCCTATTGACGATGATATATTTATTGTCCCCTAACGACAACTTAAGTCGATCTAACATGTTCACCGCAACCGTGACCGGATTAAGGATTTTCGCCCTTATTTCGTACACGTTAGACACCTTCGGGATTTCAAAAATCTTATCGATGAGGCCATCAACTATTAATCGCCGATTATCATATCGGTCGATTAATAGGCCCCATGCCGTCTCATAACTGGCGTCCGTAATCTCCAGGTGGGTCAAGATGTCGTGCGGCTCACCGTTAAGCCTACCCATTAATTGAGCCATCTTGTAGGCGGGCGAGAGATCCGTACGCGAATGCACGACACTATTAAAAATATCGCGGAATCGCGGCCAATCGGCATACTCGCCGCTAAACTCGGGTACATGTACTGGTGGCAACGGCGCCTGAATTCCTACGCCTGCTGGCCGACATGATTCCCTGACGTCACCCATGCGCGATCGCTCAATGTCGGCCGCCGCCTGGATTATGCTCATGGACATTTCCCCACACTGGTCCACATTGCCCCGTACCACCTGAGCATCCTTGTCCACCGACGACAGATCCGTCGATTCGAGACATGCTAAATACTCAGCGTGACACTTTAACACGGCGTCATATCGTTCGTCAACTTGCCGAGCGCGTGACAATAACGCATCTTCACGATCGGTGCGACCTACCAACGTAACAACCGATGAAAACCATCTCAATTCAGCTTCGATTCTGGCTGCGATAGTTTTCGTCACTGACGGAGCCATAGTACCAACCTCAATACGCGATTATGCAATAATAAATAACAATAACCAAAAAAAATAACAATTATTGTATCCGGAAGTAACAATAATAATATATTCGTTGAGTGAATAAATCTACGACGCTATGCCAACTCTTGAACTTATTCCTCTACGTGCTCTAGAGGTTATTCCTCTATGTCTCAAATGTTGACAATCATAACACGATTTGTGATGAGGTTATATTTGTGCGTAACCGAACGTAAATAACAAATTATTTTATCAACGAATATTCACATTCCATGTACTTATTATTAATAACGCCAAACTCAACTTGAGGCGTACACTGGTATGTAGGTCAATGTACTACTACCTACAAGTTGAATTTGTACATGAACACAATTTTTACAAAGTAAATTGGTACCAAGTACCTACTAATTTTTACAAAGTGGGTTTAAATAAACCACGCTCTGCTACCAGATTTTGATCGCGCCAGGACTCAGCCGAACCTTATCTCGGGCCCATGGGAGACAGGTCTCAGAACAGCTGCCGTCCTAACGGGATCAAATAGACGCGATACGCGCCTCCGAACAATATTACAATTTCTGAACTTAAAGCTACCCTTACCTCATTTCTTCGAGCCGGTCTCACTTCCTTGACCCCTCGCAAGTTGTGTAACTGTGTATGTGTATAATGAGTGTATATGACCTTGCGATGGTTTGCTGGTAGTTCCGGACGATTCTTCCACGTCGCTGCAAGCCATCACACTCACTCCGTATTAGTCTAACCACAAAAGCCTCGGTGCTTTCCCACTAGCACTCCCGTGACAAGGCAAACCAATGATATTATCAATAACCCGTTCGACATTCACAGCGTCGCTAACCGTACTGCTTAACTAGTATAATTGGGTGCCGCGAAATGACTCCACAAGTCGATTTAATCAATGCGCGTGCGCTTTCACCCGTTCTCCGATGGCTACTATAATATTCGTTCGACGCCCAGCGCGACTCAATACGAACTACTTCACGCCGAGCCCAGCGCTCGACCTCTACCTCCGCCCCTTCGCCCCTGTCGCACCGAGGCGGAGAAAATCAAAAATCTGAAGGTAGATTATAAACAGTTAGTGAACAAGTGAAAAAAGGCGCACACGCAGAAGTTTAAATAAAATTAACCAGTAAGAGTGTGAAACTTTTTAGTTGACAACAACATTTCAAATTGATATTGGAACATGTGTGTTTTTATAATGACTTGTGTCATTCACTGGAAATAAAATTTATCTGTGCAAACCTCAGATCAAATAGCTGTTATTTGATCTGAGGTGCAAACAACGTTTTTAATTCCATACCCAAGTTATCTAGTTTATTTCATCAAAAAAGAGTGAGCCTATTGCCATCAACGGGGCACAAATTCAGCTTCCATGGCTGCTAGGAAGTCCCAGATAGAAAAACCCAAAAACACTGCCCAACTTGGGAATCGAACCTAGGAATTCATGCACAACAGTCGCGCTTACGACCATTAGAACAACGATGCAGACTGCATGCATATACATACATTGAGGTATAATGGTACGTAGTACATTATACCTCAATGTATACATACAACTTATATATATAGTATACTAGCTGACCCGGCAAACGTTGTTTTGCCATATAAATAATTTCCTAGAAAAAAAAATGATGTTGGCCGATTCTCATAGATACCGGATAAGCACAAAAAAATTCATCAAAATCGGTCAAGCCGTTTCAGAGGAGTATGGCAACGAAAACTGTGACACGAGAATTTTATATATTAGATAGTGTACTCTCTCTAGTTACTATATTGTATGGCAAATAGTCTGTCCTTATATTGCGGCGGCAAATGACATCAAGCACCTATCTAATTATTATTCCTTTGTCCATTATTCTCAGAGGAATCTTCGCAGCCTCCGCAATACCTACCCAATCAACATTAAGGGTAGTGAACTGCTAACAAGATGCTGCTAACATTAGGACTGCTGGCTCTCATCACCCTTGTGTTGTGGAGACTCCTGGCTGATGATGAGAATACTCTGGACAAGCTGCCTGGACCGCCGCGGCGTCCAATCATAGGATGCGCGTTAGAATTCTTGAAGATAACTCCACGTAAGTATATTTTTAACCGACTTCTAAAAGAAGAAGGAGCATTTTTGTTCGGGCATATCTCCGTCGCTTGCTAACCGATTTGATAAATTCTTTTTTTGTTGGATACCCTTTCCATTACATTTTTTTTAATCGAAATCGGACAAGCGATTTTTGAAAAATCAACAAAACTCAAAAAAAAATCTACGAGTACATTAAAATTATGACCCATAAACATGTGAACTTACATGTGAACCACTAAAAAGTGAAAAATAAAAACTTTTTAACAAAAATAAAACCGAAAAATGTTTATTTTTCACTTTTTTGTGTTTTTTTTAAGTCGGTTTTATTTTTCATTTATTTGTGATGTGAATATATATTTTAATCGGATATAACAATCATCATCACCATTCTCCTGCCTCTTATCCCAATTTATTTGGTCGGCGTAGCATGTCTTCTTCTCTATATATCTCTAGTACTCGTCTTGTCAGCAGTCACCTCCTTTCTATAGATGATGCCAGTTAAGATGTCAATAGCGATCATTGACCCACCTACATTAACGAAAGTTCTTAACTTTGAAATTCAAAAATAAGCCGGTTCATGTCTTGAATCGTCATCTTAAACATTTTTTCTAATGAAAAACGTTACATGGTTCATTTGTTTTGGTTCGTACGAAGAGAAAGAGCAATGACCACTATTGACATCTTACCTAGCAGCAACTTTCATCATCATTTCAGCCAAAAGACGTCCACTGCTGGACATAGGCCTCCAACAGGCATCAACTTTAGTCATAGTATATTATCATTCTGTAATGTTTTTGAGAAGTTTTTTTTTTTTTTTGTATTTTTTTGTATTCTTTACAAAGTCCGCTGCTAACTGGTAATGTTGTATGTGGACACGCGTAAAAAATAATTTAGAGTCCAGATGACGAAATAATACATGGGTTATTCACAAACTGGACACACCTGTGTCCAGTTTCTTGTGGCCAGTTGGTGAATAACCCATGTTCTCAAGAGACTGGCGTGGCGTTAGTAAACACTTTTTAACATACATTAAAAAACGTTACAAATAATTAGTTACTGATCATAGGTTTAAGATTTAGAAAAAAATAATTAAAATTGACATTCAAGTTTTCCGCTAATTAGTTTGACATTTAGGTAAGTGATTAGCGAATTATTAGATATTATTTGACTTTTGTTTTCTCCAATATTTCAGGATTAAAACCTTCTCGAAATGTGTTAGTGAGGTACTTATAATGTTTCCATTGAAGCGATTTATCTTCCTTAGATATTATGTATTATTTAGAAGCTTTCAGCCAATAAGGAAATAATTAGTAAGCTTTTAAGTCTAAGTACTAATTATTTTAATGATATTTCAGGAATAATCTTTTATGTATAATTATCTATACAAATTAATAAAATTGAAATCTTTTTGTTATTTCAAACTTATATATGTAGGATCAGGATTGCCGAGCGGTTTGTCGTCAGGGTTTGGAGTCCCCATTTTGGGAAAAACAAGTCTGTATATGAATTACAACAGAGTTTATTCACAGTGGGCACACAACACGATACTTAAAATTCACTTATCACACACTGGTACACAATACACAATGAAACACAATAGAAAATAAAGTCAATAAGGCGAACAGACTTTTTAAAGTCTAAAGTTCGTACAGTGGTCTAGCCACCCTAATGCACATGTGCAGGTAAACCGACAGTTTTGTCGGGAGCAAGGAGCTCTTTACTGAGTCGAATCCGAAGACCGACTGACTAGCTTACCGAGCGCTCGACCTTTTATAAGACGACGCCGCTAGCTTTCTAAAAAGTTCCCGCCAGCAACAACTCTGTCCGTTGACGCACGGAAGTACGTCACGTGTTTACAAGACATAAAATGTGCTAAATCTAATAAGATTTTACGTTATACAATAATCAAATATTACAAGAATAATTATTGTAAATAAATAACTGTGAATTACACAAAGTAAATCATTTAAAATAAAAGCAAGGTCAACATTTGTTTTGAACAAAACTATTAGTCACACTTATCGAAATAAGTATCCAAAAATCATTAGAGTGTACACTAGGTACTTAATAAATTATGTTATGATTTATCAGACACTAATTAACAGTAAAAAAATCACTTAAATTAATAATAACAAAATCAACTGGCAGCAAAATTTCGAATTACCCACATTGTAATCGACAACCAACTCCGACACGGCCAGAACTGACGTTCTACACGACCTCGTGTGATTCTGAAAAAGAAAATCTCATGTGAGTATCGATCGGCCTTTCTGACAAACAAAAAGCCATAACAAAATGGATATTGAAATGAAAAAATCCTGAATTAGTCAAATAAAACTATTATCAAAAGTAGTTGCATCGCAACCATTAAAATCATCAAACTGTTACTGACAATACATAGCTCAACTAAAGTAGAGACATAGTCTCCCAGTCGAAATCACACCATGGGATTCGACAAGTAATCTGGAGTAGAATAGACAACCCGCATAGGCGTCAACATAGACAACCCGCATAAGCGTCAAGTTCAACAACCAAATCCAGGAGTCAACATAGACATCCAACAAGAGTCAACATAGAACATCTTGTAAATTCAGCTATACTATGTCAGCAGCAGATGAATCATCATCAGTGTCAGTATTGACATCATCACTAACAGTAACAGGACATTCAGGCATTTTTCGTACACGATCATGGGCATATTTGTAAATTCTATTGCTATTCAAAGCTTTTAACAAATATCTGACACCATCTAATACTTCCAAAATTCTATAGGGACCTTTAAATTTAGGATCTAATAACAAAGTCTCCAACTTGAAACTGACAGATTTATTTCTATCTCATCACTGGCAACAGACATCAAACCCAAAGGTATAGCAACTCGACCAATCAATAAGTCTAAAGGACTAGAATCAGTAACCCGCAATTTGATGCGCCAATCTGGGTGGTATGGTACAATAAAGAATACTTTGTAAAAGAATCAATTAAAACAATGATGTAGGTACTCCTTGAGATCACTCATCCACTAAGTTTCCCTGTAACATCTACATGCACTGTGTGCAAAGATAATAGGAGAACATTCACCCCCAGAGTTATAACAAAATGAAAGCGACTCACCAGATTGCTATAAAACACCGGTGATAGGTCGAACATCACAAGCTTCAACTAGCTTCACGGCTGGTTGGCTGCTCGAAGGCTGACGCCCAGTATCTTCACTCGAACCTCCCGGCTGCCTTCCAGTCGCTTTTGGGCAACGAGGAGCGACATGTCCTGAGTCGCCACAGCGGTAACAGACAATCTTCTTTGAAGTATCCTTATGAGACGAGCTGGCTGATCCAGAAGACTCGTTTGTATTCTCGGCCTTCTTGCGACAGTTTGTGGATTTATGTCCCTCTATACCACAAAAGTGACAAACTATTGCACCTGGTTTGGACCTCTTAGGTTGTGAAGAATCTTTGGTCAGAGGAAGACTGAGATTTTCTCTTGAGGTGGGACAAGACACTCAATTCTTGTTGCAGTTTATTCCTTGTATGTACTTCGGTAGTAAAGGCAAGTCGATGAGCACGAGAATCAAACTTTGAGACATGGGCCAGTACAGTGGCAACAGCAATGTGTTCGACATCCAGGCTATTCCACTTGGAGGTCAGTGAAGTGACTTGCCGACTGGCAAATGCGGCTAGTGATTCTCCTTCTTTTGGCTGACTACTATGGAGATTAATGAGGGTAGCAGCCACAGTTTCCGAAATGGCATAGCGAGAGAGGAAGAGACTCTTAAAGTCTGTCCAGGTCATCCCTGCGTATGAGACTTGGGAAAGCCATACATTGGCACTGCCCTTTAAGGCTTTAGTGAGGGCAATAATAAGAGTGCCACCCTGAAGAGGTTTTTCCGATAGGCAAATATCCACCGTTGCACTCCAAGCATGAGCATCGGAATCGGGTAGGTCTGGGTCAAAAACTGGCAGAGAAATGACAGCAGACGAGGAGGACTGCGTCTTAATCGCTTCAATCAATTGAGTCATATTTTGATTCTGAAGCTCTAACATAGCTCGCCATGGATCACCAACACCTTCCGATTCCCGAGCTAAACCTAATCCCACTTCTGATGTAGGATCAGGATTGCCGAGCGGTATGTCGTCAGGGTTTGGAGTCCCCATTTTGGGAAAAACAAGTCTGTATATGAATTACAACAGAGTTTATTCACAGTGGGCACACAACACGATACTTAAAATTCACTTATCACACACTGGTACACAATACACAATGAAACACAATAGAAAATAAAGTCAATAAGGCGAACAGACTTTTTAAAGTCTAAAGTTCGTACAGTGGTCTAGCCACCCTAATGCACATGTGCAGGTAAACCGACAGTTTTGTCGGGAGCAAGGAGCTCTTTACTGAGTCGAATCCGAAGACCGACTGACTAGCTTACCGAGCGCTCGACCTTTTATAAGACGACGCCGCTAGCTTTCTAAAAAGTTCCCGCCAGCAACAACTCTGTCCGTTGACGCACGGAAGTACGTCACGTGTTTACAAGACATAAAATGTGCTAAATCTAATAAGATTTTACGTTATACAATAATCAAATATTACAAGAATAATTATTGTAAATAAATAACTGTGAATTACACAAAGTAAATCATTTAAAATAAAAGCAAGGTCAACATTTGTTTTGAACAAAACTATTAGTCACACTTATCGAAATAAGTATCCAAAAATCATTAGAGTGTACACTAGGTACTTAATAAATTATGTTATGATTTATCAGACACTAATTAACAGTAAAAAAATCACTTAAATTAATAATAACAAAATCAACTGGCAGCAAAATTTCGAATTACCCACATTGTAATCGACAACCAACTCCGACATATATTTTAAAAAGTACATATATACGGTAGGTACTTGTGATAAAAAAATGTATTTTTTTCAAAAATTCTTCTTATGATCGTAGATAAGTGTCACTACTTTGAGAAGCGTATCAAGTTTGCTTTTCGGTACCTAAAGTAAGTAACAGACATTATTGTGTACTTTAATTGCTTTGCTTAAGAGCGTATGGTACCTCAAACGCAAGTTTTATAATGCGTAAAAGTATAAGATTCACTGCAGTAATCAACATCAGAAAAATATATGATATTCTTCAGGATATATGCTAGTGCCATAGTGTTGTGAAAACATAATACAACTAACTTTGCTCGATAGAAAAAAATCGCGAAGATACCTCTAAAAATTTCTTTTAACGAGTAAAAACCATACTAAAATACATGTCATCGTTCTGATTTTTTTGCCAAATAATTCTACAAGCAACATACTAAAGTCATAGTGTTTTACTTTTTTAGTCCAATCAATAGTTTTCTTGTAAATCGCAAAATACCACTAATTTCGCACTATTCGGCCGCAGCGAAAGACGTAACAACCGCTTTGTAGTGCAAGCTGATTTGAACTTTATTCTAACAGTATTTCAAGCGAAGTTTGAACCACCACAAATAGGGTTGCTAATCTGAGGTAGCATACGCTCTTAACCCCTGACTTGGATTACAGAAGTGACGTTAATTTCAGTGTAAAATAACGCTCTTTTTGGGGTTCACCGTAGTCGAGTAAAAATAAGCGAACTAACACATTTCAATATCTTCTTATCGTGTGGGCAGTAAGGTCTAACGACCCCACACACCCTAGTGTCAGAGTTTCTAAACCACCACCGCAAGGGCCTCTGACATGGTTTGACGACCGCCATTTGGCGGCCGGGACCACCGGCTTATACGTGCCTTCCGAAGCACGGAACCATCTTTTTATCAGACAATCAGGTGATTCAAGCCTGCAATGTCATAACCAAACTGGAAACAACTTCACAAAGTATGCTTCCCGTGGGAATCGAACCCACGACCACCGGGTCACAAGGCAACGCCTAAACCACTCGACCACGGAGGCACATAGCAACTCGAGTTTCGAGTTCCGGTGATCGTCAACAGTTTTCAGTTGCTGCAATCGATGACTAAGTTAGTTCCTAATTGCCGCAACTAGCAACTGTTAAATATTTTACCTGAACGCTGATCGCTGCGTAGATAGAGCAACTCGACTACGAAAGTTGCTCACAGATTGCCATAAAATTGCGGCAACCGTAAACGTTATAGCAACTAAGTATCAACTAGTTACCGGAAACTTTTAAAAAGTGTTAGTTGCCTCAACTTAGTTGCTCCATGTGCAAAGCGCCTAAGCTTAAGTAAGCCGTGTTAAGTCACTTCAAAGCATAGCTTCTAAGCTACTATGTAGCTAAGCCTATAAGCTACGAGCTACGTCGTAGCGTTGCTTAAAAGCTCAAGCTACGGCGTAGCACGCTACGAGAGGAAAGTGCTACGAGTGCTCGTGTGACGTCATATTGCACGAAATTTTCAATCAACTCATCTTTGACGCGTGTTATTTTCGTATTTTTTTATTAATTTGATAAAAGAAAAAACACGTATCCAATATTTTTTGATAATCTAACTGATGGACTAAACAGAACCATATTATTTTTTTCGTCAGGAAACATTCCTATGGCCCCGGAACGCAAGAAGAATACGTATGGGTTTTAGTCTCAGTCTCTCTTTTAGAATATTTTATCTTTCGATAATTTCTCATCCTTAAAAAAGGGTAATAATAGGGGATCCGACTGGGTCAAAATAATATGATTCTGTTTAGTCCGTAAGTTAGATTATCGAAAAATTTGAATACGTGTTTTTTTGTTTTATCAAATCAATAAAAAAATGACGAAGATAAAACGCGTCAAAGATCTAGGAATGGGGCTTAAAACGTCACTTGTGTCGTCAAAATGTACTATCATATGACGTCACACGAGTTTTCGAAGCACTGTATCGTCTTCATTTTAAGTTTACGTGAAAAAAGAAAAAATACGTGTCCAATAATTTTTGGAAATCAATCTGACGGACTAATTAGTTTTTTTTTGTCCGATCCCCTATTACCTTAGTTTATTTAAGACCTGTAATGTAATAAAATTACCCACGGCTCTACTCTCTTCGTCTCTAATAACTGTAAGAACGTAACTGTCTGTATTGAATAAGTAAACAACTTTAACAGAACCTTCAACAATTCTCAAATAATTATTTAAACTTAACTTTTCAACTCGTAACCAGTTATGAGTTCTAATGAAAACAACGTTTAATACAGCACTTTAATTTCAATTTCTAAGTAAACTCGTTATAATTATTATTGTTTCAAACGTTTAAACGTTAGAAATAAGGAGCAGACAACAATCTCTTTAATTTTCAAATACGTACTTCTTGCCGCCAACTTAATTTGTAGTTAGGCAATATTTATGTAAGTTTCCATATGTAATTAAGAAAAGGGTGTAATATTTTTTAGTAGTAGACGACGCGTGACGCAAGGATTTGCGGATCCCAGCACTTACAGACAGCATACATCAGGCGAGCGTATATCTCGCGTTTTTTGAGTTAGTTTTAGTCTAAGTCTAAGGCTTAGTCTAAGGTAGGCAGGTTATTAGGGGGAAAGAAAAACTAAGGCTTCTTGACAACGGAGTATTTCAAACGCGCATACCATAGATGCCGATTTTTTCGTTTTCTTATCGCAAACGTGATAGAAAGCGCGTGTGAAGCGCGTTTGAAACTCGTTTGAAGCGCGTACAAAGGGTTGGCTTGGGATCGCTCGTATATACGCTTAGTAAAGGCGCGGTTCACGAACGCCCCGTGTGCTTAGGTTACAAGTTTGTGGTCAAAATTTGTTTTAAGCTCGTATACGCGCTTCATCTGCGAGTTTAAAATACGCCGTGTGCTGGGACCTAACATGTGGGCAAAGGCCTTCCTCCTTCCTCCTTTATCCTTTCAAACCTTTCTATCCTGTCCGAAAACTGACCATGTTCACCCAGTAAACAGGATCAGATCGTCACACCGCCTTCATCACGATCAAAATAATGTTATCTATCTATCGTTATATATCTCTGCTTATGAGTTTTTTCAACACACTTGCTCATAAAGTGGCTATAATTTCACCGCAATTAGACACATAATGACACCTATAATCAAACTGTGGCTTTTTCATTGCTATTATTCACTAGAAAAAGATCGTGTTCAATAGTTGTCCAATTCATATATTAAACATGTAGTTAAACGTAGGAATTAGTAGCAAATAAATCACCATCGCATACAGACGTTTGTTATTTTCTTTAAAACACCGCTCCATTACCATCAAGGAATCTCCACCTTAACTGAATGAACATATGGTCGAAATCGAGCCGGATCGGTTTAGTTAATGGAACGGCTTGCGGACTCGCGTACAAAAGGCATCGCATTCCTTAGATAAGGATTTAATGCAAGTCATGGTGTTTGTGTTGTGCGGACTTTTGTGAATAAAACTGTGTGGACTATTGATTTAAGTTATATAAAATGACATCTCCAACTCCAGAACAATCCAAATATTTATCTACGTTAGAAGATGTGGCTAACATGATTCGTAAAGCGCAAGTTAATATCAAGAAGTGCCCAAAACAAAGATTGACAGCGGGTTATGTTAAAGCGCGAATGAAAACCATTGAAGAGTATTGGGATTCATTTAAACAAACGCATAGCAGCCTTATGAAGTGTACACCACGAGAACAGCGGGGCGTGTTGCCGTACTTTCTTAATGAAGAGTATTATACGTACGAAGAAATGTATCTGTGTTTACAAGCGGATTTAACCGATCTTTTAACAAACTTGGAGTCACAACAGAGATTGTTAGAAGCGTCCAACATGTCTACTTCATCACATGATAGCCAGGTACCGTTTGCTAAGCTACCGAGAATACAGTTACCTACCTTTTCGGGCAAATATGAAGAATGGCCTACGTATAAAGATATATTTACGGCGCTCGTCCATAACACTTCTATTAGTGATGTGCGTAAGTTGCATTATTTAAAAACTAGTGTTGCCGGAGAGGCAGAGATGTTATTACGACATATTCAAATTACGGAAAGTAATTATGCACCAGCTTGGGAACTACTTCAAGGACGTTTTGGTAGCAAAAAGATGATTGTGTCGTCAGTTTTAAAGAAGTTTTGCTGTCAGAAAAAGATAAGCAACCCATCATCTACACAAATTAAAACTTTGCTCGATAGTACTGTAGAATGCATCAACAGTCTGAATAATATGAATATAAGCACTGCCACTTGGGATCCAATCCTAGTATTTCTGGTGACACAGAAATTAGATTCAGAGACGTTAAAGTGTTGGGAAGAGGATGCTTACAAGGAGAATAGTGATGAGTTGTCTACGTGGGCGGAGTTGAAAAAGTTCCTCGAGTCTAAGTTTCGTACTCTTGAGTTAATCGCTCCCATCACTACTACAGTTACTAAGGAGAAGACTCAAGCTCACAAGGCGTATCATGCCGTAGCAAAGGATACTGAGAACGATAAAGGTGAGTCTGCGCATACCAAAAGCAGTTCATCGCCTTCTTGTGTATATTGCAAGGGTGACCATTACATCTTCAGTTGTAAAGAATTTGCAAAACAAACTGTGCAACAACGCCGTGAATTTGTGAAGAACAAAAACCTCTGCTTCAATTGCCTAGTACCGAATCACATAGTCTACAAATGTAAACAAAAGAGGAAATGTCGAGTCTGCGGAAGAAAGCATCATTCTCTTTTACATGAAGAAAGAGAAACAACACAAGAGAATGACACACAAGAGAGTAACAAACCTGATGAACAACCAGAACAGAAGGTTACAAGCGCACACTTCTCTAAACAACAACCTGGTCGTCAAGTGTTATTGGCAACAGCACAAGTACATGTTTCATCAAGCGACGGCAAATCACATGTGCTTCGTGCATTGATTGACCAAGGCTCAGAGGCTTCATTTGTATCCTCAAGAGTAGTCGAACTCTTGAGATTGAAGAGGACAAGCATCAACGGTGTAGTCTCAGGGGTAGGAGAAGGAAACCTGGTTCCTATAAAACATGTAGTTGACCTGTCAGTTACATCGCAATACAATAGCAAGGAAGTTATTAAAGTGAAGGCTTATGTTTTGAAATCACTGTCTGCTAGATTGCCTTCAAAACACATTGCGACGAACTGGCCAGAACTCCAAAAATTACTATTGGCTGACCCTACGTATAACACACCGGGCAAAATTGATATTTTACTCGGTGCAGACATCTTTTCTAAAATTATTGAAGCTGGTTTAGTAAGATGTTCTGATGGCATAGTGGCACAGAAGACCAGTTTGGGGTGGATACTTTCAGGACAAAGGGAAGACAAATCAATTAGCGACGAACACAAAATAACAACACTACATGTGACAAGTATGGTAACAGAAGACAATGATTTATTAAGAAAATTTTGGGAAGTCGAAACCGCTTTATACAAGAAAAGAAAGCTACTTACAAAAGAAGAAGAGATGTGTGAAGAGATTTACAAGAATACAACTACAAGAGTGAACGGAAAATACACAGTGCACTTACCTTTGCGACAAGGAATAGAAGAGACACTAAAACTATGCGGAGACACGAAACAACAAGCTGTTTACAGGTTCAAACAATTGGAAAATAAATTACAAAATTCGCAAAGTTTAAAGTCAAATTACTCTAAAGTAGTTCATGAGTACATGGAAATGGGTCATTTGGAAAAATCGGACCCAAATGATGAAAACAAATCAGTCTATCTTCCTCACCACGCTGTAATACGCGAAGACAAGGACACAACGAAGGTTCGAGTTGTTTATGACGCGTCTGCAAAGGGTTCTAACGGTCATTCTTTGAACGACACTATGATGGTTGGACCTGTGTTGCAACCTGATTTAAGAAGCTTAATTATCACATGGCGAACACATAAAGTATGTGTAGTAGGAGACATAATTAAGATGTATAGAATGATCGATATGACACCAGAACACACAAATTTACAACGTATAGTCTGGCGAGATAACCCTGAAGAAAAACTAGAAAGTTTCAACTTGAAGACTGTAACCTTTGGTACAGCTGCAGCACCCTACTTAGCTGTACGAACGTTACAACAACTCGCCGATGACGAAGCACTTGAGTTTCCTAATACTGCACCTGTAATTAAAGATTCATTTTATATGGATGATTTAATGTCGGGAAGTGAAACTGAAGAACAAACAAAGAAAATGTGTGAGGAAATAAAGCTGTTATTAAGTAAAGGAAATTTTAAAATGCAAAAGTGGTCTAGTAATTCGGAAGAAGTATTAAACTATTTACAAAAGGGAGAGGATACAAATAGTACGAAGGATGGAATAGAGATAAAGCTGGATAAAGTTATAAAAATTCTCGGATTAACATGGGATAGAAAAGATGATACATTTAAATTCACAATTAACTTACCTGAAGTTCGATGTCCTGTAACGAAGAGATCTATTCTGTCTGATGTAGCAAGACTTTTTGACCCATTTGGATGGCTGTCACCGGTGATCATCAACGCTAAGATTTTGATACAAAAACTGTGGCTATGCAACATGGGATGGGATGACGAGTTGCCTTCAGAGTTGATAGATGAGTGGATGAGATATAGAGAAGAATTAATACACCTGCAAAACATTACCATACCACGCTGGTTGAAAACTACACCAATCAATTATACAAAAATAGAATTGCATGGTTTTGCAGATGCATCTACGCACGCATATGCTGCTGTTACGTACCTTAAAATTATTGAAGAGGACACAGTACATATCACAATTATTGCATCTCGCACCAAGGTTGCACCGTTGAAGCAAATTTCGATACCTAAATTAGAGTTATGCGCCGCAGCACTACTAGCAGACTTAATTAACGATCTAGTGGACCTGTTGAAAATACCTAAAAACAAAATCTTTGCGTGGACTGATTCAATGGTTGTGATGTCATGGCTGCAGTCGCAACCAAGTCGTTGGCGTACATTTGTGGCAAACCGAGTATCAGACATAACACGGATACTAGATAATGATCGATGGAGACACGTTCAGTCTACCGATAACCCAGCCGATATCGCTACAAGAGGCGTAAAAGCAAGCGACTTGGCTTGTCTAGACTTATGGTGGACTGGGCCTGTATGGTTAAAACAAAAAAATGTCGATGTACAAACTTATGAAATTCCTCAAACTGAATTAGAATTAAAGGGTTCATCATTTCACACAAATTTAGAAGCTAAACCAATCTGGGAACATTTTTCTTCAATCTCGAAAATGAAAAGAATATTAGCTTACTGCAGAAGATTTACAAAGAGAGAAAAAGAAACAAAAGAAGTATATTTAACAGTTAATGAGCTAGAAAAAGTATTAGAATTATGTATAAAGTACTATCAAGAATTGGTTTATCAGAAGGATATTGAAGATCTACAGAAGGACGGAAGCGTGAAGAAAATAAGTTCTCTAATCACACTCGCCCCTTTTTTAGATAAAAATGGGTTGATAAGAGTGGGAGGAAGGTTAGAAAATGCCTCCATCGCTGAAATTACAAAACACCCGATTGTAATACCATGTAATCAGCATATAACTAAGTTATTAGTTCAAGAAGCTCATCTTAGAACACTACATGGTGGTATACAAGCGATGTTAGCTTTTGTAAGAACAAGATACTGGGTGATAGGTTTGAAGTCTGCCGTAAGAAAATGTATTCACAATTGTAAGATCTGCATTGTGGATAAAGCGAAGGTGAAAACCCAGTTCATGGGTCAGTTGCCTGCCGTTCGAGTCAATCAACATCGGCCATTTATGAATAGTGGGGTTGATTATGCTGGACCGGTATTCATAAGGACTTCGAAAGGCCGCGGACAACATGCAACAAAGGGCTATATCTGTTTGTTTGTGTGCATGGCCACTCGCGCGATTCACCTGGAAGCGGTCACAGACCTAACAACACAAGCTTTTATAGCCGCATTTCGGAGGTTTGTGGCGCGCCGAGGCCACTGCTCGAACATATGGAGTGACAATGGCACCAATTTTATTGGCGCTGCTAAGGAATTGAAGGGCATGTTCCAGAAGGGAAAGAATAATATCGCGAAGGAAGCGGCTGAACTTCTTGCAAACGATAGCACAACATGGCACTTCATTCCACCAAGGATGCCTACATGTGGAGGCCTGTGGGAGGCTGGGGTTCAGTCTGCTAAAAGACACCTGTATAGGATAAATAAGGACACCAAACTGACCTACGAGGAGATGTCTACGCTCTTAGCACAAATCGAGGCGTGTCTCAACTCGCGTCCCCTTTATCAAATGAACGATACAATGATGCCGCTTACTCCAGGACACTTTTTAGTTGGTGAGCCTTTGATTTCAGTTCCAGATAAATGTTACGAATACCAGTCTGTCAGTCTTTTGACAAGGTGGCAAATTATTCAAAAGATGACTGAGGACTTCTGGCATAGATGGCGTACAGAGTATCTTAACACGCTCCAACAAAGATACAAATGGCAAGTGAAGGTTCCAGAGCCTGCTGTTGGAGATGTTGTCATTATTAAGGAAGATAATCTGCCCCCTACGAAATGGTTATTGGGACGGGTGAAACAAATACATCCTGGAAAGGACAACCTTGTAAGAGTGGTAACAGTCCAGACTATGGGGAACAAAGAGTTAAAAAGGCCCCTATACAAATTGATATCACTTCCCAAAGAATCATTAACTCAGTGAGCTATGGTGGGCGGTTAACGAGATAATTAGTGAAAGTAATGAGTAAAATTAAGATGTATTGCATAAATTAAGTTAAAAATATTTACAGTCCATTGTTCGATTTGCATGACATGTATTAGTATACAAATAAGTGTTAATTGAAAACTAATGTTTTGGTGGGCGGTATGTCCAATTCATATATTAAACATGTAGTTAAACGTAGGAATTAGTAGCAAATAAATCACCATCGCATACAGACGTTTGTTATTTTCTTTAAAACACCGCTCCATTACCATCAAGGAATCTCCACCTTAACTGAATGAACAATAGTAAAAATAAATTAATGTACGTGCTTGCTCATTTCATGCAAATTCGAATTTAAATAGATAATTTCAACTTGTACGTTTTTATTAAATGAAACTTTCACTCAAATAATATAACTTTTATTTTCTCTGTAATCTCTGTAATAAAGAAAACTTTTTCCTCGTTTTATACGTGGCTAAAACTCTATCGCGCTCATTCATTTAGTCTATGGCCGATCACCATGGTTACAGTATGACCATTTTAAGTGTGAATGTCATGGTGGCGCCACTGGTCAGGAAAAAATGCATCGCTACGTCAAACTTAGTACATTTATTTTAGTTCCGTGTTTTCCCGCATGCACAGATAAGTTGGTCGAACTGTAGATGCGCGCGCATAGGAAAACCGATTAGTTTTCCCGCTATTGTGAAAAAAAAACAGAACTCGTTTTAACTGTTGAAGATGACTTTTTAGTATTATTTTCTTCACAAGTGTGTTGAAAAACGTCGTATGATACACGTGTGTATTGATAATTACCGTCCTCGGCTTTCTTAAGACCCTCACCTGACGGCTCGGGTCTCAATGGCGCCTCAATGGTAATCACCAACGTTACACACTTGTACCATAATGTACTATTAAACTGACATGGTCACTGACATTACTATACTCACGGACCGTCCTAAACAAGCGCATTTAACCTGAAGATCGTCAGGAGCGGCTATTTTATTATTTGGCCACGAGTTCCTCCGAATACCTATCTACATTTTTAAAGGTTTGCTCACCGGGTTTCCTCTTAAATACTCGAATCCACAAAATACCTTTTTTATAAATCTTTTAATCAAATATCCAATACTTTTTATTAAAAAACTCCTCTCGAAGTCGTCCACCAACGTTTCATTGAGTAATGAATTAAATAACTAATTTGATCAAGCGTTTGGAAGTTTTGTTCGGATTTTCAATTCGCTGTTCAAAGAGATTGGTATTTAATGGATAAATTGAAAAAAAATCAGTCAATACACACTTTGAAATAAAATTTTGAGCAACTAATAAATATTTGATTTGCCTTTTTGGTCAGGTCGCAAGCATGACTGCTGAGACCGGGACCCTGGGTTCCTTTCCTGGGTCAGGCAAAAGTTTGAGTTTTGGTTTACAACACATCTTCTGTCCTCTTGTCTAGTCTCCGCTTCGGTGGAGTTTCGCCCCCTTTTTTTTTTTTGGTGGGTGGAAAATCATCGAATGACCCCCCCCCCCGCTCTTGGGCAGAGCGAAGGGGAGTGTCAGACTTCTACTGACTAAAAACCGAACCCATGTTCCTTCTTTGCCCTTGCGCCGAGACCACGTAATCTAGTACAAAAATCCGCGGCCCCGACGGGCGTCGGCCCTTGCGGGCCCCTCCTTGCTGACATCTCTTTGAGGCGCGCGTGGAACACGAACGCGCCGCCGACACGGTCTGTTGCCGTCATGACGACGGCCGGACGGCGAGCTAGCCCATTACTCACCGTCCACAGGCCCGCGTCTACGGTGGCCGGAAGCCATCGCGTGGCCCCCAACGCCCGGAGCGCCTTCCGCGCCTTCAGCGCCTTCCGCGCCTTCGAGTTTCGCCCCCTTGAGATTATACAGTATGTTAGGTTCAAAGTTACTCGACTATAGACCACATACAAGCTGTATCACAAGTAATCGAAAAAGTAAAAGAGTATGGAATGACACTTTATATGTGCTTTATAGACTACACGAAAGCATTTGACTCTCTACATTTCGAAGCTATATGGACATCACTTACACAACAAGGTGTCAGTCAGAAGTATGTTGATTTAATTAAGAGCATATACACAAAAGGTCTTGCCAAAGTGCGTCTAGAACGTGAAGGTGCAGAATTCTCCATACAAAAAGGAGTAAGGCAGGGGGATCCACTCTCTCCAAAATTGTTCGCAGCAGTGCTCGAATCTATTTTCAGGCGTCTAGATTGGGAAAAGAAAGGAATACAAGTGGATGGAGAACTTCTGAACCACTTGCGTTTCGCGGACGACATAGTGATCTTCGCAGAAAGCGCCACTGAATTAGAGAGTATGATGACCGAACTAGCAATTGAAAGTCAAAAGGTGGGCTTGTCAATGAACAAGACGAAAACAAAGATTTTAACCAATGGAGACCCTCAGGACATTACGATTACAAATGTAAAGATTGATTATGTGAAAGAGTATATATATTTAGGACAATTAGTATCATTTGAAAACACAGGCAAAGAATTGGAAAGAAGGATAACTCTAGCTTGGAAGAAATATTGGGGATATAAAGAAATAATGAAAAATAACGATATCAATATAAATATAAAGAAAAAACTCTACGAAGTAGTGATATTACCATGCCTGACATATGGTTGTCAGACGTGGTCACTGAGAAAAGAAGACGAAGGAAAAATGGCTATTTGCCAACGCAAAATGGAAAGAAGTATGCTTGGTCTAAAACTATCAGATAAGGTCAGCAACATCAAAATCAAGAAAAAAACAAAAATAATTGATGTAAGGCAAAGAACAAGACTACTCAAATGGCATTGGGCAGGACACATCTGTAGGATGAGTAACGACAGATGGGCAAAACGCCTAACAGAGTGGATCCCAAGAGAAATGAGAAGGAAAAAAGGGAGACCAAGTAAAAGGTGGAGAGACATCTTCCATCAGAGATGTGGACCCCTATGGATGCGAGAAGCACGGGAACGTGATACGTGGAAAGGTTTAGGAGAGGCCTACGCCGAAGAGGCGACTGCTACGAATAAAGATTAAATATACCTACATACTTATATATATAATTATAAAGAAAGAAAGAAAACATATTTATTTAGTACATGCCACAAGTGCACACAACAAACAATAAAGAAAATGAAAAGAAAAAAAAAAATGGCTGCGCCAAATATACACATAGTTATGCATCTATATATTTTATTACATAAATAATACTAATCTTAAGAAACTTGTTAAAGTAGTAGAAATAAAGGCTATTTTTATTTTTATTTTATTTTATTTAGGTTCAACGAGGGAATCAGTGAGAGAAGGTATTCAGTATTCGATTCTCGTCCCAAATCCTACTAATATTATAAACGCGAAAGTTTGTAAGTATGTATGGATGGTTGTTTGTTACTCTTTCATGCAAAAACTACTGAATGGATTTAGATATTTGGTACACAGGTAGTTTATAACTAGAATAACACAAAGGATAGTTTTTATCCCGATTTTATATTCCCGTGGGTAATTTTCGAGTTGTAGCGGACGAAGCCGCTGGCAACAGCTAGTATGTAATAAAAACTATACGTAATTGTGCCATGGCCTCAGTACGCTCTCCAGATCTCACTTCATTAGACGTTTCTTTTTCGCCATTGTCTTACGCTAGCTTTAAAATATGAAGGGAAAATGGATTATAGCTAAAAGTCATTGACTTGCGCATATTTTCTGTGATATGCGCAAGGGTTGCGAGACTTTTCCGAAATATTTAGTATGGTTCTGTATGTTATTTATCAGTGTTTTTTACTTCATGTTTTTATTAGTATCATGTAAGCATGCTATTGCGGGTTTCAATATGTCCCTCGTTTAAACTAACATAATGTATACATCACCTTACATTTCACATTTCATTTGTTTCAGGTGGTCTGTTCCTGAAAATGCGCCAGTACAAGAAGGAGTACGGCGACCGCTACGTCGTCAAAATGATGAAGAGACGAATCTTGCACGTGTCTAACGTGAACGACGTTGAGGTATGTACTGCTGATCATTATGGTATACAACTAAGAGCATTGGTGGCCCAGTGGCTGCGGTCACGACTTACGAACAGTAGGTCGTGGGTTCTTTTGTGTAATTTATTTCATCATCACTGTTCTCAAAACAGTGAAGGAAAACATCTTATGGAAACCGGTATGTCTTAGAAGCCAAAAAATTTAAGACATGTCACATCTACCAACCCGCGCATACAGCCACTTAGAGACCATCCCTCTCCTAGAGAGGAGGCCTGAGTCTCTGCAGTGTCAGCAGCATCAGCCTTACAATGGAAACATTGTAAGGCTGATGATGATGATGATGGTAAACAATGTGATTCAGTGACAGTTGAAATTAATTATAAACAGAATTAGCAAAAATTGGTTTGTGCAAATTACTTGCTGTACCCGACATGCGTTGCTATTCACTTTTTCGTACTTATTGCATAGGATAAAAAAAAAATCTTTACAACCTATTCTCATGCATACCCCGTATCGCCACCTGATTAATCCCATGCGTCTCGCATCCAGCGCATCCACGCAACCTTGACCAGGTCATCGGTCCACCTGTTTCGAGGCTTCGACGCCACTTCTTCTGTTTCGCGGTCGCCACTCCAGAACTTTTTAGCCCCATCGGCCATCGGTTCTGCGAGCAATATGTTATAAATAATAAATAAATAAAAATGTTCTGCCTATTGCCACTCATTTTTGCAATTCTGCCTAATCATGACCCAATCATAAGTAAACATAACATAAAATAATCTGCGAAGCAACCACAAAACATGTAATAAACATGCATCCAAAAGCTTCAATATTTCATCATACATCAAAATCATGTTCCAGTGGAAACATGAAAGTTTTTTGTGGTAGCGTAGGACGCGCAAATATTTCCTCATTTTTACGAGCTTTTATTTTCTTTTGTTTTATTTCTTTTGTTGAAACAAAAAGTTCAGTATACGCCAGACTGAATATCCTTTTTTATTCACGCCTTTATCCCACTGTGCAGATGATAGGAAGTACCAGGAACAGCCGGGTCTGCGGGTTGTTCGAAAGAGATGCCGCCGCCCCGGACACACCACACGGACCTGAGTGGCAGTTCTTATTAGGCCACGAGCTCTTCAATGTTTCAATGAAAAACGGAAGTGCCGTGGTCATTGTTTATGGAATTAGAAAAAAAAATTAGCTCGAAAAAGTAATTTTGGCGGTCGAAAGGCGTTGACAGAGGGGCGGCGTCGATAAACACTTGTAAAAAACTGTCTGTGGATATTTAATAAAACCATGGCCAAAGGCGAGTCGGACTCGCGCACCGCTGGTTCCGTATACAAACAAATTCTACATCTCTATGACCGGTTGTGTGAATGTAATTTAAAGGGAGTAAAACAATATTCATACTACATATTATACTTTAAATTAAATTCCCAAAATAATCTTAAAAAAATATGAAAATAATTACTATAACATTTTGATCTTGAACCCTGAGACTTCTTGGTACTGCTTTTGGTCATGATCCTTTCAGCTCGATACCTCCACGCGTTCCTGAGGAAAAGGGTCTTGCTTGACAGACAGACGGACTGACGGACAATACGACGACACGGTTGGCGCAGTGGCTAAGCGATTGGACTGCTGCGCTACGTGTCGCGGGTTCGATCCCCGCACGGAACAAATATTTGTATGGCCTACAGATAGTTGTTTCGGGTCTGGGCGTGTTTGTGTATGTGAGTTTCAATGTTTGTAAACGCACCCACGATACAGGAGAAATTCCTAGTGTGGGGCAACGTTTAAAAAAAAAAAAAAAAGTGATCCTTTATGGGTTCCGCTTTTTCCTTTCGAGGTACAGAACCCAGAAACAATATAGCGTTAGTTCCAGCATGACCTCGCTATAAAAGAAGAACATAACACACTGTGTAAACCTGCCTTTGCGACATCCTTGCGTTTCCGTTTACATTAGGAAGTGTAACTTAATGCCATTGCACACCGGGGGCGGCAGATAGAGCCTTTTACCTTTGTCCAATGTAAATTCGTACGTAGTTTTTAGCAACAAGATACAGATTGCAATGTTTAGAGATCGGTCCCAAGTCATTAATGCTCTATACTCCCGGCCTCCCGCACCGGTGTGCGATGGCCATTAATATTCGCACGTAGATAAAACTTGTCTGTATATTATTATTTTGTTCGCAGATCGTGTTGTCTCACTCTCGAAACATAAAGAAGAGTAAACCGTACACTTTCCTCGAAGCTTGGCTTGGCACAGGATTACTTCTGAGTTCTGGTAAGACAAAATTTAAATTAACTGGATAGTTTTTATTTTGGCAATTTCTAAGGTTGTGTTGAAAAGAAAGTTGTTCTGTTTCATGCTTTGAATCACACAGTGAAAGTATTAGGGCATAAGACGTCTGCACGTTAAACGGTAACGTTTCTGAACCCCTATATAGAAGAATATTATACAGTCCACCTTGATCAGTTTGGTCCTTCGAGCCGGATTCTGATACGTGTAACACTCTAATGACAGTTTATTTTTTAATGACATCCCCATGAAAAACAAAACTCAGGCACCGCGGGTTTTAGCATATTTCATTTCACGATTTTTCTTTTTGGGTACTTTATTAAAGTGAACTGAATCTACAGTAGTAGTATCTAGTTTTTATTAAAGTCGTTTGCAACTCAAGAGCTAAGTTAGTTTAATATAGTTTAGCTGGTTATGGACATGTGGTTCGACCGCATAGTTCGATCAATCGGACTACGTGAACTTTTTTTTCCAGTTGGTTCGATTAATCGGACCACGTGGTAGCTTAGCTTGCATAGAATAGGTTTTTTTTAATATTTGTGTGGAGATCGCAAACTGTGTGTACTAAGATATGAAAATTACCCTAAGTATACGAGTTTAAGTAACTTAGCTAAAAAACTAAACCAACCGAAGGTCTCCTAAACGACGAAGGTACGTGTTACGGGATTTATACCGAACGGAACTAATTTGTATGGCCCGTTGATGGTTATTAAGGGCTTGTGTTTAAACGCCTACGAGAAAAGATCCTATTTTACTACCAAAAAAAAACGAAATGCCGGCCAAAATGGATTAATGCTCACCAAATTGTGTTTCCTAAAGTATTGTAGGAATGAACCTATTTTCCTTTTTATTCTATATAGGTACCATAAAGATTTTTAAACGCCTTTAAAGTTAACTGCAGACCAAATATTTTATGTTATCACTAAATAGATGTCACCAATATTGTATTTCACGACTTTAAATTTATCTCCATGACGCGCGCTCGCTTCGCTCGCATATTAAATAACACTAATATCTTCTGTCCCCGAAGTGCCGGGCCTCCGCCGGCCTCCTTCTTCGGCCTACGGCCCGGTGCCCATGCCGTCCATAAAGTATAGGTACTGTCGCGAGACGATCGTATTATAATTTTGGTTAATTGATTTGGTGAGCATTTATCCATTTTGGTAGGCAAAAAGAATATAAATACAACACGTACAATAATTCTGATGAGTGTCTAATTATTTTGAAACTTAAAACGTTGGTCTTGAGGCACCTCAGTATGGAGTGGGTTTATTTTATTTGAAGTTAAAATATTTTATTTAGTACTCTACTGTACTTTAATCTAGGGTCTAAAAATCTTTTTTGGTAAGCATTTAAATTGTAGCCGTTATTAAGTACTGGCCGAGACCTATTATTGATTGAAGGCCGAGACCGATTCTTTGTTGTAGCAGGAGTGTTGGAGGAGCTCATGGCTTAATAATAACTGCCACTTGGGTCGATCTTTAGGTTGGTCTGTGGATGGGTGACCGCTCATTACATACAGTTTCCTCCATGCCTCCGTTCATGTTAAGCTGTTGGTCCCGGCTGCCATATATAGAACTTTGGCAGTCGTCACAGATAGTCAGTGACCTGAAGGTCTAACATCCAGTCTTACCAAAGGGTATCGTATTACCTAGTACTAACTGGGTTGTGGAGGTCAGATAGGCAGTCGCTCCATGTAAAATACTGGTATTCAGTTGCATTCGGTTAGACTGGAAGCCGACCCCAGCATACTTGGGAAAAGGCTAGGCAGATGATGACTGATTCTTTGTTGTTTATTCATTCATGTTATTTTACTTGTAGTTTGAGCTGTGCTTGCAGCTCAGACTACAAAAGTGAAAATATCAATAAGCTAAAAAAAATAATTTTCCTCACTTTACACGATCTACTAAAATTACAAAGAAATAGACAACAACATTAGCAAGATTTCTTATACAATTTTAAAATTGCCGTTTCTCCTTCAGGTGCAAAATGGCACAGACGTCGCAAGATCCTGACTCCGACCTTCCACTTCAACATCCTGAAGAGTTTCACCGTGGTAATGAAGGAGAGAAGTCGAGGTCTGGTGGAGAAGCTCAAGGGCCTCGAGGGTTCGGAGGTGAACATAATGCCAGTCATCAGTGACTATACGCTGTTCACAATTTGTGGTAAGTGGGTTTCATGATATCATTTATTTATGTTTTGCATTAGGCCTTGCTCTTGACTGCGATAAAGAGCAATGAAGGAGGTCTATTACGGAACGAGTGTGCCTAAAAACTGCCCTTTCCCTCCTGTTTTGAAGGCTGACGGGTTTGAAGAGGAAGGGAACAACACATTACATGCAAGGAGTTCTATACTTTTCCGTGCGCTTTATAAATGTGGAGGACAAGTACTAAATACAAGCAAATGTTGATGGTACCCTGCAGTAAGTCTGTACTGCAATCGTCATTTGGTTTTAACTTACTGGGTGATTTCCAACATTGTAGTTATTACTACTAGTTGTTTGACAATTTAGCCGGTTGAGTGCTCTTGGGTACACTTCCCGTAATTTTTGTACTTTAAATTGCTCCTGGGAACTACTTATCCCGTAATATTTAAATGCCATCCTAAAATCCTTTTCCATTTATCCCACATACGCAAAGAAAATCCTTTTCTATTTGTCCCAGATGCGCAAAGAAACACAGGTGTAGAATGTTCAACGGTGCTCCTTCGCCGTGAACATTCGCCGATAATGTAACAATCCAAGATTTCTACAAGAAATACGTACCGAGTTTTGTGTCTCACTCCTTCGTTTTACGACCGAGACTGCCATAAACCAAATTCCATATTTCCATATTTAAATATAAAACCCTCTACATTTTCTAAGAACCTATCAAGAATTATTTCGTCAACCGCTTACGCGATAATCATAAATCTTTTAAACATGCCTCGGATTCGGTAAATACTTTTTTAAGCCCGTAATCCTGGCAAAACATTGCGGGGATTAAGTTAAGCCGATCCTATCTCTAGCATATGAAGGTTGACAAACAAACAGCCGGATTTTCTCAATGAGAATAGGGTAGTCGACCGACTAAAAAAAATATGATTCTGTTTAGTCCGTCAGTCAGATTATTGAAAAATATTGGATACGTGTTTTTTGTTTTATCAAATTAATAAAAATTGACGAAAATAAAGCTTGTCAAAGACCATGGAGAGGGGGCGTTTGACGTCATAGTTAGGTAAAATTGGACCAAGCTGTGACGTTTCACGACTTTTCGAAGCACTGTATCGTCTTCATTTTTTGTTTACGTGAAAAAAGAAAAAATACGTGTTCAATATTTTTTGGAAATCTATCTGACGGACTAATTAGTTTTTTTTTGTCGACTACCCTATTGTGGCAATCAGTGGGCAAACGCGCTTCGTTTAAAACTAACTTATAGGGAGAACGTGGTTTATTACTAGCCAGGACTAAAAGCGGACAAAAGCGTCTTAGATATGTCACGTTAAATGGTAGTAGGTACTGATTCTTTCGCCGCATAAAGAGCCAACCCTTTGGTCACGCCAAGGGTCGACGAGAGGTTTCCTTAATAAGGCTCAAAACTTTAGTTACCAATAAAACAATTTTTGCGCTAGTTTAGGGTTTCAGCATCCGCAGGAATACACATTACAGGAACATACATATTATATTCTCTTCCTTAAGTTGCCCCCTAACCCTAAAATATTACCTATTTGGCAAGTTTTGACGAAAGTTAATACGCTCATGAAGGCTCTTTTAGGAAGCCGCACTGTTAAGGCGCGGGCCCACCGCGGCGCATGCTGTGCACGGGCACGCGGCGCATTTTAGCTGCGTGTATTAATTTGTTTGGCAACGTGGGTCAACGTTTCCACTGGAGTACACGAATATGACCAACGACTATGTATAGCGTGGCACAGCGCACGGAGAGGCTACGATATAACACAATAAGCGATTGCACACATCGATATGCGAGCTGTGCATAGTCGTGGGTCATATTCGTGTACTTCAGTGGAAACGTAGACCCACGTCGACAGCGTTGAGCTATGTAACCACCTATTCAAGCAAGCCACGCATGTATCAATGACGTCAATTCATGCGTAGCCTCTCCGTGGGTTGCAGTGGACACAACCACATACATTTTCTTACAAAACGAAGCATACTACACGTACGTAGCCTCTCCGTGCACCGCGGTGGGGCCGCGCCTTTAGACGTGTAATCGGCTTGATCCAATCAGAAAAGGGGTAATGTGCAAGTAACAGTAGTGAATAGTCTGACGCCGTTTTTAGCCGTCAAACCCGAAACGAGGTAAATGATGTCTTTTTCGATTAATTAATACACCCAAGATATGTGCTTAACAACATAAATCTTTCCAGAAACTGCCATGGGCACCCAACTCGACGCTGACAAGTCTTCAAAAACTTTGGAATACAAATCCGCCATTTTAGAAATTGGAAACCTCCTACTGGGCCGCCTAACCAGAGTATGGCTCCACAACGAATACCTGTTCCGAAAATTTCCAATCGGTAGAAGGTTCGTAAATTGTCTAGAAAAAGTCCATTCCTTCGCTGATGACGTCATAATGGAGAGGAAGAAGAATTGGAAACCTGGACAGAGTGAGTTCACAGAAGATGATATTTTAGAGGGTGGAAAGAAGAGATATGCCATGCTTGATCTGCTGCTTGAAGCGGAGAATAAGGGAGAAATAGATTTGGAAGGAATAAGAGAAGAAGTTAATACGTTTATGTTTGAGGTAAGTTTTCATAACTTTTATAAGTTTAAATATAATAGTATTTTTCATTAATAAAGGAGTTGTGTTGATATAGACAACACACAGTAGATTTTATAAATCTCTTTTTATGATAATCAATTTTGTATAACCTAAGCATAGTATTACTTTCTTTGGTCTTCGTCTCGCCCTCCATTCATACATATTTATATTCATGACTCTACTCTCTCCTATGTAAAATCTGTCTAATTTGCGGTTATCACGAAAAAAAATGTTTGGATGAGCTCTTTTGTTACTTTTTTCTTTCTTTATCCTCAACCAGCTATTACAACTAAGTCATCATCTCTTAACATGAATTAAGGGAAAAGAGGGTTCCCAGCAACTTTATAAATGCTAAAATAAATTCGTGTAAATGGTCGAACTTGTTCAACGATTTTTCGAGTGATATTGATCTCGTCTAAAATAATGCATATTATTATTTATATCCGATTCACTGAAGATCTTAATTTATTTGCATAAATTTTGTAAATTCTATTTCGGCTTTTAGAGAATTTGGAGTAGGTACATTATTAACAGGAATTTAGTTAATATATTTTAGACTCGTATTCTTTCTTGTTTTTTCTTTTCTTTTTTGTTTTTTTTTTTAAAACGTTGCCCCACACTAGGAATTTCTCCTGTATCGTGGGTGAGTTTACAAACATTTAAACTCACATACACAAATACCCAGACCCGAAACAACTATCTGTAGGCCATACAAATAAACTATTAAACAAACAAAATAAACTATAAAACTATACTGTATTAAACTATTTCATTTTGTTTTGTGTTTGTAGGGCCACGACACTACTGCAATGGCTATTGTTTTTGGACTGATGTTGATAGCAGATCACGAGGAGGTTCAGGTACATTAATTTAATTTAATTATATTTATAAGAAAACCTTTAAACGTTTACAAATTAAAATAACCTAATGTAACTATTTTAACATCTAAAAACTACGGCAAAAATCACCTCGTTTTTTTGGAGTGTGTGAAATTGTTGTAATGACTCCTCCCGCTCCGAGCGGAGCGGGAGGTAGTGTCAGACTTCTACTGACTGAAAATCTCCCATGTTCTTTCTTAGCCTTTATGTCCGGGGCCGCGGTATATCTTTCTAACAACCCACAGCCCAAATATCTCCTCAACGCTATCACCTGGTAATATACTTAAGAGATTGACAGCATTGCCTCATTGTATGGCAACGCTAAGCCTCTGGCGAAGGTAAGCCAACCCCTGGGCCACGGGAGGAGTCAACTAAGCGATTTGAGATTTCCTTGGAAAAGACTGCGATCACTAGGACATCGTCGCTGCTACTGAGAAATGTCTGATGTAGGCCCCACAACATTTTGCCCGACTAGGGAATACAGGGATAAAACTTTCCTAGAAATTATTTTAAATGACCCTTATTCCTAGAACTGTTTTAGTTTCAACGGAAGCTTTCAACGCGTTAGGCTCTCAAATCTCCCGCAGGAAGGCATTTTCTCTCGTTATTAACATTGCTAACTCGTAGTCACACCAGATTATCACACCAGTGTGACAAACAGGCAATACCTAGAATTTATTATTAGCCAAGTTCATCTCCCCGGAAACTAATTACTTTGAGCCAATTGATTGCTAGGTAACGTCCCTAACGCGTCGCAGGAGCCGTACGAGTCGCAGGGGAGGGAAGTGGAAATTACGTATTTCCTACTCCTCCGCTATTCTTTTCTAACTAATTTTGTTGCGGGATCCATTAAATGGGGATTCGATAAGGTTTAATGTCTCGGCGCTTTTCTGGTGGTCGCCACTGTTGATTCTGGTTTTCAGGAGTTACAGTGGTATGGGAATAGTGTGGCGGGTTTGTCCAATTAAAATAATATGTGTCTTACATACAGGGTCTAACATTGTTCGGGACAGCACCCTCGATATATAGCCGTATTTGTTAAAATACAAAGTCAACCTGCAGGAATAGGGGTTTTCACCAACAAAATCTAATTAGTCCGTCAGGGGATCTAAAATGGCCACTTTAGCAGATCACAATATGAATTGCGTTAGAAAGCGTAAAATGGACCTTTCATGATGGAAACTGGGTCTGTAACCATTTCGGAAAATATATCATAATAGGAAAATAATATGAATTGCGTTAAAATTCGTAAAATTTTCACAGACGCAGTTACTATTAAGAAACTTCTATTTTACGCTTTTTAACGCAATTCATATAATGATCTGCTAAAGTGGCCATTTTAGACCCCCAGATACCTACGTAGATTTCCAAAAATAATGGCCACACATGTTTTCTTTTTTCACGTAAACAAAAGAAGAAGACGATACAGTGCTTCGAAAAATCAAGTCAAGTCGTGTGACGTCACAAGTTTAGTAGGTACTTTTTTACCCAGAAAGTGACGTCACAAGCCTCATGAATTCTCTGAAATCTTCGACTCGTATTATTTTCGTCAATTTTTATTAATTTGATAAAACAAAAAACACTTCAATATTTTTCGATATCTATCTAACGGACTAGGTAATTAGATTTTTTGGTGAAATAGGTAATAATGTCACAGTACAGCATTTATCATCGTTAAATAATGTTAAAGTCGGCAGAAATGAATGTTCTGAATATGCCGATTCTTTCTTTTCTTTCTTTGAATCAGAACTTTTTCTCACGAGTGTTACACCCCTAATTTTTCCGGAAAGTAAATTGATAGCTGTCTAGGTTTCTTACCCTCGTATATGAAGCTCGCATTACCTACGTGTCTTAACTTATCTTAGTTAAATACTAGTTAAGCTCAAGTGACACATCGTTTGGTGGCGTAAGTCCTAACGTGTTTGCCGCCACGTTTTCTTGATGTGGGTAAATAAATAGTTAGGTCTTTAGGATTTATTAGACTTTGAATACAAGTAGCCATTTGGTCTTTTCACTTTTCGTATAGAATGTAGTTTTTCATGGGGAATATTGTTTGGAATTCCTCCTTAAGAATATATAAAGTGGTAACTGTTAGGTGACAAACTTTGGACGGAGGATAGAATTATGTTATTCTGTAGACATTAAAGGAGCAGTGGTGGCCCAGTGGTGGCCGACTTACGAACAGTGAGGTCGTTTGTTCGAACCCAGTTAAGCGCATTACTTTGTGTAATTTATTTCAGCACCACCTGCTCTCAAAACGGTGAAGGAAAACAGCGTGAGGAAACCGGCATGTCTTAGAACCGAAAAATTCGAAGACATGTGACATCTATCGAATCGCATTGGGGTCGCGTGGTAGGTCATAGCCCATCGCTCTCCTTAGAGAGGCGGCCTGAGTCCCTGCAGTGGGAACATTATAGGCTAGTGACACAGAAGAGATACAGAAGAGATAAAAGAGGTTAGAAAGGCCATGTGGGCGGGGCACGCGCGCCGCATATATGATCAGACGATCATATGTCGACAAAATTTGATTTACTGACCAACAATCGCGCTCATATTGTGACAGCGAACGGAGCTCCGCGAAAAAAAAAGAATTATGCCGTGTTGCGCGATTATTACGTGTCGGAAAAGAAGCCAGGTGTGCAGTGTGACTCGAGAAGGGATTTCTCTTCATCGGTAAGTCTAAAAACCTTAAAATACAAGTGATATTTGTAATTATTACAATAGTATTATGTAGTTCGCAGACAAAAATGATACAATCGCAAGCAGAAACGAAATTATGTACATTGCTTGCAATACGTGGGTACCATCTTGTACTACGTGGGCGATAGCGCAATGCATTTCGTCCACTGCGAACGTCGCGTGCGACGAGCCAAAGCTTAAATTCTGCCTACTCTTTGCGTTTCGATAGTGTTGTACCAAGTTGTAAATAATGTCGATATTTAGTATGTGTGAATGCATTCAAATGATTATTATGTTATGATTAAAATAACTTTTGTTTATCCCATACTATCAATACCTTATTATTGTTTATTGATTGTTTTTCATCTAAAATTTGTTTTGAGGTTAGCCATTTATAAATCGAAACTTACATTTTAAATTTTATTTTTAGGTTTCCAACAGATCCAGTTAAGTTACAGACCTGACTAAAGCTATTTTAGAAAAATATTAGTGTGAGATTGCATTTTATTCTGAAAAATTCGAATTTGAAAGATAGCAAGCGCATGCTATTGCTACTTAATAAATACGTTTTATTTCAAGACAATAATAAAATCTGAATTGAAATTGAATTTCAAGTACTTAATGTTCAATATTTGAAAAAAATCTTTTATGTTTACTTTTTATCTTTAATTTTTTATGTGTGAGAGGCCAATAAATATTTTTGCTTTCTTATTTTCTTTCTTTCTGTGCCGTCCCGAAATTAAAGCAAAAACTGCAAAACTTAAAGTAACAAAACTCAAGTAATTTTATCGATATACATTATCGACCTTTTGGTCACCGTAACATGTATGAGAAATATACGCAAGTGTGAGTGTACGTCAAACGCAATGTTTGCGTTAGTGTGACAACCAGTAGCAAGCTCGCGATCTAAGTGAGTGCGGTTTATTTGTGTGCATAATTCGCGTACTTATAAGCGTCTTGCATGTAGTGGATGTAGAGAGTGGGAGACAAGCGGCGACACGCGTTCTAATACAAATCAGGAACTATTTCCTTTCTAACCTCTTTTATCTCTTCTGTGGCTAGTGATGATGATGATAGGCATTAATATTAAAGCTGCTGGTTAGCATAACCGGATGCACCTAAATACTTATATTTTACATGGAACGATAATACGACTACGACGGACTAAAGTGGTAAATCATAATTAACGTCAAGCGTAGGTTACTTTTCACAAAACCCCAAAATGTCGCAGTCAAGAAAGTCAGTTAAAAAGCTGTATTAAGCTATAATACCCCTGAATAAGTACGCTATCTGCTCATCCAAGCTTACAAAGACAGCACAAGTTAAGACAAGATTAAAATCTTCCTCGAAGGAAAAGTTTTGAGCTTGTTCTTTCAACGACTTTTTTTTTACTTTTCTTGGCTTCGTCAATCTAATCTTGTGGATCATTTGGGTTGCCTCTCGGTTTATTGCCGTCGTACATTTTAGCGATACGCAAACGAAAAAACTTTAGGTCTTTTCGAGGAATTTATCGCGTGAATTGGTGCCTTAAACTGTATTTTGGCAAATCTTACGTAGGTTTATATAAATTTCGAGGCCATGATAGTCGTTTCCTGAGAGAAATACAAAATTAAGTGGATTAAAGAATGACTGAGATTGGAAAAGTGAAAATATGTTTGAAGTTGTATCGCAAACAACTTTATACGTGAATTTCAACCTTTCAACGTTATTTTTATAAAAGTATTTATTTGTTTAGAAACTTTATTGCAAATAGAGGTTTATTGTCAGGGCCGTGGGTCGCAACTCGCAGTGTGTAAAATATGCGTAGACCTGGGTCCACACCTGTCCCTATGCATAGTATAGGCACAGGCCTGCTTATGTTTGGTAAAGCATCATTCATCATCATCATCAGTCATAAAACGTCCACTGCTGAACAAAAGTCTTCCCCTAGAACGCCATAGCGAACGCAACCTGCCGTTTGCATCCACCGGTTGCCCGCGACTCTCACGATGTTGTCGGTCCACCTGGTGGGAGGCCTACCAACTCTGCGTCTTCCGGCACTATTCCCTTACCTTCATTCTGTAGAAAGAAAATACCACATCATCCACGATTATATACGCATAATTTTGTTTTATCCTCAGGATAGAATATACGATGAAAGTCAGAAGATCTTGGGTGAATCTGACCGTACCCTGACCATGTCTGACCTGGCTGATATGAAGTACTTGGAGGCTGTCATCAAGGAGACCCTGAGGCTGTATCCTAGCGTGCCGTTCATAGCTCGGGAGATTACTGAAGACTTTGAACTTGGTAAGAATGTCTTTACTTATTAATGTTAACTCACATAACATAACATTACGCTTGTAATCCCCGAAGGGTTAGGGAGAGGTGTACCTAATAGTACACCCACATTTTGAATCCCGGAGCCTCATGTAATAGGGCAATAGGCATTCCTAGTTAATTTATTCGTTTTCGAAGAAACAAACAGATTCGGTGATCGGTTTGAAGAAATTTATTTCTTTACAGGAACACAGTTCACTTGAATAAACAAAAATTATCTTAAAGTAATAAACATAGTTGTTATTGTTTATTCTCTCTTTTATTATCAACTGATCTTCCAATTATTCATCAATCAATTAGTTATTTACCGATCCATTTATTTCCAAAACAAGACTCCGAACTTAACCCATATTCGTCTCAACGCTACGTCTAGCGTCTTTGCGAAAGGTCAAGAAAGTTTATCGATGTAACTTAATATTAGGCCGAAGATATCCAAGATCTTTTAACGAAACGTGACCAATAAATGGAAGGACAACGTGATCGGCGAAATATCATATTTTATGTAATCCGCTTAAATCCAACGACAAAAATACCGTCTCAAAGCCGTCCAGTTTATTTTTTCCCTCATCCCTTTTCTTATTTGGAGCGTGGGAAATTATCACAACATGACTCCTCCCGCTCTGGACGGAGCGGAAGGTGGTGTCAGACTTCTACTGACTAAAAACCACCCATGTTCCTTCTTAGTCCGTGACGCGGTCCGGGGCCGCGGTATCTCTTTCAAACAACCCGCAGCCCTGACAGGCGTCGACCCTTGCGGACCCCTGCAATGTTGCTGACATCTCTTTGAGGCGCGCGTGGAACATGAACGCACCGTCACACGGCTGGCCACGGAGGGTGAACTCACCGTCGACAGGCCCGCGCCTACGGTGGCCGTAACCAATCACGTGGCCCCCGAAGCCTGGAGTGTCTCCCACAGCGGCTGTGATGAGAGGTTCTCTCCCTCTCACGTTATCTCCCTCTCAAAATCAACGGGCCGTAAGGATCATTGGGGTCATTTACTGTCTCTACACCCCCAATAACTCTTTCTTGGCCCCACTTGCTTATCTATATCTGGCTTTTGTTCTGAATTTCATAAACAAATCATTTAGTTCCACATTACATTTATAATTTACCAACCTCAAAGAAACAACACGGACATAATTTTTCATTTACCTTTTAAAAAAGTAATCACATATTCGAGAGATTGACATACAAATAAGTATGCCTTCAAAAGAAAAGATGAGAGTATATCAAACGTAATATTTTCATTACGCAAATCCCTTTTTGTGAGCAAAAACATGATAAATTGAGTACAGCTTTTTTACATATCAGTAAGTATATTAAGCGCAGAAACCACACAACAAAATAGGTGGATAATTACCCGATTTTATTAAAATTATTCCGATTACTTTTTATTGAAGACCATACCAGACAAGACATTTCAGAAATAGTGTTTGAAATAGTGTCAAGTGTTTTTATATATGTTTGCTTTAAATACCTCCATCTGTACTTTCAATGCATCAATTAGCACAATGTCCAGTGCGTTATTATGAGCTCTACCATAAAACGTGATGTATTATCTCAAAAAAAGCCGTTTCCCAGCAATAATATTTGCGTAGGGTCACTTAGTTTGATGTACGGAATGCTTGGTTGACAGCTTCGTAAAGGATTCGTATATAACTTGTATACACTCTAACGCGATCTGACATGACTTGGCGATGCATCTCAGCTTCTCAAGCGACACGACATGGGAATGTGACATTTGTTGCCTCTGCGTCGCGACTCCCATCTCGGTAACTGGTGACATGTTCTAAGCAATTTCTATAATTGGATTTCCTCGTAGTCGCAACGAATAACGCAATAAACATTGCTGAATTGTTATTAAAAGAAAGAAAGAAAAAGTATTTATTGATTTCACAACAGGACTTGATCGTATTGACAAAAAATTAAAAGTTAACTAAGTAAACATGAGATACACTTAAAATTAGGACATAATTATAATATATTTAAATTAGTCCCGTGCGAAACCAAAAGGCCACTACCTCAGCACGCAATTGCCTCTGCTGAATTATCAGTAGTAGGTACTTGTAAACATGACATTTATAAAGCCTGTAGTGGTGAGGAGTATTGAATAGTACTCCAATTATTCGTCAGTAATGTTTAAATTTCACGTGACTAGGGGTGAGCCATTTCCAGAAATTCATAATGGAAAAACTCAATAGCACTTCGTCTGACCTCATACTCAATATTCGCGCTAACGACCATTAGTACAACTAGCATCAATTATAAAACTGTTGAAAACATGGCGTACAGCGCTTTTGGCTTAGTTACAAATGCGTTTCAGTTGTTTACTGGTTTAAAAATCCGTAGAATTTACGTTCTTTTCTTCTTCTTTTCTTTTTCAACCTTTCACCCCCAATGCTGAGTGTATGTCTCTTCTAATGCACGCCATTATATTCCCGGTTTTGCACCAGTCCTTTCCGTTAAATTAACGTTCGTGGAGGGAAAAACCCATTTAACATTATACTCCTGTTGTTACAGTACATTTTTCTTTAACAGAGGGTTTCAATATTTGTAGACGCGGGCCTGTGGAGTAGACGCGGGCCTGTGGACGGTGAGTAATGGGCTAGCTCGCCGTCCGGCCGTCGTCATGACGGCAACAGACCGTGTCGGCGGCGCGTTCGTGTTCCACGCGCGCCTCAAAGAGATGTCAGCAAGGAGGGGCCCGCAAGGGCCGACGCCCGTCGGGGCCGCGGTATTTTGTACTAGATTACGTGGCCTCGGCGCAAGGGCAAAGAAGGAACATGGGTTGGTTTTTAGTCAGTAGAAGTCTGACACTCCCCTTCGCTCTGCCCAAGAGCGGGGGGGGGGGGGGTTATTCGATGATTTTCCACCCACCAAAAAAAAAAAAAAAGGGTTTCAATATTTAAAAACACTGCCAGAGATGCTGTGACCTTACAAAATAAAGCTTTATGGTGAAATAACTATAAAATTTTAATTTTGCTGCCCGTCAGACATTATTTTTTAATCTTTATTGCGCACAAAATTAAAAAAATGCATACAAATTGCAATAAAGAAGTTAAATGTATCACGGTGAGCTTAACCTAGAAATGGATTTTATTAAGGTGGATGTTCACGGTAGCCCGCGAAATTCAAATTTTCTTACGTTTTTAGCGATTTGCAGGCCAGTGCTAGGTTGTATGTTAGTGAAAATATGATTTGCGGCTGTAAGACATATGTAGTTACAGAATTATAATCATCAAAATCATTAGTACAACCCTCCGAGCTCATACAGGTTCCGGAATGACTTTTTACAAGGTCAAAGTCATTCCGGAACCTGTATGAGCTCATATGTCTTACAGCCGCAAATCATATTTTCACTAACATACAACCTAGCACTTGCCTGCAAATTGCAAAAAACTTAAGAAAATTTGAATTTCGCGGGCTACCCTGGAACATCAACCTTAAAGCAAAGTATACTTAAACAGACATGAGAGTAGGTAAACACAGATAAAAATAAACTTAGTTTCAAAGAAATTTATATAAACAGTAGTTATTAAAGCCAAGATCATCTCGAATAGTAAAGTAGATAAATGTTCATTTCAACTAAGCATAGGTACTCATAATTTTGAAATACTTTATTAAGGGAAAAATACTATCATCTATGTGGGAAGACCACCCACTAGGTAGAAAGAAAGACGATCTCACTAAAATTAGCCGGAAGAAATTGGATAGCCCCGACACACAAAACCGTTTAAAGAGAGGATTTGAAGAGACCTAGGGGTCTAAAACGGCCACTTTGGCAGATCATAATATGAATTGTGTTAAAAAGCGTAAAATGGACCTTTCATTATAATAAATGCGTCTGTAACAATTTAGTAAAATACATCATAATAGGAAAATAATATGAATTGCGTCAACATTCGTAAAATAGTCACAGACGCAGTTTTTATTATGAAAGGTCCATTTTACGCTTTTAAGGGCCAGCTTCGCGGACGCGCCGCGCGAAGTTTAGGTTTTTAGCGCTACACTCACAACGATCGAGGCTCGCGCACCGCACACGCACACATGTAGGTATGCACAGTGGGTCGCCACGTCAGACTTTGACTCGCCAACTAAATTGTAACTTTATTGTCACTGATTTTGATAATAATATGTGGTCAAATATGTGATTATTAGTGATTATTAGATTTATTAGCATAGCGAGATTAATAATGTACATATATTAAATTGTACTATATAATTTAATTATTTTAGATGCACAATACAAAATGAAATTGTTATTCCCAATTACAAAAATAATATATTGTACTGAAAACCGTGATCACATAAATCTTGCAATTACTTAAAAACAAAGTCAACGTCGACCAATCTGCGGCCAACAACCAGTTCATGTTCATCAGGCTGCAGCTCCGGTTCCATGATTAGTGCCGGATATTCTTGATTCTGCAATAAATATAACATATCAGATACCTAATGAAATAAAATGAAGACAGACAAGCACACACACACACAATGTGCAGGGCTCCTCCACACGGCCGGACCTACAGGGCTACAACGATAAATGCCTACACTGTTATTCACAAATAAAATTTGATACGTTTAAGTTTAACCATAGTACCTATAAAAAAAACCGGCCAAGAGCGTGTCGGGCCACGCTCTGTGTAGGGTTCCGTAGTTTCCCGTCCGTCCGTCCGTAAAATATGTAAACGAAGTTAAAAAAAAATGCTTGCATATATACGATTATACTACAAACTTAGTCCAGAAATTATTTTGTGCAACTTTTTGTCTTTTTTGTACAAAAACTGTTGTTTCCATCCAAGTTCAAAATTATTTTCCTAGAAAGTCCTTATAAAGTTCTACTTTTCAGTTTTTTTTCATATTTTCTAAACTTATGGTTCAAAAGTTAGAGGGGGGGAGGGGGACACATTGTTTTTTACTTTTGGAGCGATTATTTCCGAAATTATTGACATTATCAAAAAATGATTTTAGTAAACCCCTATTCATTTTTAAATACCTTTCCAACAATATATCGCACGTTAAGGTTGCACAAGCAAGTCATTCTTCCATACAAACGTAGTATGGTGATTACTCCTATGGTTGACGGTGTAGGTTTAAAATTAAAAATTGTATCAACTAGTCTTGTCATTATCTAGGTCTCTATGGAAGCAGAATTGGAAAAAAAATATTGGTTTGAAAGTTATGAGCGTCGAAACTTTCATATTTTAGCACTAATTTTAACCATCTTTGGGCGTAAATAAGTTACGTATATAGTACGAAAATTAAAAAAGTAAAACCATACAGACATAGATTAGTTATTAAAGAATTCAAATAATTCTATTTTGAACAGATACATTCAATGGATTTGTCATGGTATCCATACTACCAAAGGTCTGCATAGAAACAATCGCGCGCCCGTTTTAGTTGTGTCTCTTTCGCTCTATGCATTTCGCTCGTGACGTCGGATGAAATAGCATGCATTTTAGCCCCGCCCACCAACTAGTTCGTGCCGTTGGCTTGTTTACCCTTAAGGTTGAAATTAAAAAAAAAAAACACTTCCCACTTTACATAGGGGGGCTACCTTAATAAAACATTTTTTTCCAATTTTTATTTAACCGCTTTGTCGGCGTGATTGATACACATATTGGTACCTACCAAATTTCAGCTTTCTAGTGTTAACGGTCACAGAGATTAAGCGAGGACGGACAGACGGACGGACAGACAGACATGGCGAAACTTTAAGGGTTCCTAGTTGACTACGTAAGTCTAAAAACGGGGAAGTACGGTATCTTCATACATACAAACGCACCGCGCGCGGCTTATATCTGTGCGCCATAGTAGGTATCTTTTTTGTTGGATAATTATGAGAGCAACTTGAAAATGAGATTTTTTGTTTGTTGAGATATCTTAACGACTTTTTGTCAAATGAAAATTCTAGGTATAAAACCATTCTATCCGTTTGAATCATATAAATCGGTCCACGCGTTTATCAGATAATTAAGAATTAGTATAATGAAAATGTAAACAACCAGAATTTTTGATGTTTTTGTTCTACGAACGAAATGTAATGTCAAATCAGACGCACAAAAAAAAACACAAATACACAATAAGAAACACATACCTACCAGTACATTGCCTACTATCTAATTTACGAGTAATATAATGCAAATTCACAATAATATAAAAAGTATACTTACTCAATTTCAAACCTATTATGGTATCACAAAAGTTTGTCGCGAGACCACTGTGCACTGATTTTGTGTACGTACACGGTTCGACTGCGATCTGCCGATGCGGCGCAAATCGACGTGCTCTCACGTTGGAGGCGCGTGGCAGACTGAGCCACGAGTGGGTCCGTCGAAGCTTGATAAGAAAGCGCTCCGCTTCATAGTAATTTGTATGAAGATTTTGAGCGAAAAACATGGGCAAGTTTGTGATTTTTTTACACAAAATGAGAGTATGTTTATTAAAAAATGAAGCTTTCAGTGACTACTTTATACTTTTAACTTTATTATTTAATAAAATTCATTTAAAAATTCTCAATAATTACGACTCAGTTGTTACAATACGGGAGTGCGATTTACTCGTTTTTAGTGATTTTCTGATTTTTTTTTACACTTATCCATAAGCATTATCTTAAATTCGAAAGTTTCAATAACAAGTTACATTCATTGGCTAGCTGTGTGATTTATTTCAAGGTTGTGGAGCATCGTTTTCTATCTATTTCTATGACATTCCCAACCTTCGATTTCCGGAGCCTGCAAAAGTGGCCATTTTAGACCCCCTGCACTCAACATCGGATGGTCAAAAGTTTGAGAAATGAGAGAGAGAAAGACTATCTCCATTATTTGCGTCGGATCTAAAGGTTAGATTATAAATCACCTAAGTCTAGGTGTCAATTTAGGCAGACCAGCAGGGCTAAGCGTATCTTTTTAAATGTACGTGGCTATCATAGTGTCCATCGATTAACTGTCAAATGGTTATGGTTTGGTACAAAATGTAACCATTTGACTGTTAATTGATGGACACTATGATAGCCACAGACATTTAAAAAGATACGCAATAGCCCTGTAGGAGTTGTATTGAAATTGGCACATTTCCATCTTAATCGCAACACAATGGAAAGTGATCACGGTCCCAATCATGATCCCACGAATTACGATGCTTTCTTATCCAAATGTATGTACAAAATTCCCTGAACAGCTTTACTATCTTCTTTTTGATTGGTTAAAGTATATATTTTTTTTTTTGGGATGAAGTTTTTTTTACTACCCTTTTTTAGTTAGACTAGAAGTCATGTCAACAATACCAAAAAAATACTGAAATTATGAAGATTGTTTTTCAAATCGGTTCATAAATGACGTAGTTACGGGAAAACAAATAAAAATTGTGAATAAAATTTTATTATTATTAATTAAAACCAAATTGAGAACGTCCTCTTTTTTTTGAAGACTTTAAAAACGAGATCGACAACAAAATAAAAAATAAAAGTTTACAAATAAGTGGTCTATTTTTGTTTTTGCAATAGCAAATTCTACAGCCGTATTTACTACCTAAACTTTTTAAAAATCACAGCACTAGCTCCAGGGGAATACGTATGTAAATAATTCGTTTCAAAACATGCGTGATCGGACAATATAAAATAAGTCCCTTGCGAATTTAGTTGTGCTATGTCATGCGTAATAGCCTGTCGTCGGTTTTAATCGCTTTGAAACAAAATAATAGGCATGTACCTAAATTTTTAAAACGTTCCCAATTAAAATGAACGCAGCGTGTTTTAACAAGCTGTGATACAAGTTATTCAACTGAACAAAATTCTTCAGGGACCAAAAGCGTAATCATGAAAAAATACTCATTTGGGAGAAACTTTGATGATCTGTAACGATCCTTATGGATATACTTCATGGCGACCCTGCCATTTTTTTTTAAATTTATTTAAGGGCTTTGTCGCTTAGCGACCACATCGCCCAGTACGGGAAAACAAATAACTTACGATCTAATTAACACTAACTTACGATCTACTTATTGCTAACTCATACAGTTCTTTTGCTTTCTCGGACACTGGAAAAGCAAGGGTGGTATTACAAATGCCAATATTAAACGATTTAAATTGTCCAAAGACATTTATTCTACTATTTTCGTTCCGGACACATTCCATCAGGACATGAAAGACATCATCAACTACTCCACAGTCATCACAATTTGGAGACAAAACTTTCTTCATTAAATGATAAAACTTATTCGAAGGAATGTGGCCGGAACGAAGTCTTAAGGCTATAGTAATTAATTTACGGTTCAGATCACAATCAATCCACGGAGCCCGAGAAATCACTGGCTGGATAGTTCGGTACCATATCCCCTTTTCTTTCGATCGTTCATCAAAATACTCTTGCCAAAGATCTAAACACTTTTTTTTTGCCTTTCCAAAATAGTCTGAATACAGCGGGGCAATATTCGTAGGGACTCCATCAACACACGCTTGTTTGGCGAGTAAATCAACCATATCATTTTCTTCAAATTGAATATGTGACGGTATCCATTGGAGGCGCACCGTTTTGGAATTCGCTTGAAGTTTTAAGATCAATTCATATATCGCGTAGGCTGTCGGAATACCTCGCATGTGAGAAGTGTGCCGAGCCAAGTGTTGCAGCGAGCTTTTGGAGTCTGTCAGAATCACAAAATTATCGCCATTAATTGACAGAATATAGGACAAAGCTTCCAATATAGCAATCAACTCAATGTGCATAATAGAAATATCTGAATCAATCTTAAGCCTCATGCAGTTCACAAGAATGGGATCCAAAAAGGCAGCGCCTCCTACATGTTTATCTTTGGAACCGTCAGTAAATATTGTATGATAACCAGAATAATGTTCTTGTATATAAGCAATACATAAGTGTTTTAGTTGAAAAATACTGTAGTGACGTTTAGCTTTAGAAATACTAGGGATGTTATCGAAGATTAAATGAGAAATATCAATGCTACTAATCCATGTATCAAGTGAAAACATACCAAGTTGAACACTCGAGTATATTGGGACGGAATTAAGTATATTGGGAGAGGATGTCAACAAGCAATGGCAGTTTCTTGTTCTGCCAATAGTTGGAGCCTGTAACTAGTGAAAGGTTTTCTAGTGATTCTAAGGTTTTATTGCTGCGAAAAGATTTTGATTTTAGAATAAATTTGCTACCTAGGTATCTCCGACGAATATAAAGTGGCGGAAGGCACAGTTCGCTTTCCATGACATGTATTGGGGTGCTCCTTATAAATCCGCCGACAACTCGTAATGCCTGGTTTTGGACCCTATCTAATTTTATTAGTTTAGACTTGCAACCATTGTCGAACAAGAAACTGGCATAATCAAGCCTACTACGAATTATGGAAATATAAATACGTCTTAAGTGTTTTTGATGGAGACCCCATCCCGGACCGGATAAAACTTTAATCAAATTAATGAACTTCAAAACTTTCTGTGAAGTTTCATTGATATGTTTTCCCCATCGTAATGAGCTATCCAGCCACAGACCCAGATATTTCACATTATTAACGACTTCAATTGGAGTATCATCAAACTCAAAGTTGACAGCTTTTCTAAAGCAACCTTTTTTAAAGACACATATCTTAGTTTTATTTGAAGACATAGTCAAACCTAGCTTATCAATCAACACTTTGGTATATTGTAAAGCAGATCGAAGTTTTTCAAACGCTAAATCTAAATTATGATTTGTAGAATACAACACAAAGTCATCAGCATATTGAGACATATTAACTTGCCCAACTTCCTTACAAATATGTAGTGTTAAAATATTGAATAAAAGTGGAGCCAGTGGGTCTCCTTGAGCTAGCCCACGGCCAGTAAATCTAACGACATCACAACCATACGTCACCACTTGCAGATGTCTATTTGATAAAAAGGACCACAAGTAAATACAGATTTTTGATCCAACCCCAAACTGATCTAAAATACGTAGCAGGCAAGGAATATCAACATTGTTATAAGCGCTCTCGATGTCTATGAAACACGCCGCTGTTACCAAATTTTTAGAGAATCCTAGTTGAATTTCAGAAACCAACCGCGTAAGATTATCCAGACAAGATCGTGCTTTACGAAAACCTACCATGTCCTCAGGAAAAAGATTTTGTTTTTCAAAGAACCATTCTATACGTTTGGCCAAAATGGCATGGAATATTTTACAAATACAAGATATCAGGGAGATAGGACGTAAAGATGAGCTACTATGCTTGGGAATTGGAACTATTTTGATTTGACGCCATTGTAAAGGAACAAAACCAGCAGAAAAACATTGATTAAATATTAGAAGTAACATAGATTTACCGGAAGGTGGAAGATGTTTAATCATGGAGAAGGAAATTTGATCTGAACCAGGGGCTGTGTCAGAAGCTTTAATACAGTTGACCAATTCTGGCATTAAGATTGGCGACTCCAACATTGCATTATTAGAATTAAAAGTAGGCTGCGAGGGACAAACAAAATCTGGGGTAAGGTCGCTAAGCAATCGCTCAGCTTTTTCTTTATCTACACAACTTGCGTTAGGAATTTGCCGACCCTTTAACCATCTCATCTTGCGCCACATTTCAGATGCTGAAGAGGTTTCATCTACAGATGAACAAAACTGCTGAAAAGATTTACATCTAGCGCTGCGTATAAGCCTTTGAGCAGTGCTTATTTTTTGTTGGAGGATATCTAAATTCCTTGGAGTAGGACAGCCTCTTAGATTCGCTAGAGCCAAGCGCCGCTCCGCAACCGCCCTGGACAGTTCTGAAGACCAATATGGTTTTGGCTTAAATGTGTTGCAGATGTTTTGAGGGATTTTAATGTAGGGAATATGCTTATCCGCAGCTTTTTGCATTACATTATGAAGAAGGTCATATAACTCCTGAGGATCCCGGGGAGTTACACAGTTTTGTAAATAATCCTCTATAAATCCAGCATATAAAGTCCAATCAGATTTTTTAAAATTCCTTTTGCATTGGTATTCACGCCTAATATTAAGTACACACTTTAATTGAATAATTAGATGGTCACTTCCGAGTGATTCATTTGTTGGTTTCCACATAAATATTAAGGACAGATCTGATGAAATAAATGAAATATCAGGACTAGATTGCTGAAGAACTCCGTCAACCATTTTGACTCTAGTGAAACTACCATCGTTCAAATGAATGAAATTATAATCCAACATGGAGTCAAATATTTCGGAGCCACGCCGATCAGTTCTTACAGACCAATTAGAGTGATGCGCATTAAAATCTCCTAATATTAGAGTTTTACTGTTCCCAATAGAAAAGATCGCGTCCCAATCCCCTTGAGTGGTATGTACTGTCGAAGGGCAATAAATGGAAATTATATTCTCAATATGCTGACAATTCAGAATTCTAATATGTAACAATTCAATACCGGGGTTGCGACTTTGCGTTGTACAAACAACCGACCTAACAGAGCGATGAGTCATAATGGCAACGCCACCGTAACCATCGTCTCTGTCCAATCTATACGTATTATACTCACTAATTTTAAAATAACTATCGGGCTCCAACCATGTTTCACTTAACACTGCAATATGGATTTTTTCATGACTTAGATGCAATTCCAGTGAGCGAGATTTGGGCCTTATACTTTGGCAATTCCATTGTATAATATTTAAGTTGGTACAGTTATTGTTATCAGCCATTTCCAGCAAATAAATTAAATAACGATTCAATAGATAAACTACTTACAATTTTATGTGTCAGCCACTCAGAAAATATGGAAATTGATTGCTGGATTTTAATCTGAAGAGATTCTTTGCTTCTTATAATATTTTTAATTTTTTTAATCAAGTGCCAAAAACTTAGATTATCGGAAGACTTACTAGAATCAGAATGATGGTTTTTATTCAAACAAGGTGAGTTAATTTTCTCTGATGTATCTGAAGATTCTGAGATTTCATTCCATGCCATATCCTCGGCAGGTATAGGGGTTACTGTTCGGCGATTTTGTTTCTTTAAAGTACGTTTCGGCAGAGGCTTAGTTTGTTGATTTATTGTGGATGTACCTGGGCAGACCACTTGAGAGGCTGTGCCGACGTTTTCTTGAGTTGGGGGTAGCGTTGGAACCGCATTGATAGTTGTGGCAATCACTGTAGAAGACGGTTCGACTTCAGGCATTGGTTCAGAAACTACTTGTGGGACATTAGCAGGGGAGGGTGGGACGTATAATGTCAGAGCTCTCCTGTAGGTGCAATTAAATTCTGACATTAAATCCCTCAACTTCTTTTCTTTCTTAAAAAAGGGGCATATTTTGTCAAACGCCATATGACCACCTAAACAATTCACACAAGAAAATGATGTAATTGTACAGTTTTCGTGTTTTTGGGAACACTTGGGACACACGGGTTTCTTTGATGGACATCTTATCTTCAAATGGCCATATTTCCAACAGTTAGCACATTGTGTGACAGGGAATACAAACCGCTCCACTGGGATCCTCAAACTGTAAATGTAGACATAAGTCGGAAGAGAAGGTCCTTTAAATCCTAGCCGAATCGTTTCACTCGGAGTCCAGCCGTTACCGTCAAGGTCATCCGGGCACCGTTTATTTAGCCTCTTGATAGATATTATTTCAGCACTGCTTGACAGATTAGCTTTTAGGTCTTCATCAGATATCTCCAGTTCCATGGCTTTAATAAGACCGTACGACACTCCTACTTCGGAGGTTTTCAGACAAGACCAGCCCATCTCAGTAAATACTGAACAATTTATAAATTCATCTGCACCGATATCGTTATCAAACGTAATGAGCATTTTATTCTGATGTACGTATTTAATTCTATAAATCCTGCCACTGGCAATGTTATGCGTCTTAAGTAATCGAGCTAAAGCGAACTGTTTCGGCAGAGGTTCTTTGCAAGTCACGGCCACCTGTGTCCTCTTTTCTTTATCCATCTCACCTTGGTCTCCACAACATACTACTTCGTGTCGTCCTCTCTTCACTACGCTCCATCCTTCTTCAAACGAGGATACCTCCATTGTTCTTTTCCTTTTTGTCAACTCCGTGTCATCTTGTTGTTGTGTATTGTCCTCAAATTCCATATTTGTTTCGTCCTCCAACTCGTCAGCGCTCGATAATGAATTGATGTTTACATTACTTAGGTTTGATTCACTCATGCGGGCAAAACAACAGCTGCAGGGACCGACCGGAGAAAACCGGTTGGCCCGAGCGTAAACAAGACAAAAAAATATGCGCACACTAAGCTGTAACAGATGTTAGTAAACGTCCGACCACAAGGATAGCTCGTGCGGCACTCCGACCCTGCCATTTATGAACAACAAAAATTAAGAAGTCAAGGAAGAAATACTAAATTCAAGAAAGAACCACAAAAAAAAATCAAGAAAGAAAATGGGAAAATCTCACTCAAAAGAAGAAACAGTAATAGCACAAAATGCAAACGGAATATTCTAAGTTGGAGTCTATTTTGCTCGAAGTACAGACAAAAATTGAAAAATCAGAGCTAAGTTCTGAAAGTTTTGCTTCGTAAGAGTAATTTTACACCTATTATAAGTTACTGTGAGCCCGCAAGGAGCCTCGACGTCGGTGCTGATCTTGGTGGTAGTAGCAAATACTCGAGCGAGGCCCTGGAGGACTGACGTGGAAAAGGGTTTCGCGTGAACAGTAGTTGCTCGCGAGTCAGTCGATCCTAAGCTCAAGGAGAAATCTTATGTCGATGTGGCGTGTTGTTTCAAACAGATGTATCATCTTAAAAACGTGGTATGTTTTATGATAAATAACGCCCTTTGAGCGAAAGGGAATAGTGTACCGCTGACCAAAATTGCGTGGTCCATTTATAACAACTACCTATTACCAATTCCTGGAAGTGATTAATATGAGGTCGAACATGCCGAACTTTGTACTGTAAATCATTTTACAAAAGTAACTTTTTGAATAAATATTTTGAGCTAACAAATACCCTTCCCATTTGTTCATCAACATTTGCCCTTTATTTCAAACATGGAACATTGAATTTTGAGTAATTTACTCCTTCTTTGTGGTAAGTAGGTCAGTTTTAAAATAGGACTCCTTGAATGTGGTTTTAAGACTGTTTAGGTCAGGGGTAGTACCTAGTAGTTCCCATGTTTCCCAGTACAATTATTAGAGTCTGAAAAACCCCTCCACTCGCCTCGGGGTGATTTTCTACACGGGAACATAAAAAAACAGGGGTAAGCTACTTAAAAATGTTAGGTTAGGTAACGAGGAATTCCTGGAATAAGTGTCACTTTTCTACATTTTTCATAAATAACAACTCAGCTACAAATATCTAGAGAAATTAAACTTCTCCACACTTGCCTCTAAGTCAATTTTTATTTACTTTGTCTCCAACATAACATCACGCCTGTAAGCCCTGAAGGATAAGGCAGAAATCTACCCTATAGTGAACCCATATGCCAGTTATGTATATAAGTCCCATGTACCTAATAATGTGGTCCTGTTGTACTGGTGAGGCACTAAATATCGTGTGCTGGTTTCCGGTTGTCTTTACAGATAGGCACTACTAAAGACGCAAAATTCGTGGGTCAGTTCTGGCCCGAGACAATTTAGTTTGCCATCGACACACTAAGAAAGGGCCCTGTGTGTTTTGTCATTTTGTATGCACGTCATGTATTTGCGAGAAATAAATGTTTTTTCCTTTCTTTCTTTCCTTAAAAATGGCCATAGACTCTACTAGGGCCACTCTGAGAAATTTAACATGCCTTCAATCTTTTTTATTAATTTCAGAGAACCTATCAATGAAGAAAGGCTCAGAGGTGTCAATCCATATCTACGACCTACACCGTCGACCGGATCTCTTTCCGGACCCGGATGCTTTCAAACCGGACCGCTTCTTCAGCGGGGCGCCCATGCATCCGTACGCCTTCGTGCCATTCAGCGCTGGACCTAGGAATTGTATAGGTAAGATTTTTCTAGTTAGGTACCTACCAGTTTTTTTAAATTGAAAAATGGGCCTGGTCTTGGCCTCGATCATGCCTGATGGAAAGCCATCGGTGAGGCCTATGATGGAACGAGCTTGCTCAGAAGATGCCTGTTCACTCTTGCTTTGAAAGAAGACGGGTTTTAAAATATGATCTGTTTACATAAAATAAAATTGTTTATTTGTCTCAAAGTTAAAATTAACACAATAAACCAGACAAGGTATGCGTATCGGAAAGTTTCGTGTTGCTAAATTAGTATGAACATCGTACATTCGTTCACAGAGTAAGTCCATACATACTAGTAGCATATAAATGTTACCTAAAATAAATGAAAAGATTTTTTGTTTTGCGGGGAGTTATTTAATAATTCATTTTGTAATCACGGCGCAGTTTTTAGGTATCCGCACATTGCGTTCGTACTTAAGAGGATAGACGAAGATTGCTTAACGCATTCGTTTACTGGAAGATTTGTGTCTCTCCGTAACTTCAAATCCCAAATGGGGGTGCTTTTCAGATGTACATATTGATTGCTATAATTATGTGGACAACATAACATTATGCCTGTAATCCCCGATGGGTTAAGCAGAGGTGAAGATCATCATCATCATCATCATCAGCCTATTAATGTTCCCACTGCTGGGACACAGACCTCCTCTCTTTGAGAGGGAATGGGCTATAATCTACCACGCGGGCCCAGTGCGGATTGATAGATGTCACATGTCTTCGAATTTTTAATTCTAAGACATGCCGGTTTCCTCATGATGTTTTCATTCACCATTTTGAGAGCAGCGGTTATGAAATAAATTACACAAAGTAATGTGCCTGCCTGGGTTCGAACCGACGACCTACTGTTCGTAAGTCGGGGCCGCCACCATTGCACTGGGCCACCGCTGCTCTGGTGTAGATACTCATTAGTATAACCACATTTCAATAATTATGTTTAAGTCCCATGTCATCGAGGCTGAGCCTATTGTCATCAACCGGACACAAACCGGACACAAACCGGTCACAAAAACAGACTCCATGGCTGCTACTGAGAAACTTCTGATAGAAAAACTTAAAAACACTGTACTAACCGGCTACATGTGAATGTTTCTTTAAATCAACTTTTCTGTAACATTTTACGTATAGGAGAGACTGGGTACACTTGATACCTCTGGGACACATGGTACATATTTATTTTATAAACCAACCACGCTTGCTAGACTATTCAAAACTAGCAACTTTGTTTGTCTATGGTACGGCAAGTCTAGCAAGCGTGGTTGGTTTATAAAATAAATGTACCATGTGTCCCAGAGGTATCAAGTGTACCCAGTCTCCCCTAATAGATAAAAACGCTTTCAATCTAGAATTTAATCAAATTGCCTTTATTAAGACGATGACAATAGCTATTGACTTCTGATGTTTCAGTATTTTTGGACACGCCCACAATTTTTCCGATACCCTAGCGCCATACTACCAAGTAAGAAACAAATAGTCCAGGATCCGCGGTCCATTTTTGCACTTGATTACTATCAAGCTAATTTTGATGAGACGGCGAGACGCCCAACAATTTCCTGCACGAAACTCTCGAATTCTCGATTGTGGTAAGTAATAGGGGTAGCAGGGATAAAATATGTTGGTTTGATGATTCTCAAAAGTGTTAAGTACAAACACTTTTGAGAATCATCAGCTGGGTTTTTTTTTGTTAAATCTGATGATAATTATCTAAATTATTTGAAAAAATATTTGTCCTACAAAATGTATGGTTTGATCAAAGAGTCCCCTTCCTTCCTTCCAATATGTATCGATAACGAAGTCATTAAAAATGATTACTTACTAACTGGGTTTTGGGGATTGGATATTTTCTATTAAGGTTGAACAAGCCAGTCATTCTTCCATACAAACTTACGAAAGTGATTACTCCTCTGTTTGACGGTATAGGTTCAAAATAAAAAATTGTATCAACTGGTCTTATCATTATCTAGGTCTGTATGGAAGCAGAATTGGAAAAAAAAAATTGATTTGGAAGTTATGAACGTCAAAACTTTCATATTTTAGCACTAATTTAACTCATCTTTGGGCGTAAATAAGTAACGTATATAGTATGAAAAAGAAAAAAGTGAAACCATACGGACATAGATTAGTTATTAAAAAATTTAAATAATTTGATTTTGAACAGATACATTCAATGGATTTTTCATGAAACCAAATATACCAAAGGTCTGCATAGAAACAATCGCGCGCCCGTTTTAGTTGTGTCTCTTTCGCTCTATGCATTTCGCTCGTGATGTCGGGTGAAATAGCATGCATTTTAGCCCCGCCCACCAACTAGTTCGTGCCGTTGGCTTGTTTACCCTTAAACCCACTCTTTACAAGTTGCCTACAAGATTCTAAAAATTATATTAAGTGTTTGGCACTTACTCCACGCACCATCAATACTCCTGTACATCATAAACAACAGGCTAATACACTTTCTGGAGCCACAAATTCCAGAAGAGCAAGCAGGTTTTGTTAAAGGCAAAGACACGCGGGAACAAATCCTGAACGTTCGCCAAATTATAGAGAAAAGCCGGGAATTTAACAGCCCTGTATTGATATGTTTCATAGATTATACCAAAGCATTTGATTGCGTGGAGTGGGGCAAGCTGTGGGGGGTTCTTAAAGACATGGGAACGCCTCAACATCTTATTGACATAGTCCGATGCCTCTACCTACACATCAACAACCGCTCTTTCGTCAAAATAGACACCGACTGTTCAAATGCGTTAGGCAGGGATGCATCCTCTCACTTCTGCTCTTCAATATGTATGAAGAGTAATATCATTCAAGACTCTTTAGGGCTGGGACAAGGGGTTTACTGTTGGTGGAAAGTGGATTTCCAATCTGAGGTACACTGATGACACCGTTCTCCTTGCTACAACATTTGGCAACATGAAAGAGATACGGCACAGATTGGAAGTGGAAAGTGGCAAAGTAGGGTTTGCAATAAATAGGCAGAAAACCAAGCTTATGGTGGTAGATCGTGCGGGAAAGCTATCGGGTGCCTATAACATCTAAGGCATCTATCCTGTGGACAGCTTCGATTAACTGGGCTTCAATATAATTAATGAAGGTAGCTGCGTCACAGAAATAAAACGGCGGATAGCCATGGCTAAAGATGCTATATTACGCCCCCGGAACATCTGGGAAAAACGTGGTATAAGTTTTAAAACGAAGGCCCGTTTGGTCAGAGCACTAGTTTTCCTGATGTTCCTCCATAGAGTTAATAATAATATTTATTTATTTTCAGGCTACTTTGGCCCATAGATAAATACCTTACAGACTAACATACATACGATATAATTGACAGCTTGTGTTAGTAAACAAAACCTTAAAACTATATTAGTATCACTACAGTTGCACTACGTCACTGTGCGATCATGTGGCACTTGCCCGCGGAAGCGTCGAAACACCACCCCCTGCGGCCAAAAGTCCTCTTCCAAGACGAGGTGCAGGTAGCATGTCGGTACTCGCACCACAAACGCCTTAAAGTTGACGTTGCGGCGCGACTCGAGCAGCTGCACTCTCGCCACGTACTTGATCTTCTGGCGCACGTACTCCACGATGTCCTCCGTCGTAGTGGTGTAATGTAGACGGGAGAGGTACAAAGGAGTGTTCGGCTTTGCGGCACGAATATGCACATTGGGCTCCGATGGAGCCGTGCCGCAGCGGTTCTTGATGGTTCGCTGACGGCGCTTCCTCCTCAACACCGTCACGAAACCATCATCAGCCTGGATCGGTTCCTTTTCAGGCACAGGCTTCTCGGAAGGAGCATTTTTCCCCACAAGTTAAGACATGGACAATCCAAACAAGAGTAAGACAGAGGATAGACGCATTCGAAATGTGGTGTTTTAGGCGGATTCTCCGAATTCCATGGACGGCCAAACGCACAAATGTGTCTATCCTTTACCAACTCGATATCAAGACTCGATTGTTTGCTTTGAACAGTTTGCCTACAGCGTATTTTGTCTTATTTCGGCCACATAATGCAAAGAGGAGATAGCAGCCTTGAAAAGCTGGTCATTGTTGGCAATACCGAAGGCAAGCGACCGCGAGGCCGGTCGCCATTTTACAAATTTGGAAGTGTCTGTCTTCCAAACGATTGGCTTTGAGAAAAAATTGTTTGTGGAACCTCAATGTCATTTTTAAAGACCTGTCTAATGTCTATAGACACCCCACACGTAGGTATAGGTTTGATGAAAAAAAAAATATAGTTTCAGTTCCATGTATGGGGCGACCCCCTAAATCCTTTTTTTTATTTTTGTATAAAAATCGTAAAGCGGTTCACAGAATACTTGTAGAGTTTCAACTGTGTAGTCTCAATAGTTTCCGAATGAAGTGGCTGTGACATACGGGTGGACAGACGGACAAACAGACATGACGAATCTATAAGGGTTCCGTTTTTTGCCATTCGGCTACGGACCCCTAAAAAACAGCTGGTTTGTAGTAATTTTTGATGAGCTCGTTATCAATACATGTTGGATTTAGATAATGATCATCAGATAAAAATAAAATAGTAAGTAATAGATTTTTGAAAATCATAAAATAAATAATTATAATAATATATAATCAATATATATTTTATCCCTGCTGCCCCTATTACCTACCACAATCGAGAGTTTTCGTATAGGGTAATGTTGGCTCACGGAAAATTAGCTTGATAGTAATCAAGTGAAAAAATGTACCGTGGATCCTGGACTAACATTGTGACGCGGTCAATAATAATTTATAGATGAACGGATAGCTGTCAGTGGGGCGCAAAGTGACATACGTCCGTCTAGCACCGCGCCTAAGCGCTCACTGTCGGATTGCATACGTAAGAAAGAGAGCGCGATGACGCAACGCTCGAACTTCTTACAAACCATATAATGATTAATTATAAAATAATAATTTATTAAATAATCAAAAATTAAAAACAACCAAATTTTGTATTTAAATATGATACGTTATTGTTATAAATTTTACCAACGTACGTTCATCAGTAATACAGATATTTTTGTTGGAAGATCATTTTAAGAGGTTAGTTTACCATTTTTTTGTATCGAGAAAACTTTTCAAAAACGTGTTTTGAAAACAACGAAATTATCAGAAATATGTTCAAGATTAACATATATTTTTTCCGCCGTGTCAAACTGTATAGATTTGGCTAAAAAATTGTTCAATACAAGCCTATTTGGCTCTTGTCAGCGCCTTAAATCTGTCTATTTTTCTACAATTTCTTCTTTTTGTGAAATATTTCTTTTATCCTTTAGTTTTTGTTAGAGTAATAAATTGTTCTAAAACTTGTGCACGTGATTTTCAGGCTCGTCACATTTTAGAGAAAAATTAGGGTACGAAAACGTTAGTTTTATTTTCGGCTAAACGGCTGAGAACTACGTGTTGTTTTTTCACGTCTTATTTATCTTGGTATTCAAATAAAGAAATAAAATAATGTTCTTAGTAAAACCACAGCGTATAGGGTTACGTGACCCATTGTTAGTTATGATTATTTTGTACGAAACCAAGCTTTTAGCCTAGAAATTAGTTTATATTCAAACATAATAAGAATCACTAATGCGTATTAATGTTTCAGATTTATTTAACAAAAACCTATAAATGAGTTATATTTGTATAATAAAACAAACCAATTCGTTAAGTTCAATTTCCATTATTTTCTAAATATAGCACTTTTTTGCTTTTTTTTTAAATGCTAAATCTTATATTTTGGTCACAATAAAGTATTTTTGAATTTTTTTGTATATTGTTTTTTGTGTACGTCATTTTATGGAACAGAAATGAAATATTACTTTTTTCCTCCTTTTATGTCTATTGCAAATTCGAGCGGACAAAATAAAATCTAAAAAACCAAAGTAGAAATAATACTGCCAAAATATTTAGGTTGGTTATTTTTTGAGTCGCTGTTATGTTAATTTTAAAGTGATTTGTTAAAAATACAGAAACCTTCGCAGTGAAAAGCTAAATAAAATAAATGACCCACGTCTCGAGGCCCTTTTTTGCAAGTTTCAAATTAACTAGGCATATAGACATTAGACTGTAGACTCTTCATCATTTTAGACAATTTTGCAAAGTTAGTGAAACATTTTATTGTGAGACCACAGATGTACTTAAATAAACCTAGATGACACAAGCATCAAGATCCGTATGAAAACCAAAAACCAAAACCAACCAAACAAACTACGTATGATGTCCTAAGCACTATTTGGTTACTATACTTTAAATGTCTAGAAATAAGTTCTTGAGTTGTAACGGTGTAACGTTGTTGTTTTATACAAATGCTTTCTGCGACAGAAAGTATAAATACAGTAAAACCTGGTTAAATGTGTCTCAGATATCCAAATCTGTCTCATCATCTCATGGGACCCCAGTATGAGTTCCAGTTATAGAGGTTTCTCACTTATCCAAGTCCCAGTTAACCAAGTTTCACTGTAGTAAAGTAAAGTAAATTTTGACCTTCGAAAAGTGCTGATTATCAGCCTAGTTTAATTAAATGAATTTTGACTTTTGACTTTGACTTTTATCATACTTTAGGTGAAACCTTTAAGGTAACCCGCGAAATTCGTTTTTTTTTTACGATTTTTGCGCTTGTCTTGTTGACTATGACCGGCAAATTGCAAAAAACGTAAGAAATGTCAAATTTCGTGGACTACTTTGTCGCATTCACCTAGAACCGGGCACGCGAAGAAGGTGCTCTTGCATCGTCTAGGTGTATTTATATCTGTGGACAAGAACTTTCCATTCATTAATATCTTACACGTTTTGTAGATATAGGTCCTACCTCCTACTCGATTTACGTGGGTGTCTAATAACTTATGTGAGTAATAATAACTTTAAGTTGGTACTTGTGTTTCGTCTTTGCTTAGTATAAATGTAAGGTATTATAATAGTAGTAAGATTGAATATAAACATAATAAGAAGATTATCTATTCTAAAGTCACGTGAAACTCCACAAAAAATTATATATATACAAAAACTTCGTAACAAATAAAACAGTTGAGGGGCCGCAAATCCATCAAGTGGTTGCAAGCACGACTGCTGAACATAAAGTCCTAAGATTCCCAGGTCGGGCTAAGTGTCATTAGGTTACTTTATAAGAAACTAGGTGTTGCCAGCGTCTTCGCCCGCTACAAGTCGAAAATTATCCCACGGGATAATAAAAAAAAAAGAGAATGTGGCACTCGGAGACTGCCGCGGTAAAGCTATTGCATAGCATTTTTTATCAATTATTTAATTTGACAACCTCAGTTGACAACCTTGTTATTTTCCGTAACCATAGCAACCTGGTTGAAATTTTCGTTACGGAATTTCTGGATTCGCTCTCCACGCTCAAGGCCCGCGATAGAAGCTATGCAATAGCTTAACAAACTATCCTATGATAGTTTTTATCCCGATTTTAACTTCCCTGGATCCCTTCCTTCCTTTATAAACTATCTGTGTACCATATTTTATCCAAATCCATTCAGTAGTTTTTGTGTGAAAGAGTAACAAACAAACATCCATCCATCCATACGTAACGCGAAAGTTTGTAAGCATGTAGGTATCTACAATCTACATGCTTACAAACTTTCGCGTTTATAATATTAGTAGGATTGCTCAGTGCCAGGCAAGAAGTCTGGATGGCAATAGGCTTGCTTGACGTGACATGGAACTTAAAACATAACTGGCGAAGGTGTACTATTAGGTACACCTCTGCCTGACCCCTTGAAGATTACAGGCGTGATATTAGAAAGATATGGTCATTTTGAAGATGTGGTGTTGACCTTCACACTGAAGAACTTTCTGTGTGGTACTTATCAACATCGTAATCTCGAAAAAATAATGATATGATTCATACAAACCTTCATCATCATCATCATCAGCCTATAATGTTCCCACTGCAGGGACTCAGGCCTTCTCTCTAGGAGAGGAATGGGGGATGGGATCCACCACGCGGTCTCAGTGCGGATTAATAGATGTCACATGCCTTCGAATTTTTTTGGTTGTAAGACATGACGGTTTCCTCACCATGTTTTCCTTCACTGTTTTGAGAGCAGTGGTGATGAAATAAATTACACAAAGTAATGCGCCTGACTGGGTGCGAACCCACGACTCACTGTTCGTAAGTCGGGGCCACCACCACTGGGCCACTACTGCCACTGCAACCTTACTAAATACCTACTCGACCCAAATGTGTGGGACACCTGTATTATTTTATCCAAATACCGTTTTCTTCTTTATTATACGAACTACAACACTATTCCATTGTCCACAGGTCAACGGTTCGCAATGTTGGAGATGAAATGTGTGCTAAGTGCAATATGCCGTAATTTCAGATTGTCGCCCAAAGTCAAGGGCTTTCGTCCATCACTTATTGCAGACATGCTGATACGACCTGAAAAACCCATTTTTGTTAAGTTTAGTCGACGGTAGATTATAAGGTCCTAGATTATAAGGTAAGGTAGATTATAAGTGTATATTAAGCCGAAGTTTGTGGAAGGTGAGGTCTTAAAATGTCTGAGTGGGACGACACTTGCAGGGACCAAAAAAGTTTTCCACAGAGGTTTTAATTGGGTTATTTTTTCGGGTACGTGGGAGATGCTAGCGGAAAGGTTACCCCATATTACGGGTGGTTCACGTAGAGTGCATTTTAGTAATCAAAATATATGCAAGAATGTGACGGTGTAAGCCGCGCATCCCAAACTACATCCCAAACGACATACTCGCACATTTTATGACCACAACTATCAGAAGTCTTTATTTTTGGTATAGTTAGTTAATAATTGTTAAGGATATTTAAGTTTTATGTGGTAGAAAGTGGTTGTTCTTATAGACTATGCAAATAAAATACGATTAAATCAAATCACTCAATAATTTGCGAATTTTCATTTATAAGGTGTAAACAGACTACACGAAGCCATCAATCACTACTATGAAATGTCGAAAAAAGAACATAATTTGCCGTAGTAGAAGTTGTTCATTAATTAGTACAATGTTCCCAGATTTTTCAACATTCAATTACTCCTAGAAGAAAATTACTTTCTTCTTCTAGTACGTTTGTGAATCTATTGTTGTGTTCACGTGGCATAACTTTTCTGAGTAAGAGTACATACATGATTCACCGGGGGCTGCGGGTTGCTCGAAAGAGATACCTCGGCCTCGACACAAGGGCTAAGGGCTCCCACACATAAACACGATACGAGGTCGCATCGTACAACGATGCGGCGTCGTTTCACGATACGACGTCGCGTCGTGGAAATCTACGATGAGCATCGTATGTGCCACGTACGATACACGGCACGATGCCGTCGATACAGTGGGGTGGTGTTTTAGTTCATTCCGAAAAATGGACCGCTCTAGACGCATTCTGAAAAGAATATTTAAATGTTTTTGAAATTAGAATACAAATAAATGTTAATTTGTTCATTAAAGTAACAAGACAACTGCGCAGGATTGCATAGTGAGTTTCTAACGTTACTACGTCGTGTCGTAGATTTCCACGACGCGACGTCGTATCGTGTTTAAGTGTGGGAGCCCTAAGAAGGAACATGGGTGATTTTTAGTCAGTAGAAGTCGGACACTCCCTACCGCTCTGCCCAGAGTGGGAGGAGTCATTTGATGATTTCCCACACAACAAAAAAAATACTAGTTATATAGGGTGGCACCGATACCACAACAACCGCGATCATGGTGTTTCTAACAACGCGGAAATATCGGGAGCTCGAAACAAAAAGTAAACATGGTAAATACCTATCCCGTTTTCAGAGTTTATGATAATTACCTATACCTTTAACTATGTAGTTAGTTTTGATCTCTAGTACAGCTTAAGTAAATATATATATTTTTTGTGTTACATATTGTGATGTTAGTTTACTTTTATGTATTTAATTTTGAATTAAATCGCTGAAGCAGTTTTTATGAAAACGTGTTTTAGTTTCATTTATTTACTCAAATATTTTTGTCCGAGTCGATGGGGTGTTGTATTGGGATTATAGTTCCACGGTTGGATTTTGAAAGCTTTTAACAAATAAACGAGCAAGCTTTTTACATTGTAGGATTTTTGTTTGTTTGTTCATTCAAATAATTTACAAAACAAACGAAACCCGAAAGTTACGTTTTATAAAGTTGAAATTCAAGATTTTAATTTATTTCAAAACTCAAATAACTAGTTTTCTTGTAACTTTTTTAATAATACTATTGTCAAAGAAATAATGAGTCTTGTATTGTATTTTGATTAAATATTTGATTTAACGAATTTGATTCAATAAATGATAACGTGACGACTAACAGGGCAGAATGGAAGGAAAAAACATGTTGCGCCGACCCCAAATGACATGGGATAAGGGCAGGAAGTAAGTATTTGATTTAACATCTGCAGTTCTAAAGCATATAAATACTTATTACTTAACTTTAATGTAATATTTATAATGAAATTCATTAAGTTTTATATGTTTAGCCTGCAGCCGACAACTTTTTTTAGAAACTAATAAAGTATCTCCTACCGAGTTTGCAATCAGGAATATCTCAGTAGCGGCCACGGAGTCTATTTGTGCCCGATTGTTGAAAATCGGCTCGCCCCTATTACAGGGGTATTAAACGTAACTCGTGAAGTGTGGGTGTAGGTCGATATTTTTTCTGACGAAAAAAAGATAAAAATGTGAAACTTTCCGGTCTAAATGGCAATTATAAGTAAAACACCCACATGTGCTCCCAAAATTCGGATAACAAAATTTTGTTACAAACGATTATTATGGAATAAATGATATTGTGATTTTAGGACCAAACTATTTGAAAATTCAATAAGTTCTAAAAATTTATATATTTTTCAGGCATCTTTAATTCGTAAAAATATATTCTGAAAGTTTAAATTCGCATAGGACGTTACTAAAAGCCAAAAGGTCGTTCAATTTGTAAGATAGCTTTTAAGCTCAGAAGCCCCCTAAGGTTTTTCTTTTCAAAGGTACAATTACATATTACTATTTATCAGTAAATTCTGTATATGATTGCTAACTTTTTCTTAAGTAAAATTGTGGCTGTCTAGCCGAAGCTTGCGTATGTCTAATTGAACATTTACCAGGGGTACTTATCTGAAGATACGTATGTATATTTAGGCACTCCAGGCTTTTTCTCTTTTTTATTTTTTGAAAACGTTTTGTTTTTTCCATTAGGTTTTATTGAAAGGAGGTTCATTAATTAGGGCCTAATTAAACAGTGGTTCATATTTACCTAGTACATACTTAGATAATTATGGTTTATCTAACCAACTAAAACTATAAATTCAATTATTAAAAACAATATTCAATATTTAATTTATAGCTTGATTCTCAATTATTTATTGCGTAGGTACCTACTATAATTTATACAGTTGGTTGAAATATAGTTACATCAGTCTCACTTATGGACCCTAGTTATTCTTTATTAAGGAATACCTACTCTTTATGTTTGTTCTACATATTATTTCCTAATAGTTTTTCCATGTTAGCATTTTCTCCTTTAATATTATAGGTCCGTTAACAAAAATTTAGAGTTACATATTAAAACTAGTCAGACCCAGAAAAACTACCTAGGTCTTATCTACCAATAATTATTTGTTCAAGTTCCAATCGCTCAGTGAACGGATTAAAATATTTTTTGGCTTAAAGACAGTTTATAACCGGAATTAACACATTGGATACTATTTATCCGTAAGTCGGTAATTGTCCTACGACACAAGCTGTTCAAACTTTGTTATTATCAGTTGGTTTATTGCGTATCTTTTTAACGTCAGTGGCTATCAGAAATGTCCATATATTAACTGTAAATTGGATAAGGTTTGGTACATTTTTTTCTTAAAAACTCACCATTTGACAGTTATTTGATAGACAATATAGTTATCCACTGTCATTAAAAGTTAAACAATAGCCCTGCTGCACAAAAGACACGAATTTCCATTCGCTTTTCGAAAGCAACTAGTGAAATTGACACACAAATCTAGTTCGAAACCACCACAAAGCGAATTGAAATTGGTTTCGTAGTGGAGCAATATCAATATAGATAGAGATTGATCTTAAACCTCTATTCGCCGCTATCGCTCTACCTCTGGAGCTGAGCTGAGCTGAGCTGAAAACCAAAAAAATATATAGGTAACAGTCGGGGGACTTACAAAGGTATATACTCGTATGATCCACCACACTTCCCCGGACTACAATAAAAAAATTGCTTTCTATAATATTTTCAGATACAACCACACAGTGCCTTGTTTGCAATTATCGCTGAAATTATTCTACTTGTGTAATATTTATTTTTTAACATAGCAGGCTTGTTTTTTTAATGTTGCTTTTTAATAAAGTGTACTGCTTCTGATTTCTTCTATTCCTCGACAAAAATTATATCAAACCATTTAAAAGATTTGACGACACGGTTGGCGCAGTGTCTGAACGATTGGACTACTACGCTGCGTGTCCTGGGTTCGATCCCCGCATGGAAAAAGTATGGCCTTCAGACATTGATGTATTATTACATCAATGCCTTCAGATGGTTGTTTCGGGTCTGGGTGTTTGGTTTGTGTATGTGTTTCAGTTTGTAAACGCACCCACGATACAGGGAGTAGAATACGGAATCTCGATGCACAAAATATCGATAAATGCTAATACGATTCTACAAAACTGCGATGCACGTTACTGCGAAAGATCTTCACTGCGATACTAGGTACTTGTCTTCGATGCACGTTATCGCGTTAGATCTTCACTGAGATACTGTATTTGTCTGTATTCTTAGACGCCTAACTACATTTATTTTGGGCAAACTTTGCCCACACAAAATATGTGGGCGTCATTATAAATTGTTGTACAAAAAATTATTATATTTTACCAAAATTGTGTATAATAACAAATATAAGATACCTACATTGTTGATGATTAATTCATCACTTTCTACGTCCTACTCATAGTTCTTTATGTAATTGGACAGATAAGTAATACGGCACCTAGACCTACTTATTGGGCTTTGAGAAAAACATTCAACCACTTTTCTGTATTACTTTACCTACTTGCTTTTGTATGTGTTTTCACAAGTGCTAAGGTCGAAATTTGTCCCACAGGGACGTACATAGTTGATTGTATCATCATCATCATCATCAGCCTATTGCAATCCACTGCTGGATATAGGCCTCTTTAATCTTACGCCACTCAACTCGATTTTCGGCAACTCTCATCCAGTTGTTACCAGCCACTCTGCGAAGATCATCGCTCCACCGAGCCTGCGGGCGTCCCACCTTACGCTTGCCGATTCGCGGCCTCCACTCAAGAACACGTCTACTCCAACGGTCATCGGTTCTGCGACTAATATGGCCGGCCCACTGCCACTTCAGCTTACTTATTCTGTGAGCTATGTCGACAACTCTGGTCCTCTGTCGGATCACATGTTGATTGTATATTGAGTCTATATTGTTCCAATTGCTGGTTTACAACAGACCTTTATATAAAATGGAATAGACCATTCCATTCTATTAAATTCTATTCCATTTCCATTGGCGTGGCCTGTGATCCACATGGCGAGCCTAGAACAAATTGGACGGATAAATGTCACATTAAGTCTTCGAATTTTTGGTTCTAGAAAGTGCAAGGTAATCCAAACTCAAGCTTAAAGTACTTATTTATTTAAATTAGACCATGACTTTTAATGTCAGAAAAAGTAAAGCTACATTCACAGACCATATTATATTCCATCTCAGTTTTAAACAATATTCTATCCTAAGTCAGGACTACCTGTATAAGAGAGAGCCTAAAAAGGTACTAGAGCTAGACAGACTCATAGACGGAGTTACTTTGACATCTATATTCGGAATAAACGCGAGATTTCACGCCTTTGCTCAGAACTCTTGGATTATTTATTAATCAAAAGTTGTAAGTGTCTAGACTTGGGACTTAGTTTAGTAGTTTGTCAAAGGAAGATCTAATAACGGATCATGACGTTATTTCTGTAGGTAGGTTAGTGTGGGCGAAGTGTTGTTCAACGTGGTTTCAAATTTCTTTGTGGACAGGACTTATGTCTTTTTTTAAATCCCACTGTTGGCCAAGAACTCCCACCACTAACTTCCAGATACTCTTTTTCTGTGCCACCTCAAACCAGCTTCCGTGATGCGGGTCTACATCAACTTGCCTCATCTCGTAAAATGTACTTATTTACTACTGAGTATGAGGTCCTGCGTTCGACTCTCGGGTCGGGCAAAGTGGCATTGGGTTTGCTTCGTTGTCACTAGTATCATTAACAGTTCCATGATGGAACTACTGATTGTTTTTTTTATCACTAGTTCCATTTTCAAAGAATCTGAAAATAATGGAACTAATGTTGAATTTTGAGATGGTCGTTCTTCGAACCACTATTCTTTTTTTTCGCATATGGAAGTAATAAATAACTTACGTTATAGCCATCCATAAATTTCAACCCTTGTCAAAAACTACCTATTGAAATATCCATGGGAAGAAATTATTTAGAAACAAAAGATAAGAAACGGACCCAAAACACTTAGAAAATAAAAATCTATTGAATTTAGTTTAAAATAATATTGCAAAACGACACTCGAAAAGCAATAAATCGTACGTTGGAGTAACCTTTCTCGGAAAGGATGGACTTATGGCAAACACATGTGTGAAATGGCGATGCATTAAGGGGCGCGTACGCAGCATTGGGCGGGAACCTGACGCCATGCCTTTGACCAATGAGCAAGCGTCTTATACAAGACAGCCAATGGAAAAAAACAGATTACTTGTGTGTGAAATTACATTTCTAGGAGGAGCCTATCTGGATGCTTGGCGGGAGTGGAGCAGGCAGACGAGAGGGAACGCGCTTTGAGGAAGACAGACAAGTTTGTGCATCGATTCAAGACGGTTGCAAGTGATAATTATAGTTAAATATAATCATTGTATATTAATCTAATTTTAAAATAAAATTAGAAGCAGTGTGTCTAAGTCTAAATAATATTAAGTGAACTCAAAAGACAGAGAGAGAGCTGAAATTCGGTAACGTATTCCAAGTTCAAATTTTGTGTAAAAGCAAGATCCCAAGCTAATTTACAATAACTTCAGTCACCCAATCTATTTAACGACCCAAGTAAAAATGGAGGCCGCATCAAACTTCGATATTTTATACTCACTAAGTAAAAGACACGAGAGCACCTTTGGACTGGCCTAGACAAAGTAGCTGCTATACTATTCTTGATAATAGTAATTTATTTCCTCGTGATAACTTGTATAGAAGTTTGCAAGAGATTGAAAGGCGGGAATTGTGGAGAAATCGCTTTGAATTGTATAGGCGATACACATCACGCAGACCTTGAACTACGTGAAATGGCTTAAGCTAGAAATCTGAGTATATTACTGTAAATTATCATGGGATATTGTGGCTTAAGTACCTTGAATAAACTGTGTGACCATTAAGTGTACCTTGCCTCTCCTCTCAGTTGTATTGCAATTTATATAAGCTGATAAGTAATTGTCAATATTGTAATATGTTGTAAACATCCAATTTGTATGTGCCAGAAAGGTTTTTCGCTTGAGCCGTTCGGTTTTCCTTATCTGGCTAGGTTTAGGAATGGGACGACTCGATCAAGGTCCGTCAAAATCTTAGCGGACCTAGGTCTAAATAATCAAACAGTTTCTTTCGCTGTCAGAAGGGGTTTCGCTTGAGATGTTCCGTCTCCCCTTAACTGACTAGGTCTAGTAATGGGACACTCGACCTTAGCTCGCTATCATCCTAGCGAACTAGGTCTAATTAATCAAACAGTTTCTTTCGATAAATTTATCGAAAATAAATAAATAATTTAAACATCAACCACCTCTTTCTTTTATATTCCAAGATTACCTGTGTAGAGAATTTGATAATGGAAGATTGACAAAGCTAAGATCAAGTAATAACAAAGGCAATACTTTAAAATCAGTGTAGTAATTCAGGTTGCAACTCCAATAATGAATTCTCTATAATATGCACACTGAACCTTGAAAGACACGATTTTACGTTATTGAACTTAACCTAATATAATAATTTGTACTACTATAGACCAAGTCTGAGATAAGGATCCAGACCCTTCAATTAAGGTCTGAGACTATAAGTTCCTTCTGAACTGAATTGAACCTAGTATAACACACAAGTTTACAGGAACCTAATCATCACTTGTTGATTCAAGTCAACAATCACTTAATTGTGTTGGAGAGGAAATATTGTTTTGAGAGAGAGAAACATTTCGGCTGTGTTGCATAATGCACATTAATATTTCCTAACTTTGATATACTGATGGCTTGAGATACACGACTGCGCGACGCCTCTGGCAGTGATAACGCAGCATACCATACACGTCATTCTTGCAATCCGACTTCCGACCTAGATTTGGCCAAATCTAAATATAACTCAAATACAAATACATATACTCAAAACCATGGTTCCGGGGGAAAGTCTGCCCAACCTGGGAATTGGCAAATAAGTCTGCCCTTAACTGGGAATCTGGCAATGCCGCCCTAACCGGGAATCTGGCTATAAAAAAATGCAAGTACCTGCCTATATGGATAAGGGAATCACTTACGCTTCGCAGCGATTATAGGAAGTCGGTTGCTCCCCCAATAACATTGATTAAGGACCGTGGCGCGGTGTAGGTTTTCCCCATGCTGACGATATCAGTCAGACGCGGTGGCTAAAATAAGCACAAACGCACATGTATCAACTTACACAAATCATTCTAACGTGTCAAATTGATTTTAACTTGTAAAATCCTTTATTAAATCAGAGGAAACTGATTAAGTATTGTACTAAACAATAATACAGATGTGTCGAGACAAGCTCCGCATTATCGAGTAGAATGATTGATAAGTCTACATTGTTCGCACAGTGGAGTGTACTCGAGATTGACCTGTGGTCAATCTAAATCTAATTGTTGATTAAAAAACCCCGAAATGACTCTCTTGATACAACATTATTTCCTAAACACTGGTGTGAGGAAGTTCAATCCTTCCTAGATTAAACACAGTATTGATTACCAAAGACTAACTAAGAAAGTTCGACTCTTTCTCAGTATATTCACTCACAAAACAAACAGACTAGACGATCAACGCGAGCCAACACAGAACCTTGGTACGATGACGACACAGACCGTCATCCTTACCGTTGCAGGACTTGGTCTTAAGACAGGGCTACCATCACTGGATTTGGAGACCGAGACCTGGAGCCATCACAGAATTTGATGCCGCGTGACCAAGGATCTAAGTACATATACGTACGTACCGCTGTCCTTTACCGCTGCCCTTTTGTTCGCTTATCGCTCGGTGTTGACCAAAGTTATTACTCTATTGAATCTTATTCGCATGAATCTAAGGTAGATAGTATCTTGATCTCGCTCATTTTCTTGTTGAATGTACCTTACATTATAATTTCTATTGAAGCACTAATACGTAATCTTTCTCACCGCGATGTCACCTATTAGTGTGTTTTACCAAAATGTTCGGGGATTGCGTACAAAAACCTTAATGTTTTATCGTAATGTGTGCGTTAATTCCTACGATATTATTTGCTTGACTGAGACTTGGCTTATTGAGGGTATTAAAGACAGTGAATTGTTTGACGACCGTTACATAGTTTGGAGGCGCGATAGAAATTACGCTAGTACGAAACAAACTTTAGGGGGTGGTGTGCTTATTGCAGTGCGACGGGAACTTATCAGTGATCTCCGCAGTGAATGGTTTTCGTCTGCTGAAGACTTGTGGATTACTCTCACCCTTCACAGGAAGAGACCGCGAGTGTCGTATAAAATGCATATTTGTGTAGTGTACATTTGCAATCAAAATCTTGGTCACTCCCAAGCAGGTCAGTTAACAAATTTTTCTAATAACCTAACAGATATTATTCAGAAGCATCCCGCTGATAAATTTTTAGTTCTTGGTGATTTTAACCTCCCTAATATAAACTGGGAACCAAATGATGATGGTCAGTCTGTATGCCCAAGTAATATACAAGGTCATGTTCAGGTCAATTTGTTTGATAATTTTACTGTTTGCAATATCTCGCAATACAATTCGCACGCAAATGTAAACAATAAAATACTAGATTTAGTTTTATCTAACAGCGAGGTTTCAGTAGCAAGTTGCACCGATCCCTTGGTGCCGGAAGATCCACATCATAGGGCGCTCTGTGTGTCTGCTGATTTCGTGGAACTCCATACTCTTCCTGCGCGTCCGCGTATAAAATTTTTATATCGGTCGGCCGATTATGCGGCCATTAATCACCGGCTGAGCCAGATTGACTGGCCCAATGAAGTAAGCACTAGGCCACTCGAAGATGCCGTATCATTTTTTTATAGTACTCTTAATGAACTACGTGATACTTTTGTGCCCATTAAGACAGTAGTTCCAAGCAGCAGATACCCTCTCTGGTTCAAGCAGCCTCTGATAAAAATTATAAAAGAAAAAGCGAAGTACCACGCAAAATTTAAGAAGTACGGCAACCTCTCCGACCATGAGTCTTTTGTTTTGCTCCGAAAGCGTGCCAAGGAAGTTGAAAGTGAAATGTTTAGCTCCTATATTAAAAAAATTGAAGAAGACATATTTAAGACCCCTAAAGCGTTTTGGTCATACGTCAAATCAAAAAATCAAATAAATGCTTATCCTTCCTTATTTAAATATAAAAATAGCATTTCAAGTACAGGAGAGGATATCTGTGACATGTTTAGCGACTATTTCCATTCTAATTTTCTCAGTTCTACTAGTATGTACGGTGACAGCGATCTTTCTAATGACTGCGCTCAGGGATCAAACATACATTTGAGCGATATGGTTTCTGACATACATTCAGTCGAAGTTAATGATTTAGAGGTATTCAACCTTCTTAAAGGAGTTGACTTATCAAAATCTGCAGGACCAGACAATATTCCGCCGGTTTTCATACTCAACTGTGCCAAAAGTCTAACTACTCCTCTTTCACTTCTGTTCAGGCGGTCTCTAAGTTTGGGTACGGTACCTGCAATTTGGAAGTCGGCGTTAATCACTCCGATTCACAAAAAAGGGCCGAGAGACCTCGTGGTTAACTACAGGCCCATATCCAAACTATGTATCTTCGCTAAAATCTTGGAAAAAATAATATACAAGCAGCTTTATGCTTGTCTTAAACTAACCATCAGTGACCGCCAACACGGTTTCCTGCGAGGTCGGTCCACAACCACCAACCTTGTTGTCTGTGGTGACTACTTGACCGAATGTATGGCCCATCGCACACAGGTAGATGTTATCTACACAGATTACAGCAAGTGTTTTGATCGTTTGGATCATGCTATACTTCTGCGTAAGCTACTAGCTATGGGTATTAGTGGGAATCTCTTCAGATGGTTCTCATCTTATGTTGCCAACAGATGTCAAACTGTTGTTCTTAATGGGTACACATCGAGAACTATGACTATCCCCTCAGGGATTCCACAGGGATCGCTGTTGGGTCCCTTGTTATTCAACATCTTCATCAACGACGTCTCTTCATGTTTCTCGAACTCAACAGTTCTTTTGTTTGCGGACGACATGAAGATTCTAAGTGAAATCAGAACTTATGAAGATGCTGAACGTCTCCAACATGATCTGGACAGATTCCAAGAGTATTGTATAGCCAACCGCTTGGATCTAAATGTCACGAAATGTTATACGTGTACCTTCACTCGTAAACCTAAACCTATTCTTCACGATTACAAACTAGCCAACACTTCAATAGCCAGAGTTAATACTATTAGAGATTTAGGAGTCACTTTTGACTCGAAACTTACTTTTGACACTCACATCGATAACATTATTAAAAAAGCTTCTAAGGCTTTAGGCTTCATCTTGAGGATTTCAGCCGATTTTAAAAATATCAAAACACTCAAAATTCTATATTGTGCTTTTGTACGCAGTCACCTCGAATACTGCTCACCAGTATGGAATCCGATTTATAATATCTACATCAATCGCATAGAAAGCATTCAAAAGAAGTTCTTAAGGTACATTCAATATAGATCTAAAACCTATTCACCTAATTATCACAGCCGGTGCAGGAAGTTCCACATTCTTCCACTGGTTGAGCGGAGAAAAATTGCCGACATTGCTTTCTTGTTCAATTTGGCAAATGGTACAACCGACTGTTCCGAACTGATGGGCAAAATTGGGTTGCGTGTTCCATCCTTCACCTTAAGGAACCATCAACCGCTTTATGTTCCCTCTGTGCGGTGCATTTACAGGCAAAATTCTTATATGATAAGAGCTAGCAGGTCATACAATTCCATGTGCCGGTGTTTCGATGACTTAGACTTATTCTCCACCAGTGTTCCAAAACTAAAAAAAAATCTTTGTAAAAACTTTTTTGAAACTCACTAAAAATTGTCCTATCCTTTCTTGATTCTCTGCGAGTGCTTAATTCTTACTCTCTCTTGCGTGTCTACTGTTTCTTGTGCTACCCTTATATTGTCAGTGAAAACTTTTAATTGGCCTTCTTTCACTATCTGTCAACTATCTGTACCCTAGCTGTAAGTTTTCTTAAGAAATAAATAAATAAATAAATAAATATTCGAAATAACGATATGACTAGATCTATTTATATAAAATAAAAGTAAAACACAACGTAGAAATTTAGAAATTGTGAAATACTGAGAGGAGAGATAAAATACATACTGTGCATGTTATTGTGTATAATGTGTTGTACATTTAAATTTACCTTATGTATAGGGGGAGCAGAAATAAGCTGTATGCCTTACAAATAAATGTACAATATACAGGATTCCAAGGAGGAGACAAAGAGGAGGAGGAAATATTTTCCTTAAGTTTACTTTCTAGATCAAGTTCTTCAGAAAGAAACTACAACGCCAGAAATATTTTCCATAAGTTTACTTTCTAGATCAAGATCTTCAGAAAGAAACTACAACGCCAGAAATATTTTCCATAAGTTTACTTTCTAGATCAAGATCTTCAGAAAGAAACTACAACACCAGAAATATTTTACTTAAGTCTATTTTCTAGATTAAGTTCTTCAGAAAGAAACTACAACGCCAGAAATATTTTCCATAAGTTTACTTTCTAGATCAAGATCTTCAGAAAGAAACTACAACGCCAGAAATATTTTCCATAAGTTTACTTTCTAGATCAAGATCTTCAGAAAGAAACTACAACGCCAGAAATATTTTCCATAAGTTTACTTTCTAGATCAAGATCTTCAGAAAGAAACTACAACACCAGAAATATTTTACTTAAGTCTATTTTCTAGATTAAGTTCTTCAGGAAGAGACTACAATGCCAGAAATATTTTCCTTAAAATTATTTCCTATATTAGCTTATTTCTTAGATTAATTCTTTCAGCAGGAGACTGCGTGACTAGATATATTAATTTGTTTGACCTTGTGTTGTTTACCTTGTGTTTATCCCTAGCAATTTACCAGATATCTGACGAGAAGGTTGCTTAAACGGACGAATAAATTAACATAATACGGGTTTAAACGGTTAATAGAAAAGGAAATACAAAAAAAAAAAAAAAAAAAAAAAATGTCGACAGGTAGAGGAAGACGTAATAAAAGAAAGGTAGAATCGGATGTTGTTAATAATGACGTAACAGAGACGAACGGACAAAACAAAGCTGAAGTCGTAGGAAATCCGACATTAGAATTGATTCTAAATAAAATCAATGAGTTCGATAAGAAATTACAACAACTAAGTTCGGATGTTAACTTAATACAAAATGGAAATACGAGTGGTTCTTCATCCGAGACGTATGGAGTAACCAATAACGGAAGTAATACGACTGATAGACAGGAATTGATTAGTCCTACATCCGCGAGTTCTAATGTAATATCTTCCGAAACACGAAATTTATATGTGATTCAACCATCAATTAGCAAACCAAACTTTGATGGAAAGCCATTCACTAATCCTATTGCATTTTTGAAGCGATTAAAGAAGTATATAAGGGCAGTAAATGGATCAGACCGCGAGATTGACATAGCGTTAGGATGCATCACGGGACACGCTCGAAGGGTTATGGATCTATACTCGAAAGGATGGGCTGTATTCGCTGATTTCGAGGCTGACTTCAGAAGTATCTACTGGACTGAACGAATCCAGGAATCTGTAAGGTATAGGTTGATTAATTCAGTATATAAGGGTGATTCGGGAATGACGATGTCGGAACATTTCGCTGAGTATGCTGAATCAATGCAGTCACTGACTATTTCATTTAGTGAGCGGGATATAGTAAATTCTATTATGCGGCACTATAATACAGATATACAACGACTATGGTTTACTAGAGTTGAGGAAGTAGACATCATGAGCGGGATTAATTTTCTAAGGAGCATAGAACAAAATATTGTTGAGAAACCGAAGGAAGTTACGAGAGTTAACGTTGGTAGGAATTTTAGAGAAAGACGGAACAACGGGCCATCGTCGGCGCACCCGATTGTAGCAGCGATATCAACTAATAGGTGGAGAACTAGAGGAAACTCGTCGAGAGGACGCGGGTATCGTCAGGGACGACCAAGTTATAGAACGAACGTTAACAGACCTGAAAAATTCGGAACTGAACAAGAGAGAACTAACATCAGGCCGGCTATCGCTTTTGTAAAGGAGGGCCAAGGATCTAACACGTCTAAACATGTGGGGGAGGGCCAACCAAAAAACTAGTATTTCCCACACAAACTAGGTCCGATAATATGATATTGTGTAGCACGGGAAATAAAGGGACCTCGGAACGCGGCAGAACAGGAGTAGCGTACAAAATTTTAACTAAAAGAGGATGGAAGCCTACTACTAAAACCTAACACAGGCGGTGACGAATATGACTATCACTCAGTAATTAAAAGAATAGGGACTTTATTAGAAAATCAGTTTGACAACGTAACCGAGTGTGTCAAGATAGGTATGGTATGTATATGTATAGCTTTGCGTGGTGAGAAAATTACATACGTATACAATGATTCACGAGCTCGACGAGTCGATCGACGTAGAGATTGATTACTCTTTACCTAAATTACCTGAGGTATGCGTGAGATTGTACGGCAGAAGTATGAATGCACTTATCGATACAGGTAGCCAGATTAGCGGAATAACTAGAGAATTGTACGAGTCTATTCTAAGGAGAAATGAAATTTTACCTGAGATTGCTATTCCAGCCATTCAAATACAAGGAGCGTTCGGATCACGTAGCGAAAGTACGAATCGGATGGTTTTAATAGAATCCAAATTAGGTAGTACCTTAGTCGAAGCACCCGTTTTAATTATGCGGCGGTTACCTAGATCATTAATACTAGGTTATGACTGGCTAGAACGAGTAAAAGGAGTAGTGAACTGTGGAAACGAACGGACGTTAACAATAGAACATTTGGGAGTTAGGTCTTGCGTAAAACTGAATTCAGATTGCAAATTCGAAAGGTTAAGGGGAGAGACAAATGCAGCAACGATTAATTCAATACTAAACGAGAGCACTAAACCGGTAGAGCATAGCAAGTTGAGTAAAGAGACGTATGGTGAAAAGAATAAAGAAAATCACCTGGACAATTCAACTTTAAGTAGTGAACAGAAGGAACTATTATTACCTGTACTAGACAGACATTGTAAAGTATTTACAGACAAGCTAGGATTGACTAATAGGTATGAACACGTTATTGAGTTAGTAGATGAAATTCCTTTTGTGAAGCACAGTTATCCAGTACCTCTGGCCTATAGGGAACAAGTTAAAGCGGAATTAAATGAATTAGAAAGATTAGGAGTGATCAGACAGGAGACAACTCCATATTGTAGTCCACTCACTTTCACTAAGAAACGAGATGGGACAATAAGAATCTTGTTAGACGCGCGCGAGCTAAATAAGAAAATGATTGGGGACGCAGGGCGCCACCACTCACGTCAGAGATTTTACAGTCTTTTCACGGAATAAATTATATCAGTTTAATAGATTTAAATAATGCTTATTTTCAAATACCTTTACATCCAAATTCAAGAAAGTATACAGGGTTCTCATTCATGGGACGGACCTATACTTATCGCGTGTTGCCTTAAGGATTAAAGACATCTGTGGCAGGATTCTCGAGAGCAATGGATTCTAATTAGAAATAAAAAATAAATAAATTATCTAGATGACATTGTCAAATATACGACAAGGGGAACAGATATACAATTAGAAACACTAGGGCAGATTCGTAATCAAGCGCGACAAAATATAATCAAAGCGGCGGAGAATAGAGAACTTCATTATAACAAAAATCATAAATTAATACAGTTCGAAATAGGAGATCTAGTGAAACTTAAAACTTTTGCAAAGTCAGATGCCGACAAAAAGTTAACAAAGAAATTTATGCGGCTATATGAAGGACCTTATGAAATTGGAGCGGTTCCATATAGTAATACAGTAGTACAGTAGTAGTAGTAGTAGTATAGTAGTAGTACTTTAATTGATGTCCATACTGACAAAGTCAAAGGGAATTACAATACAATACATCTGTTTCGCTACTACAAAAAACAATACATAAAATAGAACTAGCTACGGGATGGGACGAACAAAGGAGACAAACAAATGCGTAGCCACCATCATAAACCAGTAGACCCAAACTAAGCAAACAAAGGGAGACTAAGTTGAATAAGTTTATTATCGTACTTGAAACAAAATTTTAATAGACGTGGGAAATTTAAGGCTAGCGTGAGAATGTAAAGAAGGAAATAGATTTTTCAACGACCTAGTGTAACGATGGGGAGATACATGAGTACTAGGTGATTAAACAAATCTATTTGGGGGAGTGTGAGATGGTCGTTCTTCGAACCACTATTCTTTTTTTTCGCATATGGAAGTAATAAATAACTTACGTTATAGCCATCCATAAATTTCAACCCTTGTCAAAAACTACCTATTGAAATATCCATGGGAAGAAATTATTTAGAAACAAAAGATAAGAAACGGACCCAAAACACTTAGAAAATAAAAATCTATTGAATTTAGTTTAAAATAATATTGCAAAACGACACTCGAAAAGCAATAAATCGTACGTTGGAGTAACCTTTCTCGGAAAGGATGGACTTATGGCAAACACATGTGTGAAATGGCGATGCATTAAGGGGCGCGTACGCAGCATTGGGCGGGAACCTGACGCCATGCCTTTGACCAATGAGCAAGCGTCTTATACAAGACAGCCAATGGAAAAAAACAGATTACTTGTGTGTGAAATTACATTTCTAGGAGGAGCCTATCTGGATGCTTGGCGGGAGTGGAGCAGGCAGACGAGAGGGAACGCGCTTTGAGAAAGACAGACAAGTTTGTGCATCGATTCAAGACGGTTGCAAGTGATAATTATAGTTAAATATAATCATTGTATATTAATCTAATTTCAAAATAAAATTAGAAGCAGTGTGTCTAAGTCTAAATAATATTAAGTGAACTCAAAAGACAGAGAGAGAGCTGAAATTCGGTAACGTATTCCAAGTTCAAATTTTGTGTAAAAGCAAGATCCCAAGCTAATTTACAATAACTTCAGTCACCCAATCTATTTAACGACCCAAGTAAAAATGGAGGCCGCATCAAACTTCGATATTTTATACTCACTAAGTAAAAGACACGAGAGCACCTTTGGACTGGCCTAGACAAAGTAGCTGCTATACTATTCTTGATAATAGTAATTTATTTCCTCGTGATAACTTGTATAGAAGTTTGCAAGAGATTGAAAGGCGGGAATTGTGGAGAAATCGCTTTGAATTGTATAGGCGATACACATCACGCAGACCTTGAACTACGTGAAATGGCTTAAGCTAGAAATCTGAGTATATTACTGTAAATTATCATGGGATATTGTGGCTTAAGTACCTTGAATAAACTGTGTGACCATTATGTGTACCTTGCCTCTCCTCTCAGTTGTATTGCAATTTATATAAGCTGATAAGTAATTGTCAATATTGTAATATGTTGTAAACATCCAATTTGTATGTGCCAGAAAGGTTTTTCGCTTGAGCCGTTCGGTTTTCCTTATCTGGCTAGGTTTAGGAATGGGACGACTCGATCAAGGTCCGTCAAAATCTTAGCGGACCTAGGTCTAAATAATCAAACAGTTTCTTTCGCTGTCAGAAGGGGTTTCGCTTGAGATGTTCCGTCTCCCCTTAACTGACTAGGTCTAGTAATGGGACACTCGACCTTAGCTCGCTATCATCCTAGCGAACTAGGTCTAATTAATCAAACAGTTTCTTTCGATAAATTTATCGAAAATAAATAAATAATTTAAACATCAACCACCTCTTTCTTTTATATTCCAAGATTACCTGTGTAGAGAATTTGATAATGGAAGATTGACAAAGCTAAGATCAAGTAATAACAAAGGCAATACTTTAAAATCAGTGTAGTAATTCAGGTTGCAACTCCAATAATGAATTCTCTATAATATGCACACTGAACCTTGAAAGACACGATTTTACGTTATTGAACTTAACCTAATATAATAATTTGTACTACTACAGACCAAGTCTGAGATAAGGATCCAGACCCTTCAATTAAGGTCTGAGACTATAAGTTCCTTCTGAACTGAATTGAACCTAGTATAACACACAAGTTTACAGGAACCTAATCATCACTTGTTGATTCAAGTCAACAATCACTTAATTGTGTTGGAGAGGAAATATTGTTTTGAGAGAGAGAAACATTTCGGCTGTGTTGCATAATGCACATTAATATTTCCTAACTTTGATATACTGATGGCTTGAGATACACGACTGCGCGACGCCTCTGGCAGTGATAACGCAGCATACCATACACGTCATTCTTGCAATCCGACTTCCGACCTAGATTTGGCCAAATCTAAATATAACTCAAATACAAATACATATACTCAAAACCATGGTTCCGGGGGAAAGTCTGCCCAACCTGGGAATTGGCAAATAAGTCTGCCCTTAACTGGGAATCTGGCAATGCCGCCCTAACCGGGAATCTGGCTATAAAAAAATGCAAGTACCTGCCTATATGGATAAGGGAATCACTTACGCTTCGCAGCGATTATAGGAAGTCGGTTGCTCCCCCAATAACATTGATTAAGGACCGTGGCGCGGTGTAGGTTTTCCCCATGCTGACGATATCAGTCAGACGCGGTGGCTAAAATAAGCACAAACGCACATGTATCAACTTACACAAATCATTCTAACGTGTCAAATTGATTTTAACTTGTAAAATCCTTTATTAAATCAGAGGAAACTGATTAAGTATTGTACTAAACAATAATACAGATGTGTCGAGATCGAGTAGAATGATTGATAAGTCTACATTGTTCGCACAGTGGAGTGTACTCGAGATTGACCTGTGGTCAATCTAAATCTAATTGTTGATTAAAAAACCCCGAAATGACTCTCTTGATACAACATTATTTCCTAAACACTGGTGTGAGGAAGTTCAATCCTTCCTAGATTAAACACAGTATTGATTACCAAAGACTAACTAAGAAAGTTCGACTCTTTCTCAGTATATTCACTCACAAAACAAACAGACTAGACGATCAACGCGAGCCAACACAGAACCTTGGTACGATGACGACACAGACCGTCATCCTTACCGTTGCAGGACTTGGTCTTAAGACAGGGCTACCATCACTGGATTTGGAGACCGAGACCTGGAGCCATCACAATTTGTTATCATTAGTTCCATTTTAAAAGAATCTGAAAATAATGGAACTAGATAATGTTGAATTTGTTATCAGTAGTTCCACATTATTAGGTATTTCATTATTATAAGGTTGAAATATAGCACCGAAACAACCATCTCAGTTCACATTACTTCCTTGAGTGGCTATTTCAAATATTTTACACACAATAATTTCAGTTGTCTTAATATGGAAGCGGCTCGTAGTGGGGCTATACGAGCCGCGTGGCGTTTTGGGCCGCGCGGCTAGTAGTGCAACGTTCCTGTTAGTCCTGTTGTATTTTAGTAACAAATATTAAACTAGCAACACTGTTTATGGTTCTTGTCTATAACACTGCTTATGTCATTAAAGCTGTCGTTAACCGAAAGTGTGCGTTTCAATAGGTTATGGGCAAATATCCTAATTTTCTTAAGTAATAACGTGTTACAGTTTGAGAAAAGTACAGAACTTTCGTGTAGATAATGGCTGTGAACTATTTACAAAGTGTTCCCAAGCTAAAAGGCCGGGAAAATTATGATGAGTGGAGTTTTGCGGCAGAGAACTTGTTAGTACTAGAAGGCATGATGCATTACATCAAGCATGTGCCTGGTACTGAAACAAAGGCTGCAGAAGACGCAAAAACGAAGGCAAAGCTGATTTTAACCATTGATTCCGGATTGTATGTTCATATTAAGGAAACGAAGACCGCGATGGAGTTGTGGACAAAGCTAAAAAACATGTTCGCTGATTCCGGATTTTCAAGAAAAATATCATTGCTGCGACATTTAATTTCAATCAGGCAAGAAAGTTGTGAAACAATGACTAATTACGTAACGCAAGTTGTCGAGACAGCACAAAGATTGAAAGGAACAGGATTTTCAATTACGGATGAGTGGATTGGATCTCTATTGTTAGCTGGTTTGCCAGAAAAATATTCACCCATGATCATGGCAATCGAACAATCTGGAATACAGATTACCACAGATGCAATAAAATCGAAGTTAATCGATTTAGAAGTTTCTTCAAATTACACAAATTCGGATACCAGTGGCGCTGCATTTGCTGCGAATAAATCATATTCAAAGACACGGAACAACAACAAAAAACAAAATGGCAACAGTGACACGCCTCAGTCACAAGTGTCAAAAGTGACGGCCAAGAAAATAATTACGTGCTACAAGTGTAAAGAAACTGGGCATTTTAGAAATCAATGTCCATTATTGCAGAAAAGTAAGCAGTCAAATGCGTTTAGTGTAGTATTCCTTAATGGACAATATAATAAAAGCGAGTGGTATGTTGACTCCGGCGCAAGTGCGCACATGACGTCAAACAAAGAATGGATAAACAATCCAAACTTCACGCCGAACTTACCAGAAATAACGGTAGCAGACAATACAAAGGTGCCTGTATTGTGTTCCGGAGACGTGCAAGTGACTACAGATCGCAATTATGAAATCACAGTTAAGAATGTCATGTGTATACCGAAGTTGTCAACTAATCTATTATCAGTGAGTGAACTTATAAAAAACGGAAATAAAGTAGTGTTTGAAACAAAAACTTGCTTTATTAGAAATGTGAGAAATGAGCTGGTAGCTACGGCACATTTAACCAATGGTGTCTACAAGTTGAATATAAAAACAATAGATTGTATGCTGACAAGACCGGCATTGGCGAGTGGGGAGATATGGCACAGGCGTCTGGCACACATCAATAACAGTGATTTGAATAAAATGAGTAATGGCATCGTAGAAGGAGTGACTTTTCCAGCTCCTAGTAACACAAAGAAAACGAATTGTGTAACCTGTTGTGAGGGAAAACAAACGAGATTACCATTCACAAATAGTGAACATAATAGCACGGAGACATTACAAATAGTCCATGCTGATGTATGTGGGCCAATGGAAACTAAGTCCATTGCTGGTTCACAATTCTTTCTGCTCTTTGTGGATGACTACAGTCGAATGACATTCATTTACTTCCTTAAACACAAGAATGAAGTTTTCCAGAAATTTAAAGATTTCAAAGCTATGGCTGAGAACCATCAAAATAATAAATTAAAGATTCTGCGTACAGACAACGGTGGTGAATTTTGTAATACCGCGATGGAAAATTATTTAACCAAAGAAGGTATCATACATCAAAAAACCACAGCATATACTCCAGAACAGAATGGTGTCTGTGAGCGTGCCAATAGAACGGTAATAGAAAAGGCAAGATGCTTACTGTTTGATGCACAACTACACAAGAAATTTTGGGCAGAAGCAGCAAATACCGCAGTGTACCTGAAAAACAGGTCTGTTACAGCAAGCTTGATAAACAAAACACCATACGAAATGTGGTATCAAAAAAAACCAGATTTGAGCCACTTACGTTTGTTTGGTAGCCCGGTGATGGTGCACATTCCCAAGGAACGGAGATTGAAATGGGATAAAAAAGCAGAACAATATATTCTGGTTGGATATTCAGAAAATATCAAAGGATATCGTGTTTATGATCCAAAGAAAAATACTATTACAGTGAAAAGAGATATAATAGTAATGGAAGGTAAACAAAGAATTGAAAGTCAAGAAGAAGAAAATGCTATATGGGTTCAGAATGAACAGATTCATGAAGATAACTTAGTTCAGAGAGAGGAAACTCAAACAATACAGGACGCGCAGGAATCAAGTGTAGAGAGCAGAGATTCAGTGGGGGATATTACTATTCAAGAATCTCTGGCTAGCCCAAGTTCTGATTCATCAGATTATATGGATCCAGATGAGACTAGTGATGATACTTCAATAGACACTATTATATCAACAGATATTTCATCAAGTGAGCTCCAAACACTAGGTGGTGAGGTAGTTGACAATAAGAGAGTGCGAAGACCTCCAACTCGCTTTGGTTATACAAACTTGTGTGTTTCAAATAACTTTCCAGGAGCCGAGGAGATTGACTTCACAGAAGCAGTAAATGGACCAGAAGCAGAACAATGGAAGCTGGCCATGCGTGAGGAGTTACAGTCATTTGAGTACAATGAGGCATGGGAGCTCATTGATGTACCAGGTGATACTTCAATAGTTAAAAGTAGGTGGGTTTTGAATAAAAAGTTAGATGTAAATAACAAAGTGAGATATCGTGCAAGGCTTGTGGCCAAAGGTTATTCACAACGTAGTGGAATTGATTATGTGGACACTTTTTCTCCTGTAGTGAAACATTCAACATTGAGGATGTTATTTGCTCTCAGTGTACAATGGTGTATGGACATAACGCACCTAGATGTTACAACTGCTTTTCTAAATGGACACTTAAAAGAGAATATTTGTATGTCTATTCCTGTAGGTTTTGAATGTAAGGATAAGGGGAAGGTTCTAAAACTTAAAAAAGCTATTTATGGGCTTAAGCAGTCATCTTTAATGTGGTATCAAAGAGTTAAAGATTGTTTATGTAAATTGGGTTTTAAAATTTGCAGTAATGAACAGTGTTTATTTACAAAAATGTATGATAATGTTAAAATAATAGTAGCTGTTTATGTTGATGATTTTTTGATATTTTCTACATGTAAGGATGAGACAAACCATTTGAAAACTGTATTAGGTTCAGAATTTAAAATAAAGGATCTAGGTTGTGTAAAACGCTATTTAGGCATGAGAATTAATGTAGATAAAAGGTCTAATACAATAACAATAGATCAACAACAGTACATAGAACAATTATTGTTTAGATTTGGAATGTTTAATTGTAAGTCTGTAGATACACCAATAGAAAGTAAGTTGAATCTTGAAAAGGCTGAAAATTGTGTAACAGATGTACCCTATCAAAAACTTATAGGGAGTTTAATGTACTTGGCTGTCTTGTCTAGGCCTGATATAGCATATTCTATAAGTTATCTGAGTCAATTTAATAATTGTCATAATGAAAATCATTTTAACCATGCTAAAAGAGTATTAAAGTATTTACAAAAAACTAAACATTATTGTTTAAAATATAATAAAGATAGTATAGAGTTAAAGGGTTTTGTTGATGCGGATTGGGCCAGTGACACATTGGACAGGAAGTCATACACTGGTTTCTGTTTTACCATGTGTGGTTCTATGATATCATGGCAGAGCAGAAAACAGAGGACGGTTTCTTTATCAAGTACGGAAGCTGAGTATGTAGCATTATCAGAGGCAACTAGGGAAGCTATATATTTGAGAAATTTGATGCATGAGATTACAGGTAGTTTATGTGTAGTCATGTTACATTGTGACAACCAAAGTGCATTGAAATTAGCAACAAATCACCAGTCATTAAATAGAACTAAACATATTGATGTACGTTATCATTTTGTCAAGGATGCTATTAAAGATAATCTAATTAAAGTTAAATATATATCAACTCAAGATATGCCTGCTGATTTATTAACTAAGGGATTGTTGTCAAGTAAACATCATAAGTTCTTAGAAATGATTGGTCTTATCCCTAATTAAATTTAAGCTTGTGTTTGAATGTAATGTTAATGTTACTATGTTTTTAAATATTTTGTTAAGTGGGGGTGTTGTATTTTAGTAACAAATATTAAACTAGCAACACTGTTTATGGTTCTTGTCTATAACACTGCTTATGTCATTAAAGCTGTCGTTAACCGAAAGTGTGCGTTTCAATAGTCCGCGCGGCTCAGGTTTTTTTTTTTGGTTCTACCAATTGTAGTTTTATTTAAATTTGTAACCGTTTGATGACAATATACTCGCCCCATTTTACATGGAACTTAAACATAACTGGCGAAATGTGGGTGTACCTACTATTAGGTACACCTCGGCTTAACTCTTCGGGGATTATGTTTTATTTTTATTTCGAACATTATAGTAGTGTGATAAAAGCCAGTTTTCGAGGAAATAATATTATATTGAAAAAACCATCCATAGCAGAGACCTCGATAGATTTATAAGAATTCAAGGAAACAGACATGTACAGTCGAACAAGCTAATAAGTATACAGGGTGGAGATCTTTATAATTCTATAGGTAACACTGAAAATATTGATTGTAATTTTGTTTTTTTATGACTGCGACTGATACGCTGTCATAAAAAAACATTATATAGATATACAGCGTTTGACACGCTGTATACTAAACCGCTGTATGCTAAATAATAATAATAATATTCCACAACTATCACACAACGCCATCTAGTCCCAAGCTAAGCAGAGCTTGTGTTATGGGTACTAGACAACTGATAAACATACTAAATGTATCTGTATAATCTTAAAAGTAAATGTAAGTTAGCTGGCTGTGTACTTATTAGCTTGTTCGACTCTACATAATTGGCTTTTATCAATACCCAGGGAGCCTACAGCGTAATTAAATTCAATAAATCTTCTAATTTAAAAAATTGCCTCAATACAGGCAATTTTATTTACGAGAATAACGGATATTGGATAAAATCATATTAAAATAAATTCTATAGTGATCGAATGATGAACGACTACCGTGGAAGGGAAATATTCCCGCGCAATATATTACGTTATTAGGTAGAAAAGTAGAGAGAAAATTATATTAAAGAGGGCCATAATGTGCGTGGGCAAAAGTAATTATCGCGCTTCCCTGAACCATGTTACAATAAGCTCTTGTCAGACAAGTGATGAGCAAACAGAGTTGCTTGTTTTGTCGGGAATCATGTGAAGAAGACACAGGAATCAGGAGCTCTTACTAGAGAAAAGCAGCCCCCGCAGACTCCGGTGAATCTACAAGTTAAGCCGTATTTGCCCCCTTGTCCTCCAGGAACGTGCTCGATTATATGACATCTCATTATACGAGTTTTTTCCGTAACCCAAAAACACACATTCAGCCCGGCTGTATAAGTTGAACCCGGCTGTGTTTTAAAGATGTTTGACAGCCGTTATAGGTAGACCAGTGGTTAGGATGTTCGACAACCATTTTTAATTGTATTACTCGTAACTAGATTGTGGGGGTTAGATAGGCAGTCGATCTAAGTCAAATCATGGTACTCAGCAGCATCTGGTCAGGCTGGAAGCTAAGTTGGGGATTGAGGACATAGTTGCTAACTTTAAGGCGTTCGTGGTGCGAATTCCAACTTGTTTTCTGCATCTCGTCTTGGAAGAGGACTTTTGGCCGCAGGGAGTGGTGTTCCGTCACTTCCGCGGGCAAGTGCCACAAGAACGCGCAGTGACCTAGTGCGCTAGTGAAGTGCTACTAACATAGTTTTAAGGCTCTATTAACTAACACAAATTGTACTTTATTATTTTTATGTTAGTCTGTAAGGTATTTATCTATGGGCCATGATGCCTGAAAATAAATTGATTATTATATTATTATAATAGTTGGAAAAAGATAGATGGTGATTGGCAATGTCATGTATTTTCACAGCTCAACCAAATTGTTTGATTTGTTTAGCACATTACCTTTTGTAATTCAGCTTGGGCTACATTAAAGGAATCATCTTTAATACTTTCCTAATTTTAAAGTCGCTGAAATGAACCTTGACAAGTTCTAAACTTCAAATGCTCATACCAAAAAGCAGCAGTGCGTTGATCCTTTTATTTACACCCTAAAACAGCACTCATTCATTACTTCCGAATGCTTTTGAAGCGAGAACTTATTCATAATTCATTTATATTGGGTTGATTTCCCCATTGATATTTTATCCATGAGTTTCGCTTCATACAGACGTTCCGTACTTAAACCATGTGATGAGTTTATGTCTAAGTAGTTCAATTAATTGGTTTGGTTTGTTTTTGTAGTGATCTAGATTAAGCCCTACTATAGGCACACCTTTTATTGTCTCTAATGTTCATGTATAATCTATATACATATAATAAAATGGTAGGAAGGTCAAAACTGTACATTGAATATTTTTTTAAAAGAATACTTGGGGTGTGATCTACAATCGATACCGAAGCCAAAAATATAGTTTTTAGAATTTTTGTCTGTTTGTCTGTCCGGGATAAACTCAAAAAGTACTGCATGGATTTACTTCAAATTTGGCACGAATGTTACTAAGAAGTCGGGTCAACACATAGGCTACATATTATCACGCTATCACCTACGGGGAACGAGCAGTGAAGCTTTATTTCTTCAACGCATTCTGTAACAACGTGTAATCTAACGAAGCATATTTGAATGTTGTTATTATGTTAATAACCATGCTATAAGCTAGCTTCGCACTATAAAAATCACGCAATATAAGTAACTTAGGCCAATAAACATAATTACACATATTATAATTCTTCTTCTTAGCGTGTCGATGACAATTTAAATTGAGTCGGCCCAAAATTTGGCGACGAGTTCAGCACTTTCAGTAGCCTCCATCAACTCCTGTGATGTGCAAGTAGCAGGACAGGCTGGACACGATATCAAGTGCTCCATAGTCTGTGGGGCAAGACCACATTTACACTCCAGGGCAGAGTCGTCTATGAATCTCCACCTGAACAGGTTTTCCTTGCTTCGGCCTACCTGTGTCCGGAGTCTGTTTAGAGACTTCCAGGTTAACCATGGCAACTCGTGTCCAGGTGGAAGATTTTCGGCAAGTGGCACAAATGGGTTGGGTAAGGCAACACTATCTCGCCACAACTTAAGTCTTTCCTTAGGGCGTTCGCCAGTGAGCGGGGGTACACACTTCATGAAGCTGTTGCGGCTTTTCAGCCTTTGCGGAACTATGATGTTACTGTGCAGAGGGTGTCTAGCGTCGTAGACCATTTTGGTTCTTTCACTAGAACTCGCCACCGCTCTGCGAACTACTGGTGGCGCTATGCCTGCCAATGGATACAGCATCTGTACCGGGGTCGGCTTGAGGCAGCCAGTGATTATCCGGCACGTTTCATTCAGTGCTGTATCCACTAACTTTGCATGGGCTGATCGACTCCACACGGGGCATGCAAATTCACCCGCAGAGAAGGATAGCGCCAGTCCAGTAGTCCGCATAACGTCTGGCGAAGCACCCCACTTTGACGAAACTAGTCGCTGTAAAAGACTGTTGCGGGAGTGCACCTTCTGCTTGATATTATTGCAGTTCTTGCCGAATGTAAGCGACCTGTCCAGAGTAACACCGAGATATTTTGGGAAGTTGCTGTGCTCGATAGGTACCCCATCCCAAACGATGTTTAGTTTGCGGCTCGCCTCTCTATTGCGAAGATGGAATACGCAAGACTGCGTTTTGCTCGGATTAGGTTTCAGTGAGTTAGCGTGGTAGTATGTGGTTAAGTCACGAAGTGCTTCTGACAGGGACACCTCAACCTCTTCAAAGGTGGTGGCTTGGGAGGTAAGGGCAAGGTCGTCTGCATAAAGGAAGCGAGAGGTATGCGAGCTGGATGGCTGATCGTTGGTATATATGTTGAAAAGGAGCGGTGCCAGGACGCTACCTTGAGGAAGGCCGTTTTTTTGGGCTCTCCAACGACTTTTTTCCGAGAGAAGGTGGACTTGAAATCGGCGGTTGTGGAGAAGTTCTCGGAGAATGCGAATTATAATTAAATGAATATTTTTAAAGCAGCGCCATCTATGAGATTTCAAAAACATCAAGTCGAATTACATGTGTAAGCCCTTTTTGGATTTATATGACTACAATGTTGGCGTAGTTAATAGTTGCGTTTAAAAGTCATAGATGGAGTTGTGCATTTTCTTCTTAAAAATTGTATCGTTAATTCGTTTCAGAGATGAGCAATACAATTTAAAAAAATGTGTTTATATAAGTTTTAAGCTGCTTCATCTATGTCTTATGAAATTCATCGAGTTTGTCTTTATGTAATAATAACAAACAGAACTCAAAAAGAACTGCAGACCCGGTAGCTTTGTGGGAGAAATATCGCCATCATCTGTCTGCAGTTTTTTTACTGGAGACGAAGTCGAAGTAACTGATGAACGCGTGCTAATTCGGCGGCAATCCACTGGTCGAATATGGGTTACCAACTCCCCAATCATCACGTCGTGGAAATCGGGAGTATAACGCTAAGAAAATTTACGATCCGGGCGAAATGACTACCATACTAAATGACCATGTCGCTTTGTTCTCTTCAGAGCAAAAACTAATTTATGACACCTTCCCGTCCTTGAAAACGTTGGGCAAAACCATTGTAAAATGTTTTTCTTGGATGATCCTGGTGGAACAGGAGAAACATTAGTTACCACTGGCATACTTGCAGAAGTCAGGAGGCAAGGCAAAATTGCCATTGCTGTAGCGTCATCGGGAATCGCTGCCACACTGTTTCCGGATGGCAAGACAGCACATGCCATGTTTGAAATTCCCATCGATTTAGAGAGAGCCGAAACGCATGTTTGTGGTAAGTCACGTACCTAACAGTGATAAGGGACACGTGCTCAAAGATTGCAAGAATTCTCCAATGTCCTTCTAAGTCTTGGCAAAGGCACTCTACCAGAGGAGAGGGTTGGCCAGGTGGTCCTTCCAGAGTTTCTCGGTAGATTTGTATCCAGCTTAGAAGAACTCATTCGGTATGTGTACGGGGACATCAGTCGTATACCGCACCAACAGAATTCTTGGGTGTGTAAGCGGGCCATTTTGACGCCCAATAATGATCAGGCTGCAGCAATTAACGAATGCATTCTCTCGGAAATTGAGGAGAATGAAGTGGTCTACATCTCTATAAAAACTGTAGTCAAACAAGATAACGCCACACATTATCCCGTGGAATTTCTAAACCCCCTCTCAGCAATTGGAATTCCAGCGCATACCATTAAGGTGAAGGTCGGTGTCCCGATTATGCTTCTTCGGAACCTATCTCCTCCGAAGTTGTGTAACGGGACCCACCTTGAACTCATCTCGCGCTACAGACACACCATTGAGGCGGAAATTCTTACGGGTTGTGGCGTCGGCGATGCAGTATTTATACCACGCATTCCCCTCATACCTCATAACTTCCCGTTCCAGTTCAAGCGCGTACAGTTCCCCGTGAGTGTTTGCTTCGCGATTACCATCATTAAGTCGCAGGGGCAGACATTGAGGGCAGCGGGTGTCGACGAGAGGACGTGCTGCTTCTCGCTTGCCCCCGTGTCACCAGTCCTGACTCTCTTTACATTTTGGCTGCGGAGAGCCAAACCACTAATTTTGTTTATCGAGAAGTATAAGTATGTATTTTTACCCTATTTGTATTCCTAATTCATTATTTTCTCCATCTGCTTCAGTCACAACTTATGACTTAATTCAGCAGAATCACCATTCAGTCATTTATTCAAAGCAGGCTGCAAATCAGCCCTTTTAGATGGTCAATTTTATAAGAGACAGTCTCCCTCTATTACTGCACTTTCTGTAGATATGAAATGTAAAGAAGAAACGGGTAAATGAATGTTATTTTAAAAGGTATAATCGTAGGTATTTTTGGTACTTTATAGCGTTTACGCAGACGACGTCGCGGGCAGCAGCTAGTAATATAATATAATAATATAATATTCCACAACTATCACACAACGCCATCTAGTCCCAAGCTAAGCAGAGCTTGTGTTATGGGTACTAGACAACTGATAAACATACTTATATATTTCTAAATACATACATATTATAGATAAATTACACCCAGACACAGAACAAATGATCGTGCTCATCACACAAACATTTGTCCTGGGTGGGAATCGAACCCACGACCTCCGGCATAGCAGTTAGGGTCACTAACCACTAGACCAACAGGTCAGTCCAAATGAAAAAAATGAATGAAATGAATGATGAATGGTATGAATGTCATGCATACCTGTTATTTGCATGATTGCTAAAATGTCAATTTTTGTTGTTATCTTATTTGAATTGTAAGTGATTGTGCTGTTGGTGTGCTTATTATAAATAAATAAATACATAAGCTCCTATTGACTGGTATTCAATAGTGCTAAGTATAGATAGCTACATCCTAATATGGCCATTTGTATTCATGAGGTTCGTGTTTAGTCAGACGTGATACTAACGCGTAATTCCTGACAAACAGAGCTCTATTTCGCCGAATTTTCATGTAGGTACTTATAATTTTGGGCTCTTGTTAAAAGAATATTTTTAGCAGCCACGACGTCTGTGGGCGGACAAGGGACTTTATACTTCATCTAAATACATCTTAGTACCTACCATTATAAATCCGACAGTGTGTGTCTACACAGTTTTTTCATACTTTTCCCCACACTACGAATTGCTCCTGTAATGTAGGTGCGCTAACAAACATATAAACTCACATACACAAACACCTAGACTCATACAACTACCTGTAGGCCAAACAAATACTTGATCCGTGCTGGGCTTGGACCCGTGACACGCAGTGCAGCAGTCAATCGCTCAGCCACTGCGCCAACCGTGCCGTCGCCGTTTTTCAAGTAACAATCTCAAGGAGACACACAAATTGCCTTTTAGCACTTCACACTTCAAAAACTTGTGTTGGTGTTTGCGATTTGAACATCCAATAACTTCCTTAAAACTCCTCATGTTAACAACTAAAACGTGTTATTACGAACAAGTTTCCAATAAAATTCTCTCGCTCACGACTTTTCACGCGAACTAATAGCAAGTTCCTGAAGTTTTGGAGAATAGCAAACGTAAACGATTGCTCAGACAAGTTCGTCAGCTTCAACATTTGAACTTTAATATAAGTATATTAAAGTTGAAATCTTGACTGCACTTCTGCTTAAGGGTGGTGCTTGAGTCTGGTAATACACTTGAATTTTCGAGTTGAAAGTTAAAATGTCTTCGTATATTGAGGGAGTTTGTAGATAGAGTTTCCAGGAACTCCATTTACCTGAAGGACGGTTAGGTGAATGAAGTTATTGCCGCTGAGTGTATGAAGAACCAATATTTCAAGAGCTTATTATAATAAGTAGGTATTATTTCGGTGAAACTTTTGATGTCGGACATTTCATTCTTGATTCAGGAAATCGTGGAACCTAAGAAAGGAAAGACTCACTGATTTTGATAATAATATAAACTTTCTTGATGTTGGTAGATAGGAGTCTAAATAAAACTAAAAGTTATCAGATTTGACACTTTAATTCCATATTTCCTCTGAGATTGAGTAACAAATGCACAACATTGAACATGTAGGTATTTCGACTCGCTTACATGCAACAAACTGACATTTAAGAATTAAATTAACAATTTGGTAAGTAAATGGATTTCAAATAAAATACATCTCAGTAATAAATCTATAGTGAAATTCTAATGAATGAACAATTATGCCCTGGCACCAAAATACCACTATGTAAATACATATAATTATCACAATTAACAAAACACAACTTGTCAGAAATGGAACAGTGTTTATTAATCTAACGATAAATGTTTTTAGTGCAAATGTGCTTTACTGCAAGGTGTAAACGTACCCTTCACAAAGCCGACAACTAAGCATTCTGTACATCAAACTAAGTGACACAAAAAAATATTACTGCGAAACGACTTTTTTTGGGGTGACAGACAAATCACATTTTACGGGAGAACTCATTAAAAAGTACTAAAAACACTGAGTTATACTGGGGTTCTATAGATATTTAAATGCCATGATTACATTTACAATTAATATTTCAAAAAAGGGTTCGTAACTTTTCCCAGTTAATCGTCTAGACAAAAAAAATTATCCCAACGACGCGCGACGGGTAGAACTTCCCAAACCATACATATAGCTTCGTTAAGGGTACACCGACAATAGTTTTAACTAATAATATAAAACATGACTTATTCATTACAAATAATTCACACAACATTAAAATTCAATGTTTCTGTTATAATATCCTTTTAGAAATTATATTCTTGATTAAACATTGACTAAGAATTCTGTATAAAATTAACACTTGCTACAAACATTTTACATCTTTAACAAGGGTTCTGTTCAATTTGAATTAAACCTCAAAAGGCATACAATTTTGCAACATCAATAAAACAGTTTATTCTTTAAACATTTATAATCCGAAATTATAAGAAATCGCTTTATAGTGGCTTTGAATTATTTGAACTGCTCGCAAAACGCGTGGCCGCATTGCTTTAAAACGTAGCTGAGAGCAAAAGGCCGAACAAAATGAATTCACGCAAATATCTGTTCTTTCTCCTGCTGATATGGAGGGAAGTGGAAATTGTGATTTTGACACTCTTCTGATTAATTTCATTGGAAGATTCAAGACAGTTAAATTGTTTCTCCAGGACTTCGTCGAGCTTCATTGTCTCGGCTTTTTCCAGGTGGTTGCCGCTGTTGATTCTGGCTTTCAGATGTTGGAGCGATTTGAGAATAATAGGGTGGGCATGTTCCAAAAACATGAAGCAGAGATTGCTTATTTCAGGACACGGAGTTAATCCTATTTAGACGAGTGCAGACGAGCTCACTGTTTCAGCGTGCAGGACACGTTTGTGCTGATATATTATTTGTGTTTTGTATATTGTTACTTCAGTACCTACATTACTACATATAAGCTTGTACTCCGCGAGGGAGAAATAAAGTCCCTCGTTTGCACAGGAATAATTCACGCTTCATCATGTAATCCCCGAAGGAATAGGCACAGAGTATACACTTGGAAAAGTTCAAACGTGACTTTATGCGTGAAATAACGATTGCAACTTTGAGATTTCTTGATTTTACGATAATATGGGTTCCAAAATATTATTTTCTTTACGTAACATGAAAATAAATCAAAACTGTAGGCGAAAACTGCTTCTAATCGTTGATAAGTTTATACATATTGGTGTTCCTGACTAAAACACCCACATACAGCCAGTTATGTATTTTAAAGTCCCGTGTGATAGGGGGTGAGGCTATCCCATCAGCAGGGTACAAATCCAGACTTCATTTGCGCAACTAAAAAATCCTGATAGAGATAACCCAATAACACTTGCCCTATTCGAGAATCAAACCCAGGACCTCATATTTAGTAGTCGCCCTTCGGTCTAGTCATAACTAATACATAATTACACATAATATAGGTAATATTTACAAGTCATTTACATTATCTACTTCTCGGAACCAACATTACTCAGTCTTTTTAATTAAAATTACCTTTTAATTGATCGTTCAGTTCCACGTTCCTAAGGTTCCCTTGAATGGTTTATTTAAAAATTATTCGAAAAAAATGGTATAACTATGAAATACAATTAAAACATCATGTACTTAGTTTTTTAAAATTAACACCTCAAATTGTTATTTTAACGAAAATGTTAAGCATACTAACAGTTTTATAAAAATACTGTTAAAATGATCAAATATGGTTGTTAATTAGGCAGACAGTAAAACAACATTGAACAAGTAATGATAATAATGCTATAAATTATAATTATGTTGTGGTAATCTGTAAATTATTAACAATATAATTATAATAAAATAGAGTTCTTATTTTTTTAGCTGAAGCAACATATTTTCGTAGGATCCAATCATACAAGTATCATGTAGGATACCGTCAGGGAAATTATTTGTTCAGCAAATTGACGTCCTACATCAATGTTATGTCATCACATTGGCAATCGTAACAATAATATAGGGATTAAGAGGGCTCCTCGGAAGCACTTGCATTGGTGAGGGAGTTCCAGTACCGTCGGGGCTGTGGATTATCGAAAGGATCTCTGCCCAAGAGCGGGTTATTTGATGATTTTCCACCCAACAAAAAAAAAAAAGGAGTTCCAGTATCTGGAGGCCTAATCACCGGTAGCTTGGATCCTTGCGAGATAAGCGGAAACAATTTATCTGAGGGGTTTTTTCGAGAAAAATGTAAAACTATAAAAATGTGTATTCAATTTTAATTAAAAATAAAATAAAATTAGTGGTCCAGAGTAGAAAAAAATATTGATTTCTAAAATATTTCTGTAATAACCACTGGTAATTTGATTAAATCTACCGACCTAAGTATGTTGGTATTCAATTTGTTAAACAATAATTTCCTTGGCTTAACATAATTAATTGCACACTAGCAGATACCTAATTACCTACTTGAATAAACAAGGTTGAATTTAGTCTGCAAATAGTAAACAATTATTATCGTAAACAAATACAGGGTAATGGTGTTTACATATCTCTTGCTCTGTAAGTACACCCTTACACCCCTGAATGCCGGGGTGTATGACTATCATTACAGCATAGGTTTTGGAATTTGAAAAAAGAACTGTCATACTCATACTGCACGAAGAATATTTTTAAAAAGTAAATTTTTTTTTTCTCGGTATCGATTAATTACTCGAATCGGAATCTAGACAATTTATTTTATAAAGATTTTATTTTAAATATGGAACTATTTGTTTCCACATCGTATGTTAGATGGAATCGATTTAAAAATCAAACTGGCCAGCAAGATTTGACGCGCTTGCGTGCGTGAAAAAAAAAGGCAGTCTACTAGTACAAACTATATCAAACTATATAACGTGACCATATCTCTTACAAATTGTAATAATTTTACTATTAATTTTAATTAAATACACATTTTTTTCTTCTTAATAAATGTTCATTGAAACCTGCTGTCTTGTTGTTTACTTACCTCACAATCGATATGTAAAGCAGAGTATTTATCTCGGGCGTAAGCATCAATTGCATACTCGGGTTAATTAGCGCCTTCGCTTCGCTCAGGCGCCAAAAACCTCGTATGCAATTGATGTCATACAGCCCTTGGTTAATAATCTACTATTGTGTACCAGGGAACGCCTCTTCGCACCGTTTAACTCACTAAATCAGACGCTTCACTCAACTCAATGTTCCTTTTTGTTTCATTATACGACTCGGCTCAAGTCCAGTTATTTTGAAAACGCAGATGAATGTTAAATTTTATTCAGGGTGGAAGGAAGATGATCAGATATTTTAATTCAAGTAAATAATACGGGTATAACCACTGGTAGAACCAGGTTTCCTCACAAAGATATTTAGTGAGAGTACTCGTATAATACAGATACCGGCACGGTTCTTGAGCGCTCGGCGGAAGAGTGGGGATCGTTGTGCGCATCGTACACTTTATGACAAATAAAACGCACACCCGTTTATTATTTAATGGTCGTGAGGTAAGTGCAGCAGGAGTAAAGAACCAATCCCGAGTGACGGCTATGACGCGATGCGCTACGGGCCAATCACTGCACTTTCCCCGCCCCGCGTCTCACTTCATACCACCAAAGTGACCCAATAACTCACTTTTGCGTCAACGCTCAAGAATCGTGCCGATGATTATACCCACCAATGCGGGTTGTAGGAACGAATGACAGACTGTACGTAAAATAAGCGAACGAAACGTGAAACATCTGATTAAACCGTATTAACACAGTCTCCCAATTCTAAACCTTGTAAGACAAGTAGATTATTTTAATTTCAAAAATACTTTAATTCACAATAGCCAAGCACATCAATAACAACTTATTCTTGGTCTTTCTTCCAATAGATTTCACAATTCGTATAAAAATCCTATAATATACAGAAACTACTGCATTTATCCGTTCGTTGTTTCAACACTAATTCACTCACTGGTTCAACTAACACATTTGCTTTAGGCCTATTTTTAATTTCACATTTAAAGCTTTATTGGTGCCTCGATATAATCCCACTGCAATCACACGTATATATGGTACGAGAAGATTTGGTAACCTTAAACGAATTTCATCAATGATAGCGATCACTGTCTTATCGTTTGATTACCTATTCAAAAAATATTGTTTGAATTCATTAATTATGTGCTGAATATGCAGTAACAGTTTGTGGGTCGATGTCACTTACGCTCTCTAGATGGTTGTCCGTTATTTTAGGAGTTGGGTGGTCACGACGGCGCGGATCGTCCGCGCGGATTGGGAGAAGCGGATTTCACGTCGCATTGGATTGTATTCAATCCGTAGAAGCTTAACAAAACGTATACGACAAGCGGCGGTCACCGTCTTTCCGCGCGGAGCACCTGCAATGGGCTAAATGGGGTTTATACTCTGGCTAAATGGGGTATCCTTGATCAATCCCAAACAAATCGCCAGTGTGAAGCCCCTCTTCAGTCCATCCTCCACAACCCCTTGCACCTTTAAGATTTACTTGCTGTGCCGGTGGTTAGATACTGGTTGAGTTCATCGACACGTAAAGAAGAAGACCGCCACAAAATCTTCGAGTTTGTCAACCGCTCCGCACCGTGACAGTAGAGACGAGCTTTATCGTATGTGAATCTCCTTAGATGACGAAAAACTTTCTTAGATAACCCAAGCTTAACTATAATCTCTTTACTTAAACAGTTGCGATCTTATCGCCGTAATACTCGCTCAGCACCCGACAGCGCTCGTGTTCAGCGCAGCGGAGGCGGGGGGGCGGGTGTCAGGCAGGACCCCTCACCACTTTTGGGACCTCCAGACGAGAAGGCACGGCCGTCAGTGAGGTCTCGGCGAAGCGAACACCCAGGCGGGTCCGGACTTTGTTGCTCTGTGGACAATTGGTATAGTTAGATTGTTTTTCAAAAAGGAGTCGTCTGTCTTGGTATGGACAGCGGAAAAGGCGATGGAAACATCATGACGAAACCTCTAGGTCCTGGAATCAAACATTCAAAGACATGACACACGACGTGCTTTCTTACACGTAGAGGAGGTATATGTAGCCATGAAAATCTTTATGATGATTATTCTAAAGTACCAGGTCCAAAGGTAGTCCTTTTTATCCGACTGTGGCGGAGACAAAAGGAGGGTTATTAACGCGTGTTTTAACGTTGGTTCAGTCTTACAATAAAACAGGTCGTAGGCATTTAAACATGGCATTGTTATAGTATGGCATTTTAATAAATGAAATGTTACTAATATAGTTTTTTTAAGGTTCTGTTTAATAACACAAATTGTGTATATCAATCTCATAATTATGTATGTTATCTATGGGCCAAAGTTGCCTGTAAATAAATATATGTTATATTATTTCATTCTTCATAACTATACAGAGTAACAAATGGCCGACAAATCCTTTAGTTATTAAGACGCTTTGTGACCTAGAAAAGAAGCCACGTCCGGCTTTGGGTAATCTAAGCCAGAAGAATCGGTATGCGGGAGTAACCGTTCTTTCACGGAACAATTTCATTACTGTCACGGAGGCTGAAATACCTACGTGTAGGGCCTACTGATTACATAAAACTTTTAGCTTTGTCCTAGATTTGAGATTCTATTGTTAGCAAAAACAACAAACTTCCGTAAAAGACTAAAGTAACTTTTCTTTCGGAATCGGTCTTTGTTTGTTCATTGGCTTTTTTGCCATCAACTTCCGAAAGTATTTAGACTGTTCTTGAAGTTATTTTAGACTTTTCATGTGTTTTTTGCCATTTTTTTTTGTTGTATGTATGTAGTCCACACAAATTCTCACCATGAATCAATTTTACATTGTAACTAGAAGTTATTAAGGAGGAGCTCGTGGCTTAATAAGAACTGCCACTCGGGTCGATCTTTAGGTAAAGCTGTGCTTGCCTAGGTTGGTCTGTGGATGGGTGACCGCCCGACATACCAAGTTTCCTCCGTGCCTCGGAAAGCACGTTAAGCTGTTGGTCCCGGTTGCCATATATATAGATCTTTGGCAGTCGTTACAGGTAGTCAGTGACCTGAAATTCTGACATCCAGTCTTACCAAAGGGTAACGTATTACCTAGTATTAACTGGGTTGTGGGGGTCAGATAGGCAGTCGCTCCATGTAAAATACTGGTATTCAGCTGCATCCGGTTAGACTGGAAGCCGACCCCAATATATTTGGGAAAACGCTAGGCAGATGAACTAGAAGTTATTAAGGCAAACCGATTATAATGATTTTTCTATGGAACCAATCGAAGAGATTAAATGTACAAGTTGATAGCCGACTGCACACAGCAGCAGACGACATGACGTCGCTTCATGTCGTCGCGACACGTCGTTGCGTCATGTCGTTTTACTAAAGGGCATATCTCCTGTTGTTTCTGTTATCTATGGGCACTACTGATCTGCGGTCGGACGACACTACCGTCTGCCGCTCGACGACGCGTCGCTAGCTTCATGTCGCTAACTACGGAGGGAATTTCATAGAAATACGTAGAAACCAGTAGTGTCGCTGCGACATGTCGTCTGCTGCTGCTGTGTGCAGTCGGCTACCAACTTGTACCTTTAAGTATTTTTTTTTTAGATTTCCATCATTTTTTTTAATTGTTGCAAAATTAATGGAGTCATGAAGTAACATACTTACATAAAAAAATCGAATTGAGAACCTCCTCTTTTTTCGAAGTCGGTAAAACAAGAAGACGGCCTACATCACTAAACTATCAATTGAACACTGCTTGGCTCGCCTTATTTTGTTTGCTTTCAATTCTGAAAGCTCCCAAGATTGACGGCTTGAGCACCCTCAAACTAGACAGAGCTTCGAGAAGTCTAGCTAGATTCAACTTACAGTTCCACCCTAAGTTTATACTTGTTGAGTTGTTGTTACCGAGGTAATAGTTTTGTCTTGATCTATTCTAGTTTTGTCTTGTCTTATCTCCAATTCTTGAAAGGGTAAGGAAAACAAATATATATTATTTGTTGGTAATTTATGGAGATTGTTTGAGGCATGTGAGTGAATACTGTTCGTAGGTGTTAACCCTTAAACTCAACCCATTCCATGAGAAACAATATTACTTCCCAGGGGTTTTAAGGACCCCCAATAAATATAAATTCATACTTTAGGCACTACATACCTATAATAAAACAAAGTCCTCCGCCGCGTCTGTCTGTCTGTTCGCGATAAACTCAAAAACTACAGCAGCGATTTTCATGTTGTTTTCACCAATGGATAGAGTGGTTCTCAAGGAAGGTTTTAGTATATAATTTACCGACATCCACGTGGGCAAAGCCTCGGGCACCAGTTAGTTTAAAATAAATTATTTATTTTTTAAAGTCTGCTTATAAATGTGTTGATTTTGGTTACACATTCTTGAGAGGTTTTTGGCACATGCCACAGGTGACCTTAATTTTGCAGTCCTTCCCTCTCATGCAAATTGTAAATTGCACATCTTTTTTTTTCAGCAGTGGTGGGTTTTTAACCTTTGGGGTTTGCTGGACCCCCAGACTGGGTTTATGGGTTAATAATGTTTCTTGTTGATCTATCGAGATAATTATGTGGGTGTAAGTTGTTGGTCTATCAAGCTCTGGGTGGAGGTAAATATACGAGCGTCTTGATCAATTAGTAATACGGATTAAAGGTTCGAGGATCGTTTTTGCTGTAGGTTATTTGTAGGTTAAAGTCATTTTGTTATAGGTGGAAACTAATCTATTGGTACAGAATCGCATTGTTTCATGCTGCTATTTCTCAGTAGTGTGGATCTCTTCTTCTTAGCGTGTCGATGACAATTTAAATTGAGTCAGCCCAAAATTTAGCGACGAGTTTGGCATTGTCAGTTCCAATCATTAGCTCCTGTGATGTGCAAGAAGCTGGACAGGCAGGACACGATGTCAAGTGTATCATCGTCTGTGGGGTAACACCACATTTGCAGTCCAGGGCAGAGTCATCTATAAATTTCCACTTGAACAGGTTTTCCTTGCTTTGACCGACCTGTGTCCGGAATAGTAGTAGTGTGGATAATACGCAGAAATTCCTGTAGCAATAAACCGGTAACAATTTGCACTACCAGGATCGACACCAGGCCTGCATGTTCAGCAGTAGCGCTTGCGACCACTAAACTACAAAAATATAAGAGTTCGCTCGCCGTATCTTACCGTGCGCATACATCGGCCATTTACTTTCTTGTAACCCATTCAAAATCCAGTCAAAATTATAGTCTTTATATCGAAAGCAGAAGTTTTATTTAGTCGAGATCACCAGCACCACAACTGGAGCTTAACACTCAAACAGCTGTGCTTAGCTCTTTCAGCTTGTCGTTGCTAGTTTGACTTCCAGTCTAACTACCGCAGCTAAGTCAGTGCTAGGTAATACGATACCCATTGGTAAGATTGCTGGTTAGACTTTTAGGTCACTGACTAACTGTAACGGCTGTCAAGATTAGGGTTGATGAGGATTCCTCTTCCATCCTCATAATGCGGAAGTTCCTCATTTTTTAGCGATTCCTCATCCTCTTCCACATCCCCAAAATCAAGCATAAAATAATTATTCCTCTTCCTCATCCTCATAATGCGGAAGTTCCTCATTTTTTTGCGATTCCTCATCCTCTTCCACATCCCCAAAATCAAGCATAAAATAATTATTCCTCTTCCTCATCCTCATAATGCGGAAGTTCCTCATTTTTTAGCGATTCCTCATCCTATTCCACATCCCCAAAATCAAGCATAAAATAATTATTCCTCTTCCTCTTCCACATCCTCATTCATTAAGAGGAATTTATGAGGAAGCGTTGTTGACGTATTCAATGTAAATAAAAGTAATCTCCGTCTTTTGCTCGCTGCATTAGGTACTTTCACGATCAGGCTAGAACGTGTTTCAACGTGTTTTAGAAATATAAGACATAACGCTATTGTGTGTGTGTGTGTGTAGCCACTTAGCCCGAAAACAGCTAGCAGTCCTCGCTATCATTTGTAGATCTTGCGAGGACCACCAGCGTAATGTGCTTACTGAGACACAGAGAAAACTCGGTATGCAATGGGTGGTCAACAATTCACGGAACCACCCAGGAGCATCATCAACCCGAGTGGCTACTATTATTGCTATCTATTCCATTCTCTTATTCCCTATCACTATCACTACATAATTATCATCACTACATATTATAAAACAAAGTCCTCCGCCGCGTCTGTCTGTCTGTGCGCGATAAACTCAAAAACTACTGCATCGATTGTCATGCTGTTTTCACCAATGTAGAGTGGTTCTCAGGAAGGTTTTAATAAGTATACAATTTAACCGACATCCATGCGGGCGAAGCCGCGGGCATCAGCTAGTGAGTTATAAAAATACTGTTTACGCAGCGTCTTCTCTTTAGTTCGATAGAAAACGCTTCACTATTGATCTAAGAATTCTTTGTTCTAAATTAAATGCAAATATGCGTTAAATATCTTTTGACGACATTTTTTATCCGAACAGAGTTTCTTTTTTGGTAAATGATGTATGTCAGCACTTTCCTCGTTAAAATTAAAATGTATGGAATGAATTCGAATGTATTTTATAGAACAGCACTTTTTAAAGTTTTTTTCTATTTGTAGCCGGCTAAAATGTGTTGACAATTTAATTAAATTAAAATCTAAACTCGGGTTAGTTTAGATTTTAATTTAAAAAATATGTCTAACATATTTAAACCGGGTGGTGACTGACGATGTATTTATTATTTAGACAACTTTCATCTTTCATACCATTCAACATCACACCTGTAATCCGCGAAGGTCTAGGCAGAGGTCTACCTAATAGTAAACCCATGTTTTTAGTTATGTTCTTTAAGTAAGTACCACTATGGGGTGCGAGCCTATTGTCATGGTTGATGACACAAATTCAGATTCCGACTGCTTCTGAAAAAAAAACTGGCCAAGTGCAAGCTGGACTTGCACATGAACGGTTCCGTACCATGACTTCTTATAGGTTTTCCTGTAATCTATACGTGTTGAACTAATTTCTGTATTTTTTTCTGAATTTTAGGTTCAGTAGTTTCGGAGATAAGGGGGGGGGGGGAATGGTCGGACAGACAGACACACGAGTGATTCTATAACTATTTTTATAGTATCACTTTTACCATTAATTGATGGAAATACCCAATTACACTTTGCCCGACCCGGGAATCATGCCCCATGACCTTATGATCAACAGTCGCGCTTGCCACCACGCGAGCAAAGAGGCAGTTACATACCAGTATGTGTAAAGTTGATTTATTATTTTTTTGTTCTACAGTTCCTTGAAAAATATGTTTTTCTGGTAATTCCAGAAGCAATTCCACTTCTTCAAATAACTTATATTAGAACTTTTGAAATCTGTACGTGAAAAACTGAAAAACATCGGATCGGAACACTCGTTTCAAATGGTTTTCGATTAAAAAGTTGGTTCGTTGACACTGAGTTCTCGTTTCAAGTGTGGACATTAAAATAAAACGCCAGACTTGCTGGATAGGATTGCTGAAATTATACGAAAGTTTTTATTTCATAAAAGCCAAGTGCTGTTTCGAACCTGAAAAGTTTTTAAAATTGCCATTAAAACATTTTTAGACAACCACCCTCTCAACTCTTTTAACACAGAATTAAAAACTTATTTTGAGAGGTCGTCTTAAATATTAAAAAAAAAACATTATTGGCCCACACTAGCAATTTCTCCTGTATCATGAGGGCGTTTACAAACATTTAAACTCACAAACACCCAGGCCCAATACAATTATCAATACCTACGTCATACAAATATTTGTTCCGTGCGGGGATCGAACCCACGACACGCAGCGTAGGAGTCCAATCGCTCAGCCACTGCGCCAACTTTTTCAATTTACTTTCTTTATGAGATCTTAAAGAAAACACAGACAAAACAACTTTTTTGTCTTTTCTTTCCTATGTTGTAATACTTAAAGTGACTTGTAAGTAAAGATAAGTGATAAGACTAAGTAAGACCTTGAATGTGTCAGATGTTTCTCGTTTCGTACAATCAGTGCCCAGCATTATCTGACCTCTCGTATATAGATGAAGAGGGCAAGTTGTGTGAGAAGAGGGTCAAGTTCGGGGCTGCGGGTTGTTTGACAGATACCGCGGCCTCGGCATAAAGGGCTAAGAAGGAACATGGGTGGTTTTTAGTCAGTAGAAGCCTGATACTGAGCCTGAAAGCGGGAGGAGTCATTTGATGATTTCCAAAACTTCAAAAACAAAAAGTACAAAACGTTCTTCATACACTCAGCGGCAATAACTTCATTCACCTAACCGTCTCGGTAAATGTAGTTCTTGTAAACTTTATCTACAAACTCCTTCAAGATTTTAGATTTTAGATTCGGATTCCAAATTTGCTATTATGTACTGTCTGTGTGGTTTTATTTAAAGATAGTTTTATATCCCATCACATAATGCTTGCTTTTAGTTAAGTACCCTAAATGTTTAATTATATTTCAGTGCTTGTAGCACATCTTATTTGTTTATGGGGCATGCGGTGCTAACCTGTAATTAATTGTTACACTAACCTTAGATATAATATACTTACTTATTTATAAATGTTATCAGTGTAAACAATTGTTGGTTGGCCAATAAAAGAAAATAAAAAAAAAAAAAAAGATACGAAGAAATTTTAACTTTCAACTCAAAAATTCAAGTATATGTGTATTTCAAGTCTCAAGCATCACCCAGCAGAAGTGCAGGCAAGTATATTAAAGTTCAAATCTTGAAGCACTGTCGAACTTGTCTGGGCATTCGTTTACGTTTGCTATTCTCCAAAACTTTAGGAACTTTCTATTAGTTCGCTTGAAAAGTCGTGAGTGAAAGAATTTTATTGATTTTCTACCCAACAAAAAAAAACAGAGGGGTCAGGTAATGCTGAATACTGATTGTACTATACAATTACAAAAGCCGTGGAAAGTCTTTTGTTTAGAAGTTTTCTAATTCGTCTGAATCTTGATTTTCGCTCGAGGAGAGTTCGGGGTGCAATCTTAATTAAAGTGTCGTGTCTTTTAAGGAATCTGTTACAGTTTAATGAAGGTGCTTTTTTGCTTGTTGATAAAAGCTTTTTTGCAATGTATTGTTTCTGTCACAGCATCTTTTACTAACTTTGTCGGGGTCTAACCGGATTCAGTTGAAAATCATTTTTTTAATGGAGCCACTCCACAACTCAGCTAGTATATGATAGCCCTTAGTACTTTAAGAGTGATTGAACATTACCCACACTAGGAATTTCTTCTGTATCGTGGGTGCGTTCACAAACATTTAAACTCGCATACACAAATACCCAGACCCGGAACAACTATCTGTAGGTCATACAAATATTTGTTCCGTGCGGGGATCGAACCTGCGACACGCAGCGCAGCAGTTCATTGCTTGAGCCACTGCGCCAACCGTGTTGTTTTCTTGACGAACAATAGGATGTATTTCCTTCTTGTCAAACATTGTTGCTGTCCTTTTGTATGAGTAATTGAGATGTCTTCCTCATTCTGGTCTGTTATTGACTATCGCTTGTCAATTTAGTTGACGTGTGATATTCGTTGTGAGAGTAATATATTGTTTTATTGTATGAATTGATGTTTATGTCGAACACATCAAAGAAAATAAATCACTCCTAATGAAAAATAAATAGCACAATATAACACATTTTGCCATTGAATCTTACATACATTTACGGAAATATTTAGAAAATAATATCACTGAACTCCGCACTGGGACCAATTCGCACTGGGCCCGCGTGGAGGATTATAGCCCATCCCTCTCCTAGAGAGGAGGCCTGAGTCCCTGCAGTGGGAATATTATAGGCTGATGATGATGATCACTGAACTCTAAAATTCTGAGCAACAGCATACATTTATGTTGAGCATTCTCCTTTTTTTTTTTTTAGTTAGCCCAATCCTTCCCACTCCTGAGCAAAGGCCTCCCCCCATTCCTTCCACTTTCCTCGTTGTTGCGCCTCCTCCCGCCAGCATCCAAGGCGTCCCGCCATCTCCTCCTCGGTCTACCGCGCCGCCGTCTAGCTGTCTCCGGGCTCCAGTTCTGAGATATGCTGGCCCACAGCTTTACCGGCATCCGGCAGACATGAATGCTCAAGATGGAACATTATCTTGAGCATTCTCCTTGTCATTACAAAATTATATTTGGCCCAAAATTCAGCTATGCAAATTCCTCTCGCTGTTGCAGAACTACATTTTATGGAGTTGATACTTACGCGGGGAGCAACAAACAATGCGATACCGTGCTTCGGGTTTCAGATCTTGGCGACTAGTGACAGTCCGGGAATGTGCCGAGCTTTGAGGCGAATTAATATGGGTCTAGACTAGATAAATTGGAAAGGAATGGTGTGCAAGAAGTAGTATGTAGAAGAGTATAAAGAAGCTTTCCTAAGTGATGTACTCTATACTACCCTATGATACATCCGACGTACCTGGGATCATCGACTTCAGTCAGTCGATTGTTTAAGTCTTTCATTTTTGAAAACACTTAACCAAGAATGTCTTTTTTTTTGGGGTGGGTGGGAAATCATCAAATGACTGCTTCCGCTTTGGGCAGAGCGGTAAAAAAGGAGTATCAGACTTCTACCGACTAAAAACCACCCATGTTCCTTCTTAGCCCTTGTGCCGAGGCCCCGGTATCTCTTTCGAAAAACCCGCAGCCCATGTCCCGTGACCTTCGTTTGCGTTAAATTACATACTAAAACCTTTCTCAAGAACCATTCTATCTATTGGTGAAACAGCACGAAAATCCGTGCAGCAGTTTTTGAGTTTATCGCGAAAAGACAGACCGACAGACAGGCAGACGCGGCGGAGGACTTTGTTTTATTGTTTTATAATAATTATGAATTTAAGATGACAGAGGCATGAAACCGTCGACCTTATAAAATGATCATAATTTAATCCGGTATTATTTACTTAACTGTGTTCTTTCGTCATATTAAGGGTGCTTTTACTCCCTTTAAATGAATATTTACCTTAACAGATTTCATGAGCGGCGTCTCCAAGTTCATATTTCTGTTCTTCATGGAACTGGAACCAGAGCCGTCGATACCTGCACAGAGAATAATAAGTTTGATTATTTATTTAAAGTTAGTAAATAAACCAACTAGTTTTGTTTATTTTAACTTCATGTACAGTCACCTTCAAAAATGCATGGACAGTTCTGAACTCTATTCACAAGTAATAAAGACTAAAAGTATCCATGCAATTTTGCAGGTGACTGTACAATAGTAATACATACAGGACAAGACGGTACAAACACACGTTGTTTCTGAAAGTTGTTTTTTTTACTTTTAGTTGACAAGGATTTGAATGAGATACCATAATATACTATACAACTGTGTGAAGAATCAATTTGACTTTGTAATTAGAAGTTATTATGACACATCATTCAAATAGACGAAGAAAAAAAAAAAACATTATCTTTATGCATTCACACTCGTACTCTAGGATAACAGTAACTCATTTGAGTTTTCACTACCAAATGAAAAAAGAATCACTAAAATCGAAAAGAAAATATCAATATTTTTAACTTCATACCAAAGTTGCTCGATTGTGAATACATTCATTTGACAAGCTTCAGGGCACACATTTAGAATATTGCTACGGTGTAGGCCTCGTTACGGCGTAGGCCTCGTTACGGCGTAGGCCTCGCTACGGCGTAGGTATCACTACGGCGTAGGCCTCGCTACGGCGTAGGTATCACTACGGCGTAGGCCTCGCTACGGCGTAGGTATCACTACGGCGTAGGCCTCGCTACGCGTAGCCTCACGTTACGCATAGCCCCTCGCTACTATGTAATAAATACGCTCGCTAGCTACGCGTTGTAGCAAACAGTAAATCCTACGCGTCCATACATTGTACATTTGAGCTTCGTCGTTGCCCAAATAGTTGAGTTCTATCGGTTTACAGTTTTTTTTTGCCTTAAATGTTTACACTACGGCTGACTACGGGAATTGAACTTGTAAAATTACACTTGCTGTTAAGCTAGACAGAGTTGTCGAAATATAAACTCTTCCTTATACTTTTCTGCTCTTGACCTCGTTCACGCTTGATGGAAAGTGATGAATGAGGACTTTCATGCTGTTTCACCAACGGGTAGTGGTTCCCGAGGAACGTTTTAGTACATAATTACAACGCGAACGAAGTCGCGGGCGAAGCGCTAGTTAATAATAAACATATCGTCCGGGTCAGGTGGAGGTTTAGAAAGAAAGAAAGAAAGAAAGAAAAGAAAGAAAATGTATTTATTGGTCTCACACAGGACAACAAAATTACTATTAGTAGTACACCTACACATGAGAAACGCTATCCCAAAATCGTTTCCTAGAAACCATACCAATAATACGAGTAGTTAGAAAGTTTCTAATTGGTTTAGGCAAAACACTCTAAACTAACACTTAGTTGCTATTCAAATATGTTTATTTAATTTAGATTTGCTCTTTGCTAGATAGTTAGAAATACTAGTTCGTAATCACATTACTATTTAACACTAAACTGTTTGCGTAAGCAAATTATATAAAGGGCGTGGAGTATTTTGTGAATGAAAACTTGCTTCAAGGAGAATCATCATCAGCCTATAATGTTCCCACTGCAGGGACTCAGGCCTCCTCTCTAGGAGAGGGATGGGCTAAAATCCACCACGCGGGCCCAGTGCGGTTTGGCAGATGTCACAATGTCTTCGAATTTTTTGGTTCTAAGACATGTCGGTTTCCTCACGATGTTTTTCTTCACCGTTTTGAGAGCAGCGGTGATGAAATAAATTACACAAAGTAATGCGCCTGCCTGGGTTCGAACCCACGACCTACTGTTCGTAAGTCGGGGCCGACACCACTGGGCCACCGCTGCTCACTCGAGGAGAATAGAATATTATAATGTAACATCACGCCTGTTATCCTCGAAGGGTTGGGCAGAGGTGTACTCATTAGTACACCCACACTTTGTCAGTTATGTTTAAGTCCCATATGAAAGAAAGAAAGAAAACATATTTATTTAGCACAATATGCCACAAGTGCACACAACAAACAATAAAAAATAAAATGAACAAACAAACAAACAAAAAAAAAATGGTAATAGGAGCAAGCCAAGTAAGTTTTAAATTCGATCGTAGATAAAACATATAGGCTGATAACGGTTGATATAGGCTAATAGGTGCTGATAACGTGTTGTAATTGGAGTCTGAGTCCCTAAATAACTAAACAAATATTGTGGAAATAGCATGGAAATAAAAATCGTAGACGTGTGTAATGTTTGTTGTTCAAACTTGGAAGATCATTTTTTATTGACATTTGAGGGTAATGAGGAACAGGGTGTAAAGCTCCTCATCCCCCATTGAAAAGGGAGGATCCTCCACCCGACGGGTGTTGTGTCCGGTGGTCTAACTGCCTGGTCGGAGGATCCTCCCTCGAGGGGATGAGGAACTTTACACCCTGTTCCTCATGCTCTCCAAAAGTAAAAAAAAAAATAGTGTAATATCTTAAAAAGGGCTTAGTTTTAACCAATTTTAAAGGACGTGCTAGACTGAGACAGCGCTACATAGATGTGATGTCATATTGATATTATTATACCGCCATAGTTACGTAGTACAAATGGCCGTTACACGCGACAAGGATAGAAAGTGCCCCACCAAAAACTTCTAAAGCGTGTAGCTACTCCATTTTTTGATCGATTTTATTACCTTTTTTACACATCGTATAATTTATTTTAGTTTTTTTTAATAACATAAAATTTTCGTAAATTTTTGACAGTTTCAAGTACCCAATTGCGGTAAGTGACATGTTTTCTGATATGGGCAAGCACTTCAACAATAGTTACGGTATCCACATCTCCTTGCTTGGCTTCCCTCCATTATTACCATTGCTTCCAAACATTAACCGGGCACAAATCGAGACTCCGTGGCTGCTACTAAAAAGACCTAATTGCAAAACCAAATAACATTTTGCTAAACCAAGGAATCTTACTCAGGACCAAATGCACAAGATAGTCCAATAAATAAAATGATCCTTATTTTGATCGTCAGTTCTCAACAGAATTTCTTAAGCTTGGTGCTTATAGTACATCTACATTTCTTTTTTTTTTTAAACGTTGCCCCACACTAGGAAGTTCTCCTGTATCGTGGGTGAGTTCACAAACATTTAAACTCACATACACAAATACCCAGACCCGAAACAACTATTTGTAGGCCATACAAATATTTGTTCCGTGCGGGGATCGAACCCGCGACACGCAGTGCAGCAGTCCAATCGCTTAGCCACTGCGCCAACCGTGCCGTCGAGTTTTTTTCAATTTTTTAATTTCATCGGTTTTGGTTGAGATATAAGTAGTGGTAAATAAATAAATTATACACCTGGCTTGCCTACAACCAATACGGTTCTCTATTGTGTCACCTAACTTTTTTATCCATAATTTAAAATGCCATAACTTTTTTTGTCCTAATCATCATTTGTCCGAATGATAACTTACCCGAACTAAATATCACATAATATCACATGCTATAAAATTGAAATCCCTAAATATAATATGTCCTAAATCCATTTGTCATAAATATTACAATCAATAATATACGAAAGACATAAAATCGTTTTCCATAAAAGTTTTAAGTCCTAAATTAAAATAACATAATGTTTATTTATCATAATAATATTATTAGAACAAAGTATAACAAAGCTTTTGGTCACGTCACTCATACATGCAACGCATGTTGTACTCCATGACGCGCGCTCGCTTCGCTCGCATATTACATAACACTATTGTCTTCTGTCCCCGAAGTGCCGGGCCTCCGCCGGCCTCCTTCGTCGGCCTACGGCCCGGTGCCCATGCCGCCCATGAAGGATACTGTCGCGAGACGGTGATTCATCCACTTAGCGGACGACTAGCAACAGCCTATAATTTTGGTTATTCATCCGGCTAATCGGACGACTAATTAATTTTATTCATCCGCTAATCGGACGACTAGACACGTCGAATTTTTTTTAGGACTATAAAATTTATTATAAACGAACATTCGGAATAATACACATTAGGTAAAGCAATAGTTAGGACATATTAATTTAGGTCATGTAAAATTAGGAGATTCAATTATTATAGTAATCGATATTATGACAGAATACTTTTAGAACTAAAGATAATTATGTTAAACAAAATTTCGGCAATTTGAACATTATGGTTAATGAAGTTTATGGCAAACGTGTTATGGATAATGATTTTCGGACAAACAATTTTAGGAGAAGTAAGGGAGTACCACCAATACAGCTGGGCGATCATTGTGCCAATTTTCAACCGGTCTAGTGCCGAGTGACCCGACCAACGATGGGAGATGTAGAACAGTGTGGGAAGTTTGGCAAGAAAAAAAAGCTAGAAACACACAGTAATTATTTGGATCGGCTTTATTGTTTAAAACCTACTGCCAAAGCGAACTGACCTACCAGACTAATAAAATGTTGATTATACCTTCGGCAAATTCTATTAATACCACAGATAATCCGTATTTGCCGTCTGGTAAAGACATAACCTTTATCTGGATAAACTTTTGTGATAATCTTTAGTAAATCCCGCAATTCTATCATCTTAGTAAATTCGCCTTGAAGCAATATTATGATAAACAAAACAGATCTTTGTTTTATCGAACTGCTTTGACATAAAATTGTATTACAATTTAATCAAGATTTCAAAATGAAATGGAATTTGAATAGCTTTTTTTTTATAACAACAAGATTTTGTGAGCTTTATTTAGTAACCATTGATAAAGATACCTATCACAATTTTAGCACCTACTCCGCGGGCTCAGCTTAAGCATTTTATGGTTGTGTGTTGTTTTATAGCTAATAGTTTCATAGAATTTCGATTCACATAAGTTTTTACTCATATTATCGGTACATAGAATAATCAATTCGTAGAATATTTACTTTGAAGAAATTTAAATGACATACATATTTTTGTTTCAAATAAAGTTTTATGTTAGAATATTCATATCATAGATTAACAAATCAAACTTCTTTATCCTTTTGTTTATTTCATATAAAACTTATGACGATGTATGTACTAAAAAGGTAATGTTTACCTATCGTATCAGAAGCAGCTGAGGAGTGACAGCAGGTCTTCTTCAGCAGCCTCCGCAGTAGACCCTTGATGTCCAGGGTGTAGGAGCCGTACACCAGAGGGTTCATGCAGGAGTTGGAGACGGCCATCACGAAGAGTAAGTCTTGCACCCTCGGGGACACGCGGGCTGCTGATTCTCGGTCTACCATGTACCTGAAACGTTCTATATTGATTAAACTGTTTTAAGCTATAATGCTTTCATAACGATGACTGTTTTCAAAAATATGCATATTGTTAAAAAGCACTCATATTATGCAAATATGCAATTGTATAATATGCATTTGCATATGCATAATCCGGTCTTTAGTTATTACAGTTGTTTTACTTTTAATTTTGACGGCACGGTTGGCGCAGTTGCTAAGCGATTGGACTGCTGCGCTACGTGTCGCGGGATCGATCCCCGCACGGAACAAATATTTGTATGACCTGCAGAAAGTTGTTTCGGGTCTGGGTATTTGTGTATGTGAGTTTATATGTTTGTGAACGCACCCACGATACAGGAGAAATTCCTAGTGTGGGGCAACGTTTTACAAAAAAAAAAAATTGGCTCTTGTTGTTTATATAAGAGTCACAACATTTTATTTTAGTAGGCTTTTTATTTTTAGCAAAATATTTTAGAAATTTTTAAATGTGTTTGTTTATTTTTTCGAGCGTATGGCACTCGTGGGCAGCAGCTGAAAATCAGCGTCAGGTGGCTTTGTGCTGCCACTTGGCATTATGCTGAGCTGAGGCCCTTTTGGCATTAGTAGCTTTAACTGTTTTAAATTGTTTTTGTTTTTTTTTATGGTACCTATTTTTGCCAAATAAACACAATTTTCTTTCTTTCTTTCTTTCATCACTTTTAAAGTCACAAGATAATTTTATTTTCAGTATACAATCAGTTTCCTCACACATGGGAAAGCTCGTGCCCCTACATAAAAACAGTCACCGCGATTAGTCTTCAGGTCCGTCCGTGTATCCACCAACCATACATACCGAGTTTCCTCTGCTGCCATTTGTAGATCTTTGACAGTCATAACAGGTAGTCAGTGACCAGAATATCTGGCAACCAGTCTTACTGTGTCTTACTGTCTTGCTTGTGTCACTGCGGGGGCAAAGTCAAAGTCAAAGTCAAAGTCAAAGTCAAATATTTTATTTCAATTAAGCCATTACAGGCACTTTTGAATGTCAGAAGGACGGAAGAAGAACGAAACTACGAGTGCAATACGTCATTCCGAAAGTCACCACGCCGAACCACACACCACCGAATGCCCGCAACAACGAACACTGCGAGCACGAAAGCACGCAGCGACGCACACCGCAACAACGAATGCTCGAGACCCCGAATCACGGAACAACGAATGCACGCCGCAACGTGCAACCGCCGCCCCGCGACCCGGTGCCCCGCACACCCGCCGCCACGGTACACGCCGCCGCGCGCCCCCGCACCCACAGCACCCGCCGCCGGTAACATCCGGCGCCGCGCAGCCCGACGCAGCAACTCCCGAAACGACGCATTGCACTCCTACGCTACAGTCACAATCACAAGGCATAATAACTTGTGAAAGTACTGTAGTTGCCAGTTCCCTAACGTAGATCTCATGAAGAAGAACGGGCAAGAAACTCCATGGACACTCTTTTAAATCAGAATTTGTTACAAAATCTTGGTACACTATGTCATTCATGTTGAGATGGTATATGTGAGAACTATGTAGCAAGACGTGCAAGTTAAGAGCGTCCAGAGTAAAAAGATATAAAAAACAAATCAAAGAAAAATATATAAACCATGGTAGCTAAGAGATGACCAGTCTCCACTGACAGCGCCCGTTCACGAACATGACGCATGGATCAGCACCACCTAACTCAACCATTTTGAAGGGAACTAAATGATCCGACACACCCGCCACCATCAGCGAGACATTTGAGTGAGCATGACATTCTCTCAGCCACCAGGGCAACGTCACTAAAATATAACTAAATGTAAAAAGTGGCTTTAAATAGTACACAGAACTCACACATGTGCCATGCAATTATACAATATTAAGACATTGAATCTATACAATGCAAAGATATTTTTACAATCTTCTGCAGCCTCTACAATAACTTCACATGATAATCGATTTATTTGCCCCTAAGGTTGTGGAGCAGGACTAGCATTGAGCCAAGCATTTTTATCATCAATGTAATCCCCCAACTTATAGTATGCTTGCCTACATAGTGTGCGTTTTACACAAGTTTTAAATTTCGTCTCACTCAGTTGAAGAATGTGAGGGGGTATTTTATTGTAACATTTTAAACAGTACCCCATGAAAGATGAGTCTACTTTAGCTAACCTGAAACCTGGCTGAACTAGTTGGTCCCTATTCCTCGTATTATAGTGGTGTCTATCACCTCTTTTGCTAAACAAATGCAGATTTTTCCTAACGTACATGATGTTTTCATAGATGTATTGACAAGGTACTGTCATGATGTTAATTTCCTTAAACAGCTCTCTCAGAGAATCGCGCCTTCGTAGACCATATATGGCTCTAATGGCTCTTTTCTGCAGAATAAATATAGATTCGATGTCTGCAGCCCGTCCCCATAGTAAAATACCGTATGACATAACACTATGAAAATAGCTAAAATAGACTAGTCTCGCGGTATCTACGTCAGTAAATTGACGGATTTTCCTGACAGCATATGCTGCTGAACTCAGCCGTCCTGCAAGAGATGTTAAATGCGGACCCCACTGTAGCCTCGAGTCAATCGTTATCCCCAAGAAAACAGTTTCATCGACAAATTCAAGTTTCTCTTGATTCAATACTATGTCACAATCTGCACTTTTGACATTTGGTAGAGCAAATCTTATGCATTTCGTTTTTTTCCCATTTAATACTAAATTATTAACGGTGAACCAATTATGAACCTGCAGTAAGGCGTTATTTACGTCATCAAGACTTGTGGCACGTCTGTTTACCTTAAATATTAAAGAAGTATCATCGGCAAACAATACCATTTCAGGTTGGTTTTTAAATAAATGGGGTAGATCATTGATATAGACCAAAAAGAGAAAGGGACCTAATATCGAACCTTGTGGCACACCCATGCTTACTTTTAAGCCCATTGAATTGACACCATTTATTTGTACTTGCTGATGTCTATCGCTTAAATACGACTTCATTAAACTGAGTGCAAGTTTCCCTAAACCGTAATGTTCGAGCTTTATGAGAAGGGTTTCGTGGTTGACGCAATCAAATGCTTTCGAGAGGTCACAGAAGATCCCTATGGCGTCTTGTGACTCTTCCCACGCAGTAAATATATGTTTTAATAAGGTGACACCGGCGTCAGTCGTACAACACCCTTTGGTGAAACCATACTGTTTCTCATGTAGGATTTTATTGGTGTTAAAGTGGATGAGCATTTGATTAAGCATTACCTTTTCAAACACCTTGCTAAAAACTGGCAAAACGGATACGGGTCTATAGTTATTGGTGTCTTTACTATCACCGGATTTGAAAAGTGGTATTACCTTGCTGTATTTCATAAGGTCCGGGAAGACTCCCTGGTCCACACACAAATTAAATATTAAGGCTAAGTACGGAGCTACAGTCTCAATAATAGCTTGACAAACTTTAATCGACAGTCCCCATAGATCTTCGGTTAATTTGACTTTAATTTCCTTAAAAGCTTTAATGACTGCTATGGGGTTTATATGTTTAAATTGAAACTCAACCGGACAGGCTGAAACGTTTGCTCTTAATAACTCAATAGAAAGCAAGGGTGACGAATTTAAGGTTTCAGTAGTTTTAAGTGGGATACCAGTGAAGAAATCTACAAATTCTTGAGCAACTTCGTTTTTAGAACTTATAAGGCCACGTGAAGTCTCTAGAGTGATATCATTATTACATTTTTTATTTCTATTCGTTTCACTGTTGATAATTTTCCAAACCGTCTTTATTTTATTATCGGCGGATTTAATCTTGTTGCTAATGAATAAGGCTTTAGCTACTTTGCAAGCGTTTTTGAAGATTTTAGAGTAAGTTGCAACATATTTATTAAAAGTTTCTGAGTTAATGTAAGGCTTAAGACCGTACAGCTCAAACAATCGCTCCCTACTTTTCCTAATGCCCTTAGTTGCCCAGTCACTGAACATAAACTTAGGGCAAATAGATTTAGTTTTCGTTTTTATTGTTTTATTGAACTCCGTGTGAATCACCGAAAAGAATTCCTCATAAAATAGATTGACATTGTCAATAATCTGGCTTGGAATGCCTAAACAACTAATTAAATTATCATTAAACCTATTTAAATTGCTGGGTGTTATTTGTCTAGATTTTATTTGGATTTTTTGTACTGGTGTGTAGGACTCGAAAACCACGGATTGACCGCTGTGATCAGAAGGTAGGTAATCTACAATGGATTTATTCGAGTATTCACAACAACAAAAAACATTATCAATACATGTAGCAGAATTTGTAGTAATTCGGGTTGGTTCTGAAAACACGTTTAACAGATTGAATGATTTAAAAAGATGTAAAAATCTACTGGTATTCGAATTTTTGTCTAAAATATTAACGTTAAAATCACCACAGATAACCAGAGATTTAGGACTAGTTGCAAGTTTAGCTAAAGCATCTTCCATTACTGACTCAAATATAGAGTAGTTTTGATAATTTGGGGGTCTGTAAACGCACACTATTATATGCTTATCGAGCTCAACACAAGACAGCTCAATATTATATTCAACAGATAGATTAACAATGTCACTACGAGTTTTGAATTTAATACAATTTTTAATTAAGATTAATGAACCCCCACGAATCTTAGATTTACGGTTAAAGCAACTGCCCACACTGTAATTTGCGTAATTAATTAGCATTTCATAGTCTCTTAACCAATGCTCAGTGAAACAAACAATTTCAAACTTTGTTCTTTCTAAAAACAATTCAATTTCAAGTTGCTTTGAAGAGAAACCTTGAATATTTTGATGAAACAATTGCAAGTCGTTCTGCTTAGCCCCTTTATTACATTTAGGTCTTTGAGAGCCAGAAGGTACATTTTTATGTTTTGGTATAACATTAATAGTACTGGTATCTTCTGTTGTCTTACTGACTAGTTTAAATCATCCGGAGTGGGTCCCAAGACTCCCATGCTAACAGGCAATGAAATCCTACTACTATTGGACCCCACTCGAGAATCGTCTAACGTTACACAAGGATTGAAAACATTGTAAAAAGAATTATTAGTATAATTACTAATATTGGCCGTGTTAATTATAGAACTATGCATCGACATACTACCTATGTCTGACTGAATATTATAAACTAATAGCCTAGCTATTTTGTGTCTACAACTAATGGGTAGATACACATTACCCCGTGTCAACTTAAGTCTATCAACAAAACTGTTGGTATCAAAGTATATAAGTCTGTCACTATAGTGACCAACTAAGAAATGAACATGCCTGTTTAGCATGTGTATATAATTATTTTTCCTGTTTGACAATTTTTTGAGGTATGGAAAAGCACACAAAATTATTTTCCGACACTTCAGCTTTAACAACTCTGTTACATAATTTGTGATGTCTTCTATTTTAATTTTTGAGCTATTTCCTACAAATATAGTTATATCAGTATTTATATTATATACATTTTTAGTTACTGAGGCCACTATCTGTTGGTATGTTGACCCTGGCATACAATGATTTTGATGGGAAAAACTCAGGTTATTACTTATTAATTTACCTACTCCTCTTCCTATACTATCTGAGAACATTATTGAGTAAGAATCATGACTATTATAAATCTCCGGCTGTACCACTTCTAAATATTCTTGTGTAATATCAGCTGTTACTTGTTCGAGTGTACTGTCCTGAAATGAATTGACGGCCTGGGATGGGTCCTCCATTACCTCAGGCTGGACAGTTTCATATAGGGGATCTGACTGACAACGACATTGACTCATTACCAACTCATTCGCAGCAAGGATATGCTCCCTAATTTGGTTCTGAGAATTCAGATACCTACTGGAAAGGGTACTGAGTTTGTCGTTAAGAACCTCTATTTCAGACTGCAAATGCTGAGTATCAATTTCATAAATTTTTATGCTATCTTCTAATTTAATTTGATAATTATTTACTTTTCTAATTAATTCAACACGCTCTTTCCTTAGTGGAATATATTTAGAAAAGAGTTTATGCTGTTTCTTAAATTGATTACATTTTTTAATTAATCTATTCAGTTTAGCATATTTTTTAAGTTTCTTATTGCTAACTTTATAATTATGTTTTACCAAGGAATCTTCAGTCAGATCAATAGTTATTAAGGAAGAGGGGTTACTATTATTATTTACTAATTCGTTATATAAGAGATTTGTTTGTTTAACCTGAGAACATTCGTTTTCTCGTTGTAATTTTAAAATAAGACTATTGGCATTAATTAACTCATCTTCTAAGTCCCTAATTTTATATAAAGCCTCCTCATATAGGTTACTACAATTATTAAAACCATCCGTGACCACCTTCAATTGATCCCGTTCATCAACAACGTCCAAGTATTGCTGATGTAGGTCTACTAACTCCCGTTTTAAGCTGGAATTTTTGGCATTAATCTCTACGACTTCCACCTCACTCTCTTCTCTCTCTAGTAACAGTTGTTGGACTTGGAGATTTGATTCTTTGAGTTCTTGGAGGGCCGTTCTCAATTTTAGCTCCATATCCATCTTACGAGTCATAACAGGCATGGTCTCCGGAATGGTAACTGAAATTAGAAGTAAAGAAACGGTGAGAACTAATAGAATAGACTTATAAAGAAAAGTTAGGGATGAGTGGGGAAAAATACATGAAATTAAACTAAAACAGGGAAAAGCCTTCAGTTATGAAAGAATTGAGGTAGGCTGCTGAACTAGGTTTAAAAGATTATCTATAAATTCAATTTAAGTATCTAATTGAATATTCAATTTGCTTTACTTTGACAAGAGGGTAGCTTGCTTGAGAAAAAAAAAAGAAAATTACTTAAACTTATTACTTTAAACCAATAAATAATGCACAATAATGATCATAAAAAGAATTAATATTGTAAAGACCGATCAAACAAACAGAACTATGGATTTATTCTCAGTTTTGTTTCTTATTACGAACGGTTGTCAACAAAGCGATTTAGAACCTGTCTAGAGTAATAAATCAGCAAAAAAATGTACAAGAAATTGTCATGGATGTGTTATAAAGTTAGAAGTTACGTTTGTGGGCTGATATTATATAAAAATTAACAATACTTCCCCTGAATTATCCGATAAACACTCCGTAGCTAGAACATCAGCTGTTGTTTTTAGGTTACCGGTGACGTTTGGTTACCGACAACTTTATTAATTATCAGGAAAACAATTTTCCTGGGTATTTACGCATTTATAAGACGTTTACACAATTAATTACACCTTATTAAAACTTAATTACTATTTAAAATTCACAGCTTACAGTAAAATAACTTAAAATATTAATCAAAACAATACGCCAATTACGAAGTACACAAAAAAACTCTACTGAAAACCAGCGCTGAGTGTTTTACACCCAGCATATGCTGAGTTGGTTACCCTTTCGTTATGGGCATGCTCAGCGCATTTGAGCTGATAATTAATTGTTAAGCTGTTTGTTGTTATTTGTTTATGTATGTGCTGCTCTTTTGTGTTGCTGCTGTCCATTAACGAATAAATACGTATTCTATTCTATTCTTACCAAGCGGTGTCGTATTGGTATCGGTTGTGGCGGTCAGATAGGCAGTCGCTCGATGTAAAATACTGGTATTCAGCTTCAGCTGGATTATATCTTAGACTGGAATCCGACCCCAACGTAGTTGGAAAAGGCTAGCCAGGTGAAGGTTTCTCGCTCATACTGACCACATAGTAATGGTTGCGTACGGCAGCCAGCAGAGCGCGAACACAGCGACGATAGTGACGGTCATGCGCAGCGTTCGACGTCGCGCTCGCTCCAGCACGCGGCGATCTGAGCGACGTAGACGCACGTGACCCACTGTGCTGCGGTGTTCGCGTTTTTCTGGGGAAGAAATACATAAATGAGTTATGACCAGTAAAGAGAGAAAGAAAGAAAATTGTGTTTATTTGGCATTATTCACAAAAAAAAAAACTTCTTTTTTACAAAAGAAACAAGCTGATATGATCTATGACTAGTCAATCACTGTCAGTCATCGTTATCATCATTTTAGCCGAAAGGCGTCCACTACTGGATAAAGGCCTCCCCAAAGTGTCGCCATATAGATCGGTCCCGTGCGTCTTAGGCCTCAGCCTCGAATTTTGCGGGCAGCGGGGCGGCGGCGCGACTTGTATGGAGTGCACCGCTCGTTGCCCGCTCCCGCGCCGCTGTATTCCGAGAACCGGTCCATTTGATTGTACGCATAAGATCCTGCCGCGCCCGCGCCGCCGCCGCCGCCCCGCTGCCCGCAAAATTCGAGGCTGAGGCCTTACATCGAGCGGATTCCCGCAACCTTCACCAGGTTCAATCACTGTCAATAGCCACACTATTATTTTAGGACACACTGAAATAAATGAACACATCACTCCTGTAATGCCCAAAGGGTTAGGCAGTGGTGTACCCATTAGTGCATCCACATTGCGCTAGTTATGTTTGAGTGTTTTGACGGCACGGTTGGCGCAGTGGCTCAAGCAGTTGACTGCTGCGCTGCGTGTCGCGGGTTCGATCCCCCCGCACGGCATAAATATTTGTATGGCCTACAGATAGTTGTTTTGGGTCTGGGTATTTTTGTAGGTATGTGAGTTTTAATGTTTGTGAATGCACCCACGATACAGGAAAAATTCCTAGTGTGAGGCAACGTTTTAAAAAAGAAAATTTTTTAAGTTTGAGGAAAAACCCAATAATAATGTACTTTGCTCAACCCTGGAATATAGCTCAGGACGTCCTGAACAACCCATAACTCGTCAAATACTATGGCTATTATATTGAGACAGACCGAAATAAATAAAACATTCTGGAAAATAGTTAATTTTACTTATTTGTACCTGGTGAAGCGTCAATGCCTTTTTTAATATAAAAAATAAAATAATAATAATTTAGGATTTCTCCATATCATAAAATATGTTAGTATTTCAAATTAAATATTTTAACTTCTCAATTGATGAATCCTCACGCCATCTGTAATGCAGCGCCCATATACCGAGACTTTCTTGAGTTTTTTCCGCAAGGGCACACATATAGATGGCACTAGCGAGCTGACAGCTCCCCTTGACCGTTTGAAGAAGACGGTGTGTGCTCCTACGCGCTCCGCTACAAAAAATCCCTTTTTGTTGAAATCTGGACGATACTCGTAAAATAAATGGACCTGCATCTGTGCTTTATTGAGAACTTATAGTGCAGTGTTGATTTTTGGAGTTTTCACCATTCCACCGGCGGATCCACGAAGATTTAGCTCGCCGGCCGGCAGCCCATACTTGCAAGTGCGCATGAACGAAGTATCTTCCCATCTCCCTGGGTCTGAGTGGGATCTCTGGATTGTCAAGGTACGTGGGCATGTTTGCTGCGAATAATTCTCTTGTATTGGTTTGTCGAGGATTCATCAGAAGGGAAATTAATTTATTTTTTTTACACATCCGCCATAGATTCTAATTTCAAATTTTCTTACATTCTTCACAAAGGTGCAGGCTATTTACACGCCTCACCATATTATTTGGTCCTTCGAGCCGGATTAAAAACCGTTACCTAGATTTTTGCGTAATTGTTTGGTAAAAATCATATAGGTTCAATAACGCACAATAGGTATTTAGTTTACGTAAACTTTTGGTAAATCATTGCCTATAAAACGCATCATAATTGACAATAGAATTTACGTAGTTGTTGGTAAATCTGTTCAATTATTTTAGTACATAATTTACATGGAACGACATTACGTATTTATTGGTAAAGTTCATTCTATGTAGGTATCCGTATTTAAAAATTCGCTTTGATATTATGAAAATAAGTAGGTAGTTACCAACGCATCTCGGCTTTGAGCGTTTTAATACAATAATTGGAATTAGATAGATACCCACTCATAGTTGGTAGGTGCGATAATATTGCAAACCGCCTGTAAGGTATTTTTCTGTTATTGTTGTCGTTTGTTATCTAACGAAATGACGGATAAACAACTGAAGCCGGAAGATTTACTAACTATTCTCCATGAAAAGAAAGGATTGTTATTTAAACGCATTACTCGGTTGTATGATTTAACAAAAAATATATCGTCGTTCGATTCAAGAAAAAATGAAAGTTTTATGACTGAGTCAGAGACAATTGATGACATTCGAGATAAATTTGAATCTTTTGTTGATCAAATTAATCAAATAAACATTAGTATAAAACCTGGTACAAGTGTCGATTATGCTTGTTTAGAGTCCTTTGAAGATTTGTACATTCATATTAAACGTGTTAGGAACAAAATAAACAGTAATCAATCACCATCAACACCCAGTAGTAACTATAAGACTCTTTTTGAACCGCTTAAAATAAAGTTACCTCCTATCGCGCTGCCGTCTTTCGACGGGAAAACCGAGAATTGGCCTGTTTTTTACGAGTCGTTCAAGTCGAATATTCATGAGAATGATCAGCTGACTGACTCACAGCGTGTGCAGTACTTGGTAGGTAGACTTACGCACAACGCATTGAAGATTACTGCTGGAATTGTGCCTACGGGTGATACTTACAAGTTCTTATGGGACAGTTTAGTTAAAAAATATCAAGAGAAGCGCTCACTAGGTACGCATTATTTAAATAATATATTGGATTTAAAAAGTTGTTCATTTAACGCTAACAGTCTCGATTCTTTCATAGAAACATTTAGTGCATCTATTTCTGCCTTGAAACAACTTGAGATTACGGATCTTGCTGATTTTATTCTTTTGCACTGCGCAATGAGAAAAATCGATTCACAGACTATTCAATCGTTTGAACTTTCCATTCGAGATATTGAAATTCCCACAACGAAATTATTGATAAGCTTCGTTCAAGATCAGGCAAAGATATTGGCACGTTCGAATTTGTCTCAATCGAACGCGAGAAACTTTAGTAGAAACCCCGCTTCCGCGCCACGCGAATCACGCACACAGACAAAAGCGTTTGTTGTGAGCGAGTCAGCTGACTCGTCCGCTTGTTTACCTGCGATGGCGGTTCCGTGCTGCGCGTATTGTAATGATAACGCTCATGTTCATTTGTACAACTGCGCTAAGTTTAAATCCGCGTTGACTCCTAGAGCAAGGTTCGAGTTTATTAAATCCAAACGTGGGTGTGCGAATTGTCTGAGCACATTGCACGGATTGAGTAACTGCAAGTCAACGTCAGTCTGTGATTTATGTAAAAAACGCCATCATACACTATTGCATTTTGATAAAGAAAATAAACCGCAAACAGCTGACGTTTTAGCTACGAATTGCAATGTAGTCGTCGCGTCGCCTCCTGCGCCGCTGTCCGTCGCGCCTCCCTCGCCCCTCTCGTCCCCCGGTGCGTCTTTGCCTGCCCCGGTTTCCGTCGCGGTGCCGCGCTCTTATGCTCATAGTAATAAGGTCGATATTCCCGAACAGGTGATTGCGTCTGATTCGTGTGATGTGACGCCAGCGTCTTCGGCTCACAACTCGGCCGTGTTATTGGCAGCTGATGCAGCTAGGGCTAAGGCGATAGTGCTGTTATCGACAGCTCAGGTTTATGCGCGAGCTAAAAGTGACAGTGCGGGTCACAAAACAATAGTGAGGTGCTTAATTGATAATGGCTCGCAGAATAATTTAATAACTACAGCTTGTTGTAGAAAACTTAATTTACTGATAATTCCTTTGAGTAATTCTTTTGTTAAAGGAGTTGGTTCTGTATCGCGACCGATAATAGGATACGTACATTTAGATATCGAGTCTCGTGTATATCCGGATCAAAAATATACTATTCACGCGTTAGTAGTTGAGTGCATTACGGACCAGCTACCATCGCACCATGTTAATTGGGATAGCCATGTAGACTTCCACGCGCTTCCGCTCGCTGATTTAAGCTGGAATATTCCAGGGGATATTGACCTAGTGTTGGGCGCTCAACTATGTTTCCGTACATTTACTTGGGGAATAGGGTCGATTTTGGTTCACGCGCCCCACCTGCATTATTGACCACATTCGGGTATGTCTTTATGGGTGATTTTCCGCATAATAGTGATAATTTAAATTTACTTAACTCCTCTCCTTTCACGGCATTGGCTCTCAATGATTTATTACAAAAGTTCTGGGAATTGGAAGAAGTTGAGAATAAACGTTTTTTATCTCCTGAGGAAACCGAATGTGAGAATATTTTTTCCTCGACCGTGTCACGGGACGATGTGGGACGTTATACCGTCGCGTTACCTTTTAGTAAGGATCCCGCCGAGTTGGGTAACTCCCGCACCGCCGCGTACCGTCGACTTATTGCGCTTGAAAGGAAACTACGCCAATTGCCGATGTTGCGGGAAAATTATAATGCAGTGCTCAAAGATTATATTGACAGTGGGTACCTAAGTCAAGTCGACGAATCTGCCATTTCCGATGACGGGTATTATATCCCTCATCACGCTGTCGTTCGGCCAGACGAACCGATGCCGCGCATTGTATTGGATGCTAGCGCTAGGACTCATACAGGATTATCTTTAAATGATGTACTCCATATTGGTCCCAATTTACAAACAGATTTGTTTATTCTTTTAATAAATTTTAGATTATTTCCCATCGCTATAAATGCGGATATTAAACAAATGTATTTACGCGTTGGTGTACCCGTTGACCAGCGTAAATACCTACGCATTTTGTTTCGATTCAATGAGAACGAACCTGTGCTAACCTTTGCTTTTAATCGCTTACCTTTCGGACTTAAGTCGAGTCCATACATAGCTATGCGCACTGTGCGACAGCTGGCCTCTGACTGTCCGCATTATCCCAAAGCTGCTAAAGTAGCAGAGACCAGTCTCTATATGGACGATCTGGTGTATTCTGTGAATAATGAAGATACCGCCATGCAGCTATCGCATGATCTTATAAAGATGTTTAAATCGGGCGATTTTGACCTTATTAAATGGTGTAGCAATTCACCCGTTCTTTTAAACAGTCTTCCTGACTCGCATCGCAAGTCACTCGATTTTCACGCTGGGAGTGATGTTTCTAAGGTTCTAGGCCTTTCGTGGGAACCTTCTCAGGATAATTTCTTCTTCACTTCCGCTCGAGTGGCTGAGAAATGTACTAAGAGAAATATACTCTCGATAGTCGCACGCTTATTTGATGTTCTCGGTTTGGTTGCCCCAGTGATCTTCTATGCCAAGTTGCTCATCAAAGAGTTATGGCTGAGCAATATTGGCTGGGATGATCCCGCTCCTGACGACATTTTTAAACGTTTCTCGATTCTCATGCAAGAGTTTCCATTGCTAGATACATTACGCATACCACGCCATGTGGGTGTTACCGATGATTGTTCTGTTCGTATAGTCGCGTTTGCTGATGCTAGTATGGGTGGGTACGGGTGTGTGATTTATATACACTCTACTAGTCCATCTGGTGTCATAGTCCGCTTAATTTGAGCGAAATCAAAGGTTTCACCTACCAAAGTCACAACTCTTGCACGCCTGGAGCTGTGTGCCGCCGTGCTCATGTCAAAATTGGTAAAAACTGTTCGCGATACTTACGCTTTACGTGTTCCTATTGCAGGAATTTACGCCTTTTCGGATTCCATGATAGCCTTATCTTGGATACACTCTTCTCCGCACCGCTGGTCAGTCTTTGTCAGCAATAGAGTCGCTCAATGTCAGGAGAACTTGGGTTCTCAACATTTTTACCATGTGGCAGGTGTTGAGAATCCAAGCGACTGTCTATCTCGTGGCATCCTTCCTTCCCAGTTAATGTCACATGAACTTTGGTGGGACGGCCCCTCTTGGCTTCGTTGTGCTCCTGAGGATTGGCCCGTTAAACCGTTTTCTCCTATTAATTGTGGGGAACTTCCCGAGCACAAGGTAAATGTCTTAACAGTGACCACGCAAGTAGAACAACCCCTTCTATATCAACTTGCTCAACGTACCTCATCATGGGATAAATTGTTGCGCATTGTTTCCTATATATTGAAATTTGCTAGACCAAAGGTTCATTGTGAACCTCGTTCTATTCAGGGCTTGTCAGCTGCGGAACGAGCGATAGTATGTGCTGTGCAATCTGTGTACTTTGCAAATGACATTAAGCTCATTAAATCTGGGAAATTGCTTTCAAAGAGACTCCAAAGTTTAGCTGTTTTTTTGGATGAAGAGGGAATACTACGCATTGGAGGAAGGCTTTCGAAGTCGCACCTTCCATTTGACGCTAAGCATCCTTTTTGACTTCCCAAACATGATCATATCGTGGATCTAATAATCCGTCATTACCATGTGATGAATTGTCACACTGGACCGGGACTACTCATGTCTATTCTAAGACAGCGATTTTGGATACTAGATGCCAGGACTGTCATTAGGTCCAAGTTGCGACAATGCAACACATGTTTTCGGGTAAATCCGACGCATCCCATTCCAGTGATGGCAGACCTGCCTGAGTACCGAGTATCGGAAGCGAAGGCGTTTGTCCACACTGGAGTGGATTATGCTGGTCCCATACGCATAACCCTCACTCGGCGCAGAGGCCAGCACGCCCAGAAGGCGTATATCTGTTTATTCGTGTGCTTAGTAACCAAGGCCGTCCATGTAGAGTTAGTCTCTGATTTAACCTCTGATGTCTTTTTAGCCGCGTTTAAACGCTTTATCTCGCGTCGAGGGCCAGTATCTTGTCTTTATTCGGACAACGCCACTAATTTCGTTGGTGCTAAGGCCCAACTAGATGAGCTTTATAGATTCTTATTAAATTCAAGTTTCAATTCGTCTCTTTTACATGAGTTATCAACCCGCCGCATAATGTGGAAAATGATTCCACCTCGCTCCCCACATTTTGGTTCCATGTGGGAAGCGAATATTAAAACATTAAAAACGCATCTTTATCGCGTGATCGGAAGTCAGCTTCTCACTTATGAGGAGTTACAAACTGTACTCATTCAAATAGAGTGCATTATGAACTCGCGCCCTCTGAGCGTTTTGTCTTCCGATCCCCATCCCGAAGTTATTACTCCCGCTCACTTTTTGATGTCGACTCCACTGCAGTACTTGCCGGCAGCCGATTTGTCTGGTCAGCGCATTAATTTATCACAGCGCAAACAGTTGTTAGATAGTATGGTCCAATCCTTCTGGAAGAAATGGCACCTAGAGTATCTGCATACGCTGCAAGTCAGGCAGAAATGGGCAACTCCGGACAAACCCGTAGAAGTTGGGACTGTCGTACTCGTGGGACAGGATAATTCAGCTCCTCTAAGTTGGCCATTAGGAGTTATAACTGAGGTTTATAAAGGCACGGATAATGTCATTCGTGTTGCAATGGTAAAAACGAAGTTCGGTAACTTTAAACGTGCCGTCGTTAAATTATATCCTATTCCAACGCAATAAAGTTTAACTCTTATACGAAATTCATAGTCTTAAGGTTTAGGAAATATTATATTTAAATAACTTATATCGTTTGTTTCTCGCATTCAGTCGTAAAGCTTAAAGTTTTTCTGATCATAATCTAGGTTAGTAAATACTTATAATTTTTTCACTTCCTTTCTGAAAGCACTTGCGTCCTTCCAAAGCCCCCGAGCATGGTGAAGCGTCAATGCCTTTTTTAATATAAAAAATAAAATAATAATAATTTAGGATTTCTCCATATCATAAAATATGTTAGTATTTCAAATTAAATATTTTAACTTCTCAATTGATGAATCCTCACGCCATCTGTAATGCAGCGCCCATATACCGAGACTTTCTTGAGTTTTTTCCGCAAGGGCACACATATAGATGGCACTAGCGAGCTGACAGCTCCCCTTGACCGTTTGAAGAAGACGGTGTGTGCTCCTACGCGCTCCGCTACAAAAAATCCCTTTTTGTTGAAATCTGGACGATACTCGTAAAATAAATGGACCTGCATCTGTGCTTTATTGAGAACTTATAGTGCAGTGTTGATTTTTGGAGTTTTCACCATTCCACCGGCGGATCCACGAAGATTTAGCTCGCCGGCCGGCAGCCCATACTTGCAAGTGCGCATGAACGAAGTATCTTCCCATCTCCCTGGGTCTGAGTGGGATCTCTGGATTGTCAAGGTACGTGGGCATGTTTGCTGCGAATAATTCTCTTGTATTGGTTTGTCGAGGATTCATCAGAAGGGAAATTAATTTATTTTTTTTACACATCCGCCATAGATTCTAATTTCAAATTTTCTTACATTCTTCACAAAGGTGCAGGCTATTTACACGCCTCACCAGTACCTATTGGAAAACTCTTTTCAGAAAAGTATTTTCATGGAAAAGGGATTAAGATAGCTTTTTTTACACTTCCTCGTTCGGTAAGTGAAATGACTTGCACTGCGGGCTACATAAATGTGACCCCGATATTTGAGAAGCCTATTCCATATTTATAGCTCGGTTTTATCATGAACTGTCAGTGTATACGGAAAATATGGCCATGAATTGGTAATATCCTTTCTGTAACTTGTGAATTTTTAACCACCGACGGCGAGCGAATTTTGTTCATCCTTTATGGGCGGCATGGGCACCGGGCCGTAGGCCGACGAAGGAGGCCGGCGCGGCGGCGGAGGCCCGGCACTTCGGGGACAGAAGATATTAGTGAATAGATGTTGAAATTTTTTATTGGGTTAAGTTCGGTTGGTAAAAAGCTGAGTGTTCCTCCACAATACATTTTGACATCATTTGAAATAACTACTTAGTAAGATTTATCCCAAAAATTTCCGACTTTTTAACAATATACCTAATAGAAAAAAATATAGAAGCCTACGCCTGAAAATAAAAAATGTAAATTAAATTACGGATTTAACGCCCGTTCCTACAATGTACATCACGTTTTATGAACCTTTCAAATTAAATTAAAAGCAGATTAAAGTGTTCAAACTTTTTTTTGACATTTTCGAGGTAAACTTTTCTCGTTTTCGTAACCGAGTGAGACAGACTACTACTATCTAGTAATGTGACAGATAGGGATGCAAATAGACAAACGGGCTATAATTTTATTTGCGCTTGGAGGCACAAGAATTGTGGTTTTGTTGGCTAACTTCGTAATTATTTTAATGCCTTCGGCTCTGAATTTGGGTATAAAACGGAAGTTATGAATAAATGTGTAATATTTACCAGATAGTAAAATCGTTTTAAATAATAGCTCGGTGAAAGTTAATTTGTTGAACTAATTATATTACGACTATTTTGGATCAGCGGTTATGTTGCTGTATTATTGGTTTGGTAGGTGAAGAGCAGCGGTGGTCCAGTGGTGTCGGCCCCGACTTACGAACAGTAGGTCGTGGGTTCGAACCCAGGCAGGCGCATTACTTTGTGTAATTTATTTCATCACCGCTGCTATCAAAACGGTAAAGGAAAACATCTTGAGGAAACCGGCATGTCTTAGAACCAAAAAATTCGAAGACATGTGACATCCGCCAATCCGCGCACTGCAGGGCCCGCGTGGTGGATTATAGTCCATCCCTCTCCTAGAGAGGAGGCCTGAGTCCCTGCAGTGGGAACATTAGAATAGAATAGAATAGAATAATTTATTGTTCCAGAAATTAAATTCGTTACATTGATTCCTGAAACTCACACTAGGATTCCCTGTGTCGTGAGTTCCAGGCTCATTCGTTCCGTTGACATACTTGTGACACAAATAATATTCTAAACAATAATTTTCTAAATCTAACAGTAATTTACCTACTATCTAAACAATTTATAATCTAAGAAAGGAAAACACAGTTAGAAAGTGCCTGTGTGTATGGTATTTGTGTGAGTGTTAAGTGTACGTGTGAGTGGTGTGATGGGGGGTAAATACAGTCGTGTTGGTGTTGTGAGAGTAGATCTGAATGTTATAACCGTTCTTGTATAAGGAAGTTTGTGATATATAGTAATACATAATATATAGTTGTAAATACATAGGTATGTAAATGCAGAAGTGCCCATCAAAGTGAACTATGTGCCTGTTTTAGGAAAAGAGGCTTTCAGTCAAGTCATAGTCCAGTGTAAGAAGCCACTTTGTTACCGCAATTCTACATTTAGTTTGTGTTAGATGCAGAATTTCGTGGCGGTCATTGAGTTTCGTATAAAGATGCGGTCCCATGAATCCGTAAGACCTTCTACCGATTGTTTTACGGCATCGAACCCTTTCCCAATGTACCCTTCTACTTGATCGGAGACAAGTGTTCAGGGAGGTTTTGTGAAACCTTAGAGTGACAGACAGAATGTAAAGCTGTCTGACTCTAAGAACTCCCACTTCGGTGTATAGTGTGTTGGTGGGGTAGCGGAAAGGTCGTCTGTAAGCAACCTTAAGCAAAGCTCGCTGAGCTCTTTCTACCTTCATAAATGCGGTTTTGCCAGCTGCTCCCCATGCTATTATGCAATAGTTTAAAACTGATTGACACAGAGAGTAGTATATCATCTTTAGAACCGATTCATCGGCAATCTTACCAAGTTGCTTAAAAATACGGAGCATCTTTCGTACCCTACTCCTTAGAGCACTCAAGTGTGTGGACCATGACAAGCGGTTATCTACATAGACTCCAAGATATTTAATTGTATCAGTTGTCTCAAAATATGGGCAAGTACAGTCTTCAGGGCTAGAACAAGAGTGCATCTGTAGACAGGCAACTCTGCTAGGGGACGTACGTTTCGAGATGGCAAAGTTTACAGCCTTCGTTTTCTCTACATTTAACGTTAGGAGATTATGTTTCAGCCAGTTCGCGACAGCTTTCATCCCGGCTTCGACTGAAGACTGAACGTTGTCCCATGTTTTCCCATAAAATAGGATTGCGGTGTCGTCCGCATATGTAAAGATCCTGGCTTGAGGGATTTTCATGGCACATAGTCCGTTAATATAAATAATAAAAAGGGTAGGTCCCAGCACACTTCCCTGGGGTACACCAAAATGCACCTTGGTTGCGTCACTAGCATACTCCCCTAAGATGACTTTCTGGGATCTATCGTTGAGGTATGAGGTAAACCAGTCCAGAGCAACACCACGAACTCCTAGAAGTGACATTTTTTTAATCAGGAGTTTCCTAGAAATCGTATCAAATGCTTTGGCGAGGTCCAGAAAGATGCCAGTACATGCCAGTCCTTGACCAAGGTTGAGGGATATGAAATCGGCTAAGTTCGTTACTGCATCCTCCGTGGACCTGCCAACCCTAAACCGTATTGATTGTCCGACAATAATTTGTTTTTTTCTAGGTATGTTAGCAGACGCTTGTTCACAACTTTCTCAAGGATTTTTGATATAGATGTCAGCAGAGAAATCGGACGATAGTTTAAAGGGACTTTGGGATCACCACTTTTAAATATGGGACATATATTCGCAATCTTTGCACAATCAGGAACTATGCCCGAAGTTAGGCTTAAGTTGCACAGAAAGGCAATTGGACCAGCCAAAGCATGTGCACACTGTTTTAGGAAAGTATTATTAATACCATCATAACCTGTTGCTGACGTCGTTTTCAGGTGGGAAATAATTGAAAATATTTCTGCTTCATCAGTCGCAGTGAGGAAGAAAGAGTTTGAGCTAGGGTTGACAGTACTGTATTGCTCATTGTTACGTGCCAATTCAGTTTCAGTTAAGCCCAATTGACTGAGTGTTTTTGCTGCAAGGTTTTGACCCACTGTTGAGAAACAGTCATTTACATTATTGGCTGATGATGATGATGATTATTGGTTTGGTTTTTTTTTTATTTACGGTATACTTTGATGTAAACAGAAGTAAAAACAGCAACTGATAAAGTTTTGGAAGTTCAATGGCAGAGGTAAATTTTTGTGGATACCAAAAAAACGAGCTAAGACAGAAGACATTCTCCACAATCCAAAGTTACAGAAGTATTGTCTCTTACCGTTCATCTACTAGCGGAGATGAGATTGTTGAGGTGGATGTGTGATATGACACGAATAGATAAAGTAAGGAACGAGTATATTAGTAGAAGTTTAAAAATTGCGCCAATTACAGAAAAGTTAAAAGGGAATGTTGGGAAATAAATAAATAAAAAAAATGTTGGGGAATGAAGCCCGTTTACCCATAGGCATATATGTGATGAGGAGGGATGAATCGCATGTGACTAAAAATGGATGAATATAAATGTGGATGGATGGAGAGGAAGACCAAAAGAAGGATGGTGTGTGTGAGGAGTGATATGAGGGAAAAAGGAATAATTAATGATAGCGTGGACAGGACAGAATGGAAGGAAAAAAATGTGTTGCGCCGACCCTAAATGACATGGGATAAGGGCAGATATTGTAGACTTAATAATTTGTACTATTTCTTACCATCAAGCTCTTTACTACTTCTGTGTATCTCACAGAAGATACACACGTAACACACAGTGATGACAACCAACGGTAAGAAGTACATCGCGCAGAGACAGAAGATAATATACAGACAAAGATATTGTAGGTAAACTTAATAATTTGAACTATTTCTTACCATCCAGCTCTTTACTACTTCTGTGTATCTCACAGAAGATACACACGTAGCACACAGTGATGACAACCAGCGGTAAGAAGTACATCGCGCAGAGACAGAAGATAATATACAGACAAAGATATTGTAGGTAAACTTAATAATTTGTACTATTTCTTACCATCAAGCTCTTTACTACTTCTGTGTATCTCACAGAAGATACACACGTAACACACAGTGATGACAACCAACGGTAAGAAGTACATCGCACAGAGACAGAAGATATTATAGATCACTTCTTGTTGCTCCGAGTTGAAGGCGCCAAAAGACACGCATTGCTCAAAGCCGGCCACTTGTGGATGACGCTTGACGCGGAATACTATGCTCTGTGGACAAGGAAAAGGTAGAATTAGCAATTAAATTGTTTTTATTAAGGGGAATTCTCGCTTTGTTTTAAATCTGTCAAAATCATAAAAAGCGTTATTTCCAAAAAAATTATTCAAATAAAAAAAAACCGACATAAATAACCAATTTAACAAGGAAAACTGAGGAAAACCGAATACCTAAATATCGTCGCTTCACGGTGAATATACCCCGCCAGTATGGTAGGAGGTAGGTAATTCTTTTATCCAAGCATTGCTGTCGTTACGACAGGGGTTAAATAAGAATAATAAAAAAAGATTTGGTTCGCCTGAAGGTTGGACATTTAACCATCGACGAAAATTTCCTAATTGTTATACGATTTTGAGTCAACAAATATCCAGACATCGAAACATCCAAAGTTAAGCTGGGTGACTGAGGATCAACGCACGGCGGCCGCGACTGTCTGCATACCAGGCGCATACCGTAATCGAGGCGCGTAGGCATAGCTCGCGCTTCGTCCGTTCTATGCTTAGGGCTACAAACTTAAAATTTCGCAGGCGTATTCCTATCATGAAGTAGACATCGACTAAGGAAGGATGTTTTAAAATTCAGCCCCCAAGGGGGTGAAAAAGACATTTTTGATATATCCGACATTCACGTTGGCGAAGCTCGGGCAAAAGCTAGGTAGCAATATTAGTAGGATTCAAATGATAAACCCATTCATCTTTATTCTCTTTGCCCTTATGCGAATTCATTGATCGGCGTAGCATGTCTTCATCCATACTTCTTTAGACTTTATCTCGTTAGACACGTCCTTTCTTGCCATATCATCATTAAATTAATAAATAGCAAATTAATAAACCCATTCTAGACTATAATTTCTTTAAAATGTAAATATCATGAAATCAGTAAACATTTCACAATTCACAATATATGCTGAATGCAAATACAAATAAAACAAAAATCTGTGCAAATGAACACATTTGCATTCTGCTGGATTCATGAATATATTATTCAGTCCACAATGGTCTTAATTTATACATATTTATTTACTATTATTGGAGATAAATTTATTTACCTACTACAATAAAAGCCGTCGTTTTGAATATCCGTCAAACTCAGGGAGGTACCATTAGGTTGATACGGGTCGAGAATAGGTATAGTTATATACTGATTGATTGAATGATTCTCGACCCGTAACAATAATTGGTAAGTGTGTACTACCGTCTTAAAACGCATCCCTTCTAATACTGTATATAAAGAAACGCAAACGTTTATTCCAAAACTTCTTATTCCCTAAACCCGAAATACTGTTACATTTTTTATCTACCCAAATATCATAAACCCTCTCTAATGCGTTCAAAAACCATAGGCAATGACCAGCATTACCAACCAGCAGAAATAAACAGAACTGTTATGAACTCATAACCTACTGAAAACAGTAGGTTATGAGTTTAAATTTGGAACAGGTGTCAAATTCAAGTGAGGGTGCTATTCTAGTATCTATATTAAAACAGATACCTATCGATACGAAACCCCAATTCAGTATGATTTTAATTATAAATCGTACGACATTTTGATCTCGAGTGACACAAGAATAGTGACTTTGTTCGTTTGCCTATGATTTAAAAAAAATGACATATTCGAAACGCCGCCATTTCGAGCTGTCATTTGTTCGTTATTATTTATTGCATTACAGTGTTAACAATGCTGGTCATTTCCCTATGGTTCCTGAACCCATCATAGAGCCCTTATGATATTTGGGTAGATAAAGTAGTGTATGCAACTATACATAATTAGGCATTACAGCACGATTGTTAAGGTACCGTAATTTACATTGATTCATTATTATGTCATCATGGTATCCAGGTTAACTAATTACAGGCCATCAAAAATCCGGTCACATCGCTGTCAATAGGAAAAGTGGGATTTCGCAGGATACCCTGGCACTTCCGTCTAACCGGATCCAGCTGAATACTAGCATTTTACATGGAGTGATTGCCTATTTTGCCCTCCACATGAAGTGGAAATTATGTTTTTCCTACTCCTCCGCTATTCTTTTCTCATAAATTTCTTTTTTTTTTAAAGAAAAAAAAAAAACGTGGCTGGCGATATGTGGGTGTACAAATTACTCCTCTGCCTAATCGTTCAGGGATTACACGCGTGATGTTATGTGCTTGTATCCCTAAAAGTCGCTGCGTAAAGTTCATGCACCTAAGTCTATAAATATGCTTTTCCGGAGCCTTAAGCCAGGTTCATTCAACTATGGAGTGGGTATACGGAATAGTTGTTGGAGATATTTTTAGAGAAGTAAAACTTGTAGAGTGTAAAAAGCCTTCCAGTCGTTAACACTGTAGCCTGCCTTTTTGCCACCTACGCTTGGTTTGCTTGGAAGGTTTTTATAAACATAAAGAGTATACAGACTGATATTTTATTTGGATGATGTTTCTCAAAGCATTTTTTAATAGTAGTATCTCGGATTCGGTCATTAGTATGAACTTAGAATAAATTGCAAGCGCGCCAGTACAGCAGTGATGACATTATTACAAGACAACTCACACCACAGCGAGGTTATACAGATTCGTGATGTTTTGAGTTTTCACCGCTCTTCCCAAGAAATGGGCCAGCCCTCTGGTCATATGAAGAGTCGATCAACCGCTTGGTAATATCCCGAAATATTATGTGGGCACTCGGCCCCATGACCAGTGTTTTAAACCGAACAGCTCAAACATTTACCTACCAATAGACAAATTGATGAACTTTTTACGCGATACAGGAAAAATTCCTAGAGACACGAAAAAGCGAAAAACGTAAACGTTTGGTGATTTCCTTGAAAAACCTGTTAGCACTCAGCCCGAGGCTTTCAACTCCAAACGGCTCAAAATATAGTAAACAGCTAGACACGTGTAGTAGTACATATGAAGCTTTACACTTCCAGTACAAAATGGCTTCGCTTTGTATAGATTTCCCGTGTAATGAGAGATTCGCGATAAACTGGTTTTTTCTTTATATTCAAAGCCTGATTGGTCGTTGTGCGTACTAAATCTACGCCGCTTGATATCCAATCACGATTTACGTGCCCTGTAAGGATTTGACAAACTGAAACTAGTTTGATAGACTAATACCCATCTAGGTACAGACTAATTAACTTCCTAGTTAGATTGATTCCTATTTTAGCTGTAAGCCCTCGATTAAGGTCTTTCATTAAATCAGCAATGTCCCTTGTACCGTACCTGAGAGGAATATTAAAGGTCTGTGCAGACGTGCGATTTCTCGGTCTCAAAGTGTGCGGATTCGTTGGGTTATGTATGTGATTTGTAGATAAATATTGAAGTAAAATTACCTAACATAATATCACACCTGGAATCCGCTAATGGCATTGACATTTTTGGAATTGAATGGCAAGCCCGCCACACTATTCTTAAACTACTGCAACTCCTGAAAGCAAGAATCAACAATGGCGCTCACTAGAAGACCGCAGATACAATGAAGCTCCGTAGGATAAGGTAGCGGTGTACACCCACATGTATGAATGGGTGATTGTATGTGGGACAATCATCCCCAAAGTTAAACTGGTCTTCTTCTTCTTTATGGGGTTTCAGGTTTCCGCACTTAGTCCTTAAGGTGGACCATTGTGCGTGAGCCGTGGTGGCCGCTTACTCCAGCCAGCCCACCTCCCTCCAGAAGCAGATCAGACTTCCCGGTCTCCTCAGGGCATCCGTAAGGGATCGTGGTGTTCCCAGGGTCTCCTCACGAATCTTGGTAACGCCTGTGCACTCAAGGAGCACATGCGCCACAGTTTCCTCCGCCTCCATGCAGGCCCTGCACAGGGGACTGTCAGTGATTCCGGGTGTGATTGGTGTGGAAGTGTTTATTCAGAGAACAATGTCCGGTGATGGTCCCCGCCACCAGGCGCAGGCTATCTCTGTCCAGGTGCAGAAGGCGCCTGGTCAGCTTTATATCCAGGGATGGCATAGCTTCCTTATTGGATTGCCTGCATCTTGGTGTCGAGCTCCACCATTTCTCCGCTTGTTAAACTGGTATAATGTGGGTTAACTTAACTCTTCGGGATTTACAGGCGTGATGTTATGTTATGATTGTCCTTTGCAGACAAAAGTATCTCGACTGCACTTGCCTGAAAGACAATGCTTACGCCAACTCGGATATTTTCTTAAGTGGAACCCTCGGGCACAATATTATTTTGTAGGATTGCAGTTTTGCAATTTCATTTCAAAAGTCGGCGCTTCTCCGTCTGGAAATAGTTGATTGATATTTGACTGGAACGTGCGGCGCAGCAGTTTTGAAAACGTTTACAAACATTTGCAGTACGGGATATATTTTTTTTTTGGCTGAAGTTGCTGTCGATCTATGTTGTTCTGATTTTATTTACTTGGTGAATGAAACTTGCTGAGAAATACAGAAGTATGGAAGAAGAAGACATGTTGCGTCGACCCCAAATAAATTGGGATAAGGGCATGAGAATGATGATGATGATGATGATGATGATGATGATGATGATGGTGAATGAAACTTGACATTTTGTTTCCATAAGAAGTTGAACAATCCTTACCAAAATAAATAGATCACTACAAAAGTAGGTATAATAACATAGCACAAAAATTACTACAGCTCCGTCTATCACAAAAACGTAGAAACTGACATCAAAATCCTGAATCACGTAATTAAACTTATCCGCGACCTTGGAGTATTTAGTTAGAAGAATCAACAACAATTTATGGTTGGGCAGTAGCCCACCAGACACAACACTCATCTGGTTGGAGTCTATCTTTCATCATAATTCTCATTCATCATAATTCTCTTGCCCTTATCCCAATTCATTTGGTGTCGGCGCAACATGTCTTCTTATTCCATACTTCTCTGTTTTTCGTTATAAGAGACACATCCTTTCTTACCATATAATTCTTAATTGATATGGTATATTGCACTTTATTTACATTTTCGTGTTCAATTTTACATTTTACAGAGAATGCGCCTGAATCTGCATGGGACCTAGTACCGTAAGATACCGGTCGTTTATCTTCCTACATGTAAATGGGTCGTCTATCCCTGTCTTTATGTAAACACGACCTAAGGTAGAATAGAATCGTAGATCTTGTGATCAGGCACGTCGTTTATCTAGAATCTAATCTTAGACTGCTGTATAGGTTAGATGTTAGATTGCGATGGCATTAATAATTCAGGTGTAATCTTGTGAGGGAGAGAACCTCTCGTCCCAGCCGCCACGGGGGACGTTCCGGGCGTTGGGGGCCAGGGCCACGTAATGGCTTTCAGCCACCGTAAGCGCGGGCCTGTGGACAGTGAGTAATGGGCTAACTCACCGTCCGTCCATCCTATGACGATAACAGGCCTTGTCGACGGCGCGTTTCTGTTCCACGCGCGCCTCAAAGAGATGTCAGAAACATTGCAGGGGCCGACGCCTGTCCGGGCTACGGGTTGTTCGAAAGAGGTTCAGGTGTCATCTTGTGGTTTCGTGTCACGGATGTTGTTGTCTCCGCACGTATTGGATGAGCGATCGACGACTACTGTCCTATAGACGTGGGTTAGATTTCCGCACATAGAACTTATACATATACATATATATTATACTGGCACTTTGCCCACGGCTTCGCCCGCGTGGATGTCGGTTCAACTACAAAAGTGACGATTTTTCATACAAACTTTCATCCCCCTTTTCACCCCCTTAAAGGTTAAATTTCCAAAAACCCCTTCTTAGTGCTCCCCTACATTATAATAGGAAGCCGTGTGCAAAATTTCACATTCCTAGCCCCAGTAGTTTCGGCTGTACGTTGATATTATGTCAGTCAGTCAGTTCTCCTTTTACATAATATATAGATGAAGTTAAGCTTCATGGAAGTAGGTGAAATGTGGAGAGTAACTCCTTCGTAATTTGACAGACATTTTGGAACTTAAAAACATTTTGAATTTTTGTTAACCAAATGTTACTTTCTTCTTTGAATAAAAAAACTTTTGGAACTTTAACTTTTGCGATTACAGATAAATTAAATTGAAGTGTGTTTTTATAATAAACGATACTTATAACAAGAAAACATTTTTTTCTGTCTGCCTGTTTGTTTCGGCTAATTTCTGAAATGGCTGAACCAAAATTGACAGGACTTTTACGGGGAGATAGCTGATGTTTAGGCTACTTTTATTTTAGCAACAGGATAACGATCTAGTGCAAACATCTCTCTTAAAATTGGTAACAAAATTCGACTCTAAAAGAGAGTAATATGTCTTTATAACCTATACAGCAGTCTTAGGTTGCAGGAACCCGCTGGATGAGAGACGCACGGGACCGGTCAATGTGGCGACGCCTGGGGGAGGCCTATGTCCAGCAGTGGACGTCTTTTGGCTGAAATGATGATGATGATGATGTCTTTATAATAATTTCACGTGAACGAAGGTCCCGGGCAACTGCTAGTTCATAATAATACTGCTTCCTTGCTACCTACGTGTCTGTTAATTTTACACAATCACAATTTGTGCCTAGGCGGGACACGTATTAAATGAAGTTGAGCCGCATTATTACCCACATGATTATACAAGTTGCGAAACTTGTCTCTAACAATTCATACCTTGTCTTAAATACATGACACGTATAAAGCATGTTTCAAACATGTCTTGTTAACTAGTTTGTAAACCATTTCGAGAAGTTTTGTTAATAGCCTTAACTATTTGTTTAAGCTCTATGTCGGTATACGACCAATGGAAACATTTAGTAGCAGCCACGAAATCTTGATATGTGCCCGATTGATGGGGACCTAAACAACTGACTGCTTCCTTTGTCTAGACACTCCCCTTCGCTCTGCCCAAGAGCGGGGGGAGGTTTTTATGTTTTTTTTTTTTGTTTTGGTAGGTGGAAAATCATCGAATGATTTTCCACCTACCAAAAAAAAAATACCTCCTGCTCAGCAGTCGCGGGGTGCAAGCGCGACTGCTGAGCAGGAGGTAATTTTTTTTTTAGGCAGAGCGAAGGGGAGTGTCAGACTTACTAAAATGTTCCTGTTCCTTCTTCGCCCTTGTGCTGAGGCCGCGTTATGCCTTTCGATAATCCGCAGCCCCGACGGGGAGAAGGAGGTCCTGGGTTTGTTTTCGGGGTAGGGCAAAGTGTTATTGGGTTTTCCATCAAGAATTTCTCAGTAGCAGCAATGAAGTCATGATTGACATTGATTTGAGCCCAGTCAATAGGCTCGCTCCCAATTACGTGGAATTTATACAACTGGCCAAGTGTTGGTATTCTATCACCTCTGAGTAATTTTTCGAGGAGGTGTTATGTTATGTTTACAACATCTAAAATACATGTTTTTAAAAAAACCTTTAAAAGTTTATTCTACTAGGTGTTGCCAGCGGCTTCGCCCGCTACAACTCGAAAATTATCCCACGCAAATACAAAATCGGGATAAAAACCATCCTATGTGTCAATTCAGGTTATAAACTGTCTGTGCAACAAATTTTATCTAAATTTTTCTGTAGTTTTAGCGTGAAAGAGTAACAAACATCCATCAATCAATCCATACATAGTTACAAACTCACAAACTTGCGCGTTTATAATATTAGTAGGATTTTATCAAATCCTACGGAAATGTTTGGTTTTGATTAACTCGCTGGTAATGACCATAAATTTTGTTCGTTTTATTTACCATGTGCCTGGCGTAACATAATGGGTGCCTATTAGTGAATGTTATTTATTCATAATAATATTTATTTTTTTGTTTTGATGTTCATTTCATTTCAAATTTTTAAATTGGCCGCACAGCGATGTGAATGATTGTTTTGTTGACCTGTTATTCTTTGCCTTTTTGACACTTGTACAACCTACATATTTTTGACATTTATTCTAAGTTTTATTTTATTTATAAATGAAACCAATAAAATCCTACATGAGAAACAGTATGGTTTCACCAAAGGGCGTTGTACGACTGACGCCGGTGTCACCTTATTAAAACATATATTTACTGCGTGGGAAGAGTCACAAGACGCCATAGGGATCTTCTGTGACCTCTCGAAAGCATTTGATTGCGTCAACCACGAAACCCTTCTCATAAAGCTCGAACATTACGGTTTAGGGAAACTTGCGCTCAGTTTAATGAAGTCGTATTTAAGCGATAGACATCAGCAAGTACAAATAAATGGTGTCAATTCAATGGGCTTAAAAGTAAGCATGGGTGTGCCACAAGGTTCGATATTAGGTCCCTTTCTCTTTTTGGTATATATCAATGATCTACCACATTTATTTAAAAACCAACCTGAATTGGTATTGTTTGCCGACGATACTTCTTTAATATTTAAGGTAAACAGACGTGCCACAAGTCTTGATGACGTAAATAACGCCTTACTGCAGGTTCATAATTGGTTCACCGTTAATAATTTAGTATTAAATGGGAAAAAAACGAAATGCATAAGATTTGCTCTACCAAATGTCAAAAGTGCAGATTGTGACATAGTATTGAATCAAGAGAAGCTTGAATTTGTCGATGAAACTGTTTTCTTGGGGATAACGATTGACTCGAGGCTACAGTGGGGTCCGCATTTAACATCTCTTGCAGGACGGCTGAGTTCAGCAGCATATGCTGTTAGGAAAATCCGTCAATTTACTGACGTAGATACCGCGAGACTAGTCTATTTTAGCTATTTTCATAGTGTTATGTCATACGGTATTTTACTATGGGGACGGGCTGCAGACATCGAGTCTATATTTATTCTGCAGAAAAGAGCCATTAGAGCCATATATGGTTTACGAAGGCGCGATTCTCTGAGAGAGCTGTTTAAGGAAATTAACATCATGACAGTACCTTGTCAATACATCTATGAATACATCATGTACGTTAGGAAAAATCTGCATTTGTTTAGCAAAAGAGGTGATAGACACCACTATAATACGAGGAATAGGGACCAACTAGTTCAGCCAGGTTTCAGGTTAGCTAAAGTAGACTCATCCTTCATGGGGTACTGTTTAAAATGTTACAATAAAATACCCCCTCACATTCTTCAACTGAGTGAGACGAAATTTAAAACTTGTGTAAAACGCACACTATGTAGGCAAGCATACTATAAGTTGGGGGATTACATTGATGATAAAAATGCTTGGCTCAATGCTGGTCCTGCTCCACAACCTTAGGGGCAAATAAATCGACTATCATGTGAAGTTATTGTAGAGGCTGCAGAAGATTGTAAAAATATCTTTGCATTGTATAGATTCAATGTCTTAACATTGTATAATTGCATGGCACATGTGTGAGTTCTATGTACTATAAAGCCACTTTTTACATTTAGTTATATTTTAGTGACGTTGCCCTGGTGGCTGAGAGAATGTCATGCTCACTCAAATGTCTCGCTGATGGTGGCGGGTGTGTCGGATCATTTAGTTCCCTTCAAAATGGTTGAGTTAGATGGTGCTGATCCATGCGTCATGTTCGTGAACGGGCGCTGTCAGTAGAGACTGGTCATCTCTTAGCTACCATGGTTTATATATTTTTCTTTGATTTATTTTTTATATCTTTTTACTCTGGACGCTCTTAACTTGCACGTCTTGCTACATAGTTCTCACATAATATACCATCTCAACATGAATGATATAATGTACCAAGATTTTGTAACAAATTCTGATTTAAAAGAGTGTCCATGGAGTTTCTTGCCCGTTCTTCTTCATGAGATCTACGTTAGGGAACTGGCAACTGCGGTACTTTCACAAGTTATTATGCCTTGTGATTGTGACTGTAGCGTAGGAGTGCAATACGTCGTTTCGGGAGTTGCTCCGTCGGGCTACGCGGCGCCGAATGTTACCGGCGGCGAGAGCTGTGGGTGCGGGGGCGCGCGGCGGCGTGTGCCGTGGCGGCGGGTGTGCGGGGCTCCGGATCGCGGGGCGGCGGTTGCACGTTGCGGCGTGCATTCGTTGTTCCGTGATTCGGGAACTCGAGCATTCGTTGTTGCGGTTTGCGTCGCTGCGTGCTTTTGTGCTCGCAGTGTTCGTTGTTGCGGGCATTCGGTGGCGTGTGGTCCGGCGTGGTGACTTTCGGAATGACGTATTGCACTCGTAGTTTCGTTCTTCTTCCGTCCTTTCTGACATTCAAAAGTGCCTGTAATGGCTTAATTGAAATAAAATATTTGAGTTTGAGTTTGAAAAAACATAAATAAATTCTTAATGAAAGTTTTAAGACACATTTTGAAAAGATGATTTATTTACAACGTAGGTACCTACTTATTTAATCCAACACTTTTTTGTAAAGTTTATCTCATATTATCTCTTTGCTTGATAAACCTCTATATCGTGTATCATCAAGACACACTTGATTTGAAATCATAAAGTAGGTACAGTACCCGGCGATAAATATTGCACATCGACCTTTGGTAAGAGACAATCGGCTAATTTCGGCTTCGTAGAGCGTTATCGCTGTCGCACACTACCTATGTGACGGATTGTGACGTTTTGTCAGTCGTTGTTCAAGTGCGATAGAGTGCGGTCGCGTCCAACTCAAAATATATACTAAGAGTTGTTAACACCCCCAAATTTTAATAATTTTATTAAAGTTGTACTATGGCATCTTTAGGAAAAAGAGGGAAACCTTTACGAGGTCAGTCACGACTCACGAGAAATTATCTACAATGTTTATAAATATTTTGTAAAAAAAATGAAGATGAAAATGTAAGTTGTTATTTTAAGAAGGTTCAAGAGCGAGTTGCAAATGCCACTGGAATTTCAAGAAGAACTTTGAACAATATTTTAAACGAAGTCAGTACTGAAACACATTCTACTGAAATTAAGTTCAGCTCTCCAAAAAAAGGGAGACCAAAAAAGCAATTTCGTTTGGATATGGACGATTTTGATTATGATGTTGTTCGAAGAATGGTGTATGATTTTCACTTACGATTTAATGAACTGCCAACAATAAAATCATTAAAAGCTAAATTATCTGAAGCTATTAATTACAATGGGTCTGAAAAGACGTTGAGAAAAATACTTCACGAGAAGGGATTTCGGTTCACTAAAATGGAAGATAATCGAAAAGTTCTAATGGAAAAGCACGGTGTAAGTCTCAAACGAATGGAATACCACGATAAAATACGCAAATTTCGCGAATCAGGAAAAAATATCGTCTACATGGATGAGTCTTACATACATACATCCCACACTAAAGGGAAATCTTGGAGTGATGATAAGAAAAAAGGAGTAAAAAAAAATATACCGATCGAATTGAGAACCTCCTCCTTTTTGGGAAGTCGGTTAAAAAAGCCAATTTCAAAAGGTCAATGTTTGATAATAGTTCATGCGGGAAATGAAAAAGGCTTTGTACCCGGTGCCATTTTAATGTATAAATCCACGGACACTACAGGTGACTATCACAATGAAATGAATAACGATAACTACGAAAAATGGCTAGTTAATCAATTAATCCCAAATATACCCAGTGATTCTGTTCTAGTCATCGACAACGCACCCTATCACAATAAATATGTTGAAAGACCCCCCAACTCAAACACCATTAAACAGGAAATGATCAACTGGTTAAACAGACACGAAATTTTAGTTGATCCAAAATTAACAAAAACCCAGATTTACGCTATTATATGTAAGCACAAAGAGAGATATACAGAGTTTTCCGTGGACAAAGTACTTGCTGAACATGGGCACACTGTGTTGCGATTGCCACCATATCATCCGGATTTTAATCCAATTGAAAATATATGGTCTCAACTGAAAGGCTATGTAGCCTCTAGAAATGTGGGTATGAATTTAACTACAGTAAAAACTGACTGAAAAAGTAAACATGATCGGGACTGAAGATTGGAAAAAGGTTTGCGATCATGCAATCAAATGTGAGAACGAATATAGAAGCATTCAACATGGTTTAGACAATTACACTAATAGACTAGTGATAAATACGGCTGACAGCCTGACAGTGACAGTGATATTGACCTCTTTGAGAGCACAGATAGTGAATTGGAAATAATTGAGAATTAGAGTTATTATTATTTCTAATGGTGTTTATTTTGTACACTACAGCTGTAATTTTCCAAAATAATTAAATACATAAACATAATGTGAACATGTTTTTTTTTATTTTATTTTACCCCAACATAAAGTCATCACATAAAGAAAAATTGGTGTCTTATAAATAAAGAATAAAAATAATTATCAAAAGAAGCAAATCATAATTGTTTTAACAGCTCCTAATAGATACCGGACTGTTTGAATTTCGTGCGACAGAGATAACGCTCTACGAAGCCGAAATTAGCCGATTGTCTTTTACCAAAGGTCGATGTGCAATATTTATCGCCGGGTACTGTAGGTACTAGGTTACAAAGAGGAAGATTTAGACAAGTATAATAAATTATTTTGAATTTGAATACAACTGTCTAAAATTAATCATGGCAGGCGAGGTGGATTTACAGCGACGGCACACATGCAGGCGAACAATAAAGTGAAACAAAATGAGTCTGCAAAAGGTTTTATTACTGGAATCTTTCATTGATTGCCTCTGCGACTGAATTGGTCAGATTGGAAGCGAAATTAAAAACCTGACAGCTACCTTTGAGCTTCAAGTCTTTGTGAATTTGCATTGAAAAAGAAACCTGGACGAGGCTTTAAAAACTTTTGACCTTGTTTTTTTTTTTTGTTTTAAGGTAACCACTACTGTTTTTCTGTTTGTTTGTCACAAATATTGATGGAGCCGTTTACAAAGAAGTCTTATATATGTCAAAAAACCAGATAAAATGTTTCCCCACAGTGCACAAAACAGATAAATAAATATCAATTATAAAGTAACTGAGTTACAGCTCTTTCAAGAATTTCTCAGTGGCAGCAATGGGGAGGATTTGTGTCCGGTTGATGGCATTCATTTCATTTTCAAATATCTTTATTTAACATCTTAATATAATATCAATAACAAAATGCACTTATTCTAAGCTAAATTAACACATTAACGCACTAAAATAAAACACTTTATTAGGCTAGCAATTCGCCTTTCAAAGCTTACAAAATGATCATCATCATCATCATCATTTCAGCCAAAAGACGTCCACTGCTGAACATAGGCCTCCCCCAGGCGTCGCCACATTGACCGGTCCCGTGCGTCTCTCATCCAGCGGGTTCCTGCAACCTTGACCAGGTCATCGGTCCACCTAGTGGGAGGCCTTCCAACGCACAGAAGAGATAATTCCAACGCAACGTCTTCCGGTTCGCGGTCGCCATTCCAGAACTTTTCGGCCCCATCGGCCATCCGTTCTGCGAGCAATGTGCATGAAGATCATGATAAATGATAGATTGGTTTAGTTTAGACCGATAATAACATAAACTTATCACACAATATAAAAGGGTATAGGAACTGACAATATGTAAATTGTTTAGTTAGTCACAATTTACTGCTTGCATGTAGGTAAATCGAAAAGTATCTGATCATGCAATCCGCGATGGACAAGCAAACGCGTGAGCCTCCCTGCTTGATGGCATGAGTCGCTCATAAGCGTAACTTGTAAAATGTATGCCTAACCTTACGGGGATTATAAGTATGATGTTATGTTACAGATCTTTTACAGTTGGTTTTAAATTTTACTTAAGTAACTGTTAAAAATATTAATGACACATCATGAAAACACTTGAGATTTCGACTTACATTTCAAGCTGTAAATTTTATGCGCAAACAACATAGAACTTCAGCACGTACGGTATATCTATCCAGTACCAACCGTCTTGCAGTTCAAGTCCAAGCTCTTATATGAAAATTGTCTTCATTTTGCAAGCGAAACCAAATGTGACGAGTTTTTCAAACAAGTGACCGTCGATCGTGTATTCGTGCGATCATAGCACACACACACAGACAAGAACGAATGTTTTTAGATACATTTTCTTTAAACCTTTTTTTTTTCACAACAAATTGTGTTTTTTCCGTTTTTTTCAATGTAACTTTCGAAAGATTCAAGAACATTGGCCAGTACATACCAACTACCTCATTAGAGAGCATTACCAAGCGATAATACAAACCACATTGTATTGCTCACTCTGCATTTAAATCATCTCGGAATATGTATTTTTCCAATAATCCGGAAAAAAATGGAAAGATTCCCGTTTCCTTCCTAATTTTTCGTTTTTTTTTTCAATGTAACTTTCGAAAGATTCAAAAACATTGGCCAGTATAAATTTCATGTATGTTCTTGAATCATTCGAAAGTAACATTGAAGAATACAACGGCATTGGAAAGAAACGGGAATCATTCCAGTTTTTTCAACGCTAAACATGATCAAACCTGATCGAAGTCTTAAAAATAAATCGTTCCATTTAACGAAATGTCAATTCACACTTATTATAAAAATACAAACTATCGGCAACTTCTTAAGTACTTGGTCTTGTTAAGTAAACTGATAACCGACTTAGAAGTGTCTATTTGTAGTTCAGCGATCTTGACATTTGAATTAGTTTCGTGTCTCTTAGGTATCACCGGCATTTTTAAGACAAGAATAACATTTTATTTTGAACATTTTATTTTGGCACGTGGAAACCACCAATTTTTAATAGGCTCGCGTGGTGGATTTTAAGCCCCCCATTTCACATAGAAAGTAGGCCTGGACCTCTGTAGTAAAAACGTTACTTCAGTGTTTACTATCAAACAAATATCAGCTTTGAAACTGCTGAAATAACAACCGACTTCAAAAACACCAAAAAGAGAAAAATAAACTTAAAAAAAAAATCTGCTTCTGAAGTCGGTGACTTTTGTTTGTTTGACTTCATGTTTTTGCCACCGACTTCAGAAGCTGATTTTTCTTTTTAAGTTTATTTTTCTCTTTCTGGTGTTTTTGAAGTCGGTTGATTTTTTTGCAAATTTTTATTTTTTTCTTTTTTAGTTGTAATAAGTACCTATATCGAGTTGTTGTGTGTATTCGAGTTGTTGTGTGTGTGTGTGTTGTATTTGTATAGTATCCTATACAAATATTTACTCTGCATTTAACATTCAACCAAGAAACCTAACCCTTAACCTTCAAGATCCAACTACATATTTTTGCTTTCAACTCTTAACTGTTGAGGAGTGGTACTACTCCTCAACGGTTAAGAACATGAAGACAAGTGATGACTGCTAGATGCGAATACTTGAATAGCGTCAGAAAAAAGCACGAAACACGTCATACGTATCTATGTAATTCATTTAAAATAACTAAAAAATTGTGTATTATACACATCTGCATACCCCCTCAGAGCATACAGGCGTGATGTTACGTCATGATAATGTATCTTCTATATTAATAAAAAGAGAAGTCCTGAATGACTGACTGACTGACTGACTGACTCATCAACGCCCAGCCCAAACCCTTGGACCTAGAAAGCTGAAATTTTGCACAGAGGTTCCCTTTATAATGTAGACAAGGAATAAGGAAGGATTTTTCGAAATTCAACCCCTAAGGGATTTAAATAGGGGATGAAAGTTTGTATGGAAAATCGACATTTTCACGCGGGCGAAGCCGCTGGCAAAAGCTAGTATTCAATAAACATCCAAGTGATTCCAGCAATTACGACAGAGTTGCCGTCTATTTTTGAAGAGTTCCATTGTATATCTCCGAAGATCAGCACCAGATCTTCACCAAATTAAAATGGGAGCACCTCAGGAGTATAAAAAAAATAATCTCTTTCAAATAAAAAAAGAATTTTGAGAATCGGTCCACAAATGGGGGAGAAATCAGGTAACATACATAAAAAAAAAAACATACACACGAACATATAACCTCCTCCTTTTTCGAAGTCGGTTAAAAATCTACATAAATTGAATTAGCCCGCAGGCTATCCGCTTTGACGCTCAGCGAAATAGTGTTTCATAGAGATAAGTAAATAGACATTCAAATTCAATTTTAAATGGCGTCCAATATAGCTGGTTTCAAAGCCCCGCCAATCGATTCTGCTCTGCACTTTATTCTCTTCAATGCAATTCAATAGAAAAGAGATTTTCACTTCTCATGCTCTGAAAGTGCTTATTTGTGCAGGATATAGGCTGCACAAAATCGAATGAGAAATCAAAATCAAAATCGAATGTGCACAAGGGCATTAACGTATCTACTCATAAATGTATCTTTATTAAGGCAAAGAAAATGAGCCATACAGCCAACCACAATAAGAAGTTCATAGATAGAATTTGTTATTTTATAATATTTACTTGAATTTATTTGCCTTATGTGTTTTTTAAGACTTAAAAGATATTAAAATTTAAATTCAAGTACGGTAAGTTATTTAATTAAGTAATGAAAATTATTGTTACAAAATTAATTTAATATTAGGCTGTATAGGTCTGCAAGCCTAATATCAATTTCGTAAGATTAAAAAAAAAACAATTTGTATTCAAAACTGTTGTTTTGTATTCAAAACTGTACAAATTTTACTTTGAATTTTAATTAAAGAAATATGTTATACTACTGTTTTATTTCCTCGCATTCGAAGTGAAAAGTAGAGTTTATAACTCGTCCACAAAACCATTTTTAGGGTTCCGTACCTCAAAAGGAAAAAACGGAACCCTTATAGGATCACTTTGTTGTCCGTCTGTCTGTCAAGACCTTTTTTCTCAGGAACGCGTGGAGGTATCAAGCTGAAATTCATATCAAATACTCAAGTCTATGGTCTCTTGGAGCTGTGAAAAAATCAAACTTCTAAGTCAACGCGATCAAAAGATACTCCCGTTTATGCCGCAAATTTTCGACACTCGCAAGGGAATCAAAACCTACAGGGTACTTCCCGTGAACTCAGAATCTTGAAATTTGGTACGAAGCAACGTCTTATAGCATAGATAAAGGAATAATTACGAAAACCATAAATTTTTAGTTACATCAAGATACTCCCGTTTATGCCGCAAATTTTCGACACTCGCAAGGGAATCAAAACCTACAGGGTACTTCCCGTGAACTCAGAATCTTGAAATTTGGTACGAAGCAACGTCTTATAGCATAGATAAAGGAATAATTACGAAAACCATAAATTTTTAGTTACATCACATAATATATTTTTTTTACGGAACCCTCGGTGCGCGAGTCCGACTCGCACTTGGCCGGTTTTTATCCTCGACATTACTATCAGCCCTCGCCTTGGGCGTCGGGGGGATGGCTTCCGGCCACCGTAGACGCGGGCCTGTGGACGGTGAGTAATGGGCTAGCTCGCCGTCCGGCCGTCGTCATGACGGCAACAGACCGTGTCGGCGGCGCGTTCGTGTTCCACGCGCGCCTCAAAGAGATGTCAGCAAGGAGGGGCCCGCAAGGGCCCGTCGGGGCCGCGGATTTTAGTACTAGATGACGTGGCCTCGGCACAAGGGCAAAGAAGGAACATGGGTTCGGTTTTTAGTCAGTAGAAGTCTGACACTCCCCTTCGCTCTGCCCAAGAGCGGGGGTCATTTAATGATTTTCCAACCACCAAAAAAAAAAAGCTCGCTTCGGCTGCGGGCTGCTAAAAGTCTCGGATAAAAATGGTTGATTTGTGCACTTGTTGTAAAATCTACTATTGTTCGATTATTCGATTTGTGCATTGTTTAAAATTGATAGTTTGGCGGTTTTATTGCGTTCTTGTTAATGGTTAAATGAAATCGAGGCAACTTTTTGTTTTGTTCGTAATATTTTGATTAAAAAAGTGACAAGGAATTTCTTGCCTATTCTACTCCATAGAGATCTATGCTTTGGAATCTGTGAACAAGTTATTATGCCTTGTGACGGTGACTGTAGCTTCGCTTTCTTAGTTTTTGGTATTAAAAAGTGCCCATAATTGTTTATTATTTGAAATAAATGCTTTGAATTTGAGTTTAATAACTGGCTAGGCGCGGAGGTGGCTGATGGAGTATGGTTATGACCGAATACTGACCAAGGTTGGGCCTACCAAAAGCGTGTTGGGTTGACTATAACGTCAGGATCTCGGGAAACAGTTGGACAGAATAGAAAAAGTGGCAGACGAAACAGGAGGCCAATACCAAAAAAATTATGATGAACTATGTAGTTACCGATGTCTAGTTTTTTTTCAACTAACAATCATCGCGTTCATTTGTCACTTATTTGTTTCAAACCTGTTCTTCTGAGAAACTGATTCTTTGGGATCATTCTCATTAGTTCAACCAGCAATTAGTTCCATGGAACTAGTGAGACTTTTATTTCTCAGTAGTTCCATGCACTTTGATAATGGAACAAATTAAACAAAACTTAATCGAACTCGTCTCACTAGTTCCACCGTAGTTGTCCCATGGAACTACTGAGAACTTTGTTTTCTCAGTGGTTCCATTGTTCTTCTTAGTGGAACAAGTGAAACTAAAGTTAATCAACATCATTCTCATTAGTTCCACTTTTTAGAAAAATATCATCTGATATTAATAAAGGAATAAAACGCAAAAAAATATAAAAAAATAAGTAAATTAATGTTAATCATTTTTACAAACAAATCAGGCCAACGACGTAATTTCATTTGATCCATTCTTTGCCAATTTTGAGGTGTTGGAGGTCAAAGATCAAAGTGAGTAATAAACGGATTGATTTAGGTCCACCTTTTGAGAGTTTCCTTTGAAAAATAAAACAAATCCAATTTCAATGGTTTAGTCGTGGAAGTGAGATGCGACTAGGTTTGTTGTTAAGCTAATATAATAAATGTGGTAGTGTTTTTTTTTTAGAGCTCTGGGTGAATCGGAAGGGAGTGTCAGACTTCTACTGACTAAAAACCACCCATGTTCCTTCTTAGTCCTTTGTGTCCGGAGCCGCGGTATCTCTTTCGAACAACCCGCAGCCCCTTGTGCAAGTGTCACACTAAAAGCTACTTAAAAGAACCATTGTTTTTTTTTTTGGAAAATGAACATTACAATATTAAAAACTCTAACAATGAGGAGTTCTTGACTCAATATAGGTAATATCCTCTCGGGGCGATCTTCAGGTATAGCCGCGATTGGATGGGTTGGATGATTACCATACATTACATACCGAATTTCCTCCGAGCCACGGATAGGTCAGGGCTATCGTTTGTTGATCTTTAATAGTCGCTACAAGTCACTGACCTGAAAGTCTTACTTAGTATTAACTGGGTTATGGAGGTCAAATAGGCAGTTGCTCCATATAAAACATAAGTTTTGAGCTGCACCCGGTTGTAGTGGAGGCCGACTCCAACATAGTTAGGCAAAGGTTAGGCAGATGATTTTTAATCATCATCTTGTTAGATGGAGGTACCTATCCTCACCGTATTTCAGTCGCTCGAAAACGAGTTTACACTCGGTATACTAGACATAAACAATAACAAAGTAAATAGTAACACAAAACTAGCAAAAAGCACTGTCCACCCGCTTCACGACACAAGTGACACTCATGGAATAAAAAGATTTTCTGCTGCTTTTGCAAGAAACTTACAGCTAAACTGAGTTAATATTGTTAACTTTTCTCTTCTTGAGAATGGATTGAGGGAAAGGGAATCACTTAAGCGTACAAGTAGGTATTAAGTCCCAAGACCTAGCTACTTGAACAGAAGGCTTATTATATTTCTACTAAAACCTTTCGTATTTGGTTAAACAAGGACGCGAATGGCAACAGCGAAGATGTAGTTTTGATTTAAAATCGCCAGATTTGTATTCTGGCGAAATATATTTTCATTATAGTGTGCCAGATCCGGTGCTAAGGTCGTTGAAATATCCCTAGATTTCCCGGTAATAGAGATACCGGACTTTCCCGAGATATGTTCTCGGGAAATTCCGGTATCTCTATTACCAAGTTGAAAGAGTATCCTTAAAAGTCATGGTAATGGCGGGATGCCTCTGTATGGGAGATTAATAGGACTTAGACGCAACGACGCTGTCTGTCGTTGGCTTATAACTAAAGTAGCATGTTTTCCGATTGATATGAAGATAATGGTGATAGGAAACTCAAAGCTATAGGCTATAATATCAATTTTGAACGCAGGAATTGGCTTCTACTACTTCACCGTCTTCCTCTTCCATATCTCTCTGTTTTTCGTCATCTCATGATACACCTCCTTTCTTACCTTATTATAATTAAAGGATGTTGTATTTGTATATTTCAAAAATATTTTCTTTATCTTTGATTTTTTCTCTATGTGTGTGTTAAAAATTTCTTTGTTTGTTTATTTTGTAATGTTAACAGCAAAATTTGCTTTGTGCTACCTATGTTAAACATCGAAACGCACATATTTATCTAATTTAATGCTTATTTCACAGTTACTGTGTGTTGAACTAAGCATCATAGTTAATGTTTACATGCCAACTTTATGGCGAAATGTGTCTTTGCTCTACATAATTATTATTTTAACATTTTTTGTACTACATTTGTTGCAAATAAATAATTTTGACTTTGACTTACCATATCATTCTTAACACAGTCCATACATCGTTTCTTTGGTGTCCCTCTACTCTTATATATCCACATTCACATTCAAAACCTTTTACTACTTCACAATTGAACCTTTATCGTTTACTATGTGTATACACATCTGCATATTATGCCCCGCATCCTTTGTCCAGGCTGCCTTTATTAACGTGCGAGGGACGAGAGCAAAGGACAAACGTCTGTAGATTGCCGTTTAGCCGTTTTTGCGTTGCCGTCGCATATCCTTTGTATGCGTCGAACTTTATAGGTGAACTGGAACTGATAAAGTAACAATGTACACATATCAACAGAATCTAGGGATATTTTATATTTCATCAAATATCCACAAATCCGTGCAGAATTTTCTGATACAGAGAATGGAAGAATGATAGGTTATTTTAAGAACTTTAATAAAAAAACCTTTTTTGACTTCGTTGTTAGTTGTGTATCTTATAGAATTAATATTTACTATGAAACCTATGCTTGTAAAGCGTCAGAAAAAGCACGAAACACGTAATACGTGCCCATGTTTGAGGGTTGCCCTCGATTTCTCTGGGATTCCATCACCAGGATCTGGTTTCCATATCATGGTACCACTCTTAAAATATCTCCGTCCTAATAAAAAAAAGAATCATCAAAATTGGTTCATAAACGACGAAGTTATTTGCGAACACACATAAAAAAACGAACGAAAAATGTTCATAAATTATAAAAAAATGTTCATAAAATGAAAAGTACTGGGCCAAACCATGTTTATGGGACCAAATGGCAACTATTCCGCATCAAACTAAAAAAGAATCACGTAAATCGGATCATAAATCGCAGCGTAATCGGTACATAGAAAAAAAAAAAAAAAACATACCGATCGAATTGAGAACCTCCTCCTTTCTGGGAAGTCGGTTAAAAAATATAAGAACATCGGGATTCTTTTGTTATAAATAAAAATATTAGTTTTTTTAATCGCTGTTGAAAATTAGTGTAATAAAAAAAACTTTATTTGTTCTTTTAAAACTACAAAGTTTTTTTTTAATAAAGACCTTAAAGAAACCATCATTCTTCTATTTACTACTAGCTTTTGCCAGCGGCTTCGCCCGCGTGAAAATGACGATTTTCCATACAAACTTTCATCCTCTATTTAAATCCCTTAGGGGTTGAATTTCGAAAAATCCTTCCTTATTCCTTGTCAATTTTTTTTTTATTTTTTTTTTTAAACGGAACCACATAAACATTACAAACATTAACATTATAAAGGGAACCTCTGAGCAAAATTTCAGCTTTCTAGGTCCAAGGGTTTGGGCTGGGCGTTGATGAGTCAGTCAATCAGTCAGTCAGGACTTCTCTCTTTATTTATATAGATATCGGAAAATTCTTCACAGATTTATAAATATATTTTGATGAAGTATAAAATATCCCTAGACTTTGTTGATGTGTGCACTCGTAAAACTCGTCGAATGATAAACAGGGTTAATTTTCAATGACTAACTCAATTTTAAAATTAAGGTTCACCTTGATGAACCTTAATTGAGTGGTTAATATTCCAGTCACATACAAATACAAAAGAGTGTAATGAAAATAATTATGTAATTGAAAATGAGTTTTTTACCCGACTACGGCGAAGCCAAAAGGAAGGGTAATGATTTTGGCAGTCTATGTATGTATGTATGTATGTATGTATGTTCCACCGTAGCGCCTAATCTACTGAACGGATTTTAGTAAATTAGGTGTCAATAGATTTGTAAGAATAGCCCGGGTGACATAGGCTATATAAATTTTATAAATTCTTTTTATGACGGAATTTAAATGTCAAAAACTTACCTCAAAAAATATTAAATTGAGATAACCATAGCAAGTTTGGTATCAAATGAAAGGTCTTGGCGAGCACATTACAAATATGTATTATATTATAATTTAAGTACACACCAAAAAAAAATTCAAATAAAAAAAATAAGTTCAAAAATCTAAAACCCGACTACTAACAAAATCGCGGTCTTAAAAGTAGAAAACAAGAAAATAATTCTTGTCTGATATTCTTCGTAGTCGCATGCCACCTTGTATCAATGAGAACGCCATGAAGGAGCATCAGGTATCAGTGGCATGCGACTACGAAGAATATCAGACAAGAATTATTTTCTTGTTTTCTACTTTTAAGACCGCGATTTTGTTAGTAGTCGGGTTTTAGATTTTTGAACTTATTTTTTTTATTTACAACATGTTTAGTCTAGTTTGTTCAACTGAGTTGTTACGATGTTATTCCGTACAGGTATCGATATAAAATTCAATTGAACCATTATATTATCGATTCTGAATCATCTATTTTGGGTGGTCATTGTTACCATATTTCATTATTCGTCACAAAAGAATGTTTTATGAACATTTAACTGACTGAACACGTTGAATTTTAACTGAACACAAAAAGCGAATTTTAATTAATATTCTGAATAGACTTCGGGACTGACAAAGGGATGTCGTATTTTGCGTTTTATTAAAGGAAATAATAAATATGAAAGTATTTTCGTTTAAAATAATCGAAACCACCTAATCTCGTCTTTTTTTTTTGTTGTTGCTAGAAAGTTTACCTTTTGGGGCTGCGGGTTGTTCGAAAGAGATACCGCGGCCTCTGCACAAGGGCTAAGAAGAAACATGGGTGGCTTTTAGTCAGTAGAAGTCTGACACTCACTTCTGCTCTGAATAGAGCAGGAGGGGTAAAATGATAATTTGCCACCCCCCCCCCCAAAAAAAAAAGAGTTTACCTTTTACAAACACAATAGATTATAAGTAAAATATTACAATTTTCGCCTCAATAATGTAAGTTGTTAGGTTAGGTTAGGAACCTAGTATGATCTATTTTGTGACAATCAAGACTGTTTTACTTGATTGGCACAACAGTGGACCGAAACTATCGCTCGTCTTACTTAGGCCCCGCACACGGGCATATTTTAAACGTGCAGTGGATGAGCATTTCACGCTCGCCCCGTGTGCTTAGATTACAAGGTTGCGTTGAAATCTCGTTTGAAGCGCGTATATCCGCGTGGGGCCTTAGATTAACTTAGATTAATTCACCTACCCACCTACCACAGTAATCCTTTTGATTGGTTCACGATAATACACAAATAAACCTTGATGAATGTCACGAGATGCCCTTTCACAGATTTTCTCCAAGGATTATAGTTTCAGACGTTGGTAAACTGGCTTTTTCAATGTATTATTTATTTTTCTTAACATTTACATATTGAAAAGCTAATCAGAAAAAGCAATATCGCGGTATTGACTGTGGAAACAAAGAAACCTAATTTTCTCGTTTGGTCCATGTACTAAGGTTTCATAATACGGGCACAGATGCTATAGTTAGGTACACGTGTTTGAGGTCTTTTGTTAGAAATCCCAAGTGTTAAGGACTCTGCCCATTACACCATAATGTTGTAGGTGATATAGGAATTAACACTGGCAACGTTTCAAAAAAAGAAAGTTAACAATAAAGTTTGTATTTGTGCTCGCTTGATGGTAATGAGGCGCCTCGTATTGATATTGACATGAAAATTAAACATAGCAGGCGAAATGTGATGTTTAATAATTACGCCTCTGCCTAAACCTTCGGGAATTACAGGCGTGATGTTATGTGAGAACAGCTCCCATGGTAATATTCTACCCTGTTATTCTTTGTACAGAAAAGTAAAAGACTATACTTTCCTAGCATGGTGCAGTGGGCATTCTCCTTTATGTTTATGAATTGTGTTGAACAAAAGGATAACGGGAAACCATTTCGACGAAAAATAAAAAAAATAATTTATGAATTCATTGGCATTATTACAAAGGCCAACGGTTATTATTTTAGGCAAATATTTGGCAAACATAACTCAGGATTATCATGAATTTAATCTACGAGTGAAAACCTCTACAATATTGAGGAGACGTATTTATGGGAAACAAAAGCTGTAGAATCAATGTTTTAGCACTGATTCAGCACATACCTTCATAATTTCGCTCCCATTACTTTCGCCTGTGGCCATGGGGGTGGTGTTCCATCGCTTCCGCGGGCAAGCATCATAGGGTTATGGAACATCTCGCCCACGAAAAATCTGGCCCGCGGGCCAAATGTCTACTTTTTAAAATGTGCATGGGTAGATTCGCCCGGACCAGTTTAGTAGAACGGGCCAGATGTCTCCTGTTAAAATGTAAAGGGATATATCGGCAAAATCGAATATTTGTTAATTACATATGAAATAACTCTGTAAATCATAGCATCTGATAACATATAACAAAAACAAAAAAAAAACAGTAAAGCCATAAAAACTTGTAAGTGGGTACATAATTACCTACACATAGTGCAAAGTGACCGTCGGGACCGCGGATTTTTGTACTAGATGACGTGGCCTCGGCGCAAGGGCAAAGAAGGAACATGCCGTCGGGGCCGCGGATTTTTGTACTAGATGACGTGGCCTCGGCGCAAGGGCAAAGAAGGAACATGGGTTCGGTTTTTAGTCAGTACTGTAGAAGTCCGACACTCCCCTTCGCTCTGCCCAAGAGCGGGGGGGGGGGTCATTCGATGATTTTACACCCACCAAAAAAAAAATATATATATATTAAGGTATTTATCTATAGGTCACAGTATAAGTTTTAAACTGACATGGTCACTGACACTACTATTAATACTGAAAACGTGATATCTACCATGTTTACTTATTTTTTCGAGTTCCCGATATTCGCTGCTGTTACAAGCACCATGATCACGGATAAACTAAACGACCAAGAAAGAGGGTCGACCGATTTGTCTGCTTAAAAACATCCACCCGCAATGACTTCAGTTTACCACACACAGGTTATGTGTTAAACTTATTTCCATATTCTATGTTGGGGTGCAAGAAAGGAGCCTCCTCGAGCGACGTATCAACTGAGATACTATACGTCCGGCGCACCCTGGGCAGTCAGCGAGTCCCCACGCTGACTGGCTAATCCTTTCACCACGATGGCAATCCAAAGTACTGGGCTGGTACGAGGTGGCGCAAGAAAGGAGAGCCTGAAAGAATTAGGACAGCCCTTTGCCCACCAATGGGGACATAAAAGGCCATCATTCCTAAGGCTTGTCCAATAAAATACATTTCCATAGTCCAGTCTTACACAAGATAAAAAATATAGACCCTCTGTGGCACAGCGCAAGATTAATGTGTACGGACATAATATATGAACGTATAAATCTTACGGCTAAATTACATGTGGGTGTAAAAATATTGCTTCTGTTATAAGGGGCCCAAGGTTCTGAACATGCATCAAAAAGATTCCCCATTTTACCCCGCAGACTGGTTATAAGGCCTCTAGTGAACAAAAACAAAACTACTTATTACGCCAGTAAGTGATAATGAGTTTTAATATCATTTTCATCATCATCAGCCTATAATGTTCCCACTGCAAGGACTCAATTAAGCCTCCTCTCTAGGGGAAGGATGGGCTATAATCCACCACCCGGGCCCAGTGGTGGTTGGTAGATGTCACATGTCTTCGAATTAAGAAATAAAGTTTGAAAGTGATGTTTCATTAGGGGAAAGTGATTTCTGTGTGATCCGAAGAAAATACAGCATTAGGAATAAGAGAATAAGAACTGTTGTGAACAACCGTGTTGGTAATTTGGTTCAAGTTTAGTTTTAAAAGCCATAATATTTTATACGAAATACCTAATCATGAAAGAAACTATAGCGATCCACCCCTGCTTTCATGGTTCTAGTACCTACTAGAACCATGAAAGCAGGGGTGGATCGAGAATCGACCAAAACCCAATGTAGCTAGGTAGCTACATTGGGTTTTGGTCGTTTAGAGACAGAATTCTATTTTAATTAACGAGGATTTTTTAAAACCAAAGGGCTTTGTTGCTTGAAATCTAAAAGCTCCGAAATGAAATGTTTTTCAAAACATTATTTAGTTCGTTGCTAACTGAAAGGACAATAAAATGGATTAGTTTCTGTGGTTTGAGAAGAATTAAAAAAAGCTATTTTTAATTTAATACAACATCAAACCGAAAGGTTATGCACAAGTGAAGCAAGTCTGAAACTGGCGCCGGCGACTGAAAAGTTTTGTGGAAATTGGTTGTCGTGGTTGTTTGTACATGTGATGCGGAGGAATGAGGAAAATGTCGTGAGGAAGGTTTTGAATATGAATGTTGATGGGTATAAGAGTAGAGGAAGACCAAAGAAACGATGGATGGACGGACTGTGTTAAGAATGATCTGGTAAGAAAGGAGGTGTGTCATGAGATTACGGGAAACAGAGAAGTATGGAAGGCTTAGTAAGCGACTCGACCGCTGGAACTCGCCCGGTCCGGTCGAGACAGGAATTTAATTTATACTACACCTGCTTGGAAAGTACCTTGATACTTTATCAAATTTACGGTAGAAAGTACGTCATTGCATATCGAACAAATATGCGGGGAGAAAACGCATCTGAGCGGGAGAGAATGGATTTTCATACACTTTTCTCTCCCGCTCAGATTACAATTTGAAAAAAGAACATGTGACAATTGCAGACGCCATTGGCGCCATTTTGAATTTGAATTAGAATTTTAATTTAGTTTTTTATTTTCTTCGTAGGTGTAGTATAAAGCACTATGTATCACTCGAGAGAAAGTGCGATTCCCGATCTCGGGTGTTTTAAAGCCCTTGCCTACGGCTTCGGGCTTTAAACGACACCCTCGACGGTAATCGGTCACTTTCTTCTCTCGGTGAATAATGTACTATTTTATTCATATTTTTGAGGGGTGTTTCGGACTATAATTTTTTTTTCTTCCAACTATGCTTTAATTTCATCATAATCACACTAAAAACTCAGCACAAAGCGAGTCTTTAGTGCTCTAGAGCAATAAAAATGTATGAAATTTCATTATTGCACAGTTTATTTTTTTTAATCGCACCGATGCCAATCTCAATGGATTAGCTCTATTCAGCCAGCCGATATCAATACTTTTTTTTTACATAAGTATTATTCGTTTCTATCCTACTACTTGTTCCAAATTTAAAAAATGATTGTTGCTAACTAGTTACCTACTATAAAATGAAAGAAATTTAAAAAAGTAATTTGGCGGGAACTTTTGGGGAACTTTGTTAATTTTGCTTGACAATATTTTTGGAAACGATAAAGTGTGATACTATCTGATTTTGAGTGCTTCGGCTTCGAATTAAAATGGAATCATTTAGCGACACATTAACTCCGGAAAACATTCTAAATGAAGACGACAGTGTTAAGTATAGAAAATCTTTTAACTGTTTGATATGAGTTTCTTTTATCTACTATTCCTTTATGTAATAGTTGAAAGAAAAGTAGATTATGCACCTCGCCTTAAGTAATTTATATTGCCCTCGTGCCTGTTAGATTAGAGCCCTCGCTAACGCTCAGGCTCTAAATCAGGCACTCGGTGCAATAATAAATTACTTTGTGCTCGATGCAATAATCTACTATAAAGCAAATTTTGTACAGTCAGTATGAAAAACATTAGGTTGGGGTCGTGGGGCTTTCGGGACCGGGACCACAGCCGGGACCGCCGTCAATGTAATGTGTTATGAAGTACTAGGGTATCATAAGTTAGTAGTAGATTAATCATTTTAAGGCTGTCACCAAATATAAGAGTTAACAGGAGTGAGGAAGACATGCTGCGCCGACCCCTAATTAATTAGGATAAGGGCTAGAGAATGATGATGATGATACCCACATTAGCCTATGGACGGTGAGTGTCCTGTGTGTGATCTCTGGACCTATGACAAGGTAGTCCGATGGTCACACCACTAAACTAGCTAGCACTATTGTTCACCGACCCCAACATATTTGTGAAAAGGCATAGGCAGATGATGAGTTAACCCCCTTTGGCAAGGCAATCCACCACTTCACTTCTACGACAGGTGCAGAAAGAGGGACTAAACATGATGTTACGATAATGTTTCAAGTCATGGTTACGATTTCGCTGTAACATTAAGTCGTAATATCAATAAAGCCTTACGATCTTAGCACACGACACGTGTAGCTATCGTCTTTCAATTCTGTAGTGTTTCGGTCTCAGAATTGTATTACAATATTGTTATACACATAATAATATAATATAATAATCAAAGGGATATCAATTCTCGGATTCCAAACACCTTAGATTCCTCTCCTCAATGATAACCTATAAGTGTTTGGATATTTATATTGGAAGCATTAGGTATCAATACTGGCTATATGAAACAATCGTTTAGGGAGCGCTTCTTTGACCGCAGTGAATAATTAGTTCCTAAACAGTTTTTTGTCATGCGTAAAATAGACGCGTGTCGCTACGGCTGGATCATGCCGGTTTTGATGTATTCTTATGGCATAGTCAAATGAGTTCAGACGAATTTTGATGCCCTGGATAGGAGGGTCCGCGCAATGCTGACCGCAAATCGGATGAACCCACGGTCGTTGTGATGAGACTGTACGTATATCTAACGAACTAGTGGTCGTGGCTTTGTAAATGCTAAGACCCTGCATAACCGTGGGGTATGCCTAGAAGCCAACGTGGGGATGCACCGAGATGTAGTCTCAATGGACAAGGACCTAACAACAAGGCCAACAAGCACTGGTGCAAGCCTGAAGTATTATTACACAGAACGGATGGCCGATGGGGCCGGAAAGTTCTGGAGCGGCGACCGCGAACCGGAAGACGCGGCGTTGGAAAGCCTTCCACTAGGACCGATGACCTGGTGAAGGTTGCGGGGACCCGCTGGATATGAGACACACGAGACTGTTTAATGTGGCGACACCTGGGGAGGCCTATGTCCAGCAGTGGACGTCTTTTGACTGAAATGGTAATGAATGATGATGGCACCTACATGCGCCAGTCATATTTTGATCAATGCATTCCGGAATGAACTTAAATATTACCTGCTGTTGTCCTTAAATAATAACATAACATTTATATTCACTACAGCTGTTTCATGAATATTCACGAGGACATCCAAATTATAACAATGTACTCAACAACTCAACAATTCTTTTATGAATGCGAATTTTCAGACTTTATTTTTCAGGTGGCGGTCGGGGCCTTAATGGATTGCCAGGTTGTTTTATTACATTTATTACAATGCAACTAAAGTTGTTTATTTTCCAGTTTCCTCCGCGGCCTGGAAAGCACGATAAGCCGATGGAATCGGCTGACATTTGTAGATTTCTCTTTGTTATAGTAGTCAGTGGACCGAAGGCCTGATAACCAGTCTTACCCGGTACTAACTGGGTTATGGAGGTCAGATAAGCAGTCGCTCTATGTTAAGTACTGGTATATATATTCAGCTGCATCAGGTATGACTGGGAGTCGACCTCAACATAGTCGGGCAAAGGCTAGCGGCTAGGCCAATGATGATGGTGAATATCTGGCGGCACGGTAGTGTCCCGCCAAGACGATTCAAGAGAAGTTTTTCATCTTACACTCATGTGAATATCGCGAAAGAATCAAGCCACATATTTTGAGTAAGGTATAGAGCTTGTCAAGTTAGAGCTTAAACAGTTAGGGCAGATAGATTTAGAGGCCTGGCTCAACATGAGATTTGATATCGTTTTGACTGTGCGAGCCGTATGGTCCGTCTTGGCAAACAGATGAAAACGTTTTGGTGGATACCGTTTTAATGCGCTTAGTTTAGTTATAGTGAACCTACTACCTTACCTGTGGTAAACTACAGGCGAGCGCGAATGCCCAGGCGCAGAGCAGCATCTGTTTACTGCGCCGGCGTGCCACTGGCAGACGGAGCGGGTATATCACAGCGAAGAACCTGCAAATATACACTTGGTTACAACACTGTTAAGGGTGAATGTTAGCATCGGGGGCCACGTGATGGCTTCCGGCCACCGTAGACGCGGGCCTGTGGACGGTGAGTAATGGGCCAGCTCGTCGTCCGTCCGTCTTATGATGACGACAGGCCGTGTCGACCGACGACGCGTTCGAGCCGACAACCGTCGCGGGCACATTACGTCTGTAGTTTCTGAAGAGCAAAGGTGTACCTAATAGTAGCGTCAACCACATTTCACTAGTTATGTATGTTTAAGTCCCATAAAATAGAAACGAGCCCATTGTTATCAACCAGACCCGCAGACACAATTAATGGCCCTCCTTTTGGATTTCGCTGCTAAAACTAGCTAGGGTTCAGAATTATTAAAACCACCAAATAAACAGTAAGTAGATGAATTATTTCAAGTACGTACTACGTACACCCCTGTCGGGGCTCCGGGTTGTTTGAAAGAGATGCCGCGGCCTCGACACAAAAGGCTAAAAAGGGACATGGGTGGTTTTTAGTCAATAGAAGTCTGACACTCCTTACCGCTCTGCCCAGCAGGAGGAGTCATCTGATGATTTCCCAACATCGAAAAAAACCGGTTACGTGCACTCACTGCACGGTATAGGTGAGGAGTAGTAATGGACGACACGGGATTCTAGATAGAAAGATAGGTTCATTTATTTGCCTGAAATATGGTATTTTATAACAGTACACATTAGTTCTTCATTACGGTATACGTTTATTAGTATACCATACCTCTTCCTCGTCTCTAACTCAACCCAGTTTAGTGTACTTAGAAATCATGCCAATGCTCACACGTGTAACTTAACTGTGAGTTAGTTCTATTATTCTCGTTTTCAGGGAAATGTTATTCGAATTAATTGTGTTCGCATCTAAAGGAGACAATTTATTTGTTCGGAGAATTATTATTATTATTATTATTATCATTTATTTATCAGACTACAAAAGAGGTCCACTGTGTTAGTAACAATATAACTTAGCCTATGTTAGTACTTAATATTTAGATTGGTTAGTAACAATATAACTTAGCCTATGTTAGTACTTATTAACTAGAACAGACCGGGTGCGATTGGCTAGGGCCCACACTAGCGGGCTATCTGCCCGGGTGGCTATCGATTGCAGGATAGTGTTACGACCGCCACGCAGCCTGCCGAGTAGCGAGGCAGATTTTTTACGCCATAACGCATCAAAGTTGTCAGTGCGTGCGTTAACAAACATTTCCGAGGCACTACAGAAGCGTGGCAGTCGCAACAATATCCCGAACGCATTATTATATTGGATACGCAGAGCATTATAAGCCTTTTGGGTATATGTGAACCACAGGGCTCCCGAGTACAGTGATGTGCAATATGCTTTAAAAAGTATTATTTTAACTGCAGCTGTACATCGAGAGAACCTGCGTGCCAGCATATTCGCCCTGACTGATAATGCTCTGCGCTCCCTTTCCAGATCCAGGTCATCCTTCAGATCATCCGTCACCAGGTGGCCCAGGTATTTTAATTTGTACACCCTGTTCACTGGTTTACCATTCATAAATATGGGAGGGATTATAGTCCCGCCACATAATTTTAGCGTCGAGTAATGAAACATATACCTATTGATTTTTTCCTTGTAATCTCTAGATTGCATTGGTAACATTAGCCAAGCGATAAAGCAAGCACAAGTGAAAAAGTACCTCCGAAGCTTTGACAGTAATTCTTAACACGTTATAAATAAAAAAGTTCCACGAGTGGGTATTGGACAAATGCAACGTAGGTATCTTTGTCTGTCTGCTCGTTAGAACCTAACCTTTTTTTGTCAGACTTCTACTGACTAAAAACCACCCATGTTCCTTCTTAGCCTTTTGTGTCCGGGGCCGTAGTATCTTTTTACCCGACTACGGCAAAGCCAAAAGGAAGGGTAATGATTTTGACAGTCTATGTATGTATGTATGTAAGTATGTTCCACCGTAGCGCCTAAACCACTGAACGGATTTTAATAAATGAGGTGTCAATAGGATTGGCTATATAAATTTTATAAATTCTAATTATGACGGATTTTAAATGTCAAAAAATTACCTCAAAAAATATTAAATTCAGATAATCATACATGTTTGATATCAAATGAAAGGTCTTGGCGAGCACATTACAAATATGTAGGTATATCATATTATAGTTTTAGTCAATATATACGTTTAGATTACGGTCAAACAGTTCTCGCGGTCTAGTCTGTGTTATTTGCTCGTATTATGTAAATAACAAACCAATATTTTATTCGTAGTCGGGTTTTAGATTTTTAAACTTGTTAGAACATACCGCAGCCCTTCGTTAGTAACCTCACATTCGAAAATCAAACATTCGTTTTAAAAAGATTATCTAGATTTGCCAACAAACTGGAATATAACAGAGAAACGAATTGGTTTAGTTTCCCAAATATCTATTTGAATCTTGTTAATCCAGATGTGGCTGAATTTTAATGAACTTTACGAAGAAACAGCCATCTGGTATCAACTGACCTAACCTAGATACAGATTACTACGGAGCTATTTCAATATGCTAATCTAGCCTAGGCCTCTGTAGGTAGGCCTAGAAGGGTCAGGCTGCGATGTATAGTGTTAATATTAGGATCTCATGCTATGAAACTCAAATTCAGACTCAAGTCCATTTTTTTTTAACTTGGACCTTTGCAGCCTCGTTGATCTAGTGATAACAAGTGCGACTGATAATCGTCAGGTCCTGGGTTCGATTCCCGGGTCGGGCAAAGTGTTATTGGTATTGTTATCAGCCGCGGAGTCTAAAGTAGCCGATTGATGGCAATAGGCTCACCCCCATTAAATGGGTCTTAAACATAACTGGCGAAATGGGACTGTTCGTAAGTCGGGGCCGCTGACCGCCACCACTGGGCCACCACTTTATTAACATCCCGGTTTTAATTGTTAATGTTATTATTGTTAGTTTAAAAACTTTATTAACTTCGTAATTGACAGGCGTCATTTTGATTTTCTGATGGCGTGATACTGATAGTAGTATGTCAGCTTCAGCCGAGAGCCATTAATTACAGGTAGGCATGATTTTGTTCGATAATTTCCTGTTAATCTGATCATTTCTATTGACCGCTAAACGCTATTGTGCATGTGCAATTATGGCTTTTTTTTTGCAAGTGTTTTACTAACTCGCTTCAACACAATATTATAAAACGAATACAAAATATTATATTTAGTTATAGACATTCAGACACGATGTAAAAATTGTTCTTGAATAAAAGAATTGAATTGAACGGCTTTTTTGTTTTTTTTGTTCCAGTGTTAATGACTTTATCATGTCGTGGTTGGCAAAATTGTAAAAAGTATTTTTTCTAATATTGCTTACCTAGCCCCTGATATTTTCCTAAATTCTATAGGAACGGGCTTTCAGTAACCGGTAGCAACCAAATACTGTAGTTGCTGTCAGTTATGATGTCAATAGCGGGCATTGCCCTTTCCCTAATATCTCTTCGTACGAACCAAAACAAATGAACCGACCGTGTATATTTTTTTATCAGAAAAAATGTTGAAGATCACGATAGATGACGTTTAACTCATGAACAGGCATATTTTTGGATTTAAAACTTAAGAACTTTAAAAAATGTAGGTAGGTCAATGACCACTATTGACATCTTAACTGGCAGCAATAATATTTTACTCAGCAAGTGCAGGTTGGTAGATGTCATGCATCTGTCATTAAATAAAATAAAAATAAATTGTGTTTTATTTCAGGCAAAATACCCATAATGAGAGAAAAATACAAATAGCACAGAAATCATTAAAAACATCATCAAAACACACACATAAATTAAAAATCCATAAAATGTCAGTAGTACATAAAAATCAAAATAACATTACAAAATTATCATCAAAATATCAATAAAATGTCAATAAATAAAAATCATACTAACACTCTAAAAATAAAGTAAAAAACACATTAAATATCATTGTCATCAGTAAAAACATCAATAAAATTCATTATTAAAATTCATTTAAAATCATCAAAAAATCATTGTCATTTTCTGTTCCCGTTTAGGTGAACAGAAATCCAGTGCAAAAATATAGGGCTTGTCAGATTGCACGAGACAGCCCTCAAAATGCTATTACTGGAGCGTCTCAAACTTTGCCAAAAGGATGCTACCCTCGACCTGATAATGGCATAGAAATCAGGTACCCTCGCGTCTGCAAACATGCTCGAAGCACTGCAATACCTTGGCAGTTTCATAAGGGTTCGGTAAGCGTTATTGTACTGAACCCTTAATGAGTTGTACGTCTTTTTTGTGAAGTTGCACCATAGTTGACAGGTGTACATTGACATACAATAGGCTCTAAATAAGGTGTTTTTAACGTCCTTGGCGCACTTCACAAATTTGCGCGCGAGCATGTTACTCCTAACTGAGAGGGCCCTACGCTCTCTTTCTATGTCGCAGTCGTCTTGGAGTTTGTCCGTTAAAATGTGCCCCAAGTATTTAAACTGCTTGACCACCTTTATAATCTTACCATTCAAAAAAAGGCTGGGTATGTTCCCCAGACCAGTCCCAGACCTAAATACCATGGATTCTGTTTTCAGAACGTTGTATTGAGTCCATGAGCATTAGCATAATGCTCACAGACACACAACAGTTTCCTCAAGCCTTTGATCGAGGGACTCAAAAGAACCATGTCATCAGCATAACTCAAGCTATTCACGCAGACATTGCCTAAGTGACATCCAACTTTGGTTCTCCTGAGTTCCTCGATCAAACCATTGATATAAAGATTGAAAAGGTCCGGAGAAGTCAACCCTCCTTGACGCACACCGCAGTCCAGCTTATAACTGCTAGATAGAGTGTCACCCCATTTGACTTGATTAGTTTGGCCCCCGTACCAGAATCTCAACAGATCTACGATTCGGTGTGGTACTTCCGACTTCTTTAGTTTGTCCCAGAGGATTTCATAATTTACCAGGTCAAAAGCCTTGCTCAGGTCTAAGAAGCAAGCATATACCGAGGTTCTCTGGTGGGTGTAGTAGGCTACCGTACTCTTAAGACTAATAATCGCAGAGTCTGTTGAGAGCCCGGGTCGGAAACCAAACTGTGCATCGTCAATTTTTATGTTATTTTGCACTTGAGGCTGTAAGAGACGCTCCAGCACCTTGCCTATAACCGTACCGAGTGAGATAGGTCGGTAATTACTAGATGCACTCAAATCGCCCGTCCTATTTTTGACTATTGGAACTACCACAGTTCTCATTAAAAGTTTCGGCAAGTAGATGTATTTAACACACAAGTTAAAAAGCTCACATAAATGTGGGAACAAATTGGCGCTTCCCCAGACAAGGTGCTCCACACTGAGACCATCGTGTCCAGGTGACTTACCACGCTTCATATTCCTCACGGCTGAGATCACGTCGTCAAGCGTAAAAGGTGGCAGTGGCTCAGACACGATGGTTTCATTGCTGAGTTTACAATCGACTTGCAGGGGGTCAACTTTAAATTTACTAGCAAACAAATTGGCTATTTTGCTTGGTTCCTGCAATCCATCGACAGAGACGGGGAGGCTCTGTTTAAAATTAAACTTTTTAGTCGCGTTCCAAAACTTAACAAAATTCTTTTCTCTTCTATGTAAAGCTAAAATATTCATTTTTATGGAATCCTCATTTTTCTGACACCATTTTATTTTATTTTTAAACATAGAACGACTATTACGCATGTTTTCAAAAATCATACCTTGTAATGGCCTACCAGCCTCCACCCAAACCTTGAAGTGGAGCCTGGCAGTTTGATGATAGTCCCGCACATGGTAGTTCCATCCAGTCACCTTTTTGCATCGCTTCTGTTCACCTAAACGAGAACTCAGTACAGCCGCAGTCTGCAGTGTATCAACGATATACGAATAATACAAGTCAATTGATTCACAATATTTGTCATAATGTTCGCAGTTTATATTATTGTCACAGTCACACTTAAACATATTAAAATCATCACATAATTTATTCGAGCAATGTGTTTGGTATGCATTTATTTGGTCTTTGGTACGCTTGCCCCATTTAATTCCCTTTTGGTGGTTACTGGTATCAGCGAAAGAAGTCTCAACATTTACACAAGTTAAATCGCAAATAATTCGCAAGGGGTAGTGATCGGACCACATGACGTCATGTATGACGTCAGCCGCTATCACAGTATCCCAAGCAGCCTTAGTTGCGATGCAGTGATCCAACCACCGCCGACACCCATGTGACTCACTCATAAACGTAAAAGTTTCTGAATCTAATCCAAGCAAATTAAAATCGACACATTCCCATTCCATATCTGTACAAAACTTAATCAACTCAAGGCCAAACTTAGCGGAAGGGTGAGCATTAAAGTCACCCATCACATAAAGACATTGCGCATTATTATTAATATTTGGTTCAAGGACATGCCGGTTTCCTCACGTCAAATAAATGCTCAATGTAATACGCGTCTAGGTTCAAGCTCCCGTCCTACAATTCGTAAGTCAGTGCTTCGAAACCAATAACTAATAACTGTTTTCTTACTGCCTTGACCTGCTTCTTACCAGTGCATGACACAAAACGCTCTCTCCTTTTATAAATGAAACGCAGCGCAATATCTGGATGCGATTGGCTGGAAACCTTTCTATACATTGCTTTGTGAAAACGATATGCTATTGTAGCTCTATGATTGTGCTCTTTGTAGAAGGGGAGAGGGGTGGCTTTTGAAACCAATATTTAATGGTGTTCGAGTTTTAATCGAACACTCAGCGAAAACGCATAATTGCATCGAATGCAAGTATGCACGTTCGCTTGTTCACATAAACGTGAGCCAGTTCGCGATAGGTCTCACTAGTGATCCGCCCCGGCTTCGCACGGGTGCATAAAAGACATTCAAACCTTCCTCTTGAATCAATCTATCTAATAAAAAACCCGCATCAAAATCCGTTGCGTAGTTTTAAAGATTTAAGCATACAAAGGGACATAGGGACAGAGAAAGCGACTTTGTTTTATACTATGTAGTGATATATAGCTATTTCACATACAATACTAACTAATACTAATACAAACCACAAAACTAACACTAATATAAACCAAACACTAATACAACTAATACTAACTAACTAATACTAATATTAATACTTTAACTTCTACCATAAACCATAAACTACCAACACGGAAAAGGAGTGTCGGGTCACCATAGCGCCCACACAACTTTTTACAAATGGGAAAGATGAAAATTATTGCATTGTTGTGGTCGTAACTTAAATAGCTTAACACCAAGTACACTTCACAATTTTATTAAGATTGTTACCAGTTTTGTTAAAACCCAGATTGTGTATACCGGACACCAGTATAATTTGTACTTTTGTATCATCATCATCATCACCAGTCTATAATGTTCCCATTGCAGGGACTCAGGCACGCAGGCCTACTCTCTAGGAGAGGAATGGGCTATAATCCACCATGCGTGCTCAGTGCGGATTAGTAGATGTCACATGTGTCGAATGTTTTTGGTGCTAATACATGCCGTTTTTCTCAAGATGTTTTTCTTCACTGTTTCGAGAGCAGCGGTGATGAAATAAATTACACAAAGTTATGCGCCTGCATGCATTTGAACCCACGACTTATTAAAACACGGGAAGTAGCTTCAACAGACTGACGTTTATTTCGAATACAGACAGTTAATACACATTAAGAGAACAGATGGCAGCACATGTATTGTTGTAAGCAAGTATTTCAATAATACCAATATCTCCTCTTATTGAAATAATCAAAAACAATAAATTATATTAGCTACCCAATTTTGTTCCTTTTTATTTTTACAACACCTATTTTTTGCATGAAATTAGTATGTTTAACTTTACATAAACTTTTCGTGAACAAATCAGCTGGCATTTCTAAAGTGCTCAAGTATGCAATCTTTACAAGTTTCTTTTCTACAGCTTCTCTAATATAATGAAACCTAACATCTATGTGTTTAGTTCTTCTATGATACATAGAGTTTATTGACAATTTTTGTGCGCTCTGGTTATCATTGTACAATAATACTGGCACATTGTCTCTATTAATGAGCTCTGATAACAACTTTTTCAGAAAAATTGCTTCTTTACTAGCCTCGCAGATGGCCATGTATTCGGCTTCCGTGCTGGACAGAGCCACTGTTTGTTGCTTTCTACATTCATGAGAAACAATACATCCTGAATATTTGAAACAATATCCAGTATAGGATCTTCTATCCACACTATCTGAGGCCCAATCTGCATCTACATATCCAACTAAATCTGAGTTGTTTTTTACATACATTAAACCATAAGACTTTGTAGAACACAAATACTTCAAAACTCTTTTAGCATGTTTCCAATGGCTTTCATTGTTACAATTATTGAATTGACTTAAATAACTAACACAAAATGAAATATCTGGCCTTGTAAGAACTGAAAGATACATCATGCTACCTATTAGTTGTTGATATGGATATTTACTACTTATATTATCACCTTTCTCTAGCTTCAAATTGACCTCCATAGGAGTCTCTACAGTTTTACAATCTTCCATATTAAATTTATACAATAATTTTTCTATATATTTTTTCTGGTCAATGCAAATCTTATCTTTTTCTATTGTTACAGTCATACCCAAACACTGCCTTAATTCACCTAAATCTTTCAATTTAAATCTGGTGCTTAACTCGCATTTTAGGTGAACAACCTCTTCGTTACAATTTGAAAAAATGAAAAAATCATCAACAAATAAGGCTACGAAAGTTTTAACATTTCCTGAAGATTTTACAAATAAACATGGTTCATGAACAGAGTTTTTATATCCTAGCCCCTGTAAACAATTATCAACCTTCTTGTACCATGCACGTGCTGACTGCTTTAATCCATAAATGGCTCTTTTCAATTTTAAGACTTTACATATGTTATCTTCACATTTTAAGTGTTTAGGCAGTTGCATGTACACAGTTTCCTCAAGATGACCATTTAAAAAGGCTGTTGTGACATCTAAATGGGTGATGTTTAAATCTAAGTTAACACTAATAGCAAATAACAATTTTAAAGTAGAATATTTAAGTACAGGTGAAAAAGTTTCTGTATAGTCAATTCCCTCTTTTTGGGTAAAACCTTTAGCGACCAATCTGGCCCTGTACCTCACTGTGTTATCACTATTTAACTTCTTTTTATACACCCACTTGCACTGAACAACACGAGCATCACTGGGTCTGTCCACTAGCTCCCATGCTTTGTTGTCATGGAACGACTGCAGCTCATCCTCCATTGCCTGACACCAAAGTTCATGACATGACATCCTCATACGTTAGATTTTCTTCATCAATTCTGTTTTCATTGATCGCACATACATTGCTGTAGCCAAACCGTTCTGGTTGTTTTCTCACACGTTTTCCTGTGCCCACGTCTTCAACTGGTTCTAAATTGATCTTTTCTGGCACAGCATCACAGAACTCCTCAGAACTTGTAGAACACGAAGAATCCTGGTCACTTGGCACGTATGTGCAGTCTGTGTGGTCACGTATAATAATAATAATAATAAACATAAACATACTCTGACCCCGTATCAAACATGTCAAGCATCTATACTCTTATTTTCATTTAACTATAAATATTGGAATATACATAATTGAAACTTGATAATATATTTTTTTAAACGGTTTTGTAAGGAGATATTTGGAAAATAAATAGACAACGTTTAATTCGAAAACCAGAAAGGACAAAAATACAATAGTCACAAAAATTTCCAGAATGACATATTATGTCATTAACGTCAACACGAAAATGAAAAAATTTAAAATGAAATAATGAAATTATGATGAAAATATGATTACGAGGGCCGCTCAACGTGCACGACAACCAGCTCCGGGCTCGTCGCTCAGCTCCGCCTCACCGCCGCCGGAACCCAGTCTCTCCGTGAGTGCTGTGACACCGGCCGTGGCAGTCGCGTCGAGCTCGAGCGACGAGTATTCTTCTTCGTCTCCGACGCCAACACCTGTTCGTCGACGAAGAGGACGCCGGCCACCGGATGGCTTAGGACCTCGAGGCCCACCGGCTTCTGATAGGGTCCCAGCTCCCGGCGGAAGTGTGCAGCGCATGCGATGGACGCAAGCCATCAACGAAAATGTCATGCGCTCATACTATGGGGCTACAGAGGGAGGAAACAACCTGACCGCGTACCGTGTTCGGATGCTTTCTCTGTTTCAGGTACTTGAGCCCACAGAAGAGATAAAAGAGGTTAGAAAGGCCATGTGGGCGGGGCACGCGCGCCGCCTATATGATCAGACGATCATATGTCGACAAAATTTGATTTACTGACCAACAATCGCGCTCATATTGTGACAGCGAACGGAGCTCCGCGAAAAAAAAAGAATTATGCAGTGTTGCGCGATTATTACGTGTCGGAAAAGAAGCCAGGTGTGCAGTGTGGCTCGAGAAGGGATTTCTCTTCATCGGTAAGTCTAAAAACCTTAAAATACAAGTGATATTTGTAATTATTACAATAGTATTATGTAGTTCGCAGACAAAAATGATACAATCGCAAGCAGAAACGAAATTATGTACATTGCTTGCAATACGTGGGTACCATCTTGTACTACGTGGGCGATTGCGCAATGCATTTCGTTCACTGCGAACGTCGCGTGCGACGAGCCAAAGCTTAAATTCTGCCTACTCTTTGCGTTTCGATAGTGTTGTACCAAGTTGTAAATAATGTCGATATTTAGTATGTGTGAATGCATTCAAATGATTATTATGTTATGATTAAAATAACTTTTGTTTATCCCATACTATCAATACCTTATTATTGTTTATTGATTGTTTTTCATCTAAAATTTGTTTTGAGGTTAGCCATTTATAAATCGAAACATAAATTTTAAATTTTATTTTTAGGGTTCCAACAGATCCAGATATGTTACAGACCTGACTAAAGCTATTATAGAAAAATATTAGTGTGAGATTGCATTTTATTCTGAAAAATTCGAATTTGAAAGATAGCAAGCGCATGCTATTGCTACTTAATAAATACGTTTTATTTCAAGACAATAATAAAATCTGAATTGAAATTGAATTTCAAGTACTTAATGTTCAATATTTGAGAAAAATCTTTTATGTTCACTTTTTATCTTTAATTTTTATGTGTGAGAGACCATTAAATATTTTTGCTTTCGTCCCGAAATTAAAGCAAAAACTGCAAAACTTAAAGTAGCAAAACTCAAGTAATTTTATCGATATACATTATCGACCTTTTGGTCACCGTAACATGTATGAGAAATATACGCAAGTGTGAGTGTACGTCAAACGCAATGTTTGCGCTAGTGTGACAACCAGTAGCAAGCTCGCGATTTAAGTGAGTGCGGTTTATTTGTGTGCATAATTCGCGTACATATTAGCGTCTTGCATGTAGTGGATATAGAGAGTGGGAGACAAGCGGCGACACGCGTTCTAATACAAATCAGGAACTATTTCCTTTCTAACCTCTTTTATCTCTTCTGTGCTTGAGCCGGCTGTCAACGTATCGGCACAACGACTATCGGATCAGGTGCGAGTCATCCAACGTAATCGTATGTTGGATGACACCGTACTTGATCGCTTGCGGACTGAAACGCAGGGTAGCCATGTCATTACTGCGTCGTCACAGGCTGTGGTACCACCACAGTCTACCACAATACTTATCAGTGAAAACGACGTAAGTAATGACATGGTTAGTAATGTAAGTACACAGTGCAGTGAGGAGATGAGGAGTACTTTGGAGGGTGCGATCCGAGAGTATCGTTTCATGTCGCCCGAACTTAGACCACGATTACCTCGTTTGCCCATGCATAACAGAAATAGGGCGCTGGTGGCTGCTCTGGATTCGCAGTTGTCAAGCTATTTTGATAACTGCGAAAACCTCACTGATGCTCATTCGATCCTGTATTGCGCAGCTGTAGCGGCATGTCGTGTAGCTCATGTCAAATTTCTGAATGACAGAGCTACACGACCGAAACCAGCCGTTCCGGCTTGGCAGTACAGGATTGAACGACGCATTGCTGGGGCCAGAGCGTTCATCGGCAAACTATCCTGCTTCCGGGAGGGCAACAATCGCCCTCGAGTGATGCGCTTTGTGAGGCGGGCATTTGCGGGGACCGATATCAGTCCTCGAGACTACATGTCCCGTATCACAGAGCGCATCGACTTCTGGAAGCAGAAAGTGTATGCATGGGCAAACCGTATTCGTAGGTATAAGCGTCGGGTGGAACGGTTCACTCTGGATCGCACCTTCCAAAGTGATGAAAGGTGGGTCTACAGAGCATGGGAGCGACCGGACCAAGGTGTGACTGACACGTGCCTACCGGATGACAACGCCATGTGTTCATTTTGGCGCAACATCTGGTCGGTACCTGTCAGTCATTCCGAGGGTGAATGGACTCGGGAGGTCGAGCGAGCATGCGATCCAATAACAGAAATGGGGGCAATAACGATCAGCCCCCAAGATGTAAGTTGTGCAGTTCGTCCGTTGCCTAATTGGAAATCACCAGGGCCGGACGGACTGCACAACTTCTGGATTAAATGGTTTACAAGATCGCATGCTTGCTTGGCAGCCCTATTCCAGTCAGCCTTAGAGTCAGGGTCGCTACCAGAGTTCTTGACAACTGGAATAACCCACCTGCTCCATAAATCGGGTAGTACTGCGGAACCCAAAAATTATAGACCGATTACGTGTCTTCCAACGGTCTATAAAGTTCTTACCTCCATTTTGAGAGCTAAAATTAATAAACATATTAACGAAAATTCTGTTATGTCTGCTTCTCAAAATGGATGTAGGAACGGGTCCCGTGGTACTAAGGAGCTACTCCTCATTGATATGGCCATTAGCCAACAGGTTCGCCGTTTCCGAAAGGATTTGTCGACATGCTGGATAGACTATAAGAAGGCCTATGACTCGGTGCCACATACATGGCTCATGAGGGTGCTAGAGTTGTATAAAATTGATACAACCCTGCGCACCTTCCTGATGTCGTGTATGGGGCAATGGAGGACAGTCCTTCGCTATCCAGGATGTCGGCAGACTCAGAGGAATAGCGAACCGATAAGGATAGAGCGGGGTATATTTCAGGGCGACAGTTTGAGTCCACTTTGGTTCTGCTTAGCCTTGAATCCTCTTAGCACGCTGCTGGAGGATTCAGGTCTGGGCTATCGGTTGAGGAGAGGTGGTCAGATTATATCTCACCTCCTTTACATGGATGACCTAAAACTTTTTGCCACCAACGAGTTGCACCTGATGGAGCTACTGAAGGTTACTGAAGCTTTCAGTGGCGCCATCAGAATGGAATTCGGTGTGGATAAGTGTGCGGTCATGCATGTAAAGCGAGGGAGGATTGTGGAGTCTGTGGGAACCCAGCTCACAGATTCCATAAATCTTAGATCCCTCTCAGCAACCGAAACCTACAAGTATTTGGGTATGTCGGAAGCGCTGGGTATTAACGTTGCCGACATGAAGCAATCGTTGAGGGAGCGCTTCTTTGGTCGCCTGAGAAAAGTATGTAACAGTCTTTTATCAGGCGGAAATAGGGTGCGTGCCTTCAACGGTTGGGTCATGCCGGTTTTGACGTACTCTTTCGGCATACTCAAGTGGACTCAAACAGAGCTAGACGCCCTGGATAGACGGGTCCGTAAATTGTTGATGGCATATCGAATGCATCACCCACGTTCTTCGGTTATGAGACTGTATATCCCACGGAAATGTGGAGGTCGAGGCTTTTTAAATGCTAAGACTCTCCACAATCGTGAGATATGCAGTCTCAGGGAATATTTCCTGGAAGCCGACGTGGGGATGCATCGAGATGTTGTCGCGGTGGACAAGGGCCTCACCCCGCTCTCCTTGGCTAAAGAGAACTGGCGCAAACCTGTAGTGCTTGACACTAAAGACCGCATGGAGGTATGGCAGAGCAAGGAGCTCCACGGACGCTTTTTCCGGGCCCTACATGGACCTGATGTAGACTTCCTAGCGTCCGTAGCCTGGCTACGTTCCGGGGAACTCTTTGGAGAAACCGAAGGTTTTGTCTGTGCAATTATGGACGAAGTTATGATGACGAATAACTACCGGAGATTTATTGTGAAGGACGGTACGGTTGACATATGTCGGGCATGCCACCGTCCGGGCGAATCAATCCGTCACATTATCTCCGGGTGTTCTCGTCTGGCTAACGGAGAATACTTGCATAGACACAACCTTGTAGCCAGGATTATCCATCAGCAACTTGCTCTGAAATACAACCTTGTGGAATCGGAAGTGCCGTACTACAGGTATGTGCCCGACCCAGTTCTCGATAATGGCAGTATCACACTGTACTGGGATCAATCCATCATCACTGACAGGACTATTATCGCTAATAAGCCTGATATAGTGGTGGTGGATCGATCAGAGCGGCGCGCAATGATTGTTGACATAACCGTCCCGCATGACGAGAACCTCGTGAAAGCCGAGAAAGATAAACAAATCAAGTATCTTGACTTGGCTCGCGAGGTTGTCGACATGTGGGATGTGGACTCAGCGATCATTGTGCCGATAGTCGTAACAGCCAATGGCTTAATTGCCAAGAGCCTCGACCAACACCTGAGGAGGCTCTCGTTAGGCAGCTGGATCAAGGGCTTGATGCAGAAAGCGGTACTCCTGGACACGGCTCGCATTGTTAGGAGGTTCCTTTCTCTGGAGCCCTGACCGCCGGTAGCTTGGACCCTGTTCCCGATACCGGTGGGCTACAGTTTTTTATATTTTTAAATGTTTTTTATTATTGTTTTATAGGAAATATTTAAAAATGTATAAAATTTGTTAATATAATGAATAAAGGGAATAATAATAATAATATTTATTTCACCACAAAAATTAACACATTAACATATTACATGACTGGATAGGCTTAGGTATACCATTATGTTCTTTGGGATGTGTTGATTTACTTATTTTGCTTTTGTAGGAATTTTGGTAATTTAAAATGCGTGTTTACTTTATGACGTTTTATTTGCGACCACAGAATATATATACTACTCATTACGGTGAAGGCCATAGTTGCCAGTAAAACCTAGAAATCAAATAATTTAAACATAGACATAACATACCGCCCACCAAAAAGACGTAGTTCTTTTACCAATCCAAAACTATTCAGACAATCATCTCTGAAAACTTTAACATACTTAATACTTGAAAAACTCAACTTAAACATAACACTATACTCAAATGCTTAACTTAACATTGTACTTTTCTCTTTTATGATTAACATATAGGTAGCTCTATAAACTTAAACATAACATTTTACTCAGTAGCAATAGGTAAAGGGCATAACTTTGAACAACATCTCTTCACTACATTGTTGCCACTTTTTATGCTGTAGACTCTGGTTATGCCATCTTCTCCAGGATGTTTGTCTACAACACGACCCAAAGAAAATTTGCCAGGCGGTAATCCTTCTGTTTTTATTAAAACAACATCGCCAATCTTGAATTCCTCCGCTTTCTTTAACCAAATGGGACGTTGTTGCAATCGAGTCAGATATTCCTGATGCCAACGTCGCCAGAAGTCGCCAAGCAATTTTTGTGTGTATTGCCACCGGGATAAGGAATGAATCTTTACATCTTTGAAATCAGGTGACGGTACAACGATAGGCGCTTCGCCGATTAAAAAGTGTCCAGGTGTTAATGCTTCTATGCAGTCTGGATCCTTGTCATCGATAGGACACAATGGCCTAGAATTGAGACAAGCCTCAATTTGGCACAGCACTGTGGTCATTTCTTCATAGGTGAGGTTAGTGGTGAGCACGCGCTTCAGATGGTGTTTAACAGATTTCACACCCGCCTCCCACAAGCCTCCAAAGTTCGGTGAATATGCTGGTATGTAATGCCATTGTGTTCCTTCCAGTGCCAATGTGTTTGATATGACACCTTCAAAGACCAGATTTGCTTCTTTCCATGCGGCCATTAGTTCTTTGTTGGCACCAACAAAATTTCGGCCCTGGTCACTCCATATATCGCTGCATTTTCCTCTTCTGGAAACAAATCGCTTGAATGCAGCGATAAAAGCTTCAGACGTTAAATCGCTAACAAGCTCAAGGTGCATAGCCTTGGTTGACATACATATGAACACGCAGATGTATGCTTTCTGAGTTCTGATGCCTCTTCCTTTGGACATGCTGATTAGAAATGGGCCTGCAAAATCAACTCCGGTATGTATAAAAGCTCGAGCAGGAGTTACTCTCGCTTTAGGCAGGTCACCCATTAGCTGCATCCTCGATCGTGCTCTGAGTCTAGCACATACTAGACACTTGTGTATACAGGATTTTACAAGTGCCTTTCCTCGTATAACCCAATACTTTGAGCTTATGTAACTTAACATAAGTTGAACGCCGCCATGCAACGTGTGATTATGTGCATCAGCGATAATCAAAGGCACCAAATCGTTTTTGTTTCCCAGTATAATAGGATGTTTAGCCTGTTCATCCAAGTTCGCGTTACGAAGTCGACCGCCCACCCTGAGGACACCATCTTCATCAAGGTAAGGATTCAAGGTTTTAATTTTACTTTCTCCTTTTACACATTTATTTAATTTTAGTCTTTCTATTTCATCTTTAAATTCTTCCTTTTGTACTAATTCTATGCATTTCATTAAAGACTTTTCTAATTCCTTTGTAGTAAAACCTTGTTCCGTGTTTCTTTTAAAATTTAAAAATCTTCTACAATAGGTTATCACCTTTAACAATTCTCTTAGATTATCGAATTCTTTGAATTGTAACTTTATACTTTCTTCATGTTCTATTTTTAAATTTGCTTGTATTTTATCCTGTTTCTTTTCTAAATCTGTAGAAATGTTTTCTTGTTTTAATCTTATTTTTGTTTCAGAGAGCCAAGCTGGACCTTTCCACCACAAATCGGACTTTTTCAGATCAACTAGCAACATGCCTCGGGACCCAATGTCTGCAGGATTTTCTTCAGATGAGACATGAAACCACTGGTTGTTGTTTACATTTTCAGTGATCTCTACAACCCGGTTTGCTACAAATGTTTTCCATCTGTGGGGATCGCCAGATAACCATGCAAGGACAATTGTTGAATCCGTCCATGCATAGATGTTTGATGCAGGTATTTTCATGGCTTGTTCTATTTGCTTGAGCAACCTCGACAACAACACCGCTCCACACAGCTCTAACCGTGGTAAGGAAACAGTTCGTAGTGGTGCTACTCTAGTCTTTGCCGCTATCAGTTTTGTTGATACTGAGCCATCTCGCATCTTTATTCGGACATAAGCCACTGCTGCGTATGCTCGTGTGGAGGCGTCGCTGAATCCATGAACTTCAATCTTGTCTAAATCCATACTCAATGTGCCAAGCCATCGATCTATATATACATCTTTAACTTCTTGAAAGTCTTCTCGAAGAGTAAACCACTCGTCCACCAGCTGTTGGCTTATTTTGTCGTCCCAGCCAACCTTTTCCAGCCATAGCTTTTGTATAAGCATTTTAGCTATGATTAAACTCGGAGCGATCCATCCCAGCGGATCGAACAGTTTTTGCATGTCCGATAGGATTGTTCTTTTTGTGACATTACCTGGCATCACTGGTAAGTTTATTTTATATTGATACTGATCTGTTCCTACATTCCAGATCAATCCTAGGGCTTGAACAGTTCCATCTAATTTCAAATCTACGTGTACTCGAGTTGTTCTCCTATTGACATCTATAGATTGCATGAACTCGGTAGAATTGGAAGACCATTTTGATAATATGAAGCCCCCTTTTTGCAGTATATTAGAAACTTCTTGAGCTGTCTGTATGGCTTTCTCTGCAGTGTCATCACCAGATATCAAATCATCCATGTAGAAGTCAGCCTTGATAATGCGTACAGCCTTTGGATGATTTTGTCCTTCGTCTTCAGCTACTTGATGAAGAGTTCTTACTGCTAGATGGGGTGCTGACGCTGTGCCAAACATGACACGAGACATTCGGTACTCTTTGATGGGGTCTGACTCTTCTTCTCTCCACAAAAGGCGTTGATAGGTATCGGCGTCTTGTTCTTCTAGTAAGACTTGAAGGTACATCTTTTGTATATCACTTGCATAGCAGACGCAATGTAATCTCGATCTCATAACAATATCTCGTAGGTCATCTTGCAGTTTAGGACCAACAAGCAGTTCATCGTTGAGAGAGATATGATTCGAACCCTTAGCTGAAGCATCAAACACGACGCGTGTCTTCGTGGTATCCCTTTCGACGCGGACAACAGCGTGATGAGGTAAGTACACCGCTTTATTTTTCTTAGTTTCTTTTTCAGGTACTTCTTCCATATAATTTAACTTTATATATTCTTGCATGGCCTTTTGGTAGTCTTCTTTTAGTGTAGGTGCCTTTCTAAATCTTCTTTCAAGTTGCAATAATCTTTGTCTTGCTATTTCTTTTGTGTTTCCATTAGGAGACAGAGGATTATCGGTTTTAAAAGGCAACTTTACTATATATCTTCCTTCTTTTGTTCTTGCATGAGTGGTTTCATATATTGTTTCACATGTTTTTCTTCTGTTGTTAACTTTCTTTTCTTTTCAGTGTCAATTTCCCAAAGGGATTTCAACAGGTTATCTACTTCTATTTGCTGATGAAGGACCAGAAAACTTTCTTCTTTTAAATTGGTGTTAATTTCTCCAAACAGGATCCATCCCAGGTTTGTTTCTTGTGCACATGGAGAACCGGGAGGGCCTTTGATTAATTGTTGTTGCACGATTTGTGCATACTCTTTGACACCTAGAAGCAAGTCAATGGAACCCGGTTTGTGATAGTCCGGGTCAGCCAGAGTGAGTCCTTCTAGGTGTGGCCAATGTGTGACAGTAACAGCTTTGGAGGGGATTCTCGTGGTCAACTGTTTATTCATGACGTATGCTTGTATGTTGATCTCGAAGCTTGGATCCCATCGAGAACCAATCCTTAGTTGGACCACGTGATCGATGCTTGTTCTTGTTGAACCCACCCCAATGATATTTCCTCTTGCTGTTTGCCTGGTTAGTTTGAGCAGTTGGGTCGCCTTCTCGCTGATGAAGGAAGCCTGCGAACCTTGGTCCACTAGCGCACGTAGAACAACCCTAGTAGCATTTTTGTTGGCATTTGTTGGCATTTAGTTGGGCCACATACATTTTTGTTGGCATTTAGTTGGGCCACATACCTCTGTATGTGGCCCAACTAAATGCCAACAAAAAATGCTACTAGGGAACAGTGTGATTATGCTCGTTTCTTGCTAAAACTGTTGCCGTGGCCAGTAGTGCTATACTTGTACTTTGTTTGGCACTGTGATGCGACGCGATCGTAGTGTTGACTATTTCCTCCTTCTCTTCTACACTGTGCTGTGATGCCTTCGGTTGTTTAGAATCTTCAGTTTGTGCCGAAGAAGCAGAATCCTTATTTAGGTGAAGAAGAGTATGATGACGTCGCTTACATATACGACAGGTCATTTGCAATCTGCATTGATATGCAGAATGGCCTGGTACCAAACAATTAAAGCAAAGTTTATTTGTCTTGACATATTCAGATCTCTCAGTAGGTTGCAGTTTGGTAAAATCCTTGCAATGACATAAAGTGTGTTTTTCTTGACATAACACGCATGTTCTCTCTGCCGACGATGATGTTGTAGTTGCTGTAGCAGTAACAAAGTGTGACCGTTCTTTTATAGGTTTTTCACGGGTGCCTGATGTTGACATAATAAGTTCTAAGGTACGGTATCTTGATTGTAGAAATTCTTTTAAATCATTCCAGGTCGGTAGATTGTCTTCATCACTTGTGCTAGAAGATTGTTCCCACTCTTTGTGAGACTCAGGGTCCATTTTCTGTATCACAAGAAAAATAATGAAAGGATCCCATGAGTTCGTACTGATATTTAAGTTTTCTAAGTTATTCAAACAATCCGTTGTGACGTCTAATAAATTCTTGATTTGATTTGAGGATTGAGTACTTATTTTCTTTTGGTAAAATAACTTCTTTAAAACTGAATATAGAATCAATCTTTTATTTCCGTACCTTGATTTAAGAACACTCCATGCTTGATTATAGTTACTATGTGTAATTTGAATAGGCCTCAATAATATCTCGGCCTCCCCGGTGACACTACTCTTCAAATAGTGCAACTTCTGAACATCACTGATCGCCGTGTTTTCATGTACTAATGAAATAAATAAGTCCTTGAATGTAGGCCAATCTTCATAATTCCCACTAAAACTCGGTAATTGTATTCTCGGCAGCCTAACGAGTTGATCATTATTGGTACATGTAACAAACGAGTTGTTTTTCGATGATACTGACGTGGAAGACGCGGACGCTGCATTTATTGTCAACAAAAGGTCTTGTAAATCGGCTAATAACACAAGATACAAATCTTCGTAAATAAAGAAATCTTCGTTAACAAAGTAATTAATAGTTTGTCTTTGTTCTTTCGGTGTTATCTTTACTAATTCTTGATGAGTTTCCCTGAATGTTGTCCAATATTGTTCTAAACATTTGATTCTCGTCTCGATGTAACCTTTTGTCAACCTGGATTTAGGACATTTCTTCACATTCGACTGTGTTTTTTGTAATAGCGCAGCTGTGTCTTCCAAAACATTAATTAACTCCGTAGTAGTACTCATCGTTCATTTTTGTTGACAATAATCACTATTTCACAATAAAAATTTGTGCTAGTACAAATGCTTGCCTGGAATGCGTCTATCTATTTCTCGCGTCGGCCGCCGGCTGCACTTTAACTTCGATAACTTGATTTTTCTACTAATTAATCCGGCTCGATTTTGACCATTATGTTCTTTGGGATGTGTAGATTTACTTATTTTGCTTTTGTAGGAATTTTGGTAATTTAAAATGCGTGTTTACTTTATGACGTTTTATTTGCGACCACAGAATATATATACTACTCATTACGGTGAAGGCCATAGTTGCCAGTAAAACCTAGAAATCAAATAATTTAAACATAGACATAACAATTTTAAATTATGGAATCCTCTGTTGCCGAACTAGGACGGATCCTGTATCTCGGCAAGCAGCGCCATCCCCTAGCACATTACACTACAAAGTTTAAGCCAAACTAAACATACAAATTGCTTATTTATAAGATAATAAAATTTATGATATAAATTAATTAATTAATTATTCCTGAAATTCACATCTTTATTAGATAGCTCATATTGCATTCAATAAAACAAATGTTAATATAATTTATACAAATAAATAAAATTGGACTTGATCACTATTTAAAAGAAAGACAATTATAACGTAAGATTTAAGTACCGCATAATTTTATATAGGTGTTTTTGTGTATCTGTGTGTGTGGGTGTGTGTGTGTGGGTGTGTGTGTGTGGGTGTGTGTGTGTGTACGTGTGTGTATGCGAATCTGTGTGTATGTGTTTTTGTGCGTGTTTTACCGAAAACCAACTGTAAAGCGTCTACTAATTTTGAATTCTTAGAAGGTCTTCAGTTTCCTCATAGGAAAGACTAAGGAGATAGTCATGAATTCTCTTCTTACAGTGCATTTTATTAAGTTGGTAGATGTTTAAAATTTTGTTTATTTTGTTGTACATGTGGGGGGCTATAAAAGTAAAGAATCTTTTTATGAACGCTGTTTTTGGTTTGTACGACCGGGAGCACACTTCATGTTTCCTACGCTTATTTATTGTAGTAGGGGCGTATACTATTGAGCAGTGTTGCTTAAGGATAATTGTTTCAATGAAAATTTGTCTTACGGTTGTCACTTGACAGTACTGATATAGGTCAATTGTTGGAAACAGTATTGGTTTAAAAGTTGAAACTTTTAAAATGGCACGTTGTGCGACTTCCAAACTCTTTAAAGTAGTTTTTGGGGCGCCCCCCCCCATGAGGAGATACAGTAAGATATGATAGATTGACACATCGCATAGTATATTTGTTTTAAGAGACTCGCATCTGTTATGTGTCTTAGGTTTTTGAAAACATAAATGAGTTTGCGAACTCTGGATGCGAGAATTTTTATGTGTTGCTTAAAACTGAGATGACTGTCAACTGTAATACCGAGATATTTTATAGTCTTCACGCTTTCCAGCGGTTCACAACTGCAGTTATTTCTACTGCTACACTTATGAGGAAATATTTGAAGTGTCTCGCTAATATCCGGGTTATTTCGAATAGAAAAAGTTAGATATTTAGTTTTCTCAGCATTTAGAGTCAACACATTATCAAACAGCCAATGTTGTACCACATCAAAACCATTTTGGGCAGCATCAAAGACCTCATTCCAGGTATTTGCGGAGAAAAGTAGAGCGGTGTCATCTGCGTAAGAGATTACTTCACAATTTGGTATACTTAAGTTTGTGAGGTCATTGATGTATACGAGAAATAGAGTAGGTCCCAAAATGCTGCCCTGTGGAATTCCAAACGATACAGGGAGTTCATTGCTGCAATGGTTATCGACTCGTACAAGCTGATAACGCTCGGACAGGTAGCTTTCAAAAAGCTTAAGCTGTGCACCACGTACACCAAGGTTTTCTAGCTTCTGTATTAGGATCGGAACAGAAATAGTGTCAAAGGCTTTAGCGAGGTCTAAAAAGACCGATAGACACTTCTGTCCTTTATCCAGTTTTGTGGTTAGTTGTGTAGTTAGCCTAAGCACAGCCTGATCCGTCGACCTGCCCGCGCGAAAACCAAATTGATTTTCTGAGAGAAGCTTGTTCGTCTCGAGATAGTTGACAAGTCTCGTATTAATAATCTTTTCTAGTATTTTGGACAAAGATGGCAGGATCGATATTGGTCTATAATTAGTAAAAGTTTTTTTATCACCACCTTTGTCTATCGGACGAACAACAGATTTTTTAAGTGCTTGAGGAAAGGTGCCTGTTTCAAGACATAGGTTGAAAATAAATGTTAGTGGCGGGACAATGAAGTTCTTAAATTGTTTTAATAGTTTGTTAGAGATGTTGTCCCAGCCAACCGAACATTCAGTCTTCAGATTACTAATGTGACGAGCTACTTCTTCCTCTGTAGTCTCCATTAAGTAGAAAGAGTGTAAGGGGGGTTTATTTTCTGGATTACCAACTATGTGCTTGTCATCATCGAGACTGCGTGAGTTAATAATTTTCTCAGCCAGTGACCGTCCTACGCTTACGAAGTAATCATTCATTGCATTTACAGTCAACTGAGGAGATTGACAGACTTTTAATAACTCGGTTGGAGGATGGTTATCTTTTTTAGTATTAGTGACGCTCTTTATCACATTCCATAATTTTTTAGGGTTGCTTCTAGCCAATTCAACCTGATTTTTATCGTAAGCTCTCTTTAATTTTTTTAGTATTTGGTTACAATAATTTCTGTAGCGAGTATAGGTAACTTTCGAAATCTTGTTACTCGGGGACTTTTTGGATTCCTGATGTAACCTATCCCGATGTTTAATGCATCTCAGTAAGCCCGGCGTGATCCAAGGTTTTATAATTTTTTTACGTCTTGGGTGGGTTATTGAGTTCGTGTTCTTTTGTAACGCTGATTGTATGTTAGATATAAGATAATTTAGGGCAATTTCTGGATCTTTTGTTTGGAATATTGGATCTATATCAATATTGTGGATGTCCATACTGAGGCTGTCTTCATCTATCTTTTTTATTGTTGATGGGATGCAATGACGTGGTTGCTTTAGATCCATGTGTATTAGAACTGGATGGTGGTCTGTCAGATTCGTTTGTGGTACAAGAGTAATACACGCATTTTTGGTTTTAACTAGAATGTGATCAAGACATGTACCACTTGCATCACGAGTGACCTCAGTGTGTGCTGGCAAGAGACCATGAGAAGCAGCCAAAGTAAGATATTTCTCTCCGAGAAGGTCAATTTTGTTAGTGTTGATTGCAATATTCATGTCACCAATTACAATTATATTATTAAACGATTTTATGTCAGTCAAAATATTATTCAGTGATTCAATAAAAGTGTCTATATTTTTGTAAGATGGAGATCGATATAAAGAAACAATTGCTAAGTCATGATCTTTTTTAAGCACAACGCAGTTACCCTCTTCGAAGTTAGGCTCCTCAACAGCAAACGTTAGTTGTTCTCTGTAGTACACGACGACACCATCGTTTTGTTTGCGGTTTCTCACAGAAGCAAACGATCTGTAACCTGTTAATACAGGTACAAAGCTAACATTTTGAAGCCAGCATTCCGTAAGCACAAGCACGTCACATTGAACCTTAAGCCTTTGTAACATTGCTTCCAGACCCAAAAAATTGCAGCTTATGCTGCGGATGTTCTGTGTCAAGACGCTGAACCCATTCTTTGTTGCTGTTAATAGTTCAGAACAATTGTCCAGATCACAAGATATAGCCTTCGAGACAGTCAAATTATCAATATTTTTTGCTAAGTCAATCAGATTATCGAATTTTAAATAATAGTAAATATATGTCAAAGAAACTAGATCTAAATTGTTTAAAGCAGTCGAATGGAAAAAGCGACGAAGTATGGTTTTCGGCAAGTACAAGTATGTGTGGTTTGTGTGGAGTATTTGTTATTGTGTGATGAAGTGAGTTTATGTGTATGTATGAAAAAAGTACAAATGGTTTTCTATGCGGTCTTAACATGCAAGCAAGATTATTTTGATACAATAAATTATTACAAACAAGCGAGGTAGTTTTAACAAGATTAAGTTGGTACACATGCAAAATTAACAGAAAGATCAAGTTTTTACTAGAACAATAAAAGATTAGTCATGCGGCATTTCTCAGTTTATCCAAGTCACTGTCATTGTTTACGCGGATTTGGGCAAATTCTACCGATTTACGGAGATATACTATCCCGTGAGAGGTCCAACAAAAATCGTAACCATTCGCTTTTTGGAACTGTCTTGCTAAATAATATATACGTTGAGCCTTAAATGTTAATATTTCCGAGACATAAATAGGTTGTGGAGGGGATGGTAGGCCAACATGGGTGGTATTAAGCTTTTCTTTCATAGCTTTCGATTTATTAAATTTTTTAACACCTTTTATCACTTTATCCTTCGTAATTACCGTACTAAGGTCAATTATGATTGGATTTGAGCCATCCTTAGACTTTGTTCTGTATACGTCTCTAATATCTGATGGTCCGATATTAATATCAAGGGTCTTTCCAATGCTTACCACCATATCACAAAGTTGATCTTTTGTCTCGTCATTTGTTTTAGGCACATTTCGTATCTCTATGCCAGTTGCCCGGGATTTGCGCTCCAGATATTCCACTTTTTCCTCCAACTGGTAAATGGTCTTTTTATCTTCTTTACGTTCCAACTCAAGGCTAGAGATACGCGACAAGAACTCGTCGTATTTGCTGGACATTACTTCCACGCTTTTTTTTAGTTCGGTATTTTGTTCCAGTATATTATTGATTTTGTAGATTAAGTCCTCAAATCGATCTTCCTGTTGTTTTAAAAACGACGAGAAGACACTCATCGTTACAGAGCCTATATTTTTGTCGTTGCCATCCAGTTTCCGCTTCTTTCGTTCAGTTAAGTTAGTAGCCATTCCCGACAAGTCTGGCACTGTTGAAACTTGGGACAGTTGAGATTCACTTGCTGCTGTTAGTCGTGTAGGCGCTTCATTCGAGCGTTTACTTTCTATCGGCATCGTCGGTAGCGGGGAGGCGGGGGGAGTGCGGTGAGCAGGCATCTTCACTTGTAAGTTTTTAACTCTAACTACAAGGTACTTCTGCCACAGACAACAATTTATTGTAGTTTTCGGATAAATACTTGCTATGAACACCCAAAAAGTTTTGCACGTTGTGGGGCTCGAACTCGAGTCTCAATCGCGTCGTCGACTGCGGGCGCACGGCTTACACCTCTCGACCACCGGAGCTGTTACTTTTGTCGCGAATTAGGCGTTGTGTTACCACTGTTGACAGGCCCTAGACGAGTGTCATTGACCCGTAGAAAGGTCAGCTACCGCGACATTGAGACAAAGAGAATTATAACGAACACTTTAAAAACTTTGCAAATGTTTTTGTTTGTATGTCCGTTAAAAGTTTATGCACTGATTTCGTTTTTTCACTGATTGTTCCTTTTGTTATGGTGCACGTATTGGTGTAACTTTTATACTATTTACTGTACTTTAAACTATTTTTAGGAAATAATAAGTTCGCGAGTACAAAAAGCACGTCTGCTCGATACAACGTCCGGGCGGGGGGGGTCTGATCTTGTTCTTCTCCTCCTCCCCTAGTTGTATCTTCTTTCTTCTCCTCTACCACAGCTTGAACCATGTCTGAGTCTTGACTAGACTCCATGATTACAACATCTCTGCTGGTAATAATACTCTTTGTTACAGGGTTGTATAATCTATATCCCTTGGTATTCTCTGCATATCCAAGGAGAATATACTTTTCCGCCTTCTTGTCCCACTTTTTTCTCTTTATTTTAGGAACGTGAGCCATTGCAGTGCTTCCAAAAACACGAATGTGGCTAAGATTTGGCCTTTTGTTAGTCCAAAGCTCATAAGGTGTTTTTTCTAAACCTGATGCCAAAGTTCTATTCCGCAGGTACACCGTAGTGTTTACCGCTTCAGCCCAAAACGTCTTTTCCATTTTAGCATCAAAGAGAAGACATCGAGCTCTTTCAACCACGGTTCTGTTTAATCTTTCACACATGCCATTCTGCTCCGGCGTGTAGGGGTTTGTTTTTTGATGCACTATCCCTGCTTTCTTCAAAAAACTTTCAAATTCTGAAGAACAAAATTCTCCACCATTGTCTGTTCTTAGTACCTTGATGGACTTTCCTGTTTGCTTTTCTGTCATAACTTTGAACTCTTTAAAGTACATCATCACTTCGCTCTTAGACTTCAGAAAATATACAAATGACATTCTGCTGTAATCGTCTATAAATAGGAGAAAATACCTTGCCATTCCTATTGATACTGTCTTCATGGGACCACAAACATCCGCATGTTCAACCTCCAATACACTGTCACATCTGGAACCTCTGTGTGAAAAAGGCAATCTCGCTAATTTCCCTTCACAACATGTGATACACTGGGATTGGTCAATTTCAGCCTTATCGGAGTAGGAAATCCCCTCTACAGCGCCATTCTTCATGCTGTTCAGATTTTTACTGTTTATATGGCCCAACCTTCTATGCCATAACATACTGTTTTCCTGCATTGCTGAACCTGCCAATAAACATTCTTGTTTGATGTCCAACTTGTACACTCCATTCACCAAATGTGCTTTTGCAACAAGTATATTTTTCTTGTTAAATATTTTGCAAATATTTTCTTCAAAAGTCACTTTATTTCCGTTTCGAATCATCTCACTAACTGAGAGAAGATTAGTAGTGAGGTTAGGAATGCACATGACACTTTGCACGCTAATATCGTGCTCTGAACCATCCACTATCGTTGTCAACTTCGTCTTTCCTGAGCATAGCACTGGTACTGTTGTTTTATTAGCTACTACAATTTGTTTCACGGATGGGTTATAGGAAATATCTGACAAACGTTCCTTGTCACAAATCATATGGGTACTGGCACCGGAATCAACCTACCAATCCGTTTTGTTGTATGTCGAGTTCGAGAGAAAAACACTAAATACTGTGCTTTCTTTATCTTTGTTTTTGTTCTTGCACTGGTTTTTATAGTGTCCTTCTTGTTTACATTTATAACATCGAATCGTCTTGACAGGTTTCGAAGATGACGTTTTTGACTTCGACTTTTCTGCGTTGCCACTGCCAACCATAGAGGTAGGTTTTTTACGCTGCCAACTTTTCGACAAAAAAGCACTTTCGCTTCCAGTACTGCCAACCTCTGTACTCATATCCAACAATTTCGATTTGATGACGTCTGTACTTACTGTCATTCCCGAATGCTCTATGGCCATTATCATCGGGGCGAATTTTTCCGTTAATCCCGCCAATAACAAGCATCCAATCCATTCATCAGTAATTTGAAAACCTGTTCCTCTTAATTTATGTCCTGTATCCACAATCTGGGTCACGTAGGAAGTCATGGAATCGCAATCGTCTAATCTGATAGAAATTAGATTTCGTAGTAAACTGATCTTCCTTTGAAACCCTGAGTCATCGAAGAGTGATTTTAGACGTTCCCACACATCATAAACTGTTTTCTCGTCCTTGATATGAACATAAAGCGATGAGTCGATAGTCATAATCAACTTCGCTTTTGCCTTCTGCACATCAATGACTGCAGGGACGGCAGCTGGCTTCACGTTGATGTCCACTCCTTCTAGGATGAGAAAATTCTCAGCAGCAAACGCCCACTCATCGTAGTTTTCTCGACCCTTTAGCTTCGGTACATTTACAATGTAGCTGGCGGCCATTGTTCAAGAACGTGACTTTGCGAGACACAATTTTTGCACTATACAGTTCTTAATCTGAACAAATCTGGTCTGATGATACAGTTCACAAACGAGTAACTACTTAGAATATAATATTTCACTATTTGTAGATCGAAAAAACACCTTTAATCGCGAAATATGGGACTGGGCCCATAACCTATTAAAACACGGGAAGTAGCTTCAACAGACTGACGTTTATTTCGAATACAGACAGTTAATACACATTAAGAGAACAGATGGCAGCACATGTATTGTTGTAAGCAAGTATTTCAATAATACCAATACGACTTACTGCTTCTAAATCGGCGCCGCCGCCACTGGGCCACCACTGCTCTCCAACAGGGTAGTTGACAAAAAAAAACTAATTAGTCCGTCAGATAGATTTCCAAAAAATATTGTACACGTAAGTATTTTTTTCTTTTTTCACGTAAACAAAAATTGAAGACGATACAGTGCTTCGAAAACTCATGTGACGTCACATGGAACTAAATTTTTTACCACGTAGTAACGTCAATTAAGCCACCTCTCTTGATCTTTGACTTGTTTTATCTTCGTCAATTTTCATTAATTTGACAAAACAAAAAACACGTATCCAATATTTTTTGATAATCTAACTGACGGACTAAACAGAATCATGTTTTTTAGTCAGGACACATCCCTATTGTGCGTACTCCGGTATTATGAAACTACAAACTATTATAGTACAAATTCTAAAAAAGGAACGATTTACGGGATTCTATTTCATTTGGTAGAAGGAACCAGCGCGATAGTGATGGTGAAGTATTATTTTTACTGAATAGTTTATGAAATAGCTCCCAATACAATTTTTTTTCGGGCTATAACTTCAAGTAATAAAAAAAACAGAAACACTGACTGCAGTGCTGAATCAATGTCTCCTGAGTACGTAATACCGGGTTTTATTGTCAAAAAAACTCGAGGTTGAAAATATTATATATTTGTTTATTTTACTAGTAAGAGCACTTTAGCGGAAAAATGGCAGGAACCTTATCGGGGTTTGTTCAGTATTGTATTCCCAAGGCTATTAGATACTATCTTTCGCAATTTGGACTGTCTCGAAAATACTAATATTCGGCTAGCGGACATTTTTGTAGGTCACAAGATGTTATAACATAGTACAGATTATAGTTCTTAATTTTACCGAAAATACTACACTTTTTGAATTTCTCGTAATAAAGAATCTACAGGCTACATAAGTTTATACTTAAATCTGTATCTATTGCCTACATACAGCACCGTAAATCGCATGTATGTGATATGTTAGTTCCATGTATTAGAGGGTGGGCCTACCGCGCGGGCACAGATACAGACTACGTGGCTGCTACTCAGATATTTCTGGTGGAACATCCCAATTACACTTTGCCCGACGCGAAAATCGAACCCAGGACGTCTTACTTAACAGTCATGCTGTTTTTACGCTAACATATGTTCCAACTGACTACATCATGATCCAGTGGTTACAAACACCTCCAGGTGCCAGGTGCAATAGAATTAAATGGCATGAAATATTATTGTGTTTTATATGTTATTTCTGGGGGTTGGCTTGCATGTATGCTTTCACGGTTGCACAACGACACGCTTTGCTTACACATGGCATGTTTAGCATGGTTGCAAGTCTACCTTACTGCCTCCTTCAGAGGCGGTAAGGTGGCGGGGTCTTGAGGGAGAGCGCCACAGTCGTGTAGATCCTCAAGGCAAGTCTGGTGAGTTCACCTTCACGCGGTTGCCACCCTGTTCTTGGTCTAATTCCATAAGAAATAGACGTAACAAAAACCACCAGGCGCTTTCCACCCTACCTCACCGCGACCATCTGTGACTGGATGGTGGTGGGCTTGGTTGCCACTCAAATCTTAACTGGCATCGGGCAGGTACAACCAGTCACCTGCGCTAGGACCTGCGCAGTTGAGCGCCGTAAGCGGGGATGAAGGAATCCTGGGGGGTTGAGCCGAACGGCGCTGGCGGTAATGTGTCCGCAAGGCAACACGCCCTCACCTTCCGTCTGACGCAGGTCCTCACCGGACACGGATGTTTCGGGAGGTACCTGCACCGAATTAGGCGGGAGGAAACGCCCGGATGCTTCCACTGCGAGGATCGACCGGAGGACACGGTGGAGCACACTGTGGAGGTGTGCCCTGCTTGGGCGGAGCCCCGCCGTGTTCTCGTAGCGGCGATCGGCGGCGGCGACCTTTCGCGTCCGGCCCTGGTGCAAGCCATGGTCCGGGGCGAGGAGGAATGGGACGCCGTCGCCTCCTTCTGCGAAGCAGTGATGCTAGCGAAGGAGGAGGCGGAACGAGAGAGGGAGCGATCCTCTCAACGTCCCAGCCGCCGCGGAAGGCGCGGAAGGCGCTCCGGGCGTCGGGGGCCACGTGATGGCTTCCGGCCACCGTAGACGCGGGCCTGTGGACGGTGAGTAATGGGCTAGCTCGTCGTCCGGCCGTCGTCATGACGGCAACAGACCGTGTCGGTGGCGCGTTCGTGTTCCACGCGCGCCTCAAAGAGATGTCAGCAAGGAGGGGCCCGCAAGGGCCGACGCCCGTCGGGGCCGCGGTATTATGTACTAGATTACGTGGCCTCGGCGCAAGGGCAAAGAAGGAACATGGGTTCGGTTTTTAGTCAGTAGAAGTCTGACACTCCCCTTCGCTCTGCCCAAGAGCGGGGGGGGTCATTCGATGATTTTCCACCCACCAAAAAAAAAAAAAAAAAAAAAAAAAAAAAAAAAAAAAAAAAAAAAAAAAAAGGCAACACGCCCTCTTTGGTCCGGATTTCAAGCAAAACGGTGGCCCTACCCAATAGCCGGGGGTAGGGAAATGGCCATAGTGTCCCGTCAGAGGGACACGGCGAGGTGTGGGAGGTCCGCGGAGGTTGTCTTAGGATGGCCAAAGCGGTGGTGAAGGTCATGCTGACGGTGTAAGTGAGGGTTGATCAGTTCAGAAGGGATCAGTCAGTCCCCTATGCCAACCCGATCAAGCACCCGATGTCGCACTGTAAACCAGCCTCTCACTCCTATATCTCGATGGTATTCCTAACGTTCGAGCTAGCTTGTAGCGAGACGTTCCCTGGTGCGGGCTCCAAGGAGGGTGGGAAGCCAAAGAGACGAATTCAATCACATTACACTATGGTCAACAAACTATCTGACGCCACTAACACACACACACCCAACACACACACTGTCACAACAACCACTCACACACATACAACAACCACTAACACAAACACTCACACTGCACACACACACATCGGAGCCAAGGCGAAAGCCAAAACTCCGAAGAGGGGTGCTCCAAGCACCTCCCCGGCCCCCGGGAGTTCGACTGCTAATGCGGCGAGCTCCTGTGCGGGCACCGGTCTGGCAACGGCGAATACCGCGGCCAAGACCAACAAGTCCCACAATAAGGGAAGGAAATCGGAGCTGCCTGGGACCAGTGCCGATCCTTCAGCACAGCCCCCCGCAATGGTTAACGCCGGTGGACGGGCTCTGCTACCAAATCCTCCCCCGCCTACAGCTCCTCTAGTCGCCCCTCCCCCGGTGGCCGTCACTGGTCAGTCGGCGGAGCTCTGCACCCCCGACGACGTGTTTACGCGTAACTGGCAGGTGCAGAAGGGCAGGAACAAGGGCAGGAAGGGAAGTAACGCTCCGGCACCACGTCGCCAAGGTGCGGACCCCGCAGTGCAAGCTGCTCCGGTCCCCCCAGCTAGTGGCATCCGGAAGAAAAACAGGCCGAGCAAAAAACAACGGCTAGCAGCAGCTCAAGCGAAGGGTAAGTCCCTTCAACCAACGCTGGCGAATGCCGCAGGTCAGGTACAACCTACTGCAGGTAATGTCATCTTCTCCGCAGGCAAGCGGTTGCAGGAAGAGGACGGCAACAGCCGACCTGGACCCAGTCAACCACCAGCTGGCACGGCAGAAGGATCAGCGAAGGTGGCTACGGAGCGACCTGTTCGGAGTGACCAGGCCGCGGCCAAGCGGGCTCTCAACGAGACTTCATCACCTCGTGGGGAGCGCAAGCGGCCTCGGCTTGGTGAGTCCAAACGGGTAGCTAACCGGAGCTACGCCCAAGCTGCGGGATCTGACCTTGACGTCGCAGTCACATGCGGCAAGACAGGCCAGATCAACAAGGAGGTGGCGGACCAGATCCTCGAAGCGCTTCAGAGGAAGATGCTCGCCGAAGCCTGTTCTCCTGACGCGGAGGAGTTACCGGTGCCCGTCTTCAATGCGAGGCCAGCGTTTGCCGAAGGGGCCCTTAGGCTGTGGTGTGACAATGAGGTCACCCTAAATTGGCTGAAAACGCTCATCGCCGAGATGCCGGGTCCCACTGGTGCTTCACTGGTGATCAGGAGGCAGGCGGACATTAGGCGCCGTATTCGATGCGGCATACTCATCCCGGACGACCAGGGTGTGTTTACGGACCCACATAACGTCGGGCGCCTTCTATGCCACCAGAATCGGTGGCTAGATATCAAAAAATGGACCATGCTGCAAGCGAAGAGGCAGGAGAAGGCTTGCTTCATGGTAGTTGGTATCCCAGAGGACCAGATCCCAACACTGATGGACGCCGGACGTAGACTCTCTTTCTGTGCCGGGAGAGTCTACGTGATGTTTCAAACTCCGAACGGCAAGTTCGTCAACGTCCCTCAGGGATGTCCGGCCGAAAAAGCTACCACATCGGGGGTAACAAGGGTGGATGCGGCAACTCCCTCCACGAGCACTACGGTGCCACCTACGGTCGAGCCTGCGGGAGCAGCGCCAGTGGCCCCAGCAGTCGCCGATGTGGAGACCGTCCTTTCGTCGGGTGGGGAGCTCGATGACAATTTATTGTCATCGGCTTCTGACCTGGAGGAGGGCGGTTTCGACGCCGGCTCTCTGTTTGCCGGGCTGCGGCTTGAGGGAGACGAGGAAGGATCGACCAGTGATGGCGTCCCCTTCGGCGACCTGTAAAGTCCTGCAGGCAAACCTCCACCACAGTCAGACCGCAACGGCTCAGCTTCGGAAGTGGCTGGAGGTTCAACATACGGCCATAGTCCTAATCCAGGAGCCGTGGATCAGGGCGGGAAGAATACAAGGACTCTCCAATCTTGGGGGTAAGCTTCTATTTAGCTCAGAACATGATAATCCGAGATCGTGTATCTATATAACGCGTAACTTAAAAGCACAGCCACTTACGGAATTCTGTTGCAGGGATATCTCTGCAGCTAGGCTGCTATTACAGCGCGGGGACACGGAAGTAGAGGTGGCCTTCGTCTCGGCTTATATGCCAGAGGCAGAGGAGCCACCCCCGCATGACCTCGCCCGCCTCGTAAAGCACTGTGAGTGCACACGGCTCGAGGTGGTCATAGGGGCCGACGCAAACGCTCATCACCCTCTGTGGGGCATGAACACGCAGAACGAAAGAGGTAAGGCCTTAGTTGACTATCTGTTTACGACTAACCTAACCCTACTAAATACAGGTTCCGAACCAACCTTCGTCACCAGACGCAGCCGAACGATCATAGATCTAACTCTGGCATCGGAGGGCGCAGCGGCCATTACAACCGGGTGGCAGGTCTCGAAAGAGGCCTCCTGCTCGGACCACAGGTGGATCCGCTTCGACATCCCGGTCTGTGTGACACCTATACTGCCACGTCGCAACCCACGCAACACGGATCGAGCTGCCTTCACTCGCATCCTTGAAACTAAGCTTGCGCCAACAAAGCACTGGTCGACCATTGAGAACACGGGCCAGATTGAAGAAAGAGTAAGCTACCTGTCGAAATCACTATTAGACAGTTATCATGCGTCCTGTCCAGAAACCACTCCGCCCACAACACCAGGCAGGCAACCATGGTGGGGAGCCGAGCTGGAACGCAAGCGCAGGAAGGTAAGGTCAGCCCTTAACAGAGCCATGAACACCTATGCTGACGAGGATTGGGACGTCTATAGGGCGGCCAAATCCAGCTACAAGAAATGCATCCGGCACAGAAGCTCTACTGGCTGGAGGAAATACTGCGGGAAAATAGAATCCTGCCAGCAAGCAAACAGGGTAAGGAAAATACTAGCACAGCAGAACTCTGATGGACCTGCAGTGCTCCGAAAACCTGACAATACGCTTACCACTACTCCAGAAGAGGCGATGCGCGTCCTTACTGAAACTCACTTCCCAGGTTGCGTTTTCACACCCACGATTGACTGGACTGAGGTAAACCAAACTCCAACAGGAAACGACTGGAACTATGCTCACATGATGATCACGCTGGAGAAAGTCCAGTGGGCGATCGGGTGCTTCCATCCTTTCAAGGCGTCCGGTCCGGACGGGGTGTTCCCTGCATTACTGCAATGGGGGGGGCTCTCCGTTGCTGAAAGACTGGTGCCCATATTGCGGGCGTGCCTGGCCTTTCGATACATCCCGAAAGGATGGAGGGAAGTGAAAGTCATATTCATCCCTAAGCCAGGTAAGGGTGACTATACTAACGCCAAATCCTACCGACCGATCAGCCTGACCTCCTTTTTCTTGAAAACCATGGAGAAGATATGTGAGAGAGAGCTGAGGGATGGCGTCTTAAAAGCATTACCTCTTCACGCAAATCAACATGCATACAGTGCGGGTAAGTCCACTGAATCCGCTCTTCATCTAGTGGTTGGCCGGATAGAGGAAGCGATACATCAGAAGGGCACCTGCCTGGGTACTTTTATAGATATCGAAGGAGCCTTCGACAAAACAAACTTCTCCAGCATCAGCGCCGCTCTCTCCCGACACGGGGTGGAACAGGTACTGATAGACTGGATTACCAATATGCTTAGCAAACGAGTCGTCCGCCTCGGTGAAGAGCAGCAGTCAGCAGTGATAGTCAGGGGCTGTCCCCAAGGAGGAGTGCTGTCGCCCCTTCTCTGGAATATGGTGATTAATGACCTAATCACGAAGCTCAATGCTAACCACTTCTACACTATTGGGTACGCAGACGATCTCGCCATCCTTATCTCAGGGAAGGTGACAGGGACAATCTGTAACCTCACTCAGCAGGCGTTACGTATAGTTGAGCGATGGTGTGCTGAGTTCGATCTCTCAGTGAACCCCTCAAAAACTGAACTAGTCATGTTTACCCAAAAACGAATGCTAGGCCCTCATTGCCTACCTAAGCTATTTGATACTGAGCTCCAGTTAACCAACGAGGTCAAATACCTGGGGGTCATCCTGGACAGCAAGCTAAATTGGAGCAGTCATCTTGACAATAAGCTAAGCAGGGCCTGCCTTACCTTTTGGCAGTGCAGGAGAATGATAGGTAAGAAGTGGGGCCTATCCCCTAAAATTATACTCTGGCTTTACTGCGCGGTAATCAGACCCATGATCACCTACGGGGCAGTGGTCTGGTGGCCCCGTACCAAATTAATCACAGCAATAAGCAAGCTGCAACGTATGCAAAGGCTCGCCTGCATGGCAATCACAGGCTGCATGAGGACAACCCCGACCGCAGCTCTCGAAGCCATACTGGGAATTCCGCCGCTCCACCTGTTCATTCAGCAGGAAGCAACAATGACGGCGTTGCGCCTCAATACGCTACAACTCTGGGGTAAGAAATGCACGCAACATACTGCGGCACTAGAGGGAATCCAAAGTGAGCTCCCCCTGGTGAAAGCTGTTAACGATCGAGTACCCAAACAGTACGTATTCGATAAAAAATACAAAATCCAACTCCATGAAGACCACCGCTGCGAGGGACTTAACCCTGCAGAAGTACGGATCTTCACGGACGGATCCAAAACAGGTACTGGTACTGGAGCAGGGGTCTTCTCGGAGGATCTCAATATCCACATCGCCGTACCTCTGGGGGCCCACAACACTGTCTTTCAGGCAGAATGCTTGGGTATCTCCCTGGCGGCATCTGCCATCTTGGCTCGGGAGGTAAAGGATCACTCCATCCGTATACTCTCAGACAGCATGGCAGTGCTGCTGGCATTAAGGAGCCCCACGGTCAATTCCGGGCTAATACACGAGTGCCATCAACGCCTGAACCAGGTTGGTAACCTCAATAATGTAACCATTCAATGGATTAAAGGACACAGCGGCTCCCGAGGCAATGATGCAGCGGACGAGCTCGCTCGAAGGGGCTCGAGCATGGAGGTGGTGGGACCGGAACCCATCGTGCCACTCCCGTTCGGCTATCTTCGCACGCTGGTAAGGAAACGTACCAAAGAACTTCACGCCAAGCTGTGGCTAGACCACGGCGAGTGCAGGCAGGCCAAGGAGGCGCTACCCGCCATCGACACCCGCCTCACCAAACAAGCGCTCCGGCTGACTAAGCTGCAACTACGCACAGTGACGGCTGCCATCACTGGACACGGTACTTTTAATAAGCACCTCTTTGTTATAGGTGTCACAGATAGTCCTCTGTGTCGAGCCTGCATGGAGGAAGAAGAAACAGCCGCCCACGTGCTTCTGCACTGTCCGGGCGTTGCCCGGTATAGGACCAAGTACTTCGGTGACCCAGGTACTCTCCGCGAGATTGTCAGTAACACCAAGGGACTGCTGGCTTTTCTCGGGGAGCTAGGGTGGATCGAGTGATATTCCCACCTGCACGCAAAATACGCGCATCGAACGTGGAGTTGCGGACACCAGCCCGTCGTACTTATACTTATACTTATATGTTATTTCTCTGCCTATTCCTTCGATAACAACAAGCGTCACGTTAGGAGTGTAATGACGTTCAAACTAATCGATGATAGAACATGGTTTTGTTTACGTGCCCAATTTATTTCCGCAGCGTCCAAAAATACCTGACTTTGATATCTCTTTATCAACGTTATATTCATTAATTTTATTGTATGAATTTATTTAATCATTTATGTAGGTACTGTTTGAGAAAATTGTTTACTTTTGTGCCGATAGATGGCGTTGTGCCGTTACGTCACGTTTCTGAATCTCGATGTTAAGATCCGCAGTGGATTTACCTAGGTCAAAATTATTGTCAAGCGAAAATGTTCTCAATACACGGTTGAAAGTATTTATATTGTTTCAATATCATTATCTGCACCCCTGCTAAAGTAAAGAGTGCTGCAGAAGTGTCTATCAGTGAAAGTTTGTTGTGACGCCTAGTAAACGGGTTGTTCATATGGTCCTTCGAGACGGAGCCGTGTGTTTTTGGGTATCAACCTTGGTCAGGCAAGTGGATCGCTTGCGATAACTGACCAAGCTCATAGCATCAGTGAGGTGCTAGTGGCATCAGCATCAGTGCGGCGGTGACAATCAGCAGCAACTCTGGGAGCAGCAGCAGCAGCAGCGCGACAAGCGAGCTACTGCAGACGGTGCCGGGTGAACGACATCTGCATCGTCAGGAATCGGCAGCAGGGTGACCTCCGTTACCTGGAGGAGGTGTGGGACGAGCGTGACGCAATCACGCAACGTCAATCTACCAAGGAATCAGTGAACGACTCATCAGGTGGTATCAAACGAAGATAAAACCGTGAGTGACCTTTCAATAATAACTTGGTGCAATTTGTGAACGACATATTTGGAAGTTTAACAGTGGAAATTAACTATAATTTGAACCTTATTGCTTTGAAGATCAGAACTTAGAACGGAATATAAACTTTAACTTAGAGTATTTTGCAGTGTTTTAGACATAGTTTAATTTTAAGAAAAATTGGTTTAGACGTCGAATCTATGCCCAAGTTTGTCAAAAATTGTATGTTTTAAAGACTTGCAATTTTAAACTTAAATTGTTGGTCTCAAATTTGATAATTTTATTCTGTGTTAGTCTTATTTTAGTTATAATTTTCTCGTTTCAACTTGTGTGCGGTTATATTTATATTACCACTGGCTTTAATTAAAATATAATTATGGACTCGTTAAGTAATAAATTAGAAGACAATTGTTCAAGAATAATCAAAGCTTATAGTAACTTTAAGAAATCTCCTAAAGATCGAATAACACGTCCATATGTTAAAGTAAGACTGGAAAACTTAGATAAATTGTGGCAACAATTAACAGAGGGTCATAGTCAATTATACGAAGCATATGATCCTCAGGAATTAAAAGCATGTATCTATGTTAAACAAGATAGTTATGATCAGACTGAAGAAATTTACATTCAATATAAAACTGAGTTAGAGACTATTTTAGAGTCATTTGAAGTAAAAGAGGAAAGCCAAACAGAATATCCTAAACATTTACAGAGCAATGTAAAACAGTGTCAAGTTAAATTACCAAAAATTGTTATTCCAACATTTTCCGGGAAATACACTGAGTGGGTAACCTTTCGAGATTTGTTCGTATCGCTCATTCACCATAATAAGTCTATAGATAACGTACAGCGGATGCAATATTTAAAAGGGTATTTATCTGGGGAAGCGGAACAACTACTTAGACACATTCCTATATCAGAGTCCAATTATGAACGGTGCTGGGAACAACTTAACGAGCGATACAATAATAAGAGATACTTGTCACATTATATACTAAAAAGGTTACTTAGTCAGAAGAATATGAATAACGAATCAGCTGTTAGTCTAAAAGAATTAATTGATACCACTTCCGATTGTTTAAATGCTCTAGCTAATCTTGGTATCGATGTCGGTAATTGGGACCTCATCGTTGTACATATAATCTCTTTGAAGTTGGATCCAGAATCCCGAAAACAGTGGGAATTAAACGTCACTAGTGAAAAATCGTGCAGCAATGAGATTCCAACCTTTGAGCAATTTAAAAGTTTCTTGACCAGCCGATATCGCGCTTTTGAATTCTTGACCGCTGGCTCTAATGCGGGTAGAGGAAAAAACACAGAGACGCCAAAAGCCTTCCACGCGGCGACTGATTCTGTATTAGAATGTAAATGCTGTAAGGAAAACCATAAAATTATAAATTGTAAGAGTTTTATAAAAATGGATGTAAATACCAAACGGGAGTTCATCAGACAAAACAGTTTATGTTTTAACTGTTTAGGGAACAACCACTCGGCTAAGCAGTGTCTGAGTTCAAATGTATGTCGTGTTTGCAAACGCAAACATCATTCTTTGCTTCATGCCGCGGGTCCAGTTCATACCGATGACAGTTCCGATCATAAAAATAGTAATGTATCTCAAAACGAGAATGAGAGAGACGCGGCGCAAAGTGCTAAATCATCCGGATCTTCTAATTCGGACACAGTGGCCACGTTCTTCTCGGCTAACCAATTACATAGGGCAAACCAAGTTTTGTTGGCCACGGTTCTAGTTAACGCCACAGCCAACAACGGTAGTTATCACACAATAAGGGCGTTGCTAGATCAAGGGTCCCAAGCCTCATTTGTAACCGAGGCCACGGCACAGTATTTAGGGCTGAAAAGGACGCCAATAAGGGGACAAATTTCGGGATTGGAAGGTAACAATAAAATTATATCAAAATTTATGGTGGAAGTTACTCTGAAGTCCATACACAACCCCAACGTTCAGCTTAAGGTTGCCGCATACATACTAAAGAGCATAACCACTTTTCTGCCTGGCAAGCAACTTGTACCTGTGGGGTGGGTTTGTGATTTCCCGTTAGCGGATCCGCATTATCACACACCAAACAAAATTGACATGTTGCTAGGGGCAGAAATTTATGGGCAAATTATCCAGGAAGGAGTTAAGAAGGGACCTCAGGGTAATCTCGTGGCGCAAGCGACTTCATTGGGTTGGGTTTTATCGGGTGTGGTGGAAAAATCACACCAACCACATGATAATGTTTTAGTTATGCATTCGCATGTGGAGGAAACAGACCTCATGAAACGCTTCTGGGAACTAGAGGACAATATGATGAACAGTCCCACCATATTATCCGAGGAAGAAAAACAGTGCGAACGTTTCTTCGCTACAACAACGCGAAGAGACAGTGACGGGCGCTATATAGTACGGTTGCCATTTAAAAGCCAAGATGCAACACCTATAGTAAAAAACTCTAAAAGGATAGCTGAAAAAAGATTGTCTTCATTAGTCACAAAGTTAAGTAAAAATACAAACATGGAAACGAATTATCAAGAGGTATTGGAAGAATACTTACTGCTGGGTCATATGGAGATAATACCTGAAAAAGAAATAAATAACCGTAAAGGAATTTACCTACCTCATTTTGCGGTTGTTCGGGAGGATAAGGACACCACAAAAGTGAGAATAGTATTCGACGCTTCCTGTAAAGGTGAAGACGGCGTTTCACTAAATGATCTGTTGATGATAGGCCCTACTTTACAGCCAACGCTAAGACATATTTTAATGAAATGGAGAACATATCCAATATGTTTATCTGCGGACATAGTAAAAATGTACCGTCAAATCAAGGTTGATGAACACGACGTGGACTTTCAGAGAATTCTGTGGAAAGGAACTGCAGATAATCAAACTCAAGAATATCGTTTATTGCGGGTTACTTTTGGTACAGCATGTGCCCCATATCTTGCTGTTAAGGTGCTTCAACAGGTAGCCATAGACGAGAAGGAGAAATACCCTACAGCTGCTGTAAAGGTTAAAGAAGACTTTTACATGGACGATCTGCTTACGGGCGTTGAAAGCGTTGAGGAAGGAGTCAAACTGTATTCTGAAATGAATCACTTAGTAGAAAAAGGAGGGTTTTCGTTGCAAAAGTGGTCAAGCAATAGTGAGGAGCTGTTGAAAAGTTTGAAAACTAAAGACACAAATACTACAGAAGAAGGAAGGAAAATTAAAATAGATGAAGTTATGAAATTATTGGGACTTACCTGGGATCGAACAGGAGATGTGTTCCGCTACACAGTGACACTCTTACCGACGAAGAAGCCTGTAACAAAAAGAATTATTATATCGGACATATCACGTTTATTTGATCCACTTGGATGGGTTTCTCCAAGTGTTATAGTTGCAAAAATAATCATACAAAAGCTGTGGTTATCAGGTATAGGCTGGGATGATGAAGTTCCCGAAACAATATTAAATGAGTGGATTACTTACCGTGATGAACTGTGCCAGTTGTCGGAGTTGCAAATACCTCGCTGGATCAATACAAAACGTAATAACACACTCGTTGAATTACATGGATTTAGCGACGCATCCAAGATGGCTTATGCAGCCGTGATTTATCTTCGGTCCATCGACGATCAGGGCCACGTGTCTGTAAACTTGGTAACATCAAAAACAAAAGTAGCACCAATAAAGCAAATATCGATTCCACGTTTGGAGCTCTGTGGAGCAGTTCTTCTGAGTAGGTTATTGGTTGAGGTAGCTCACACATTGAGTATTCCGAAGGAGAACATTCATGCCTGGTGTGACTCCACCGTCGTGCTTGCCTGGCTTAATAGTCACCCAAATCGGTGGCAAACATTTGTGGCGAATAGGGTATCTGAGATTTTAACCACTTTAGACGCACAACAGTGGTCTCATGTGCGGTCTGGCGTAAATCCGGCTGATTCTGCGTCAAGAGGACTCAACCCGTCTGATCTCAGGAAACAAACGGCATGGTTTAATGGTCCTACCTTTTTATATTCAGAAAATATAGATTATAACAAACCTAAAGACATAGATACAGACTTAGAAGCTATAAAAAGGGTGCACTTCTCGGGCACAGAAATAAACTTATTTGATCGGTTTTCAAACTTAACGAAATTAATAAGAGTGGTAGCGTACTGCAGACGTATGTGGATAAAACGAAAGAAGGATCAAGGTGAAAAAACAGGGTTGTCAGCGCAAGAATTAGCGGAAGCGTTACGTGTTTGTATCCAACAGTGTCAAGCAGAAGGTTTTGGAGAAGAAATAGAAAAGATCTCAAAGGATGGTTATTCAGTTACGTTAAAAGGACCTTTAAAATCGTTAAACCCATTCATAGACAGAAACAAAATATTACGAGTAGGAGGTAGGTTACAGAAGTCGGAACTAAGTGAAGATAAGAAACACCCAATGTTGTTACCAAAGAAGTCAAACTTAACCAATTTAATCGTGGCAGACGCTCATGACAACACCTTGCACGGGGGGCCTCAACTCATGTTAGCGTATTTGAGGACTAAATACTGGATTTTGGGGGCCAAGGAACTGGTCAAATCACACGTTCGTAAGTGCGTTAAATGTGTTAGACATTCGGCAACGACATCAAATCAGTTAATGGGGCAATTACCGGCTGCGAGGGTAACGCCTTCAAGACCTTTTAAATGTACTGGGATTGATTATGCTGGTCCTATAAATATAAGGACTTCCAAAGGTCGGGGTCATCATGCTTACAAGGGCTACATTTGTTTGTTTGTCTGTATGGCCACGAAAGCCGTACACATCGAGGCTGTAAGTGACATGACTACTCAAGGATTTTTAGCAGCATTCAGGAGATTTGTCTCTCGCAGAGGCTATTGTTCGGATATTTGGTCAGACAACGGCACTAACTTCGTAGGAGCATCAAGGGAGTTAAAGCAGTTATTCTCGGCAGAGCAAGCTAGTCTAACAAAGGAAATCGCTGACTGTTTAGCGTCTAAGGGAACGAAGTGGCATTTTATCCCTCCATACTCGCCTAACTTTGGTGGTCTTTGGGAAGCCGGAATCAAATCGATAAAATTCCACCTTCGGCGAGTAGTTGGAGATTCAACCCTTACGTACGAGGAGTTATCAACAGTTCTGACACAAATTGAGGCTTGCCTGAACTCGCGACCACTGTCGAGGATGGATGGGGATCCGGATGGCTTAGACGCATTGACGCCAAGTCATTTTCTGGTGGGTGAGCCATTAGTGGCAGTGCCGGAGTATAACTTCGAATCTAGCACTTTGAGTAGTCTGCGCCGGTGGCAACTGACCCAACGGATGGCGCAACAGTTTTGGCGACGATGGTCGCAGGAATATTTAGTAATGTTTCTAAATCGCTATAAGTGGAGTAAACAAACTCCAGAACCATCGGTCGGTATGTTAGTTTTAGTTAAAGAGGACGACTTGCCGCCTTGTCGATGGCTGCTTGGTCGTGTGGTTGCTAAACACCCAGGCAGCGATGACATCACTAGAGTTGTATCTATACGTACAAAAAATGGTATAATAAAAAGGTCTATTTCAAAGATTTGCATCTTACCTGTAATGTCCACTTAGAGACAAACAGATGCGTTTATTTAGAATTATAAGATTTAATGTGACTAATTTTAAGGATTTAACTTCATAGCAGTAACTAGTGTTTCATGGTGGGCGGAATTTAAACGGGAAAATGTAATGGAAGGCCAAATTTGTTAATTTGCCCTTGGTGGGCGGAATGTTTGAGAAAATTGTTTACTTTTGTGCCGATAGATGGCGTTGTGCCGTTACGTCACGTTTCTGAATCTCGATGTTAAGATCCGCAGTGGATTTACCTAGGTCAAAATTATTGTCAAGCGAAAATGTTCTCAATACACGGTTGAAAGTATTTATATTGTTTCAATATCATTATCTTCACCCCTGCTAAAGTAAAGAGTGCTGCAGAAGTGTCTATCAGTGAAAGTTTGTTGTGACGCCTAGTAAACGGGTTGTTCATGTACACACAAGAGAGAACATAAGGAAATATCGTAACAAAACGTAGAGTACAAAGGCTGGCAGAAGCTTCATTCAAAAGAAATTCTGCCAGAAGGCCTGCAAATAAAAACGTGTAATATAAATGTAGACAGTTTTAGAAAACAGAGATTTTTTTTTTGTTATCCACCACATTTTAATATCATACCAAAGGGTGTAAAACAGTAGGTACCTATAATTTACTCAATACTCAATACTTTATTGCATTCCATAATGTGTACATGTAACAGTTGGTATGTTAAAACATAGAATCAATTATGGACCCTGTCGGGCACAGCAAAGTTAATTTTTATAAGAGAGAGGATGAAGGCGTCTTTTTAATAGAATAACAAAATAAATAATATTGGTTTAAAATAGTGTCAGTAAGATAGTTATATTTGCTATGAAGGTATTTAAATATTTAGTTTAAAGTTATATTTATGTGTTTTGTTTTATATATTGCATGAATTATGATGAATGATGAATTGAAAATGAAAGAAATTATGATGAATTATATTATCAATAATTAAAATAAATTAAATACTTTTTTAAGTTTTTTAGGTATTATGTCAAAATAGTTTTTATTGTCATTGAAATTTATCATTAAAATATTCGTCAATAGTGTAGTAGCTTTTGGTTATTAAAAATTGTTTTAATTTATTGTTAAAGGCATTATGATTATTTATATTTTTGATGTATTCCGGTAACTTATTGTAAATTTTAATGGACATAACGAATGTACTAGAAGAGTGCATTTTTAATCGTGAAGTAGGTATGTTTAATCTGCTTTCATGTCTAAATGCAATTTTTGTTTGGATATCTCCTCTTTTGGTATAGAATTGCGGATATTTTCGTACAAAATTACAAATTTCAAATATGTAGAGGCACGGCAGGGTTAATATTTTTAGGTCTATAAAATGAGGTTTACAGGAGTCCGTATCTTTGATATTTATTAAGATTCTAATCAATTTTTTCTGTATAGTGAATAATGTAGGGCTGGGCGTCTGTACTATTTCCCCATAAGATAACTCCATACTTGAGCCAAGCAAATGCGTACGCGTAATATGTTACTAGTGCTGTTTTGAGGTCTGTTGTTTTCTTAATTTCTCGGAGAGCGTATGTAAACTTGGATAACTTTGCTCTTACTTTTTGAATATGCGATTTCCAATTGGTGTGTGAATCTATGTCTAGGCCTAAAAGAATGAATTTATTTACAGCTTCTAATTTTGATCCGTTGTATTTGAAATTTATAGTTAAAGGTATTTTTTGTCGGGGGTGGAACGTTATTATTTTTGTCTTATTGTAGTTAATTTCAAGGTTGTGTTCGTTCATCCAATGTGTAATAGTGTCAAGTATAGAAGTCAATCTTTGGTTTAAATTTATATTGTTATCACATGATGTTAAGATAGAGATATCGTCGGCGAACAATACGCATGACTCATTGATGTGGTTAGGGAGATCGTTTAAGTAAACAAGGAATAGCAGGCACCCTATCACAGTTCCTTGTGGTATAGAAGCGTTTACGGGCATGTTTTGGGATCGAATTAATTCTATTTCTTTTGATTTATGATTGTAATATTCTATTTCTACAACTTGTTCTCTATTTTTTAGATAAGATGTGAACCATTCGAGACTTTTTCCGCGGATACCTATGTTGTATAGTTTATTTAATAATATATCGAATTTCACCTTATCATAAGCCTTTGTCATGTCCAACAACAATCCTACAGCGTATTTTTTCTTATTAATTAAATTGAGGGCTTCTTGTATATATTTATAAACAGCTGAAACGGTTGATCGATTTTTGCGAAAACCATTCTGACTATCATTGAATATATTAATTTTTTCACAAAATGCATAAACACGATCACACATGGCTTTCTCAAATATTTTTGAGGCTGTTGGTAAGAGAGCAATTGGACGGTAGTTGTTTGGGTCGGTGTTTATATTCTTCTTGTGGATCGGTTATACAAGATATTTTTTTAATAAATCGGGAAAAACGCCTTGTTCAAATGATTGGTTCAGTAGTATATAAAACGGCAAGGTTAGTTCGTCAGCACATTGTCTTATTTAAAATGCCACTTACGGGATATTGTCCGTGATTTTTATTTGTTTTGATTTCCCTATATTTCGACGCTGTTGCAAGCGCCATGATCGCGGGTTAAACTTTTTCCGCAAACATTCAAGATGATGTACCTATAAGTTTATGAACCGGATAGGAATGTGCAAATAGCTTAGTAGTGTTTTTGTAGAAATAATTTCCGTTTACATCTTTGTTTGTCTCTGAATTGAACTACCCAGAAGATTCAGTTTCCATTTAATATGATTAGAGTTATGGCTCAACAAACATGATTTTGCTACCCACACGTACACTATAGATACAGATTTCCCAGGAAATCTAAGAACTTCGGATTTCATCATCTACTTTCGGAAATATGAACGCGCGATGGTAAGAATCTACATGGTATGGCATGATTTGAAAATAAAGTATTAGAAACTCTATTCATTTTTTAAAATCTGTTTGTAACATTTCAGTGACTGAAGACGAGGTGCAACCAGCATGGGAAACTTGACGGAGAGACTTCATAGGTGGTGGTGGTGGTGGTGGTGGTGGGTGGTGGTGGGTGGGTGGCTTCATGGTAAAAAAACTATATTTACAAACTACAATTTACAGAACTAAAATAATGATTAAAATATATACAAGTAGCAAAAAGAGAAGTATTACAGGGCGTCAAAAAATTCGTCCACATCTCTGTCAACAGGAAAAGTGCCCAGAAGGCTGGCAGCATTACCACGTTGGATGGCAATGCTGATTCTTTGGCCAAAGAATAGGCCAGCCCTCTGGTCACGTGAAGAGTCGACCAACCGCTTGGCAATTTCCTTAAAAATTAGGTGAGCACTCGGACCCCAAGGCCCCAGTGTTTCAACCCCAAACGGCTCAAACACGACCGACGAGTTGTTGTATTTGCGCCGCTTGAGGTTACAACATGTTCAATTGAAACCAAAAGTCACTTATTCAAATTAGGCTGATAATCAGCACTTTTTGAACGACAAATTCTACAAGAGACAGTTCCGCAAAACGCCCTTCGACGGTTCATTCTTCGGTTCATTTTGCAGTCCCAATTTTCGATGACGCGTCCGAGCATTTCGTGTGGTATTTGGGGAATAACGCGAGTATTCACCGGTCCAAAAGCCAAATTAACTGTTCACCAAATCGTTCTCGTGCCATGTGGGAAATAGGCTTTCAAACTTATCAATTGTATAGCGAATCGTGCGTTCAGTCGATTGCTGCCTATAAGTTGCAGTGCGCGAAACAGTATTTTCGTATAACGTTGTTTTCGTAATACAACTGAAAAATTCGATCCATGATGGATCTAGAGGGAATTTGTTTTCTCAGAAGATACATTGACCAGTTCCGTGATATATTATACAGAGATGGATCTTGTGAGAATTTTTGTCAAAGGACGGAAAGCCTTAGTTACATGATGGATGAATAGGGTATTTCGACAAAAAAATCTAATTAGTCCGTCTGTTAGATTGTCGAAAAATATTGGATACTTACGTGTTTTTTGTTTTATCAAATTAATAAAAATGCAGGGACTTTCGACATCAATTTCTGGTAAAAAATATGGCGTATATATAAACTGTGACGTCACATGACTTTTCGAATCACTGCATCGTCTTCATTTTTTGTTTACGTGAAAATTAAACAAAATATGTTTGGAACACCTCTGCCTAACCCTTTGGGGATTACAGGTAAGATGTTATGTTATCTTTATACCACAGTGAAATAATGCTAAAGCGCATTACTGTTTAATCCTTACGGCTCCATTCCACAAAGCTGACGTTGCAGTCGGAATCTGTAGATAATATGAGCTCATACGCCTTATTATAGACACAATTAAAAAGCCATTGTTATAAATCTCCTGGAGATTTATTAGCGGACGGGAGGATAAAGGACATGGCAGTTTATGCCTCATTTTGAATCCATTCCCAAGCAAGCACTCGTCTGGCATAATTACGTTTTCATATATCCGAATAACAAGAGTAAACTATACGCTGATCCGCTCCACGTGTCTAGTTTGTGGTGAAATCCAATCAACTGAGATTATTTTGCAATGATATCTATCGGTCTGACCATTTTATCATCACATAAGGTTCAATATAAACTGTCGGAGCTACAGGACACAAGGGGATAAGAAGGAACATGGGTGATTTTGAGCCGGTAGAAGTCTAAGTGGCAATGGGCAGGCCACATCGCTCGAAGAACCGACAACCGATGGAGTAGGAAGGTTCTAGAGTGGCGACCACGAACCGGAAGACGCAGCGTTGGTAGGCCTCCCACCAGGTGGACTGACGACATCGTGAGAGTCGTGGGCAACCGGTGGATGCTAACAACAGGCTGCCGTTTGTTATGGCGTTCTATGAGGGAGGCCTTTGTCCAGCAGTGGACGTCTTATGGCTAATGATGAGAAGTCTGCCACTGGGCAGAGCGGTTATTGGTAGGGCTGCTCTGCCTAGAGAGCGGGAGGAATTATTTGATGATTTCCCACCCTCCAAAAGAAAGGTACAACATAAGATATTATTGGTTTTAAAAAGACTTTAACACTTCAAAATGTATAGTATTAAAACGAAATATGGTCGTAAATTAAACAGCTGTTTCTTACACAAGTGCAATACTTACAAGGCAATATGGCTGTTTCTTTTTAATTTTTAATTATTACCTATTAATATTTTTTTAATAAAATTTTCTTTTGTAGGGGGATTTAAAATGATGTTTCGAATACGAGCTAAGAGTTTTTACAGTCTTTAGTAAATGACGATCGTTGGATATACCTTAACTTTGAATGTAAAGTACTTAAAACTTTTAAATGTTCTATTTTCGTGAAAGGTATCAAATATCTCAAAAAGAAAGTAATAACTACCAAAGTCTTTAATAACGAGATTAAAACATCCTCAACGTAAACAAGTATTATTTTTAGACGAATCTTCGAATTGGAGCTAAAAAAGTCATCGATTCATGAAAACTACGGATATGATAAACCCCAACAACGACCAACCAAGCTATACAAAACCAGTAAAACCTGATATCTCATTGTAAGTGAAAACTATACAAAGTGAGGCCAGATTTTACTGGAAATTCTCAATATATCGTCGCGTGTAACGCGGGACGAACTTAAAGTTATTAGACATTCTCTTCAGTTAAACTTTGACATGTGAGCTTTCATTAACTTCGTAAGTAGTTTTACCCAACTTTGACAGAGGGTTAGGCAAGTTCTGTGATTTGATTGCGGCACTTTCTGATTTCACGTGGCTACTATACACTTTAATATAAAATAGGGATACAATAATGTTAATAAAAAAACCTCTCCAATCCGAAAGGGGCATTTAGGTACAGTGACTATTCCTAAATTGGCCAAGGCTGATAAAATTTTCGTTTTTCTTTATTTATAATACAAATAGTTTTAAGGGGGAAACCCCAAAAACAGGAAGTCACCGCGCCTCGCCATCCGCACGGCCCTGTAAGGTTCGTCACAGACTTGTCACCTCCCAAAGAGAACTGAATTCCTTAACATGACGAAGACCAATAGATAACCACAAAAGCCACCTACATCCTTCCAGAGATGGCATAATAGGGGATCGGGCAAAAAAAAACGAATTAGTCCGTCAAATAGATTTCCAAAAAATATTGAACACATATTTTTTCTTTTTTCACATTAACAAAAAATGAAGACTATACAGTGCTTAGAAAACTTGTGAACTCCTCGAAAACGTCACAGTCATGTCAGTACATTTTTTACCTACAAGTGACGTCACAACGCTTTTTATCTTAGTCATTTTTTTATTAATTTGATTAAATAAAAACACGTATCCAATATTTTTCGATAATCTAACTGACGGACTAAACAGAATCATATTTTTTTGACTCAGTCCGATCCCCTATTATACAACAACCTTATACAAGACCACACCGATCTAGTACATGATGTAGACCAAAGATTTTCCAATAACATGAGTAGATATCTAAAGCAAGACACCACAAGTGGGATGTCACTCACCTATCAACAGATATGCAGACGAGTACGTTCGAAGACAGGTACAGCCCGAAAGCTCGCAGCACCAACAACAGCTTGCACAGCAGGTTGCCCACCAACCACGCGTTTGTGTACTTCCAACCGATCTGTGAACAAAATAACAGACTTTAAAGTATCTGTTGAACAGAAGGCCTAAACAAAATGCATTAATTTATTTAGGACTCGCGTAGTTCCCGTTACCGTAGGAATATCACCCGGGGCGACATACGCTAGGGAGATATGGAAATCTTTGGAGGAGGCCTATGTCGAAAGACAAGCTGTTTTTATACCGAACGCCGATATAAGTTAAATGTAGTAAAAGTAAGATAACATAAATTTAGGTAGTTACTTAATTGAAGTCAATGATATGTAAGTTTAACCAGTAATAAAGGCTAATTTTATTTTATTTATTTATTTATTTTACGTCACCCGGGGCTAGTGTATCTTCCCAACGGTGGAAGAATTTTTCAAATCAGTCTTTGAAGTAATCTCCGAAGGGTTAGGCAGAGAGCCATGGTACTCTCACATTTTGCTAGTGATGCTGAGGTGGTTTAGAAACTGACCCTGGTATGTGTGTGGTTCGTTAGACTAGAACAAGAAGAAGTGATGGAGCATGCATAGCATTGGCATCGTGAACCTACTATATTCCCATTGCTTTATAGATAGATTTCAATAAATTAACCAAGGTATAATACTTCAAAAGAGACAATTTCTGTTATATAGGCTGCATAACTACTGGGAAATCCTTTGCTTGAATTATTGCTATTAAGTTGTAAAGTAGTCATTACTGCACAATTCATAACCGACACAGCGAGTACACACGGCTACACATCAAGCTATACAAAACCAGTATAATCTGATCGTTCATTGTGCGAAAAGATCTAGTAACGTGAGGCCAAGATTAACTGGTTTTGTATAGCTTGATGTGTAGCCGTGTGTACATCATTGAATAAGTATCGATAGATAGGTACCTATCAATAAACAAATCCAATACGAATAAAAACTTAACGAGGCAGAACTTTTTGAAAGTACCTATGTAATATTCTTAGATCTAGTTTCCACTTCCAAGTATCAATAAAACTCTTTATTAAAGATGGAATGCACGATTTAACACAGAAGATTTCAAGAATCATTCAATATAAAGTTCTCGTTCTAAACGAAGCCGGTTCTATTCATGTTAGACATACGGAGAATAGATTTTAAGGTCCCACTTAAAAAGGAAAAATGTCTGAAAGCCCTCTGGGCTTGCTTTGCCGTGTGCTTGGAAATAAAATGACTCCCATTCCAAGTCGTCTATAAGTCATAAGGAGATTTATCGAGAACTGAAACTCAGGGAATTAAATTTTCTTCTTGAAACACTTTATCAAAACTCTTGATTTTATGTATTTGAGAGGGGTAAGTTTGTTCGTTATGTAAGGTTCATTCTAAAAAAAAACAGTTATTTCTGGCATATCTTATCATATTTTCAGAGATCTAATATTTCACTTATGTAGTTCATAAGTATTTCTTTTTTAAAACCACGTGCAGTACAGTTACTACAGCAGACTATTACAGTTCTACAGGCTGCGAAGTGCAGTTTGGTTCGGAACCTTAATTGTGTGAATCCGACTCGCTCCTGAACGGTTTTATATAATAAGCTCCGGCTTACAAGAAAGTGATTCGTACAAGATTCGCGAGAAAATTGCTGACTTTTTTTCTGTTAAATTAATTTGTAAATCGCAAAATTATGATAGAACGCCTGTTTCAATAGGCATGCATGACATGAATCTTTATTTATTATTGTGTATGGTTGGCTTACACCTAGTTAAATTGTGAGGCAAACTATACATAAAAAATAACAAAAATAATTTGGCGTTTCTTAAAAGCCTATTTATACAAGAGGAAATTATGTTTTTTTCCACTCCTCTGCTATTGTTTCCTGATTAATTTTGTTGCAAAATCCAAGACAGGTAAATCGTTTCTCTGAGATTTCGTCGAGCTTCACTTTCTCGGCGCTTTTCTTGTGGTCGCCACTGTTGATTCTGGCTAACAGGAGTTACAGTGGTTTGGGAATAGCGTGGCGGGCTTGTCCCATAAAAAAAGTCTCCACTGTTGGCTGTAACTATCAGGGACATTTGCTAAGCAGTTACGCTTGCGACCACTCGACCAATTAGGATAATAAAATAGATAAATAGTATAGGATAGAAAAAATAATGTTACTGATAGTAATTTTTTTTTTTCACTACATATTAAAAAACAAAGTCCCCGCCGCGTCTGCCTGTCTGTCTATCTTTGCACCAATTTTTTTATTCTGTTTTCACCAATGGGTAGAGTAGTTTTCGAGAAAGGTTTTAATATATAATTTGACCGACATACAAGCGGGCAAAGCCGCGGGCATCAGAAAGTATATATTGATAAAACTGCTGTAACAACTACTGAAAAAGATTACCATCTATTCTACAAGTCATTACAAAACAGGCATACCGTTTCTGGGTAAAACCACTAGAGACACAACACTTGATCACATACGTGACCTGACTAGGGAATGCAATCTCGAGACGAGATCGCTAAGTCGAGATCTCGAGGGATCAGAAATTCAATCTCGGCGAGATCTCGGCATTTTCGAGATCTCGAATGGATTTAAAATAGTATTGTTTTAATTAGATGACTGACACATGATTGAAACTGCTTAGTAGTTGTGATTACGATGCGAGTAAAATACAACATGAATTATTGAAAAAAAATCTTTATTTTTAACCGACTTCCCCAAAAAGGAGGAGGTTCTCAATTCGATTGGTATATTTTTTTCTTTTTTTTTACGTATGTTAGGTACCTATGTTAACGAACACAAAATTTCAGACCCGTAAAATCTCTTTTATAGAAAGTACTTATTTTATATTGAAAAGATATGGATAATGAAAAACAAAACAAAACCTATTTCCAAAATCACTCCTAAACTAAGAGTAATTTTGGAAATAGCTTCTGTTCTAAATAGCTGATTGTACCTAAAACAGCGTAAGCGAATGCAGTCCGACACAGTGCATCGTGGGGAAACCCCCGATTTGCGGGGAATTGAAGGTTAGCGCGTGGAGAGCGCGGGTAATAACATAAATCGGTGAATTTCGGGGAATCCCGACTCGCTCACGCGCAGGGTACACGCTACTTGCCTCGCCCTGACTACTGCCACTCGATCCCGTCAATCTCGGCCGAGATCTCGACATTTTATGCTTCGAGATTGATCTCGAAAAATGAGGCGAGATCTCGGGTTTTCGGGATCTCGCGAGATCGAGATTGCATTCCCTAGACCTGACACGTGATAAAACCTATTTCTGCTTTCTGATCACATTTACAGTTATAGAACTTTAGTCTTTATCCCGAAAGGCTAAAGAGCGTATTACTGTACATTCATGTTGGCAAGAAATTCTCTCGTCGACCTTAAGGGTTTATAAGCCTACTTAAATAGGGATTTGAGAAAATGAGTAGGGTCGACGTTTCTTGTCGGATTTTTTCTATAGGACCTATTATTATAAGTACAGAGACTTGATGTTAAATATTAATGCTGTAAAATAAAATATAGGTGTAGACAAAATTAAACCTTATATTATTTTAACTGAATACTGACTCGCTGGTCTAAGGGCTCGTTTACGGAGACGCGGGGCGTCGCATGGCGCGTGCAGAAGGCTCGTCTCGTGCTTTTTTATTAATTTACTGAGAGACGGGTTCACCGCAACAAACGCTGCATTTCAAACTAACATGCGAAAATAGCTTCTCGTAAAATCGACGATTGAAACATGGACCTATAAAAAAAGGCGGACGCCGTCTCGTAAAGCAATTACTGACGCACCCAAAGTAAGCCAGCTCGCTATACAAACAAGCCGGCACGCACACATGCTCACCATAGTAAGCCGACCGGCCGCCATTACGCTCCAAGCCGTGCCCGCGTAATGTTATGACTTTAAAAATAAATAAAAGATGCCGTCTTGTGTGGTAAAAACCTGTCGAAACAATAGTGGTTCCATTAAAAAAGCCAGGGAATCACTTTTCATAGGTAAGTACACCTTTATGACCTTTTCTTATTTTAATTGTTTTATTGTTAATAGCCTCACTATACTTAATACTTATGTATTATATTATACATATCACATACGCACTGCACACCATTTAATTTTGTTATTATTTACATTATAAGTTTTATTGTTTTGTTTTTTACTAAATAATGTTGTCTTTTTTGTGTTTGATTGTCCGTGATTGTGGCGTCACTTTGGGCCCTATCAGAATACCAGCGCTGTGACATTGACATCTGTCATAAATGTCACAGCACCATGCTGAGATAGTGGCCCTTTAGCCTCGCACAGAATTAAGTTCTATTATGTTTTAAGGCTTATTGTCAATTGTGTTTTTTGTGTTATTATTTTTTATCAAATTGTGTTGTCCTGTTGGACCTGTGTGGGACTAATAAATACATTTTCTTTCTTTCTTTCTTTCCTTATTTCTCGGTTTTACTTTAATTTGTTTATCAAAACACGAAACTATTCAGTGTTGCCAGTTATTCAATTTAAAGTTACCTTAAATATGGGAGATTAGTATTTTTTTATTTACTTTGAATTGTTAATTTATTTATTTTACTATGCACACACAGGAAAATACTTAATTAATTTACCTACCTTTGTATATATATATACATATATACTCGCATCCTGTAATCCTTTTGGCGTTCCATGATACTCTAAGTCTAAACTATCAATACTATCAAATTTTACATTTTATAGATTTCCCTCTGCAAATGATGTGTGGAAGATTGACTGGGTGCAAAATAATAAGAAACTGTAGAAATGAAAAAAAATTGGAATCCATCTAAATCTAGTGTAATCTGCAGTAAACATTTCGAGGAGAATGATTTATATACAACAAAAGGTGGACTTCTTCGCGTTATGTTACTTACGCCGTCCCAAAAAAGGCAAAGAAAAATTAATATCTATCCTCCCATCTTTTCCTTCAAGCAATTATAAACTTATGAACTTAACGTATTAAAACGTAATATTTTTTTTTTAGTTTTTGTTCGAGACGTCAAGCGTTCCAGAGGAACAACTCGTTGAAGCATCAATATTAAAAAAAAATCACCCAACTTAAGGGATTTTAAATAAATGTAAACTAATTATACTGCTAATAAATGTACATATTTTTATACTCAATGTATTTTATTACAATTTTGTTTCATTAAACTTAAAATTTTTATTTCGAGGTATTTTGCTTTTAAAAATGGGTAAGTCCTCCATCTGGCAACCCTCTACACACTCACACATAGTTACACGGCCGCCATTGCGGTGCTTCAATTGTTTCTTAGCAAAACTCTGTCCGCCTTTTTTTATAGGTCCATGGATTGAAATCGTTAACACGCGCCGCGAGACGCCCCGCCTGTAGGTACGTAAACATGCACTAAAGGCGCGGGCCCACCGCGGCGCATGCTGTGCACGGGCACGCGGCGCATTTTAGCTGCGTGTATTAATTTGTTTGGCAACGTGGGTCAACGTTTCCACTGGAATACACGTTTATGACCAACGACTATGTATAGCGTGGCACAGCGCACGGAGAGGCTACGATATAACACAATAAGCGATTGTACATCGATAAGCGAGCTGTGCATAGTCGTGGGTCATATTCGTGTACTTCAGTGGAAACGTAGACCCACGTCGACAGCGTTGAGCTATGTAACCACCTATTCAAGCAAGCCACGCATGTATCAATGACGTCAATTCATGCGTAGCCTCTCCGTGGGTTGCAGTGGACACAACCACATACATTTTCTTACAAAGCGAAGCATACTACACGTGCGTAGCCTCTCCGTGCACCGCGGTGGGGCCGCGCCTTTATGGTCGTAAGCGCGACCACTGTGCACGAGGTCCTGACAAAGGACAGAGTGTTATTGAGTTTTTCCATAAGGATTTTTTTAGTAGCAACCACACAATCTGGAATAGTGTCCGGTTGATCGTATGAGTACACCTCTGCCTAATGCGCCTACCACACGCTCACACTTCCCCATGGGCTTACTTGCGCAAACTGGCTTGAACGTGGAACACTGTGCGTGTGGTTGCGAAAACAAGCCCCGCGCAAACCCTACGGGCGCGGCCTGAGCGCGGCTTGAACGATATTTGACTTGCTAGAAATTTTACCTGCGAGCCCGGCCCGCGTACTTTTCTGTGCGTGTGGTTGGGCGTTCAGTGCTCACACCGCAGTCGAGGCTAGTCGTCGGTCGATGAGGTACGTTTTGTCGTACATCAAAAATGTCATTAATAAAATGGCAGACCTACGTACGTATGATCGCGACTTTTTAACTGAATTTTTAAGTCTATATAAATCCCTGCCTGCAATTTGAAAAATTAAATCGAAGGATTACAGAAATAGTTCTTCACTGGGAAACGTTGTTTACACGACGACGATTTTGACAAAAATGAGGCCTGCGCGTACTTCACTGAGAGTGTGGTAGCTATGAGATATGCTATTCGCTTAAACACGTGCTACGTGCCTAGGGGCCTGTCAGTAAATTTTCAATTTCCGTTTTGTCAGTACTGACCACAAGCGACATAGGTACGCGTTGCTATAGCGACATGCCAACAGGAAACAAATAAAAAGAGAAAGGCTCGGATTCATTCTGCCTTGGGCCTAGATGTTAACGAAATCAAAGTAAGCTTTTCCAGTTTGTGGTTAATTAATTAGAAAAAAGTAACGATTTTTAGGTAAAATATTTCAACAAGTAAGTAACAGCTTTTGTAATGTGGGTAATCAACAAATGACTACTCCCGCTCTGAGCGGAGCAGAAGGGAGTGTCAGACTTCCACTGACTAAACCCACCTATGTTCCTTCTTAGATCTTTGTGTCCAGGGCCGCGGTATCTCTTTCGAACAACCCCAAGCCCCGAAGGGGTGATATATGTGAATATATGTGTCGAATTGAGAACCCCATTTATTTCTTCAGTTAAAATAACAAGGTATTTCTGGCAGATTTTTCCCTTACATTTTGATTTTTTACCAACCTTATAATATTTTTGTAACATGAAAGCGAATCTAAACAAACGATTTTTTCGGAAATGGAATATCTAAAGTTACACATAATTTCCGAATGTGAGAGGAAAAGTTACCATATTGAAGTTTGCTAAGCGATGGACGGTTGTGTGACCAAACTTTCTTCTTGGTCAAACTTTCTGAAGTCGTGACCGAATAGTGTGCGAAGTCCCTAATTGCGAAAGTCTTTTACGCAAAAACTATTGAACGGATTTGGTTTTTTGGCAGATAGATAGACAGATTGTCTCGACCATAAGACTTTTTATTTCGGTTTCGATCCCGTGGGACATTTATCGAACATACTGTAAACGAGCTTAAAATCGAGTAAAAGCCTACCACGGTGTTGGATATCAAAAACAATTAAAAAGCATGTTAAAAAAACAACAAAATGCAATATTGCAATTTTTTCTTAACCGGTGGCAACTATTTACTTACTATCTCATAATATGTTGCCTGAATTTTCGTCACCATAACCACATAAAAACATACCTCTTAAGGATTAAATCAACTCAATAGCCTCGAGTAATTTTGTATAAGAAACTTCACGGGAAATACGTTGTTGAAATCGCAGTTAGGTAGTCGCGGTTAGTCCAATAGAACTATCGCAATCAAGCGTTCCAAAAACACATAGAAATCAAACCTCACGATTGTTTCAAAAGTTTAATCGGAACACAGTGCAAGCAATTTTCAGCTTTATTTACAGTGGTATAAATCAAGAGTTTCCTAGGATAAAGATTAACGAGATAACAATTGAAAAGCGCTGAGTAATGGAGACAGGAACACTCGATACAGAAAGTGATTAGTGGGACGATTTTCAAACACGGACTTCTCTAGAAAGTGGAGAGGTGGCAGAAGAAATGGGTGATTTCTGTTTCTGATTGTTGGTTTAATGTAACATAACACCTCATCTGTAATCCCTGAAGAGTTGGGCAGAGGTGTACTTAATAGTACATCCACATTTCACTAGTTATGTTGTTAATCTTTCTGGCTGAAACTAGATTTTTTGGCCGAATCTTGCCGAAACCGATCCTTTGATGGGGCACTTGAGTGACATAGCTTAAAATTATTATATAACTAATTTTAATGAACCACCTTTTCCTTTTTCGGGGGGTTAACCGTCTAAAGGCGAACGATTTTTAAGGGAAAGACCAGGGAGTGTGGGATTATTAACTCACTAAAACTAACCCGGTGGCCACAAACCATACATGAGAGGAGGCACCGTTTCCTTTTTAAATACCACCTAACCACCCATTTCATGCCAATAAATGTTTTAATTTCATTTGGATTTTTAATAGCTAAATAAAATAAGACTACAAAAGCTTGAAAATTGCTATGCTCATAATCATAAAACTATATTAATACTAGATGTAAGAATACTAATGGAAAATGGGCGGAACGAATTGAATAGCTTTAAGAAAATGAGAATGGAAGGCAGCACTCGATCTGTAAACACTGCAAAGCTTTCGGATTTGGAAACGGATTGCCACACGAGTATTGAATCTAGGTTTCCAGGTCATTTATCGAACCTGAACAAAAAGTTTTAAGCTTGTTAGTTACTTTTGACTAACATTTTCAAACTTTAATACGGTATTTCACCAAAAAAAAACTAATTAATAATAATAATAATAATATTCCACAACTATCACACAACGCCATCTAGTCCCAAGCTAAGCAGAGCTTGTGTTATGGGTACTAGACAACTGATAAACATACTTATATATTTCTAAATACATACATATTATAGATAAATTACACCCAGACACAGAACAAATGATCGTGCTCATCACACAAACATTTGTCCTGGGTGGGAATCGAACCCACGACCTCCGGCATAGCAGTTAGGGTCACTAACCACCAGACCAACAGGCCAGTCAGCCAGTCCGTCAGATAGATTTCGAAAAAAATATGGACACGTATTTTGTCCATTTCCACGTAAACAAGATAAGACAAGACGATAGGGTGCTTCGAAAAGTCGAGTCAAGTCGTGTGACGTCACAAGGTTAGTGTTTTTTTACTCACAAAGTGACGTAAAAAGCCCCCACTCATGATCTTTGACACGTTTTATTTCGTCATTATTTATTAACTTGATAAAACAAAAAACACGTAACCGATATTTTTCGATAATCTAACAGACGGACTCATTCGATTTTTGATGAATTACCATATTTGGGTTAACAACAAGTTTTTCCCCTGTCCCATGTCGGGTTATCCATCATTCATCCCTTTCTTAAACGTCACGTCTGTGATCCCCGAAGGGTTACGCGTTAGTAAAGGCTGGAATACACATTCTACGTAGTAGCACAAAAACATGGGAGTTTCGAGCCGCTGTCACTTAGTAGCACACAAGTAGCAAGTGTATACGAAAAGAGCGTGCTTGTTTCAAGGCATGCTACCTAATCGCAAGCCGGTCTATTTTTCTTGCTTACTAGCACGACGTATAAAACCTCTTTTTAGGGTTCCGTAGTCAACTAGGAACCCTTATAGTTTCGCCATGTCTGTCTGTCTGTCTGTCCGTCTGTCCGTCCTCGCTTAATCTCTGTGACCGTTAGCACTAGAAAGCTGAAATTTGGTACCAATATGTGTATCAATCACGCCGACAAAGTGCTAAAATAAAAATTGGAAAAAAATGTTTTATTAGGGTAGCCCCCCTATATGTAAAGTGGGAAGTGATTTTTTTTTTAATTTTAACCCTAACGTGTGATATATTGTTGGAAAGGTATTTAAAAATGAATAGGGGTTTACTAAAATCATTTTTTGATAATGTCAATAATTTCGGAAATAATCGCTCCAAAAGTAAAAAACAAAGCGTCCCCCCCCCTCTAACTTTTGAACCATAAGTTTAGAAAATACGAAAAAAATCTGAAAAGTAGAACTTTATAAGGACTTTCTAGGAAAATTATTTTGAACTTGGATGGAAACAACAGATGGAAACTGCAGTTAACCAATATAATTTGGTCCCTGAATCGTATGAGCGCCTATACAATCCAGAGGTCAAGTTTCATTGGCCCGTATTTCAAACAAAAAAAGAATTATTACTACGGAACCCTACACTGAGCGTGGCCCGACACGCTCTTGGCCGGTTTTTTATATTCTGGTTCTACTATTTTATGTTTTTTTTATCGTGCTGTCACCTTTTTGTTGTTTTCTGTCAGTGTCTCCAGTAAAAGACTGTAAAGCCCACTTACGTCACCCGAAACTTTCTTGTTAGGCGCGTGGCTCACCCTCACAGAACAGCGCGGCCTCTGTGGGGACGCCGCTAAACGTTCCTGTTAGGCAGCGCGGCTCATGTCTCGCTCACGTCCACACTCACAAGGCACGGGCGCGTGGCTCGGCCTTACGGAGCCGCGCGGACCTAGTGGGGACGCGGCTTAACACAATTTCACGTACCTATTTGTTTAAAAGAAGTATGCTTTTGAAGTCTGTAAGAGCAAATGTATACACTCAGTTAGCATGCTAGGAATTAACATACAGTTACCTAGTAGCAAACAAGCATGCCTTTCTAGTATCATGTATTCCAGGCTTAATGTTGTAGTCCCATGTAATAGGGTGCGAGCCCATTGCCACGAGCCGCGCTCAAATCTAGACTCCGTGGCTGCTACTGGGAAATTCCACTTATAAATACTAACTCCTATCAAAGACTCATTATCTTATCTTGATGCTTAAAATGCTGAGAGAGAAGCTAGAAAGCAGAATATTAAGAGACAGAAATCCTCACTCCTCACTAATATTATAAATGCGAAAGTAACTCTGTCTGTCTGTCTTTCTGTCTGTCTGTCTGTCTGTCTTTCTTTGCTTCACGCCTAAACTACTGAACCGATTTGTGTGAAATTTGGTACAGACATAGTTTGGAACTTGAGAAAGGACATAGGATAGTTTTTTTTTTTTTCGCGAGATAAACCAAAAATCTGCCGGAAGTCACTATTCCACGCGAACGAAGTCGCGGGCAAAAGCTAGTAATATTATAAATATGAAAGTAACTAGGTATATACCTATGTCTGTCGCGCTTTCTCGCTAAAACTACTGAACTGATTTGAATGAAATTTGGTACACAGATAGTCTGAGTCTGAGAAAGGACATAGACTTGATGTTAGGGGTTGAAAGGAGGGGATGAAAAGATTACTTTTGCCGCGGGCAGTACTTTGTACTTGTATCTCAAATGAACATGCAGCCTTAGAAATATGTAAATAACGTAGCAGGCAGCGTTCCGTAGCCTTATTATCCCTTAAGTAGACTTACTGCTCATTAGACATTTTGCGCTGTTGGACATTTTGCTACTTAGACCTTCTGATTATGAGGCATAAAATTATGCCAGACTAAGAGCATAAAAAATCTGAAAATGAATGAATGAAAAGCCCAAATAAAAATGCTGTTCTCAATGCTCAAGTTCCCTTCTTATCTTGAGCTTGGCATTGAGCAAACCTATTTATATTTATCAGGCAATTTGAAACCCACACTTGTACCAAGAAGGGTTCAATTTTCGTTGCGGAAAATCTAATAAAACTTTGCCTGACCAGCGAATCTAATTCTGTATGTAATTGAGACTGGTTGCTCACAGATTCCAATTTTCATTGCGTCGTATGGAATGAAAATGTGAATATCAGGGTATTATTTGCTATAGCCGTTTCATTTCACAAGCGCCTATTGCTGCAATTTAAACCTTATGTATTATCAAGGATGTAAAAGTAATTTGCTACGACTGTATGGCGACAATACTACGCGAGTGCTACGGCGTAGCAAGCGTAGCTTAGCTGCTACGCCGTAGCACTCGCGTACAGTAATTACGCTGCCGCTGTCGAAATATTTTATGAAAGTGGTATATTGGGTTTGTTTTATTTACAGAAATGGTATTATTTGAAGTAGTCTGTTCGTTTTGTATTATTGAGATAAACTGTCGGATACGAATGGAAGAGTAACACATTATTATTTCGACTTTAAAAACATAGGACAAGATGAGATAATATACAGGCCAAGCCCATATTGTTTTAAGACCTTGTATTTCTTCTATCCATTCTCATGTTTATTTCTGACCGTTTAATAATACTAAACCCCTAAAAAAATACCCGTGGCCAATACAAATATTTACCTCTGGTGGCAATCAAACTTACGACCAATTTCGTTTGTAATGTGTCATTTGAGCAGTAATGAAGGCGATAGACCGGCCGTGTCGTCTATGTATTTGTCATCGTACGTGTAGTTTGATTGTATGGGGTAATAAGAATCACGCGAGGTAAAATTTAATACTTTATTTTTTAATTTTGTCTTTACTAAACGATTGTGTTTCATGCACTGAATCAATTCTCCACGGGATTCAAATGATCATAATGTGACACTGCATAATCCTAATTATTATGTTTGTATTCTGTATATCATTTCTGTACATATTTTTTTTATTTTTATTTTTTATTTTCTTCTCTTCTTCCATTTTTTTTTCCTTTAAAAAAATATCTGAAAAAACATTTGAAAATAAATGTTAAATAAAATTGTGTTTATCAGCTAAATCTTGTGTTGTGTTCAGTATAATTTACATAATTTCATGTTTGCTGTTTATATTACTTATAGCACATTTACTTCAAATGAATAATTTTGACATTGACTTTTGTTTTTTTTTTCTAATAGAAAATATTATTGTAACAAAATACGTTTTGCTTATCTCCAGACTTGAATATACATTATTTGTATTGTATGTTAAACAAGGCCATCAAATTTTTTCTTTATAGGGCTGTCAATTGCTAATGAACACAAAATACATATTTTTCTTTCGAACAAAAACCTACCGTTCAGGCTTTACGAGTATTTCTAAGAAAAGTAATACATAGTATTACATACCAAAATACAAAACACGTTTTTAGGAAAAATAATGGATTCTAAGAAAACCTACTTTTACATGAAGTATTCCGAGATTCTAGTAAATAAGTTCCTACCGCAATGACTAATAATAATATTATGAATAATAATGTTAACGAGAATATGCCACCACATCTGTAATCTTCTTTGGTTTAGGCAGATGTGTAACTAATAGTAAATCATGTACACACACACAATTTGTGTGTTATAATATATTGTGTGTTATGTTTAAATCCCACGTAAATAATTGGGTCGATTCTTTTTTTAAATAGGTCAAGCCCGCCACACTATTCCCAAACCACTGAAACACCTGAGAATCAAAAGTGGCGACCACAAGAAAAGCGCTGAGACAAAGAATTTCGACGAAGTCTCAGAAAAACGATTTAACCTTAACTCTTAACCTCATAGCTTGTGACATTGATATATTTGGTTGTTCTCTGAGTGAGTTCACAAAAAATGCTATGTTTGTAATTTGTTATAAAATATGAATTAATATTGTTATTGTGTACACTATCGAATTAGGTAACTGTAAAGATAGTCGTAAAATGGAGAAATAAATAAATAAAATAAAATAAACTGTCTTGGTCCGCCACAAATTAATCTGAAAAGAAATAGCGGAGGAGTAGGAAAAACATGATTGTCGATTCTATTACCTTCAACTGGGCACTAATGTGAACCCCGGAAAATTCGTAATGAAAAAACCCCATAACACTTTATCTTACCTGGGAATCGATTTTTTTTTTTTTCAATTAAGCCATTACAGGCACTTTTGAATGTCAGAAGGACGGAAGAAGAACGAAACTACGAGTGCAATACGTCATTCCGAAAGTCACCACGCCGAACCACACGCCACCAAATGCCCGCAACAACGAACACTGCGAGCACAAAAGCACGACAACAGAATCCAAGACAACAGAAGCGGCTGTGACCACAAAACTAACGAAGCAGTCAATATGGCAACAAGAGTATGTCTTAATAAAGCTAAATAATTTGTTTGAACTGATCTATCTCTGGAAATCAACGTCAATCAAAATCAAATGAAATCAATCTGGAAAAATGTATTTTAGCATTTAATAGCCTTTTTAGGAAGATGAGATGGTAATTAACATTGCACTGTCTCAGGACTCACAACTGCGGGGCTCTGTTTGTTATATTATCTTATAATAGTTTCACCCTTAAATGTGCCCTGAAATAATGTACCTACCTATAACAAGTTTTCATACCCAATCATAATTTTCTCAAAATTCTGATATTGTTTGTTGTTCGAAAATGTAAGAGATACCAAATTTATGATCATTTGAGACATAATAACATATTATAAAGATTACGAAATAATAATCATTTGAATGATTTTGAGTTTCACCAACTGGACACACGTGTGGCTGGTTTCTTGTGTCGAGTTTGTAAATAGCCCATAGTTACAAATAGGTTGGTAACGAGAGCTCAATCATAATGGCAGAGTTAAATATACTTTTGATACTCGTACAAATTTTGATTAAACTATTTACTGTTTCTTTTTTCTTAAAATTTTACGGAATTTATACCGCTCCTGAAAATTTAATGCTGCAAATAATGGAATATTATTATTTTATCCAATAGGATTAAAATACCTTTGGTGTATATTAAACTAAATTCAATGAAAGAGAATTCATCAAAGGGAAAATCCAAGAAAGATTTGTTAGGCGTGCGTAAAATGTGAATGAAAAGGTCGGCAAGGCTTAGAAGAAAGACTTGCTCAAACCTGAAAGGATATACAGGGTATTGTGTTAAACGAGAGACATATTGAAGGAACTATTCAGTATTCGAATCTCGTCCTAAATATGTAAAAAAACTATAACCTTAATTCGTGACGTAACTTTAGTGTGCCATGGTCTCCCACTCATGGTCTCACTTTAATAGACGTTTCTTTTTTGCCATTTTCCTACGCCATTTTTAAAATATGAAAGGAAAATGGATTATACAAAGTCATGGATCCGCGCACATTTTCTGTGATAAACGCAAGGGTTGCGAGACTTTTCCGAAGTATTTGGTATGGTTCTGTCTGTTATTCATCAGTGTTTTTCTTCGGTCATGTTTTTATTAGTATCATGTAGGCATGCCCTATAGCAGGGTTCGTAAGTCGGGGCCACCCCTACTGGGCCACCGCCACTCTCTTATATAACACAAATTATAATATTATTAATATACTGTCTTACCGTTAATTTATATTTAAACCGGTTGTCATCTTTGTTTTAAGTATTAAAGAAGCACATTGATTAATATTTAATATTTCTGGGCGGAATTAATTTAGATTGCTATCGGCACGCAAAGAAGTTTATGAACAAAAGCAAATAGAAACAAGGCAAATTACCGACTTTCTAGTCTTCTGTATATGTTTCCGTTTTACTTAGTATAATTATAATGTAAACAGTATAATAACCGTATTTATTCAAGAAATGTTTGTAACATAAATTATTTAGGCAATTACTTTCTTCTTTGTTTAATTTCCACCGGTTTCACTTTTCAGTAAGTACCATGGTATAATGAGTTTTATGTTTTTACCTAAGGGGTCTTGATGTCGTGTCGAGGCTGCGGGTTGTTCGAATGAGACAAAGGGCTAAGAAGGAACATAGATGGTTTTTAGTCAGTAGAAATCTGACACACCCTACCGCTCCGCCCAGAGCAGGAGTGATTATTTGATGATTGATGACCCACCAAAAAAATAAATGGTAACTCGATTATAACAACCAAAAGATAAATTACATTATAAATTATTATTTACTCACATTAATAGGGAATATGCATAAAATTTGAAATGGCCTAAAATATTTTTTTCTCGAATACTTATTATCGTAATATTATAATAAAAAGGATTTTTTTTTATTTACTTATTATTTAAACCCCTAAAATAATATTCAAAAAGTGCAAAATAAGGGAGCGAAATTCAAACTTCCAAAACGCGCCACCATTGTTCGAACGAAATGTGACGTCATCTGACACGATATTGTATCCCGTTAGGGTATATAAATGTTCTGTGAAACACCCTCTGGACGTGTCATGTGACGTCACGCAAAGCGCGCGCGAAATGGCGGCGTTTGAACTGCTTACATTTTTTAAAAGTTTTAAATTTGATTTTTTAAAATATCTAGAGTATTTTGAAGCCCATTAATATTTTTTTCTACGTTATAAAATAGTAAACTATTAATTTAAGACAAAAAAGAAAAACATGAATATTCCCTATTATAAGCAAAATTTTTGTTATGAGTTGATCGTAACAAAATATTTCTTCACATACCTATGGACGTTTTTTGTCTAAAATAAATCATCATATTCCTGCCCTTATCCCATGTCATTTGGGGTCGGCGCAACGTCTGAAATAAATGCTTTTTATTATTAAGTAAATAATACCCTTTCGCCAGGATACCTTAAAGATTTTTCTCAACGGTATGTAAAGCCAATTTAGAGGCCTATAAGCGGCTCAAAAACCCTGACACCATGATTGGCAATAACCACGCGATAAAGAAAGAATCCACTTCATCATCATCATTTAATCCCAGAATCAAACACTGTTGGGTATAGGCAATACTGATGATTTTATTTCTGTCTACGCTAAAAATATTATTAGCTTTGTCAGAACATATTATTGGAATATTCATGTGGAATTTCAACAGGAATTCGACGCATAGCTGTTTCTACTGGAATGGAATTTGGTCGAGTTTTTTCTACTCTTTCTTTTTTTTTTAACCGAGAATGTGGCCTAGACAGATTAATGTCACAAGGCATTCTTTACCTGTCAACCTTTGGGTTAAATAGGACAACATTGGGATAGGGTAAGAAATATTTTTCTAAAAATAACTACTTGGTTCTCGTAAAATAACTTACATACCTACTCAAATACTTACATTCATTTTCATAAATTAAACTAATAAATATTTAACAAAGGCCAAAATATTAAACGAGAAATCCAACCAGACTACAGGAATTATTATGACTAGACTTCTAATTGTGAGCTACTATTGTCTGTCTTAAGACGTTATTACAAAATTCATTACTGTATCGAATCATTAGTGCAAAGTTCGCACAACAATAAGTTATTTCAAGATGGTCGGTGATACTAACTTAGTTCCCAAGTAGGTAAGTTAGTAGCAAAACTTAGACGCAACTTACTTGAAATTAACTTTAGTAGATAACAACCACTTCAAAGCATTCACTTTTTAAACTAGGTCAGTCTTTAGATTGCAATTGCCTTGTCAATACCAGAATCAAGAATTCTAATAAAAAAACATCTGGCCAAGTGCAAGTTGGACTTGTACGTGAAGGGTCCCGTACCATTGTAGTAGATATTGAGAGATTTTCCATGTTATTTTAGCGGCATAGACGTCTTATAGATTTTCCTGTATCTATAAGTGTTGAACTAATTTCTGTATTTTTTAAATAATTTTTGGCTGAGTAGTTTCGGAGACAATTGATCACATTTCGTCTATTTTCTTAAATACCTATCTTTAAACGTGTTCATCTAAAAAAAAAAATTTTTTAATTGAGATCCTCACAATAAGCCTTTTCATTTGATATATCACACGGTAAGATTGCAAAACTTATAAAAATATCTGTCACGCTCTGCAAAAGCGACCCCCATTTTCAAAATTCATTTATTTACGTTATACGTCTGGATTGGGTCATAGAAATACATATTATTATGTGTACCAAATTTCAACTAAATCGGTCCATTAGATTCGGAGCAAATTGGCTGTGACAGACGGGGGATCCTATTAGGGTTGCGTTTTTCCTTTTGAGGTACGGAACCCTAAAAAGTAGATCTGAAACTCGACTTTCTTCTTTTCTAATTCAAAAGATTTCAAATTCTAATTGAATCAATTCAGAGTTTTAAATTGCATTTTTTTATCTAACCATTCATTATTTATACGTAGCTTTGAAAAGATTAATAAAAATGTGTTTTCTTATATAGTAACAGCATTCCTGATGCGAGTTTTTTGTGGTAGTTTATTTTATTAAATGAGAAATGTTTTTGAGAGTGAAAAGCTAAAATGGATTTAGGTTTTTATTTTTAATAACTTTTCCCCACACTAGGAATTTCTCCTGTATCGTGGGTGCGTTCACAAATATTTAAACTCTCATACGCAAATACCACCAGACCCGAAACAATTTTATTTATTTATTTATTTATTTATGTACACACAAAATACAAAAAAAGGAAAATACATAAAAAGAATAGAAGAGCACAAAGGTACTGCTCATTTCATAAGAAATCTCTTCCAGCAGACCTGCGAGAGGAAAGTTAAATTAGTAATTTTAATTTTCTGTAGGCCATACTAATATTTGTTCTGCACGGGGATCGAATCCGCGACACATAGCGCAGTAGTCAACTGCTTGAGCCACTGCGCCAACCGTGCCAACAGAATGGGTGGATCACATCAGTCGCATGCACGATGACAACTGGCCAAAAATCTAAACACGATTGTTGCCGGAAGACGGAAGCCCACCGAAGCCGGCCCAGAAAATAGTGGTGATACGATCTGGTTGCATACCGTGATGGCTGTTTCGACAAGGCAAGGGAAAAGAGCACATGGAAGGAATTTGAGGGAGGCCTGCCCTCCAGTGGGATAGGAAAGGCAATAAAACAAATTGCCCGGTTAAAGGCTATAGGCTCGCCCCCTATTTATAATGGACTTAAACATTACGATGAAGATGTACATAAGTAAATATAGATATGTACCGAATGTCAATTCGGTTATGATAAGTTACACAGAGCAGTGGTGGCCCAGTGAGAGCAGTGGTGGGCCCAGTGGTGGATGGCAGTGGTGGCCCAGTGATGGCGACCCCGACTTACGAACAATGAGTCGTGGGTTCGAACCCCGTCAGGCGCATTACTTTGTGTAATTTATTTCATCACCACTGCTCTCAAAACGGTGAAAGAAAACATCGTGAGGAAACCGGCATGTCTTTGAACCAAAATATTCGAAGACATGTGACATCTACCAATCCGCACTGGGCCCGCGTGGTAGATTATAGCCCATCCTTCTCTGAAAGAGGAGGCCTGAGTCCCTGCAGTGGGAACATTATAGGCTGATGTTGAAGTTACACATCAATAATAACATAATTTATATTAACGTGAACATCAATAATTAAAAATGCAAAGCGAAAAGCTTAACAAAATTAAGCCAAACCTAAATTCTGTTTTGTAAATTCTTTACATTCAACCGTCCTTTTATCGCGTAGGACATTCCTGAAAAAACTCGGCGTACACAATATTTTGCTGAATTAATTTCATAAAGCGGATTATATGGAATACCGATAACGCCCAGAGCTTTTTTTGCTGACCTTTCTAACAAATGCTTAATTTTTACTGGCGTAATTTTAAGCTGGGGTGTTCCTTTTACCCAAAATACTTTGATATTTCTTAGTGTAGTGGTCGCAAGCTCGACTGCTGAATTTAAGGACACGTTAGATTTTCAAGTCGGGCAAAGTGTTATTGAATTTATGCCCGGTTCATGGCAATGAGTTCGGCCCCTACTTGATACTTAAACATCTGCACTATTTTTAGGTACACCTCTACCTTACCCTTCGGGAATAACAGGCATGTTGTTATGTTATGTTAATCCGTGTGTATATGATGTGTCTCGTCTACAATAAAATATGTTTATCCTCACGGTTTAAAGTGAACAAGTTTTTAAGTGAAACGGTGACAGTTATTATTAAGCCACGTACTAGCCACGATAAAGTGTGTCTATGATACGGAAAATGCTGCTTACTCTAGCACCGAATACAGGCCTGATATTAACTTAAATAAATACTGTTAACAAAACGCTTTCACACTTCATAACCAAAAAGTAGAATAATGAAGAGTACCCTAATTAAATTAAATTAAAAATTAATTCAAGAGTTAAGTAGGCTTAATAAGCTCCTTCATTTTTCATGAAAATGAAACTGGTTTTACTTTGTTTTAATATATTTTTTTATATTTGGGGTAGAACCCTAATTATTTATTTAGGATTGTGAAATGAATAAAATACATAGCCGATGGGGTCGAAAAGTTCTGGAGTAGCGACCGCGAACCGGAAGATGTTGCGATGGAAGGCCTCCAACTAGGTGGACCGATGCGATGATCTGGTGAAGGTTGCGGGGATCCGCTGGATGCGAGACGCATGGGGCTGGTCAATTTTGCGACACATAGGTGAGGCCTATGTCCAGGACGTCTTTCGGCTGAAATGATGATGATGATGATGAATGAATAAAAATAATCTGGTGTTAGAGAATTCCTCAGCCGGAGGGTAGAAATATCGCATGTTCGTGACGACGCAGCGAATGGAACGGGCGACAGAGCATATCAACCGGCGCACGCTCAGAGCGCTCTCACTTTTGCTCGGGCGCTCGACTGCGACAGACGTCTACTGGAACCTGTGCTTATAGTTATGACAGTTTCTTAATATTTTGATAACTGAGTTGGTTTTGTGGTGTTCTACTTAAAAATAAATAGTTCGAGGTTATTTTTAAATACCCTTCTGATCCATAAGACTGGTTTTATTTTTTGCTGAAATAATTCTGACTGCGGCATTGGTCTAGTGGTTGCAATCCTTAGACTCGTGGGTTGAGCAAGCAGTATTAGGTTTTAAGTCACGATTATTTTAGTAACAGTTACGGATTTTGTTGCTGTTCTTGGGTAAAGGCAATAGTTTCACCCCCAATTTTATGAGCTCATACGCCTTAATAAAGACACAATTAAAAAGCCATTGTTATAAATCTCCTGGAGATTTATTAGCGGACGGGAGGATAAGGGACTTCAATATAAATGGTTAATGTGGGTGACGTTATAAAAAACCACAACAATATTCACATAGTCATTGGCATCCTTCCAGGGAATTCTTATGAATATAAATTGCGTTTACTTTAGGACCAACTCTCAAACTACCAGCATGTTACCCTTCTGATTCATACAATAAACCATTTAGCCGACTAAACAAAAATATGACACAAATGTTATTGTTACAGTTATGTTATGGATGATCCAACCATAGTAAATAACCATAACAAGTAGTACCTAAGTTGCTCATATCTTGTGATAGTATACTTTACTAAATTTTGGATATGTATCTATTCTATTATTTCTTTCACATAGAAAAACCCAAGTGGTATCCAAGAATGTATCAGTAACAACCACGATAGGCACGCGCCCTGTTTTTTGTTATTTAGCCTGTACTATCCCACTGCTGGGCAAAGGCCTCCCCCAACTCCTTCCAAGAGCTCTTATCTTGTGCCACTTCGCTTTCCCCTTCTTCTTCTTCTTCCCTTCTTCACGCGCCCTGTTACATGAGATTTATAGATACACTAGCTTTTGCCAGCGGCTTCGCCCGCGTGAAAATGACCCTTCCTTGACAACATTATAAAGGGAACCTCTGTGCAAAATTTTAGCTTTCTAGGTCCAAGGGTTTGGGCTGGGCGTTGATGAGTCAGTCAGTCAGGACTTCTCTCTTTATTTATATAGATTAAAGTAGGTACTCGAGAGATAATAAAAGTTTTTCACCTTATATTTTCCGTATTAATATTATAGTTTTGCCAACTTATCACTGTCAAAATACGTAGTTTTACTAGTGACATAGGTGTAGCAAAAAATATAGCGAGAGCACCCTTTTCATAAAATATTATAATTTTCTCACAGAATATTTTATTAGTAAAGGATTTGACTATTAAGAATGGACAGGGCCTGCCAGGTGGGTACCTACTTGAAGGAACCATTGTCTTGGCGCTGCGACAAGCCTGCTCCCGTAGAGTGCGATAAGAAGAGCTGCAGCTCAGACTGATTATACCACAAGCTGGAATCAACGTTTCGTATCCCCCATGATAAAAACTTTAACAATTAGTCTGGTAGTCCTCTAGCGCGGCCGTAAAAATGGCCAATTTTTTGTCATTTTTGGAGGGTCACATTTACTTTATTTATGAGTTGCTGAAAACAGAGAAATTTCAGGCAGGCGGGTTGTTCAAAAGAAATACCGCGGCCTCAAATCAAAGAGCTAAGAAGGAACATGGGTGGTTTTTAGTCATTAGAAGTTTGACACTCCCTACCGCTCTGCCCAGAGCGGCGGGTGTCATCCTCTAGAGGCATTATTCAGGAAAAAAACGGGGAATACGAACAAACATATTGTATGGAGACCCCTGCCCCTGAGAGAGCGGTGGTATAGTGACCTTTATGTGGAAAACATAAGGATCACTATACCAACACAAAATAGCTAGATTACTTAAACCACAGACTGACGTCTGGGAGGAACTTTTGTCTGAATGACAATGTAGGTGGGATAATTCCATCAAGGGCCGACATCTTCACCAGTTCTTTCCATCCGTTCGTGAGCGGCTGGCCAGGACATGGCTGGAGGTGGATCACTGTGTCGCCCAATTTCTCACAGGTCATGTAACTTTAAGAGTAAATTATTTTCCTTCAAGCTTGTTGCCTCGCCTTTTTGTCAATGTTCTACATCTGACTGCGAATTTGAACAAACTGCACATCACATTTTATGGGAGTGTAGTCTTTGGCAGAATGAACGTAATATTATGTTAAATAGTGTACAGGTTACATCCGGAGTTATTTACTATACGGACCTTGTAGAAACTAGAACAAATTTCCGTGCGTTCAAGCAATTTTGTCATACCTATTATTGGAATCAAATATAACAGCTCACAACTTAGGACCCAGTAATATTAATGACAATAATATCCGTGGTGCTAGGCAACTGGGCTTATCTCAGTTGTATACGTCCCTGTGTGCCTATTGGCCTTGTTCTGTTCTGTCTCCTGCTGATATGGAGGGAAGTGGAAATTACATTTTTCCTACTCCTCCGCAATTCTTTTCTGATTAATTTCGTTGGGACATCATTTCTCTGGGACTTCGTCGAGCTTCATTGTCTCGGCGCTTTTCTTGTGGTCGCCACTGTTGATTCTGGCTAACAGGAGTTACAGTGGTTTGGGAATAGTGTGGCGGGCTTGTCCCAAAAAAAAAAAAAATACCAACACACCGCTCTAAAACTCTATTTGATATTATATAATTCATCACATTCTGTACCTAAACCAACAAGGTATCTCCGCGCTCCACGTAATATTAAAATATGGCGTATTACTTTACAAAAGATTCGAGTTTGCTGACAGCCGACCTCTTTTCTACCTTATTACTTAGAGCATAAGGATGAAAAGTGGCAGAACAAGAAGAGTAAGAAACAATGTTAATATTTTTAAGAATATTTGCACTCTAATATCCGTTGAAAACATAGAGGTTTTCTGATTTTGACTGAGACGAGACTGCGAATATGGAGAAGAATTTTTAAATCAGTTTCCAAATGATGTGATTTCTATTTAAACAAAAATATCATCTAAAATATAGTGTAAATTAAGTTAATTTTATAAGGCAAGAACTGTTTAAAAAGTCATAAAAAAGTGAGCTCTTTGCGGGGCTATTAATTAAACAACAACAACCGACAACTGCCATTGGGACCCTTATTTAACTTCGAAAACTTTAAGAATTATGAGTTAAGTTGGGCCCGTACTACATGATAAAGTAAGTAGTCTATTAACTTATTATAATATTGTATGTAAAAGCTTATACAAAATAAATAAATGTCGCATAACCCTCGTGGGAAATAATGTCTGTGTTTGCATTAGAACTTATTAAATATACAACAATACTAGGGTCTTGAGCCGCGACAGATAATGAAAAGCCTGTAAGTCGATGTTAGGCAATATCTAAAGTGAACAAAAAGTAACCTCACTTACGAAAGGCCTTTTCAATTTACATACATATATTGTGACTGAATTCCCCGAAGAGTTCACTCACATTTGGCCAGTTATATTGTAATAGGGACTAACCTAATATAACAGATACGCACAAAATACAGTTAAGGGTTGATTCTGAGAACTTTCTAATGTGATATCCTGTTCAGCATAGAAGCAAAATTAAAAAGAAAATAAAATGAACATAAATGTGGATGTGGTTTTGAATGGGATAAACCCGTCGAAAATTACAGGTGTAATGTTATGTTATATCAGTAAATGGTGAAACACGTACCATGTTTAACTAATAAATCATCTCTCACGAACACCGTTAATAAACGCCTTTTATTTTTACTAGTAAGTCATAGGTATGTCCCGTCGGTGCTGCGGATTATCGAAAGAGATGACGTGGCCTCGGCACAAGGGCGAAGAAGGAACACGGGTTGGTTTTTAGTCAGGTCTAACACTTCCTTGCGCTCTGCCCAAGAGCGGGGGGGGGGGGTTGTTTGATGAATTTTCCACCCACCAACAAAAAATAAAGCCATAGGTACACACAATCATATTCATCACACACATTCTCAGAAACCCACTCCGTTCTGAAGAACTTCTGATACTGCAAAGCTATCATTAAAAAAAAAAAATTTGGCATGCAGTCAGCGGTAATTAAGCACAGTAATTTAACTTCATGACAGACCAGTACAGTCCGAAACCACAGCCAAAACATTTCTAAACCAGCAATTAGGTCCTGAGCACTCTACATAATGAATTAACCCTAATTCATTCTCTGCAGGCACTGAGGCGACTAATTACAAAACAATTGAAACTTAGCTTACCAAGCCTCTAGCTTTAGCCTCTCACTACGGCTGAAATTGGTCTGAGGACACAAAAACGTTAGAGTGGTTTTAGTGATTCGTTTTTATTGTGAGCTTACGACAGTGGAGACTAGCGACAGACACCTGCATAATGGGTTACTTAATCATTACATCACAGTAATTTAAAACAACAGAATAGCACGGGTGGAACCGCATGAAAAATCTAGTTGTATAATAATATAAGTAATAGTAATGGAATATATTATCTTTCCCTCCTTAAAGACTGAATAGCGCCCCAATAATATCTTAACATTGATGCGTTAGCGGAACACACTTTTCTATCACAATCCATCGAATTTGTATTTTAGTTTGCATTCCATCATACATCTTTAAAAAGTTCATTTGCTCGACAAGGTAGGAATATTCTTGAGTTGTCAAAAGCAAAAACATTGGTATTACTAGTACCTAAAAGTATTACCCCGCAGGGTCCTAGTTCACAATTACGCTCATCAGCAACACATTACATTACATACACATAATTACATTACATCATTAGTATCCTCCTAAATCCCATTACATTTAGAAGCCACGACATTAGTACATGACCTATGCATCAAAGCACTATAAAGATCTAATCAATAAGCTAGCGTAATTAGGCACCCTCATACAATCAATAAGCCATTGACAGGCTTTGGTATTGCCTGTGCTCCGTTCTACGAATTACGCTTCATTTGGAATATCCTACCTATGACAATGATTACAAAGTCATATCTAGTGATAGTGGTATTATATTTGCAATTGCAGTCATAGTTTAGTGATGTGACCGTCAGACTGCTAAGAGTCAAAACAGATATTCAAATAATGAAAATATCAACAGAGCAATATTTTGGTAGAGACCTTGGGTACACCAGTAGAAATAAAGTACCAAAAGTCCTCATTAATCCGATGGG